>JAULUF010000035.1:14140625-15361250 GCA_031834385.1 Semotilus atromaculatus | reverse complement strand
AGGGGCATTGCAGATTTAAATTTACTGCACGCTACAAGAAGGCTACTTAATGTACATCAATAGACTTCAACATTATTACAGTATTTTTTCCTCTTTCTGTTAGGTTGATGATAATTCAGAAGTATACTTCTGAATTATTGTGCATGACACAGACCTTTTCTTATATATTAATTTCCCCTCTCTCTCCCTCATATGTGCCCTTTGGAAGAGAATGTCTATGTAAGCAGCTGTCACAGCTTTATTCAGCCTCGCAGCTTCAGGCTGGTCCGTATGAAGAAAGCCTCTGCTCATCCATATCAAACAGCACATACTCAGAACTGCGCTCCGGGTCCTGGCACATGTGGTTAACAATGAAACACTGGTAGTTCCACAGTAGAAGCAGTACCATGCCAGACAATGCCAGCAGTACCACGATGACCAGCAGGAGGCGCTGTTTGTCCAGGCAGCAACCGTTCTGACAGGGCTCATCAGTAAGATTTGTGTTCTTCCATAGAGATTTCTTCAGCAACACACATCCCGAGCCCTGATGTGGATACAGAGACACGGCGAGATCTTTTGTTTGCGCTGTACTCATTGTACGGGAAGTACTCAGAGATTCATGCAAGATGCTCGCTGTGGGGAAAAACAAGCGGTAGGGCCTCAGAGATTAAATTAATATTGCTGTTCATGTTGCACAGGCAGCCTGACTAGGGCTTCGATTATGTTAATCATTTGTGAAAACATAATCTTTTTAGATATAGAATTAATCCGTGGTTGGAAGAAAATAACTAAAAATAGCGACGCTACTACATAGGCTAATAGTGTTTTTTTTTTTTCCCAGTAAACTATAGGCCTACTTAAATTCGAGAAGAGGTTGATATAATACATAGACATATAGTTCGTCCAACATACAATACTAGGGCTTTTGTTATGTTCTCTCTCTCGTGTAGCGACGGGTTAGGGTCCCAATTCAGTGGCTGCATAAACGCTGCATTTAAAGGCCGAATGCATGACAGCAGCGCTACGAAGGTTTCTTCGAATGCGGCCTATAAATGCATCCTTCGTTTGCATGCCGCAAAGAATAGAACGGATGGTCCTTCATAGACATTAGCCAATTCAAGATTCATTGTGCTCCGGTAACGACTGGATTTTTATTTATTGATTTATTTATGTAGGCTAAGTATTGGGTTTCAACTTACTCAAATATCAAACTGCAAAACTAAACAAAAAATTTAAGCGATTTTGTAGATAGCTAATACTTTTATTATGTACATAAATGGACAGATGTGAACATATTTAAACAGGTTGTTAACCCTGTTTTGTTTTCAGACATTTGAATATAACGTTCAAAAAAGTCTAGTAGCCTACACATGTTAGGCCTATACTGCCACTCACAATGGCAGCTGTCACAGTTGCTAGACTGTCCCATTTAACAATGCTTGATAAAACCTCTGCTGAAGGCGCTGCCTTTGAAGTGTGTGTGTCCTTTGAAGGATGCAGCTTCTGAATTAACTCAGCTGTAGCCTATGTTGGAACGTCTGACTCTGATTCATTCTACTTGATGATCGGTTCGTCCTACTGGTCCTCTTTCATATTTAGCCTAATGTTAAAGTGCAATTCATTCTAGTAAATCGGTTCCTCTCACATGTAGAGTGCTTCTCAAACGGAAGGCTGAATCCTAGCAAGGCTGCATATCTCAGCTGGCATGTCATCAAACGCTGTCTCAAATAGAAGGAGCCTTGGAAGGCAGCCTTCATTCAGCTCATTTTGATGGATGCATCTAGTGCAGGGGTGTCCAGTCCTGCTCCTGGAGGACCACTGTCCTGCAGAGTTAAGCTCCAACTTCATTTAAACACACCTGAACCAGCTAATCAAGGTATTATGCATACTAGAAACTTCCAGGCAGGTGTATTGAGGCAAGATGGAGCTAAACTCTGCAGAACAGTGGCTGTCTAGGAGCTAGTTTGGACAACCCTGTATTACACTAGCGTCTCATCAGCGTTAAGCCTCAAAAGGACACTGCCTCACTAGGATGCAGCGTTCCATTTGAGAAGCACCCATTACATTGGAACGTCCGATTCATTATATCGAACTGATTCACAAAAATGAATCACTGATTTGACTGCATGTAGATATTTTCGACTTGGATATGTAAATAAATTAGGTTGTTTTTGTTTAGCTATTTATTATAAATTTACTTGTTTAATTTGCTTTATGGCTCTGATTAAATTATAATTGACATAAGTGTAGGGGAGAGCGGGGGCGAAAGTAACGCGGGACGAAAGTAACAAAGCGATTTTCTCAGAGCCCTGACTATACTAGCATTTCAAACTATGACAGCAGGTTCAGTACGCAACCCTTGACGGAGCTACCAAATATCACGTGATTTCGTCATTGTTTCCCGCGGTTAGGTCCGGAAAGCAGTTTTCGAGTATGAAAAGTAAATTACTGAAGCGGTACTTTTTTTAAATTACAAGTTATGTTTTTCGTTTCATGGGTCACACAGTAATGATCAATCTACAGCAGGGTTCCTCAACTTCGGTCCTGGAGGGCCGGTGTCCTGCACAGTTTAGCTCCAACCCTGATCAAACACCTGAGCAAGCTAATCTGTTTCTCAATGTCAAGGATACTTCCTTGGGGACACGTCCTTCCAAGTCATTTCCTTCAGAGGCTAGGCGAGGCTCCTCTTAAGCATTCGGAGAACACGTAAATGGAACAGGCTAGCAAGTGCACGTCCTTACGTCAGTGAAAAGGCCCGTTACATATTGTATTGTAGTCTAAAGAACAAGGTTTAAAAAAATGTATATACAGTTTATATATTAAATATAAAGTTGACCGGACGTTTATATTAAATAAATCATGACCGGACGTTTATATTAAATAATAAAGCAAAGACAAAACCAGTTCAATTTAATTGACTTTATTTTTCGTATGAACGTCTCCGTTTGTTCCTTGGTCCCTGATAAAAAAAAGACGAGAAAGCTATGAATAACGCTGTGAATGGTATTATATTAACGTTAAATTACTTTGTACAATTAACTAATTATTTATAAAAGGAATACCGGTGACGGCAACCAAGCTAAAAATTGTTAAAATGACAGGTCCGGTTCAGCCATCAATAACGTAATTTGTATATTTTGTATAATTTGTAATATCAATATGGTAGTAAATCTACTGGCATTTAAACGTGACGGTTAAATATGACGGTTATAACAAATGTATGGTAACGTAAATTTATTTACATTTGAAAGCATATGCTCCGACTCCGCTAACGTCTTTTATTTTTTGAACAAGATAGCAAAGCTGCGCGCATAGGATTGTGGGCGATTAGAGAGCGCGAAGGCTACACATAATGCATCCTTTCCTGTGGATGGGCTATTTTCCGAATGAAGGACTCAGTCCTTGGTTGAAATTCTGAGGATCCTCTACATTGGAACAGTCCTTCGACGGATGTCGATGACGTAGCATCCTCGAAATTCCGGCTTCCGAGGATCCTTCCTTGTCTTCAGGATCACTAGAAACTCACAGGTAGGTGTGTTTGATCAGGGTTGGAGCTAAACTGTGCAGGACACCGGCCCTCCAGGACCGAAGTTGAGGAACCCTGATCTACAGGTTATTTAGTGCTGTAACACATTATGAAGTTTGCCTTGTCAGAGTTTTTCAGTATAAAAGTAAATAGGGTTTAAATGTCAGGAGTTCCTGTCGGGACGAAAGTAACACTTGTTACTTTTGTTCCACTACAGTGAAAACATATTGTTACATTATGTTGAGGATTTATGTTATGCTTATTTTATTTAATTTTCATGTAAAAAAAAAAAACATTTTATAAAATGGATTGACATTAAAAAAGTATTGAAACAAATACTTTTGAAACATTTGATTAAACTGAAATCTAAAATGAAAATGTAAATTAACTATTTTACTATTTTATCTTTTGCAAAGATAAAGGCCAAAATATGTTTTTTAGTTACATGTTAACAAGGTCATACTCAGGTATAGCCTATTTAGGCTAGCTAATAAAAAATAAAAAACAAGATCTAGCAAAAAAAAATCTAGTTTGTATATTGTTGTTACTTTTGACCCACCTGTGTGTTACTTTCGTCCCAACTGACAGGGTCGAAAGTAACATGAGCAGTCTTATGTTCAAAGTGAAATTATAATGAAGTTGTTCAACATTTTTACAAAATACCACCTGGTATTGATAGACCACACTTGTGAGTGACTGACCACAGTAAAAATATATCTCTGTCTAAACCATCATCTTTTAAAATGATATTTTTCTGAAAAATGGTACTTTCCATTATAAGTTGTATGCATATATATTTTTTATTATTTATATAAAAAGAAAAACATATTGCAACCCTGCTAACTTCAGTGCTAATTTTAGTTGTAGCTTGTTGTGTTTCAAAACTGTACTTTAAAGGTGCCATATGTAAAAATTGAGGTAAAAATATCCAAAAAATGAGCTACACGCATCAAAAGAATGAGAAGAAATAAGTGCGATGATGTCATTAAAAAAATGAAAAGTTATAGTGCTGCCGAGATATAAACCTGAATTAGCATGCTAAATTACTAGCCCCGGCCCGGGGGAGGCGGTATGCGGGCAACATACATAACCACCAGCCAAACTGCAACACACGAATAACTCGCACGGCTTGTGGGCGTACTTGAACCTGATGTCAATCGTGTGGAAAGGACTTTGGTACAGCCCACAACTACATTTCAGTTCAGGGAAGAGTTAAAAAAAATTATTGGTCGATATTATGTATGAGGAATACATTTTGGTAAGTTGCAGCATACTGTATCTTTCAACAGTGTTGGTGTTTTTTTTACTATTAGCTAGTAGAGATGATCGGTTCACGTACGCTAGGGATCTGTCGTGTAACATTTACAAGCGCCAAAACTGTATTTATTGTTTGAATTGCGTAATAAAATTGACAGAATCTGAGAGCTGAGATTTTTTTATATCATAACTGTGTGGCGTGAGAGCGTGTGAAAAGTGTCAATTGCGTGTGTCTCACGGTGAATTCGTGAGAGTTGGCAGCTCTGAATGGCGCTAGCTTGGTCAACATCAGCGAATGCTGTCTGTCAAATTAATGTAATTCAAACTAACAGTAAAAAATGTAATATGAACAAAACGAATACCATAAAAATGCACATAATAGCCCGGTCTTTTATTTTCCCAAATCGTCGAACTGCACCAGCTTGTATTTGAGACAGGCGTCTAGCCTATATGAGACCGGCCTTTATAATTTAGTGTTGAGATGTTGTTCATTGAGTCTCTAATCTCTAAAAATCTCCAAATGCTCCACGTGAAACTGCGGTCTTACTATCGTGTCAATTGATTTGATTAATATGCGTGAGGGAGAGAGAGCAGGACCGCGCGTGTTGTTTGAAGACGTGAGAGTGCGCGCGCGCGGCCGGGGCTCTCTCTCTCTGCTCGTAACCATAGACAGTAAAAGAAAGCTCGTAGCAGTCATTCTATTCTACATCCCTCAACGATCAAAATAGGCTTTGGTGGGACAAAGCAGACTATTTGACGGTTTTAGAAGATTAACAACCCGAAACTAAAAAACAGACTAGAGTTACTTTCCAACTTTCTGGAGGTATACTGCCCCCATCTGGTATGGAATATGTGGAGTATGAATTGATTTTTTGACATAAGGCACCTTTAACAACTTAAAATTATGATTAACTTTCAAAGTAGCTTCCTCAACTCTGGAATTAATTGTTCTTTTATATTGAGTTGGTGGTAAATCCAACCCTCGTAACCAAACTATATTTTGTTCAAGCTTTTGATAAACTAGAAAAACCTGTTGTGCTCCAAATGGATAAAAAATCCTTTTGCTTCAGGTGCGTAGAGCCAAATGAGTAATTATGAACAAATTTGCTAACCACACACTGAATTCAATCCAGACTAAAAAATTCAGTGTGTGGTTAGCAAATTTGTTTGCTAAAACAGGTTTTTCTAGTTTATCAAAAACTTATTTTATACAATAAAATAATACTTTGCTAGAATTTTTGGCCACACTTTAGATTAGGGTCCAATTCTCACTATTAACTAACTGTTATTTACGACTTTTGCCTCAAACTCCTAATTACTGCGTATTAGCCTAATAGTTAATAATGTAGTTGTTAAGTTTAGGTATTGGGTAGGATTAAGGGATGTAGAATATGATCATGCAGAAGGTATTCCTATGTGCTTTATAAGTACTAGTAAACAGCCAATATGCATGCTATAAGCAACTAGTTAACAGTGAGAACTGGACCCTAAACTAAAGTGTGACCAAAAATTCTTGCAAATTATTATTTTATTGTATAAAATGTTTACAAAAGCTTTTAAGCATTTGATCAATGATTTGAAATAGACTCTAAATAGAAGTTATATTGAAAGAAAAAAACATTATTTTAAGGATAAAAGTATTATTAATATCAGGATCTTTTAGACGTGTATTGTTTCATAGATGTTAGCTCTTGACTCTGAAAGGGCTGCATCAGAAACACCCTACCTTGCCTACCATGGTAGTTATATAAAATAGTACAAACACAATATAAACACCATTATAAATGCCTACCTTTGCAGATGATGTAGAAGCTGTACGACTGCTAGCTTACAAAGAAAACCAAGCATCAGGTTGCAAGATGCCCGAGGGTTTGTCCATTCACTGACCTGTGTGCCTGTTCGGATTACTTCTGCTCAACATGTCAAAACAAACAGATTCAGAGCGCCTCCTCCTCTCCGGTCTTGGCACAACACCTTCTCCACACCAGATTGTGACCATGTCTGTTTAATGTGAGAGGCGGATTGTGCAATGATAATTTTATGTCATTTTTAAAATGATAACTTCCATGAGACTAAATATGGGTGAATTCAGGGTGATTGGGAGACTTTTTTACCACTCACCCTGATGAATGAATATTCCCTACATTATTTTTACCTATGGAAGAGTTTATGAAAACTCATAAACTGCATCCACATATTTCAGAAAACCCTGAAAGATTTAAATAGATTTAGTCAGTTGTTCTCTACTTTGATCTTGACAGTGAAACAAATGGCTTTGCATGCTCTCGCGCTGTGCAATGTCCTCATGAGAGCAAGAGCATGAGTTGTGCCAAGATACTGATGATAAACATTATTGTGGCATATTTCATATATTTTTTAATAATGAATGTGGGCACACTACGCTGAATTTTGTCCCTCGTGGTAAACCCATTAAGTTTTATAGGCTACTAGTAAACTGAGTATATGTAATAGATAACACATCTCTGTAGAAAATGTAAACATGTTATGAATAGTAATGTAAATATGACATCCTCATGGTATTTATCCAAATATTCAGTAGTGTATTCAGTGTGAAAGTTCATGTATAGAAGCATAGTTAATTATAGAGGAGAGAAAGCTGACCTTTGCTCTTAATCTTGTAGTGAATCCTCATATCTGATTTTCTGTTTCTAAAACATTTCGCCTACCACTTCTAGTACTCTTTTATGAAATAGATATGAAGATATTGATTTGCTGAAACCTTAGTCTTTCTAACAAAAAAATAAGGTAAGGGTAGAGAGAGAACGGAGAGCATAAAGTTATTCAATCCAGGTTTCGTTTTTTCATTTGATACATATTTTATTGGCACACTGGAGTATAGCAGTTGTACAATTTTAAACATATCTTTGTTTGAATTCAATTCCGAGTTTTTTTTTTCCACAAACAGTATTGGAATAGTCATCAAAAGCACATTTGGTGGTCGAAAAATATGGTAAAAGCAGATTAAAATGTCCTTGCAATATCTTAAAGCTTTAGAAACAATGCATGTTTGCACACAACAGTGAATTGGACAGATTACATTGTTTTTGTTGGTCAAAGATGTCTTTCCTATTGAGCCTCACAAGTACTTCAAGCCACACACTTTAATTCATTCCTGTCAACGTTGTGGGTTTTAACCTCACTGATTCCAATTATATGATCAAATATTAGCTTGATGGTCATCTGCATACATTTTTCTAAGTAGGTCATATTTCATATCCACGAATCTACAGAGAATTTGCGCATCTGCTTAACACGTTATTCGCTTCAAAACGAATTTCACTTTGACATAAAAAGCTCACATACATGTTCACAGTAAAACTGGATTTCAGACACTTTGCTGAACCCAACCCAACAAACAGAATAATATTGTCAAGCAAAGACCACCAGACCCTCAACTATGAATCTAACTGTTTTTCTATGAAAAAAAACTCTATTTTAATCTAAAACATATTCCTCATATTAATGTTCATCTTATAAAATAGCTCCATAACTTACTGTTACAGTACGCATAGTTCACAGTCTAAACTTCTCACAATAGTTAGCAAAGCCCTCAGATTGATTGTTTGCGACAAACGATCTATACAGTGATCTAATACTTTAACTCACCTATAATTGGTCAGCATACTTTAAAAATAAGACTGACTCTGACTCTGGTAACCGTTTCAATAGTCCACAGAGCAAAAGCTTGACAACAAACAATGGAAATAACATCTAGTGTTATTATTACACACAGACAAAATATAATACTGCTCATATATTATAATGACTTGATGAAATATGTATAATGCAAGGAAAGGTCCCTATGTGGTAGCAAAAAGATGCACGCTACCAGCTCACACAATGATACAGAAATTATTACAGGGAATTTCAAGCAGGGTTCAACATGAAGCTCAAAAGATCCTGCAATAAAATCTGCTTCATTACATCTACGCCACTCTTTATCACTAATAGGTTCCTTTCGTTTGTTTGAAGTTTTGCCATTAAACTTTTATGATAAACAAGGTTGGATCTGCTACATTAAGCCCCTGGCTGAATAGACCCCATATTATACGCTGATATTCAGATAATTCTCAGCCAAAAAAGGGATTATATATTTATTTTTTACAAAAGATAAAAAAACATAAATAAATGAATTAATAAAGTAGAGAAACAAAGTAGTCAAAAATCCACAGTATGTGTCCAAAGCAACTTGGGCCACTTCAAGAGAGTGTGTTTTGAAAACGGCAGTGAAGACAGAATCAAACATTAAGAAACGCAGTGCAACGATGATCAAAATGCGTCAAACGTTCACCTACAGTATTATTTATAGTACTGCATTTTCTACTACAACCCACTTTTTCAAAGAGATGTTCTGTGTTTGCTCTTCAAATGGGAAAACATCAAAACACTACCAAAGTGTTGAGATAAGCTACATGTATCTTAGGTGGAGGTAGAAAGATGTACTGTATGTAACAATAATGTCCACATCATAAAAGTGGAAAAACTACTTCGGTATTATTTTCTCTTATTAAGAATGAACGATGACCTACTGTGGAGAAACCCAAGTCTGAATTCATATTTACACAATTCACAAGAAACTCTTTAGATATGTGCAAAAAAATTGTAAAAAGTGAAGCACTTTGTGTATCTATGAGTGTGTCGGTCTGGTGTGATATGTGTGGCAGTGTGGATTTGCTCCAGTGTAGTTGAGTTTGGCACAGTGTGTCCATAAGTTTCATATCCAGTGTGCATATGCTAAGACAGGGTGGATTTTGCTCAAATGACGGTGCTGAAGGTGTTGTCTCAAGCAGTCTGATTCAGAGCCCACCGCCTCCTGCTTTTCCAGTCTCTCTCTCTCTCTCTCTCTCTTTCTTTCTGCCTGTCAAATTCTCCTTCTCTCTCCACTTTCACACCACTGTGCTCACAGAGGGGTCTGACAGGTTGAGCTGGCCGGTAATGTCCGTGGGATATGGCTATAAATGAGAAGGAAACAGAAAAAGTAAGAGCAAACATATTTGCATACTGTACCTCCCGCTATTTAGTTCACGTTTGTTATGACGGAGGCAATCTCTCCACCCACTGTAGGCCGTGTTTATCTGTCATCCAGAATAATAATTAGGCTGCGTTTTAAAAACAGACAGGCCTCCTTGGACTGTGGCTTAAGATAGAGTGAACGAGGTAACGGATTCATTACCGTACAATTGCTTCCTTAAAGGATCATTGCTCACGCTTACAGTCCCAAATGAATATGCTTCCTTAAACGGGTACCGTATATCAACACACGAAAATGTCTGTACTAGAAACCTGTAATGGCACAAACGAGAGCACTCTGTCTCCTGGCCCACGGCTAATAATTTACCTGACCTAGAAGTACTGTCACCATAGTAACTGTCCTAATGAAATATGACAGCCGGACCAGATATGGAGCACAAGGTGCAGTTCATTCCAGTCTACCACAGGTTTCACGTTCAGTATCTCTCAACTTTTGAATGATTCTATAGTATTATTGTACTGAAAGTTTTATTTTGAGACTCTCCGCATACGAAAATATTTTTTGTGAAAAAGGTTGACATTTAATTAAAGGAATAGTTCACCCATATGTCATCATTCACTCAGCCTTATTGTTGTTCCCAACCAATTTTCTTTCTTCTGTGAACCACAAAAGAAGATATTTTGAAAATAATGTCTATGTTTTTTGTCCATGCAATGAAAGTCAATGGGGTTCAGTGTTGTTTTGAACCCCAAGCTTGAATTCCGCAGAATAAAGAAAACATACAGGGCTGGAATGACGATGACGTGTGTAAATGATAACAGGATTTTCACTTGGGTGATCTATCCCTTTAATCATGACAACTTTGATAGTTTATTATCAGAAGGGATATACAGGTGAAACTCTAAAGTTATAATTTTAATGATTATGACTTATAGCTTATGAAAACACCAAATTCAAAATCTCAGAAAATTAGAATATTACATCAAATAAATTAAAAAAAGGATTTTAATTACAGAAATGTCGGCCCTCTGAAAAGTATAATCATGCATATATATATATATATATATACACTAAATATATTAGTTTCACCTTTTAATTTGAATTACTGAAATGCATGGACTTTTGCACGATATTCGAATTTTTCGAGTTTCACCTGTAGTTTTGGCTAGAAGGCTTTAGTGGGTGTTGTGATACCCTCACTCATAACAACGATGTTTATGGTGTTCCGAGTCAATTCTGAGTCATAACAACAGCGCCCCCTGTCTACAAACAGGGGGAAAGCATAAGAGATCTATTCTACAACAACCAGAAGGTTCATGCTGGTAGAGGAAGAGAGAGGCAGTGTGGCATGTGGTGTGGACACCGACAATCAAAACGCCATTCAAATCCATTTATAAAAAACACTGATAGAAAAGAAAAGGATGGTTAGGACTGTGATGGGTAAACGTCAGTTCAAAAAACTTTTTGTCACTGTTTAGGTTGTAGACTTTGTATCCTTAATCTGATCCTATTCTACCTTCATCTTTGAAAAATATTTTATAAATATATCAGGTTTTGTTAAGAATGCATTCTGTGAGCACCCTCACCTCTGATTTAAACCATTTTACTGAGGAATAAATCAACTGAAATGTGAGCTACATGGATTTGGATGTTTCTTCGTAAACTCGACCAAATGAGCTGCCAATCAGAAATAATTTTGCAAGTTGAGGGTGTAGGCAACAAAGCCCCAGGTCAATCATTGCCATACCCAGAAAATAGTGAGCAATTGAAAACAACCCAGTCTAAACCAATTAAAGTAATGCAATGAAATAGTCTGTGTTTGTGCTTGCACATTTGTTTGTATTGAATCCTCAGAGCCGGTAGCTGTTTAGTTTGAGAGCTACGTCTTATTAAACCTGTGGGACCAAGGAAACACAGTGATGAGGCGGTTTGTGTGAACAAACTCATGTGGGACTTTAGCTCTGAGAGTTCAATACATTGTAAACGTAGACACAAAACCCATCTGAGCAGCATTTCCTGAAAATGAAAGGTTTTTTCATTCATAGAACTGCAAAGAAAACATTGGATGGTTAAAAATAAACGCAGAGATCTTGGTTGTGCATGCCTGTCGGGGGAACAGCCT
Organism: Semotilus atromaculatus; assembly: GCA_031834385.1. NCBI lineage: Eukaryota > Metazoa > Chordata > Actinopteri > Cypriniformes > Leuciscidae > Semotilus > Semotilus atromaculatus. The sequence continues at coordinate 15,349,373 of JAULUF010000035.1, read as the reverse complement.
AGGTTATTTTAGCGTCGCTCGTCTTTGGCTGTTAATGGCGATACCGTGCATCATGGGAGGCATACAGGGTGACTTTGTGAGAGCAACCATATTAAATGGGACAATAAAAGGAGAATGAGGTACATGGAAATAACCGTTACAGGACCGAGCGATGAGAGGAGGAGAGACACACGAGTACACATAAGAAAGGAGAAAAGGAAACGTGAAAACAGAGCTTAAATTCACATCCAGGTTATGCACGGGAGAAAGACCAGTACAGGCGCTAAGACGGAGAAGCTACCTCGCCCCCCTCCTGCAAGGTAAATCCACAAGACCCCCCAAAAAATCTGCTCCTCTGTTACTTCTCCGCACATTCCCTGGCAGCTAGATCCCTGATTGGGCTTTCCCAACAGATGTCTGGATGGAGTATAGATGGCTGACTGACAGACATGTGGCCATGACTGTAACTCCATGTGTGAGGGTGAAGATATTCTGAGATGAGACGTTTGTTTTGGAGAGGAGAGATGAGATGACAGGAGAAAGGAAGAGAGCGAAAGAAACAGGGCAGGCCAAGGAGGAGGAGGAAGAGAAAGAGGAAAAGAGCGAGAAGATAGAAGTACAGGCAGGGCGTCATTTTCTTAATCTTCTTACCGTGTCTTTGGACGACCTACGTCTCTTGATGTTGGATGCCAGGTTGGTACTGATGGACCTAAAAGAGGCTTTCTTTTTGGGGTCGGGCTCTGCTCTACCATTTTTCCTATCCTAAAATAAATATACAGTATATGTAGAACAATTATTTGTGCTCTCTGGAAGAGCGCGTTTGGTTTCCAACCATCACCACCCACCTCGACTATACGAAACTTACTGAATGGCACTACCCTGCTAATTTTAGTGCTAATCACAACAGTCTCCTGTCCATCCTGGCTGTGAGTCATTATAGAGAACTGTCCATTCGCGCACCCACAGCGTTCTACAAGGAAAGAAGACACTGGCATAGACTGGATGAGAATGTGTACAGAAAGTCTTACTTTAAATCTTTCACAATCCTGACATTCTAGAGAGGGGAAGAGGAGGACTTCTGTGGATTGTGTGATCACACTCATCCACATTTCTGCAACTCCGTAAATGGAAAGCCAAAGCATTAGCAAAGGAACAAAGCAAAAGAAACGTAATCGGGGGGATGGGGGGGGGGGGGGGGGGGACAGGCTCCATTTTGAAAGGGAGAAGATGTTCTTGTGTTGTCAGGGAAAATGACCAACTCATCAATAAACAATAGAAACTTAACATAGTCCCTTGGCATTATACCCCAGTGAGGGTATAATGGGCATATGAAGGAAGGAGAAAGGGGTGTGCAGGCTCATAAGAGGAGACAAGAGCATCTGGAGGGGGGTGGTGAATTCAACCAGAAGACATGCAATAGATGGAACCAAAACGGGAATGCAAAATGAATGACATGACAGTTGACCTTGGCTGGCACCGTCACTCCCTCATTTACTAGCACATTTGGACCATGTGTCAGATCCCCTACAGTGAGCAACTCTAAATGTGACCACCTGCACTTTACTTTACAGCAATACAATATATGAATAATTATACCACAAACAGGTTAGTGAACCAGTTTATATTGTATAAAACAAATGTGCCAGGTTCTTAAAAATGTACTCTTTGTGTTTGTTTGTTTGTTTTACATGGTTTTGAAAACCGTCTACACCATTTTCAAGAAAAGTTTCAATTTGTTGACTCGAAAATGTTGTGTAACATCAAGAACAGAACCAAAAATGCATTATTTATATACATTTATTAAGAGTGACATTTCACAACCTGACCTAACTTGCCTTGTCATTAAAAAAATTGTCATCAAATTATCTAATATTTAATTGATTTGTGAAACACAGACATAATGATCTGCAGAGTTCCCCCCTAAATGTATTTTAATCCAATGTCCAAAGCCAAACAAATTGCTTCTGTAAAGTAAAGGGCATTTTTTTGTGAGAGATTTTAAATTCGTATAGCATTTGTGAATCATTACTGTATGGCTCTGTCAAACAACATTGCAAAAGAAACAAGACACAAAAAATGCCCACAATAAGGTCTGTTTTCATCTGTTTTCACATAATGCATTATGGTTTTTCTAGAAAGGGTGACCGTACAAGCGCCTTTAACCGTCAGTGCTTTCATCCATTTCATTTCAAAGCCCTGTGATGACAGGCAGTGCCTCTGGAGTGGGCAGCTAGCCCACATCACACGGGCGCCTGATCTGCTCCTGGCTCGTTCTGGTTTGAAATGCAAATGCATCCAGGGCAGATCTGCCTGTTCATGCATTCAGGAAGCAGTTGTGTGTATGGCTTTTGCATACGTTGCATGTGCACCTGGAATGAGCGTGGCGGTTTTAGAGTCTAATCATTGATTTTAGCTTTCAGGAAGGAATTATTCATCGGCACACTTGGTCGCCATTAGCGCTGGTTAAACATCCATATTTTCCCATTCAGATGGGGATTACATGGAGGCTCATTTGCAATTTAATTATATAAGCATTATTTTTCTTTTATTCGATAAACAGTGGGAGGAAAATCATCAAAAAGAGCTTGTCCGTGGTCAAATAATAGTTTTTTGTTCATCTCAAATTATGAGCCTTCCACAATTCTGGACCTCTGACTGGACGTGGGAGGCATGTGTGGGCGTATTAACCGTGCAACATTGTCTTGTGACTCAAGTAGGCGGTAAAGCCCGAAGGTTAAAACGCTTAACTCCCTATAACATGAATCTCTGATGTGTGAAGTCAATCAGCTAGCTGTCGGCTTTGATACTGCACTGACACTTGATCCAATAGTTAGATTTAGTGTTTTGCCTTGTGGTAAAATATGTGCCTGCTAATAATGAGTCTAAAGTAACAAGGCCACGCTCAATGACTTGAATCCCATTAGGAAAAGTAATCTCGCTTCAACAACGCACTAACTTTCACTTAAGTTCATAGCTATGGTCATGTGTTGTGTAAGCCAGCCAGGTCTCAAGTCTCAAACGGGCTGACCTTGTTACTTTTGCCAACATCCGGGCATCATGTTGGCCTGTGACCCATTGTGTATGGATACAGCTGGAGGCCAGCAAACGGACAAACACTGATCTGTATAGGGCGTGAGGACGCTTTGATCAAAATGGAGCCCAGCAGGGACAGTCAGACGGCCTGCTCAGCATGCGTCTTCCTGACTCCACATCAGCCTCACAGGCTCCTTTAATGTGTGTGTGTGTATTTGTAAAGCTGCTCAATAAAAGCAATGCCAGTGGCAGTAGTAAGGCTGCAGGAGCTACTTTATCATGCTGAGCGTTTCGATTGGATGGTAAGAAATGTGTCTTTGCATGGATCTGCTGAGAAACACTTTTATCATTACATTTTTAATGTAAATTTTAAATCATTACATTTTTATTAACAGACATTTGCCTGTTATAAATTTTCACCTCAAGGCATTGTTGTACAGCTGTGAGATTCTATATATTTATCAGAAATTCACAATCACACTGTATTATAAACAGTATGTAACTGTGGATTATTCTTTGCTTTCTTTGAGTATTTGTGCTTTGTTGTATTACCTAAAGCAGTATTTTAAAGGTTTTTGATGCCAAAGTCCCATTTATATTATATGAAAAGGTTATTAAGGATGATACAACATGATGTTTCCTAAATTAAATTATCATTGTCCTTGTACTAAAGCCAAAGCCAATTATACAAATCTAGAAAATGTTTACTTATGTTAATCTTATGCTTTCAGCAATTATAAAACAAATTTTAAATTAAAAGGTTTGTCTTTTTCAGATTTATAAACCTAAAAATACTTACCATACCATTTAATTACCCTTAAATTGATTAAAGGTGAAAGTAAAGAATTTTTTGTTGTTGTTGCAAAAAAAATTATATTTCAAATAAATGCTGTTCTTTTGAACTTTTTATTCATCAAAGAACCCTGATAGAAAATGTATTTGTACAAATTTAATTTGACCAACACATGAATAAATAACTTGCTAAAATATATTAAAGGGGTCATGACATGAGAAACCAAATTTGCCTTGATCTTTTGGTATTTAAGAGGTCTTTGTACCATTAAAACCTCTTGCAAGTTTCATAGCTTAAGACGTCCTCCCCATTATAAACGAACCATTTATTTAATCAAGCTCTAAATACAGCTCGTTCTAGATCCTTTGAACTTAGTGACGTCATGGTATGAAGTGACGTACCAGTCGTTTGAATATGACCGCTTCCAGCGAAAGACAACTACGCCTCATTTCGCATCATCGTATCGTTGTCGCACGGCTCGCGCCCACATGTGTTCAGTCGACGTGCAGCGAGTGGGTCTGTTTACAAGAAGACTGCGATGCCACGCAGATGTGCTGTTCCTGGCTGTGGACAAACAACATGTTTGAATACGCTGCCGAACGATCCAGACGTCAGGGAAAGCAGTTGGATGCAGTTTATTTGCAGCATATGCAGCACGCCAAAGCTTTATTTGATCGTTGAGTGAAGATGATTAGTGTAACAGGGCGCATGTTACTGAAAGAACGAGCAGAGAGAGAGAGAGAGAGCCATGGCCGCGTGCGCGTGCCTTCAAACTTTCTTTCTCTCTCTCTCCCTCCCTCGCGCATATGAATCAAAATCAATTGAGAATTGACACGATGGTAAAAGATCGGAAGACCGAAGTTTCACGTGGTGGAGCATTGTGTAGCCTACATGTGATAAAAAAAATTATTAACGTTAATAATTCATGCATAAGCAGCACTGACGTTAGCCAATCATAACAGTGGGCGTTAACACTGAAGTCTTAAAGGGGAAACACGTCCAAAACAGACTGTTTGAATCAGAGGTTGAGAAACAGGGTGGGAAAAGGTCATAAATCACTACATTTAAAAAAAAAAATTTTACAAAAAACTATAGTAATACTATAATTGCACATAAGGGAACATAATAAAACAAAACAAAAAAACATGTCATGACCCGTTTAAAATATAATAATATTTTTGCAAGATTACTGTTTTTACAGTATTTTTTATCAAATAAATGCTGCCTTGGTGAGCATAAGCGAATTCTTTAAAAAATATATTTACCTCAAAATTCTGAACGTAGTGTATAAATATTTTTCCAAACAGTATAAATGGGTCTTTATATAAAGCTTATAGTTGCTTTATATTTTAGGAAGTGTATCAAGCTAAGCTCATTGTAAGCTCACCCTTTTGTACTCCCTTGTACAAAAAAACTATAATTAAAAGAGTTTAGCATGCATTCATATATTGACAAACGCTTTAGTTCACTGTAACATTCACTGCTCAGTTTGACTGCCTTATTTGGCTGTTCTCTTTGAGTTCACTCTTTTGGTGATGTGCTAATTTCTGCCTCATTATGACATTTAAGTCACATCATGAATGGAAAACAGACTATGAGATTTCTTCATTCTGTGACAGAAACCAGTGGTTAGCTGCAGATTGGCCTTTTGTTGGCTCTAATATCTTCCAGCAAGAGTTTGGGGGTTGGGAGGCGGCTGTACCTGTAGGTTCTTCCTCCAGACATTAACTGCTGCAAAGGCCAGCTGCATTTGCTTCCTGCGTGCATCCTTGTGCCGTTTGTACGCAATCTCAATGAAGATGAGGAAGATCCCGGCAACGATGCCACCAGCAACCAACATAAACACGCCTGTGTGGTGAAAAATGCATTTGATTATTTCCAAAAAGTCTTCAATGTGGCAAAGAGGGCAAAAGACAGAGACTATTAATAAGGGCCGTTGATACTGACAGATTTGCATACATTTTTATGTAATTTGTTTGCAACCTGAGCTTCAGTGACCATTGGTGATATGACAAAGTTGGCCTTAATTTAATGTAAATGAGCAGAGACATGATGTGGCAAACTTCTAACTCGTACAGCTGGATACCACGGTCGAGTAGAAAAGCCTACTAGCAACCAACGGCATCAGAGACTCGACGAACTTGAGGGATTTGATCGCTCTCAGTGTCTGTCAACAAACCTTTAAAAAGCAAAAGAGATCCTGTGAGAGGTGGATCATACCTGCCATATTCTCAAAAGTGAGTGTGGCTGGTGCATTGCTTCTGGAGTCACACTCCTGATAACGAACCCAGGTTTTATCCAAGTCCTCCATGAAGCCATTCTCATGGGAACTATTAATTCAAAAACCCACATCAGTCACACAATCCGTTATTATAAATAGAAACAGTTGATGTGATTAAGGTAAGCCTAGGGATTAGCTGAAAGGAACAGAAAAAAAAGAGAAAAACGAACAGAAGTATAGCAGCGTACTGTGGATGATTACTCTTGACTGAGATTACCTGAGGATGGCCAGTGACACGTTTTGCTTCCATGGACTGTCTTTGCGCATACCAATACCGAATCCAGAGCGGAAGAACAGCTCGCCTGTGGTGACCAGGTCACATTTCTGCGAGGCCTCAAACTCCAACACTGCTGAATCCCATATAAATGCGTGGAGTTTGCTATGAGAAGAAAAAACTTGTAATGAAAATATGATAAGTCTTGCATTTTTGCTATTTAGAATTCTTTATCTATATACAATTACAATACCATTCAAAGATTTTTTTTTAAATAATTTTGAAAGAAGTCTGTTATGCTCACCAAGGCTGCATCTAATTGATCAAAAATACAGTAAAAATGGCAATATTGTGAAATATTATTACAATTTCAAATAACTGCATTCTGTTTTAATATATTTTAAAATGTAGTTTATTCCTGTGATGACAAAGCTGAATTTTCAGCATCGTTATTCCAGTATTCAGTGTCACATGATCCCTCCGAAATCATTCTAATATGCTGATTTGGTGCTCAAGAAACATTTCAAATTATTAATAATGTTGAAAACTGCTGCTTAATATTTTTGTTGAAAGCATGATACATTTTCCCCCTCAGGATTCTTTGATAAATAGAAAATTCAAAAGAAATTAGATCCCAGATTTTTATAGTCTTAGACTTCTGCTCACCACTGTATTTAATAATTAATTTGCACCTCTACCTTTACACAAACAGCTTGAATAACTTCTTCTAAATGGAGATAAGTGGAAGTAATTCCTGGTGATTATATACAACTCCAGATGTAAAAAATCTGTAAGGGAAATGTATTAAACACGGGCAGTCTGCCATCTGTTCCAGTCTTAGCCTTGTAGTGAAGGTCTTTCTTTAAAATACAGCTCTCTGCCCTGCTTTGTATTCAGCAACATTACTGTACTGAATCACACTAACAAGAGTTTAGCCTCTCTCTGCTCTTCACAGACTCACTGAGGAGAGAGGAATATGTGTCATCCTTTATACTGAATGGAAATTTATCTCCCTGCGGCCCATTTCCTGGCATTGATATCTGTTCGGCCCCTAAAGGGAGCTTTAATACAACAGCTTCAAATAAACCTGTTCTGGCATAACAAAAAATAACAATCCTTTAAAAAATATATATATAATTAGGGGAAACTCTTATTGCTGACTGACTTGTCTCGCACGGCCTGGATGGCTTCAGCGGCGCTCTCGTAGTTGTGCTTTTCCATGTGGCGGTACATGGTGCTAAGCTCAACTTGGCGCCGGAAGTAAATGTCCACAGAACTCTGCTTCACTGTGGCGTAGATGAACTTGTCTGATGGGTTTCGCAGCTGGAATACAAGGTAACAGTGGGATGGTCTGGATGAACTGTTATAAATGGGTGCTATGCAAGATAATTTATTTGTTTATTCAAAACATGCTGAATAATTAAAGTAAACTATGTTTAGTTCTGCAAATCCAAAACTTTGACTTTTTTGTCTGCAATTACATGAAATATTTCTGAGGAAAATAGCTGTGGGAATAGAGGCAAACCAAGGTAAGTATGACCTAAAAATGTTTAGTGAAGTCATACTGCTGTGCATCTACAACTGTAAGTATGAAACTGTAATTTTATAAATAGCTCATATTAGAAGATACCATTCAGAATATTTTAATGTATTATTTATTACTATTTATTTTACTTTTATTGAAATGTTTACATTCAGTCCTTTGCTAATTTTCACATGGCAGAATTGACATGGATTGTTATGATGAAACATGGCAAATAAAAATAACCTTTGCTAACAAATGACCCATAATTATGTGTCCTTGGCAAGCTTAATTATATGTGGTGTTTTTATGCCGTGTGAAATGTGAAATCTGTGTGCACAGTAATTTAGAGTCCTATTTGATATTCTGTTGTATAACATGCAAAGCTGCTTCATATTTAGCGCTCACCCTAGGGTCGTTGATGCCGGTAATGCGCTCCTCAGGCCGATCCAGCACTAGGAAGGCTGCCAAATTGGCAGTATAAGATGCAACTATAATCATAGCAAAACCAGCCCACACCATACCTAAAATCCTTGCTGAAAAGCTCCGAGGGGCACCTGCGAATGTAAGCGAGGAGGTGAGAGCGATAAAAAAAATTATGCTTACTGCAAAATCAGTCAAACACAGAGTCAGCAATATTTCCACCTCACAGGGGCGATAGACTGAATAATAATCTCTCGTTCCTGATGTCTACCTTCTCCAATTCCGGAGTTCAGAAGTACACCCCAGGAGAACCACATAGCAGAGGATAAAGTGAGGGCATCTTCTTCTTCTTCTTCACTATTTACTTTAAACCTTCCAAATGGGCTGCAAGGCAAAGCGCATATCAGTCAGAGGCAGATGCTTTTAGACTGCATCCATAAAATGTTGTTAATATTCAGCCACACTTCTGAGATCTTCTGCAAACTTTCGTGATATCAAGCTACATTCTCACATCTGTGTGTTCAGCCATTTCTACGTGTATCCAAGGATGAGTTTTAAAGGGATAGTTCACTGAGAAATGAAAATCCTGTCATCATTTACTCACCCTTGTTGTTGCAAACCTGTTTTAATTTCTTTCTACTGCAGAACACAAAAGAAGATGCTTCAAGGAACGCTGGGATCCAAACAACATTGGACCCCACTGACTTTCATAGTATGGAGGAAAAAAACAACAACACTGAGACATTTTTCTAAATATCATCCATTGTGTTCCACAGAAGAATGAATGACAAACAAGATTGGATAAACTATCCCTTTAAGGTGTCATGCATGTAACAAGTCTTCCTTTACCTGAAACGGTCTAATAGGTAGAGCATCACCGCCACAACATGGACCGATAGACCCACCAGTAACCACAGAGTGCTCTGAAAAGGCTGCATGAACGAGTCCAGTGTACTGCGTGGTATTTCCTGCAAAACAACACCGCTTTATCCAATCCAACAAACACCACCCACATTGCCACATGCAACGCCATATGGAGCATCAAATGGAGTCTACATCCACGCTGGTTAAGAGGTGTATTAATAGATTTCACTGTACTCCAGAGTCAATTGATTTATCACAGCATTTTCTCAGTACAGAGATAAGCCCACTTCAGGGAATTCAATTAAATCAAGAAACTGTAATGTTATTTCCGTCCCAGAAAGTCATGTTCTCAGAGGATTTTCCAAAAATTAATTACATTTCATATACTTTATTTGAAACTTGCAGCCATGAAACTGAAATTAAACTAACCCCAGATCCTCATCTATTATTTTCTTATTGCCCACAGGAAATAATGCCGTTTTAAAGGGATAGTTCACCCAAAATTTACCAATTTGATGTTGTTCTAAAGCTGTTTAACTTTTTTTCTTTAGTGGAACAGAAAAGGAAGATATTTTAAAGAATTGTTTTTGCCCATAGGATTCAATGAAAGTAAGTGTGGTCCAGAACAACATTTGTCCCCATTGACTTCAAATTTTTAGTTTGGGTGAACTATCACTTTGAAGTCTGTACTTTAAAATAATGATCTGTTGGTCATCTGAGACTCACCTTTTTGACAAGTATTGTGAGCCCCTGGTACTTGAACGGTTTTGAGAACTCTATGTACTGGGCTCGTTCATTGTTGATAGTAAGTGGAGCCACGATCATGTCTGCCAAGCCACTCAGGAGCTCTCCCATCATGCCATTCCACTCTTTCTTGTTGCTGTTATTTACCTGGTATCAGGAATATAACGTTAAGAAATTTGTCATGCCTAAATGCGCTTCTAAATTTCAGCAGATGCTTGAAAATGCACAGACAAGCCTAGTTGCATGACCTTTGAAAAGACATGCAAGGCTACAGGCAGGTGAAGAATCAATAAAGTTATCATATTACTCACACGCTCCTGAGTGCCAAATTTGCCATCAGCCACTAGATGCACTTCATAGGTAAAGTTCATTGTCATTGCAAGTTTGATCAAAAGATCAATGCAGAACCCATAGCAGCACTGAGGCACTATGGGGCGACCTATAGAGATACACAAGCCAGTCAAATCTGGGCAAAGCACAACTTCGGTCCAAAAATATACATACATAATAATACATAATGCCTACCTGGAATGGTCTCATTGGGGCCAGTGCAGATGACTTTTTTGATCAGGACTCCATTTACAGTGTACTCTTCCTTGCATGTTCCATCTTGTAACGTCGGTTTGACATAGACAAAGGGCTCTTGATGAATGGTGACAATCTACCAAATAAACAAGAGAACTGAATGTAAATGCAAGGGTTTTTTAAGAAAAAAAATGATGCATCAAAACTCCTGCAATGAAGTACCTTTAATCTTGTTGACATCTGATAGCCTTTCGGCTTTTCAGTTTCTCCTCCTGGCCAAATAATCTTCCTCTGAGAGTTCATTACGACCTGGAACAAAACGTTTTTTCTGTCATTCACCTTCATTAATTTCCATTACAATACATTTGTCTAGCTTCACTGCATTTTTAAATAATGTTTGTTTTTTTCCCCCACATTTTTTTAGATAGTCGATCATTTTTAAAACATTAATTTGGTTTATTGTTAAATTCTACACACTAATACCATGTCAGTTTGTATTAAGTGAATTAATAGCTACTTCAAATTAATGATGAATTATAGTATATGTATATAAATTAACATTTATCTAGATAAATGAATCTTGCTGTAAAAAAATTTAAGCTGACCCCCGACTACATTGCTGTAGTTACATTGTGAAGTGATGCTCCATGCAGAGCCAAATGAAGTCCAGCTCCCCCTCTCTGGACGTCATGGGTGGAACTTGAACTAGTCCAGTTCTGTTGATCTAATAGGTGGATGGGTATGATTATGGGTAGGGTGTGGTGGGACTTTTTAGCTCCACCCATTATGCCCAGATTACATTCAGAGAGGGGGAGCTGGACATCACTCTCCCCCCATTGGCTCTGCAATGAAGAGCCTCTTCATTGTTGGATCAAGAAACTTAATGTTGTGAACTTACTATAAAGTGTTACAATAAAATTAGTGTGCTAACTGTCCCAACTGTTAAAATAGCAATGTTTATGTGAAGCAGAAGGACAGCTCATTAAAAAGACTGAGCCAATTTCATACTTGCGAGCCATTGTAGACGCCCACTTGCACCAGCCGGGTTTTCTGGTAGTTCAGAATGCTGTAGTGGGCGAACCTCCTGTCTCCGTCATCATTAAACTCCACGCGGCCTGTTAGGCCATCTGGATACTTGGATGACATCAGTACTCTAGTACACCAGAGGGGGGGTTTTAGAAAAGGCACAAAATGCTCATTTAAACACAAAGGAAGACATTGACGATGACTGGAAGTAATGGAAGTTTACCAGGAATTCAGAGATGGGAGATGCAGGCATGAAAAGACATTAAAACTAACTAGGGAATATTTAGGGGGTGTCATGTGGGGTGGAGACGGATGGCACGTAATGTGCAGGCACAGACATAGGAGAACAGAAATGACACCTGTAAGGGTCTCAAATTGGGTCTCAAATGCAAATTAGAACCACCAGATTTCACAAGGCCAATGTAATCAACAACTTAACAGGCTTGATGTGTCCTTGCACTCGATTATTACTCGTTTTGAGGAGTGAAGGCATGGTTTTAGAAGCAAAATGCTTGCGATTTCAATCTTTGTGGTGTGAAAGCTTCCACTCTTGTCAGTGCCAGACCGGTGGTAATGTATGATAATGCATGACAGCAAATGGATGGTTGGTTGGAAACCTAGCGAATGCTAGCCAGCGATCATCCCTGGCCTCACCGTTTGAAGAGTGGGCCAGTCTTCCAGATGTTTGTATTGCCAACACAGCCTCGAGGAGGCTCTGTGATATTCTCCTTCTCAAAGAGCTCCTGAATGGACTGGGCCACCACAGCCACGGCATCGTAGATGTGCGCAGACTCGTTCTTGCCATTGATAAGCTGAAGGCCGAGCAAGCCTGCCCAGTTGACAACATTACATGGTGTTGGCCAATGCCTCACAACACAACTCTCACTTCAAGAGCACATCAAGGCATACTCATAATAAAGAAATGCACACATTGCCAGAGAGAGAAACAAACGTGCATTGCATATGAGCGACGAATTGTCTCAAGACAGACAGAAGGGCTGTGAAAGTCATGGGGGGTTTAGGACAGGGTCAGCACTGAGCAGAATGATGTGAAGTTGAACACGGGTGTGTATATAAAGAAGCCGGGAACAAAGAAATGCGGTTGTCGCTTACCATCGTATCCACACCTCAATGTGGAGGTAGCAAAGCACCACTTATAAATAAACTCATGACAGCCAAACCTTAAAAATGTATGCACATTCAAACCAATATGGATTACCACAACTCTCTATTGCATCATTTGTTGTCTACTGAAAGAAAGGACAAACACTCAAAAATGAAACAAATTAAACATTAGACATAAAGCACAGTACAATGAGTAAAGAATCACTGTGTTTAAAACCTTTAAACATGCAGATGTTTAAACGTTTAAACACGCAAGTACAGCACAGACACTGATTTCGTCGGTGGGGATTGCAAATTGTAATCGTATAAAAAGCTTAAAAGGCAAACATGTTCAGTTTGTTAAACAGCCTAGGAGAGAGAGAGAGAGAGAGAGAGAGAGAGAGAGAGAGAGAGAGAGAAAGACAGAGGATGAAAATGGAGAGGATAAAAAGTACATACCATCTGGGGCTTCACTCAGTGCTTTACCAGACATCTCTCTTTCTCCAACAAGCCACACGTAACCAGAGCCTGTCATATTGAGCTGGCGTGCCGCTTTATAAATGGCTGCGGCTTCGTCTTCACTGTGATTGGACAAAGATTGGTTATAACGGATTGGAGTAAACACCTACAATTTTAATGTTATAAGCAAGCCCACATGAAATCTTTGAGTGCAGAACTCCGAAATCAGAGCAATCACTTTTGAGAAAGTTCCTTGCGTGTTGCTTTTTTAAATATTTTGGAGAATTTGACCATGCTTTTATTCACCAACGAGAGTGTAAAACACATTTTGCCATATTTAAATCCATTACGCAGAATGCCTAAAATTTTCCCCCAAGTCAGTCTGCATATTCTGTGTGGGCTTGATTATGAGTGAGTAATGAAGGGCAGACAAACGGTTTGACATTTTGAGGCAATCTCTTGTTAACAAATTAGATGTTGGTTCATTTAACCAGAAAACGGATTAGGAAGTGTTTGTACTGAGGCTGGACATCATTCATTTGCTGTAATTTTTTATATTTTAATGTATAAACTCACTGAAATTGTTAGCACAGTTCCAATCTAAACTGAACTTTGAAATAGCGAACAAGACTTTGGGCTTAATTTAAATAAATAGAAATTCGAAGAAATCTATATTTGTAATTTACTGGAAAAGCAAAGTTTGCCATATTATATTATATTATAACTTTTGGACCAGGGTAGAAGAACACTTTCACTAAATTTATGGTCCCCTCATTCCAATTCAAAATCTAATTCAACTTCCTGTGAGATGTGGCCAATTCAATTCAAATTCCAACTGAATCGAATAGAAGCCAATTCTCTACTGAAAAATTCACCCTGATCCACAAACATCTTTTTTAGAATCCAAAAAGCTTCGCCATATTTGCCAGCATCACTTCAGTTTCATGGCTGGCCACATGTATACAAGAGAAACTGTAATGTTATACATCTATAGAAGAGTAATTGTGCGCACATCCCACCTTCTGGCTGGTGCAGGACAAGAAAAACTAATAAAGTAAAGGAAAATGTCATGTCCGCAAACACTGCTTTATACTCCCATATTTAATAAACAAACAGTGTTTCGACCCTGTTGGGTCTTCTTCAGGCAGATGGTTGGCCACATGTATTATTCAGCAACATTAGCGATTAGCAGTCTGATGGGTTTAGCAGCGGAGATGAACTCACCTTGCGGACAGGATGATAACTCTGGCTTCTAGCTCTTTGGCTTCCTGAAGCAGAGCCGTCAGATTTGTGTCTTGGCTGAACAGGAGCACTTTCTCTGCCTGGGATTAGGACACAACATTAGTCAAGTAGTTGACTCATTCCCAACATGAACCATGCTCTTTGAGCGCTTGCGTTTTTTTCCCCCTCTCCTTTTTTTCTTTTTTCTTTTTGGGAGGGGGAGGAGGGGGTTTAAAAAAATGAAGTAAAAAAAGTTTCTGAGATAAACTGCTTAAATGAAAAAAACGTAAGTAAGCTTGGAGCAGGTAAAAAAAAAAAAAAGTTCTGCATTTTCGCATGCAAACTCAAGGGAATCAAGATTCCAAGGAAAAACGTGCATGTTACAGGAAAGGGGAGAAGAAGATTGATGCAACCGGAAAGCAAAAAACAGGTGAAGGAAGATGGTGGTGGTAGCTTCTTTCCCAACAAAAAATAAAAAAAACAACAAAAAAGAAGAAATGCTGCAGAAAGGTGGGAGTAACATCTGGATAGTGCCTGTCCCACACGACCAGATCTCCACGCACTGTGTCAAAAAGAATAGACTTGCAATCTTGCTGGCTTCAATACATGCATTCCTTTACACAAAAATAAAAAAGTAACAGGTGGGGGAGCGAGTTTTTGTTTACGCTTTAACAGAAAAAAACAACCCATTCTCGATTGAAATCATAAAAGGAATCTAAACAAATAAATAGACGTGCTGGCAGGATAAGATTCTCTGGAATCGGTTTGTTGATTGTTTGACTGTTTTCTAGTGGCTACTTTCATATAACGTTTGGGGCGGCGTGCATTGACCATGCAAATATACCTTGGGTCCTCGCTTGTTGTCAAAGGACAGTTGGTCGAGGTTTTCATAGTTCCTGTTTTTACTCTGATGAATAATGTGCACAGAGAAAATATGCAGACACAGAATATTATAAACAGTTATATATGGTGCGCAGTAAAGCATTCCAACAAATCTCCACTTTTCTGCTTCAAATTGGGAAACTCTAATCCTGGGGCTTGCAAAAACATCAACAAACCTTATCTAGCCTTGCAAACGGTCTAAACCTGTTCACTCTTATTTCAATGAGCTCACCTCCTTTCATTCTTTTCTCAATATTTCATCTTAATTGAACCTTTTCACTTGGATTTAATTAAAACACCTGCCCTGAGTGGGCTCCATTGCTTTACCAAAATTAATAATAAATGATAATGTCTTCTGAACTCTATTTCGTTGTAATGCACAACCTAATCCAGTTAACGCCATCCCATCCATCAATTTAAATTTCTCTGTCAATTTTCTGTAAAAGAACATCAGCGACACCCCATGAAGCACAACAAGTTGCTACCACAAGACATACCTGTCTAGACATATGGTCCGAAACAACATATTTTAGGCACTCTATCAATGTAATACACATTCTTCAGACCCACATAATCTGATACATAGACAGTCAGACAAGCATTTGTTGCTTTTGCAGAGCAGAAGTAAAATTAAAGAGTAAAATTCTGCTACATAAAATTGATGGACATGGATAATTTGAGATTCTTTTTCAAATAATGTTTGTGCAGTCAAAATATGCATATATATATATATATATATATATATATATATATATATATATGGCCCAATTGTTAGAGAGTCAGACTGGTAACCCGAAGGTTATATCTTATATATACAGTATATATCAGCGAAAAACTGTTTAAAAATATATTACAAAAAGCTTTAATATGCAGTGGTCCAACCCTGCAGACAATGTGCAGGCAAAGTTTTAATGTAATAAAAGACACAACCGAAAGAACCCCTCTGCTGATTCCTAAAACAGTCTGCCCATGTGCACATAAAAACAGCTGGCCTTGGGGCTACCATTACTGAACATGACATTGCAACGACATTGCGGGTGTCCTAAAAATACAGCACCATTCTAATGTATTCAGATCCTGAAGAAATGTCTCTTTGTCCTAAATTACAAATCTTTTTTTCTTTTTTCTTTT
The DNA here is from genome assembly GCA_031834385.1 of Semotilus atromaculatus. Taxonomy (NCBI): domain Eukaryota; kingdom Metazoa; phylum Chordata; class Actinopteri; order Cypriniformes; family Leuciscidae; genus Semotilus; species Semotilus atromaculatus. Next base: position 15,333,172 of record JAULUF010000035.1, on the reverse strand, counting down.
TTAAACACTGCATGTAACATTTTTAATTAGACACATTCATGATATGTGTATAATTGCAAAAGTTAAAGAGGTTTAATGTTCACAAAGTGTGTAACTACCCTTACCTTCAAATATATTGTGAAATACTTTCTTACATAATGTAAAATATTTAACAGCGCAAAGCTGCACACAAAGAAAACCTATAAATCAGTCACAGTCTGTTGCTGGGAAGAAATTCTCACAGAATCAGACAAACTCAAAGCAATCAAATCCCCTGACGGATTTTTTTGGTTGATTTTTTGCACAGCCCCAGGCTAAGTCCCTCATTTTGCTCCTGTTGTGGATAGACAAATAGGAGAATCTGACTATGGTAAAAAAGCAATGTGAGATGAGTAGAAAAGTACAAAGTTTTGCAGATAAACCACTTAAGACGCAGCTGATGCCTTTGGCATAAATAATGTTAGCCAATGGAAAGAAATGTGTTTACACAACAGAAAAAAGGAAACATTTAACATATATAGAGGACCTCTGAGATACTGATTACAGGAACACACGCTGACTTACACACGCGCACTCATTTAAATGCTGGACCGTGTGAGTCTCACCTTCGTCTCCCTCTCCTCCAGCAGGGTTTCCAGTCTTTTCTGTGCCGCTCTGCCCTCATGGTCATCACTCACAATCAGGATGATGTGATTCCACTGAAACTCACGCATCATGTCAAACCACACCTGGGCTTGGTGGGAATAGGGCGGTACCGTGCGCAGGAAGGAGAGGTGGATGCTCTAAATAGACGGTTGAGAAAAAGAACTGGTGAATTTTAAAGGCCCGAGGCAATTTCAGTTCATTAGGATTTAATCACTTTAACTGTAATTAATTTAGAGATGGATCCCAACATTACTTCTTTAGCACGCCAAGATGCCATAAGGCAAAGAGTTAAAGTGAATCTAAAAGAGTCAATCGATCATAACGCTATGTACAGAGTTTTTAATTAAATGTCTAAAAAAAGGTCCACACTAGAACTGAAACGGAGTAAACATTTATCACATTATTCTGTCCTGATGCAGGAATAGAAAACACTCATGGAGGAGGAGCGTCATGCAAAAATACATTTTTATTTATATTTATCCTTCAGAAAAGTTATCAAATCTCCAAACAAAGCATATTTTTTTAAAAATAAATAAAAGTTGACTGAAGAAAAGGACAGAAGACAATCTACAGTGAACCGCAGGCAGGATTTGAATCTGTCTGACCTATACTGAGCTGCAGTCAAAGGCCAGTATCTGCTGGTCTCCCACACTCACCTTATCGGAGTAGATGGACATGCGGGTGGTGAGGCCCACAACAGGGATACGGTAAAAACCAGCCGTGTAGGACACCGGAGTGGGAGTCAGATGGTCGTTGGACTGGGGTGGGTGGCTCACCAAGATCGCATACACCTGAGGATCATTGTGAGGAGAGAAATCTGAGAAAGCTTTGACACAAACACTTCTAAAAAAAAAAAGTTAAAAAAACCCTGGTATTTTGATACCTATATATTTTACAATGCATATTATATATAATATGTATATAATAATATATAATATATATTATATATAACCACCATAAAATGGTGGTTATATATAATATATAACCCCGCCCCCCCTATTTTCAATGTATCGTTTTACTTTTGCACGCTTTCTTGTTACAAAAGAATCTGGCGCCATCTTGCATTTAAGTTATCGTTATAGCGAATATGACTTAAGAGGACTTCATTAATAGCAGAGAGTGATCGTAAACCGATAGTTTTGTAGCCTACATTCCTTGAACTTTGAACTCCCTTAAGATAGGCTACATACTATCTTAAACTCAAATCAATATTTCTTGCCACGTAGCCTATTATTTATTTGGTGTGATAGCCGATAGACTATAAGCGGGAAAGCGCCATCACTTATGTGGGTAACTGAGCCTATTATAAAATTATAAGAAACATAAATGTTTATCCTAAATAAATAAATAAAAGATAGTGTCTAACCTACGTCAGAATGGAACGTCTTGTTTTTCACTGAAAATTATTAGGGTGTAAAATAGCTATTAGCTTCTTACAAAAAAAAAGTTTACAGTAGGCTAATTTTACATTATGCACTGTCCTGTTAAATATAATTATTTTGTTTCACCTTAGTCTACATGTTAAGGTAACTTGCAGTTAACCTTTTTCTAGTGGCATTTTTAAATTTATTTTCCATTAAATTGAGCAACATTTTAGCAATATGGAGGGGTTATAATCATTCACACAACACATGACTGTTTTAGTTAGTTTGCAGGTTGGTTGCCATGAACTGCATGCATGGACGCTTGTGTCTGTGCGCGTGCGAGCGTATGTTAGGCGGGTGTGACTTGGATGATAATCCGTATAATCTCTGCCTCCGTCGCTGTGTAATATTCTGATAGAGCTTTCCTCGCAGAACAAAGCAGCTGTTATCTATGAGTCTGACGCCATGTTGGCCTCGTTTTTCATTAAAATAGAGGCGGAGGGCAAGCGGTGAAGCCATGGCGCCTCGTCGAGGGGTTATGTTACCTTAAAAGCTTACTTATGCTTGGATTTGTATTATTTATATAACACCACAATCACAGGTTGTCTCACATATCCTATATACTTTGCATTATTTAAATCTCAGTTAATGTAACCTCTGAGCAGTCTTCTTATGCTCAATCATTGGTATGTCAAAATGGACCCCCGGATCCTGTTGAATGTTTTCACATGCAACAAATAAAAATCGAGACTCGCGACAGCGCTTGACCTTGGATAAAACAAAGTTACAGTAACTAAATCTGGCTGAAAAAGACTGTCCTTGAATGAATACACGTACATGATTCATGATTATGAATTTTGTATTTGAATAGCCTGTATTCTTTTTTTTTTCAATCAATCAATCAATCAATCATTCAATCAATCACAATAGCCTACAAATATTTAAAAATAAATTAATAAAATGAAAGCTTGATTTAAGTAGGCCTATCTGGTAAAAAGTATAGCCTAAATTCACAGGAGTCATCCGAAACGGGCAAATGTTTAACATATTAGATAGATAGATAGATAGATAGATAGATAGATAGATAGATAGATTCTGAGCGTATGCTACTTCTCCGCACTTTAAAATAAGCATTTATTAGAGATTGTGCAAGTAACAATAATATATCAGTATACTTCAAAATGTCTCGTTTAATTCAATATGATACTGTGAAATTTACTAGCAATTAAGTGAAATATAACTAGGCCTATAATAAAAAGATATATTATAATATTATAGCATTGTTTAGCCTATATAGATTGTAGATGTTTCTTAACGGGTTTTCTTCATTTAGCTATTATTAATAATATTTTCAAAAAATTAGAGCACTATAGGGCTGTGACATTGCACTTTCAAATATTTTATTAAAAATGTATTCGGATGGTTTCAAAATGCCTTTTCCTTATATTCTAATGAGTTGGAGAGACTGGTTTGCGAGTGTTACCTGGTTAGAGATGAGGTCCTCACATACGGAGAGTGCCATCTGGATGGCGTTTGGCTTATGGGTGACTGAAATTGCGTTCATCTTGAACTTATCTTTGCCGTATAAATTGTTGGCTTGAGTGACAGCGTCTTTGAACACTTGCTCATATCTCTTCTGGCTCAGGACAGCCCCGATATTCACATTCTTTGGTTCGCATCCACCTCTCGCACAGGAGCACGAGATGAGGAAGGCGAACAGAACCAGACGCATTTTGCCCTGGATGGCAGAGGAGTCCAGCTGAGTGGCCCGTGGAGGATGCGTGTCGATGTCCTTTGATTAGACAGATCCGCTCTCACTGCGTCCTCTCCAGGAGCACTGGAATGCGATCGCCTCAGTCTAGTCCGCTGAGGAATGGGCTTCACTCATTGAGTCCGCTCATGAAACCCGTTCATGTCCAAGAAAACCATGTCAACACGCCTTTTTAGAAAATGATGCTCGCTCCTGTTGATAGTCGCTTCACATAGGCTATGCACTCTCTCGCGCTCTCTTGGGAAAAGGTGGAGCACTCAGTTTTGCAGTAGCCTAATGTTGTAGTCATCACCTGCGTTCACTTCTCCCGCTCTTGCCGTAGGTGAATCATAGTCAAGGTTTTGTCAAGGGTGACCTGATGCTCTGTGAGAGACGCTGTCCTTGGTGCTGAGAACTGTGCCCGCGCACTGATGCGCGCGCACTCGCAGATTACCCCTGATATCACGGAGCTGTCACGTTTGAATAGACTTCAAAACATTTGTGTTAATGCGAGGAAAATCTCAGGTCATCACAGTAACGTGTCATTGAACTGATTGGACAACGTTGATGTGTAAGTCACATGAGACCAGTGAGATGTAGGCTACGTATTCATTTTATGTGATTTTTTTTAGATAAAAAGAGAAAAATAGCTTTAAAAGCATTATCTTTTTCATATTTTCTAGCCTATTTGTTTTGTTAATCTATTATTTTCTCGCACGGAGTCAATCAATAGCCTATTTAACTACACTGACAAACTGCATGGTTTATTATGGAATATTATCATTTATACTTTCACATGAATCTGTTGGTGACATTTAGATGTGTCGTTAGTTTCCTTTAATATGGAAGCCCTGCTTGCGTCAAAAAAATCAATTTATGGCAACCTGATAAATCCGTGTCATTCTTATTCATTAAATGATCATCGTTTACAAGCCGAACTGTCGATAAACTTGTTTTCCATTCATTTAAAACAGAGAGGGATGCAACATTTTCTAAAAAATAATCAATGAGAGCTTGTCTCCATCTATCACCCGTATAGCTCCAGAACAGGCGCGTTCAAGTACCATGCATGGAGACCCCCGTTACCAAGGAAACAAGCATCTACGGCTTGAGGTGCAAGTGTTTTATTCCCAGACACAGTAACTTGCAATTATGAAAACTGCGTTTTACAAAAACAAATCTAACATACAGTATAAGGCTTCTGCTAAAAAAAAAAAGTGTATAAGAAAAATCAAATCAAATCTAGAAATCAAATATGTATTCTAGTGCCACAGGAAAGAAATGCTTCATTTTGATGTTGCACTTAGAATACCTCATTACTGGTCCTGTCTAAGAGGACATCACTCATTATCACAGTTAGAAAAACTGCAACTTAAAGTCAGACATGTATGGAATTTTGATTATAAAGCTCTTGTTTGGGTACATCAGTGCCATCCTTGTACCCGCTGTAGGTTATTCTTTATCAAGATTGCTGTTGGCGACCTTTACAACCATGCAATTGCATTCATTTTTCTATTTAACCATTCAAGTCCAAGTTCTTATTTTCAACAACAGCCTGGCAGGAGAGTTTAAATCTCCTGAAAGACATACAAACATGGCTACACACGCAATTAAAACATTTGGCTGTGATAAAAACACACCCTATCTTTTAAATGCAGAGATTGAATATGCCTCTAATTTCAATGACTTTTCACAATCCAATCATGTGGAGCAGCAAAACCAAAAGAGTGAACGACCACAAACAGTTTTCTTTCTGGGATAATCAAAAGAATATGATTAGATGATCTGGTTGTATATGTACTTGCATGATGTTGCAGCAACTCTTGAAGATATTTGTGTAAGAAGCCTAACAGGACTTTATAAATAAAAATACACCAGTGTAGTTCCCGTATGTAATGATTTCCAATTTAAAAGGGAATACAATTCACAATGATTCATGTTGTCTCAAACCCAACCTGCCTGAGATTTACAACACGATCTCATAAAAGTGCGTATCTATACCACGAATTTAATTTCTCGTACCATTTACACGCCAAAAACACGCGTTTTTTTGCATGCATAATGTTACGCACTGTAAACCCTTGGGTAGGATTAGGGGTGTGGAGTGCGTAAGTATTACACGCTATAAGTGCGTATCATATGCACGCGAAAACTGCGTATCACACGCAAAAACTATTTTTAGCGTATACATGGCACGAGAAATTAAATTCGTGGTATAGATACGCAGTTTTATGAGGTATGCACCAAACATATAAATACCAAGCCTGCTACGTCACATTCACATATGGCATGCATACTGTGCTTTGCATATTAGTCACAAACACACGCAGAGGGGGATTAAGACATGACATCACTCGAGTGCAGGCGTAAACAACAGGAATGACAGGAAATACACGGATCAAAAAATCGGCAGCCTCTTTTCCGATATCTGTTACTTTCACAACACAATGAAGTTATGTGATCCGTGGACTCATTAAAAAGTTAGACAGCAATACACAGAGCACTGAAGTGTGGATCTCTGCAAGACAAGGGAACGTGAATAAGAGGAGATGGCAGCCGAACCACTACTGAGATGCTTCAGGCTCTCAATAAATGATACCAGCAGAGTTAGTCTCAAACTGGCTCTCAGCTCCCAAAGTGTCAGTTTGGATCATGCAGTGCTGATGTACTGTATAATACATGCGCTCTGCTTGCTTGTTAGCGTGATTTCAGTGGGGGATAACTCTGATATGTATCTCCTCAACCCGCAAACAACACAAAACATATATGCAGATACATAGGAGATATAAGCAAAAGACTGTGCAGCTTTGCTACATTATTTGATTTTCAAGCAGATTTACATTTTTTAATTTCCTTCTGTGACTCCTGGAAATTGAATGTAGTTGAAACCAAGCAGTAATGTTGCATGTTGTATGCTTTATCAACTTTTTTTGGAACATGTGATCCTTTGCATACATAATTGAAATCATTCTACCACACGCAAAAAAAAAAAAAAAAAAAAAACCTTTCCAAAAATGTCTGATTAATTATTCTCAGCCATGCCTAATGAAGAGGCTTTTGCGCGTAATTATCCAGTACAACAAAAACAGACACAGCCTTGTAATGGTGCTATTAGTGCAGAGGGAAATGGGATTGAGCTGAATGTTTTATCTCTTCTGACAGACACATTTTGATAAATCTAAAGGAGGTTACTTGGAATTAAACCGTGAAGTATAAACGCTGTGCAGGGAGTGAAATACATTGCATCTGCATGCAACATTTAAAACCTTTTGGTTTTCTCTTTCACTCAGAATTTAGCAGAGCTACAGGGCAGAGGCATTTGCAACACAATGGATAAGCTGTTTAATTCTGAATAAATATATACAATGTTTTCTCTTAGGTGGCATGTATGGATAATAAAGGTAAGCAGGGTTGGCAGTTTCCATTTTTTTAAAGAGAAAAATAATTTTATGGGGACCAGATATGCAAATTAGCATATGCTATATTCTCTATGTACAATGTTAAATTGTTAAATTTCTATGTAAAATTGTATTGCTTTTCTTTTTTTCTGGAGTCAGATTCAAGATATTGTTTAGTGTACAATATTTCCCCCAACACACTGATGTTTGATTAATGCCAGTTGTGTTAAAATCATTGTGGTGTTGTGTACTCTAAGAGCAGGGGAGTGCAAAGCTGTGTGGCAGGAAAATAGCTCCACCTAATGGTGTATCAGTAGACCTGTTTCGTAGAAGTCTGTTTCGAGGATGCAAGGCAATCATCCGAGAAATTTGAAATGATATCTGAAGTCCCAGGAGCGCATATTTAGCTCATGGTTGAGTTTTCAATTTTATTAAAGTAACAGTAATATTTTATCCACATATTTTGACTATTGCTTTTAAATTGTATTTTATTTTATTGGTAATGTTTTACAATAAGGTGAAATTTGTTAACAGTTAATAACATTTTTTAACATGAACAATAAAAAATACTTCTGCAGCATTTATTTTATTATCTTAGTTAATGTTCATTTATTGTTTTACTAATAGATTCTTTAAAAAGTAGTAAATGCACTGTGAACCAACACAAACAAGAATTTTTATTAACTAACAGAGAAACAAATGCTGTAAAAATTAGCTTAACCCTTGTGCATCTGTATGGACATTTTTGTCCCCCCCCCCCCCCCCACACACATTTCCTTTAAAAATATATATTTTGCACTAGGTACACAAAATATTTCATCTTAGCACCCTTTGGACAAAAATGTCTGCATTGAAGCCCATTAAAACGGCAATTTTTAATCCCAGGGCCAATTAACAATGCAATCTTTGTTAAGAGGCTTGTTGGCAAGGCTTCAAAATTTAAATTACAATTTGTTATATATATATATCAATAATTGTGTGGGTGTGTTGGTATAGATGTCAGAGTGTGCTTTGCCTTTGCATGTGTGTGTAATAATTAAAAATGTGCGTGTGTGTGCTTGTAATATTTGAGAGAGAAAAACTCAACTCCAAATCACAAATCCAACCACTGTGTACTTAACTGAAAGCTCTTTTTTTTTTAGGTATCAACCTCTAATTTGGAACACAACTTGTTTAGATTTATGACTCTGGTTTTCTATCAGTTTTAGAGTTCAACATGTTTAATAAAATATACATTTTATATAAAATAATGTTCACAAATCATTTTCATAAACTTAAACCTATATAAAATTTTTTTGGTTTTCAACAATAATCTGCCAATGGTCTTTAAAAAGAGGCCAGACTCAAGTCTGTGCTCCCAAGCGTAACATTTTTATGACAGTTTTTTGACACAGACATTTTTGTCCACTATGGACCTATGTGTAACTTTTTTTGAATTGATGCACAATGGTTAAGTTAACTAATGTTAATGAAGAGACGTTATTGCATTTTATTTTGAATGCTTGATATTTTTATTGTTTTTCTATCAATCACAATGCAGTGAAAGTCATATATTATTAGTTTTCTTTACAATGCATTCATTAAATAAAGAGCATGCTGTTATACATGCAAACTAAATTATCAAGTGCTGCTAATTATGAAGTTAATAGCTGTAAGCGTTAAATCATACTTGTCTGAGTTCATGCCAGGGGATCTAAAAATTTGAGTGGGCATGTTGAATAAGTGAGATCAAAACCCAAAAAAGCTTTCTGCTGGTTTCACAGAACTCACGTCATCATATCAGTATTTTAGGCATATCAGCATGAAGCTGGAGTGTTATCTGGGTTTGCACCTGCTCAATCTCATGTCCATCCCTTTTTTCGCATTGGTCTTTTGCTGCAGGATCGGGTCCCCAGTGCTTGTTGTAAAATGCTGTAAAGGTGTTATCTGATTGCTATCCTTTCTGTTAAGTTTTGCCAATAGCTCTTTGATATTCTCCCTTGAGCAATGAATACATCAGATATGCATTAGCAACCTCATTAATTAACACCTCTTAACAGACTATAATTACACTGCACTTTATTAGGAGAAGAGCTCAGTGAGATGCAGAGTTGCAGACTGGTTTGTTTGCACTTAGTTGATGGAAGAGATAATCACAGCAGCTGTTGAATTTATTGGTTTGGTATTTTGGTTTGGTTTAATATTTTTGCTCTGACACTTGTTTTCTGGTGTGGCTTTAGTATCCTCACACTTTTGGGGGCACTTTACTTATTGAATTAAAACAAGGTCAACATTATTTGTCCATAAGGGGACATTTTCTACGCTTTTATACGAGAATGAAAATCTGAGCACACATTGCAAATAGTGTATGGTAACACCCAGCGGAGTCTAGTCCTACAGCAGGTCATTATAAGATTTGTTTGCATGAGAAAAAACATTCTGCTTTTTATGTTATCGTTTATTATCAGTAGCAGTAACTTTTTGCTCACTGCAAGACAACAAGCCAAACTCTTAAACAGAGTTGTTTATTATTGTTGTTATTATTAATAGCCATGTTCACTGTCATATGCACTATATGATGAAATACGTTTTAGTATCATGAACTGCGAACTTCTATCTGACCGTATTTTTAGCTATAGGCCTATATATTTTAACAGTCAGTAGTAGGCTACGCTGGCTCTCGCAAATAAACATGTTTGTCCTTTAAATCCCCGCGCATGCGCTGTGAACTTCTGTCACGCTGAAGCCGCTACATGCTTAGCTAGCTCTCATATTGCACAGCAGCACTTCACACCTTTCTGTTACTCATGCCGTGATCTTGTGACAGCGAGACAGAAGAGTCGGTCAGTATCCTTTCTATAATTAAACATAAACCCTTTAACCCTCACCACTGGATTGCTCTTACACTGGGATCGTCACGGATCTTAAGTTTTTCATCTGAGCTAACAGCTCAGCAGTGTAAAAGGTCGTGAGGCGTTCAAGATGGCGACTGTTTGAAGTTCGCTCTATCTGTACGGTAATACATTGTTTTTGAGTCGTCTAGTATATATTTAATGTGTCATATTTGTCTTAGAGTAAGTCGGGATTCAGTAAAAATAAATGGCGAAAGCTGTCATGGACGGGAGGTAGAGTTAAAGCCCTCGCTTGCCAGCAGTGATGATGAATGCGCTGCTGTCACGTAATACATGGCGTTTACAGTAACTACTTCGCTTTACTCGTTGAGTTTAACACTTGCTGTAAGACTGAGGGTAACAGTTAAATGTATTAGATTAAGTTTAGGTCTAGTGTTCGTGAAGTCAAAAGAGTAATTTCCTTTATTTTGTATTCAGTCTTTATGGACACTCGCAGCTCAACTTTCTTCGCTGGAGAATCTGTCAGGCTACAATTGATTTTCATAATGGCTGCGTCTCAACACTTAGTAAGCTGACTACTACTACCTAGACAGTATTTTTGGGCATCATGGACGAGTGGGTTGTTGAGATTACTCACTCACAAAATACTACTGTTTTGTGATGATCTCAGATGGTTATACTGGGGTGCTGAGTGAATGTTCATGTTATGGTATTTACTTGGTGGTACTTTAAAGAATACCAATGGTAACTTACATTCACAGGGAGTATTACCATGGCAGATGTCCAAAAAATAAATAAAATGGTGATAAAAGCATTGATTTCAACAACAAATAATCATACTAACCCCAGACGTTTTTTTTTAAATATACTGTGTACAGTATGCATGTACAGGCGTTGGACAAAATACTGTGAACACCCATTATTATTATGGGGGTTAATATAATTTGTCAGAGACTGTAAAAAACAAACATTGCAATTATCTTTTATTTATCCCTTTGTTGTTTATATGCTCTAATTTGTATATCAGTGCAGTATAAGTGGTTTTCAGCAGTGTTTAGTACAAACTGTGTGTAAAATGGGCAAATCATCAGAGCCTGTTTAACAAAAGCATCTGTAACCTTAACCGCCTAGTTGTTGTGTTTTAAGAACAAGTCATCAGTCATCATGATTATGAATGTGTACACAAAGCATGGCAAAACTTTATCAGCAAAGAAGAACAGAGGGCAAAAACCGAAAGTGAATAATAGTGTCGGTCGAACACTAAGAAGGACTGTGTCCAAACAACACAGAACAACTGCAGCAAAGTGACCGCAAACCTCAATATCCCCCTTGAAGACCATGATTCCACAAAAACTGACCACAGAAAACAGTCAACATAAATCAAAGAGCTGAAATTGCTAAAAATGTAATCTCAGACGCCACTGCTAAAATGTGAAAAAGATGGTGTTATTATGACCATAAAACCCAGACAGTTGGAGCACCAATATGATTTTTATCTGCCCTGGTCAGCTTAATCACCTGACTTGAATATTATTTAACTACTGTGGGCAGTTTTGGAGAGAAGAGTGTGAAGCAGATTCCCTCGTTTATCATCTCTGAAGCAACTGGCAGATGTTCTGATGGACTACATTCAAAAGTTGTATTGATCTATTTTAATAAGTTTGGAAGCTGTATTAAAGGTGCTCTAAGCGATCCTGGGTGACGTCACTTCTTGTTGACGTTCGAACTATTGTCAAACAAAACGGAGGCTAGCTAGACCCTCCCTCCTCCGCATCTCGTCTCCTTCCCCTCCCTTCCCTTCCTACCTGAATGTCGGACTGGAAGCCCTTCTGCCGGCGGAGTTCTCGTCATCTTTCGAATGCTTTACCGATGTAAATTTGGTACTTTGCGCGTTCTTTATCCTTTTCCCTCTTCTTTGCAAGTTGATCATCGGAATGTCGTCTCTTTGGTCGTGTGTCGGCCATTATTCAAACTTCCCTCTTGATGCTTCTCTCTCCTTCACACACCCCCTTCATGTGCACGCGCACTAACCCCCCAGACCCACCCTCAAATACTTCTTGCCAGTGATTGGCTGGAACACTGTTTGTTATGTTTCGTGGAGCGGGTCGCCGCAGTTTGTTTTTGTTGCCGTTTGTGGAGCCTGTGGTGTCTACAGAGACCACGTTTTTTTACAGTGTGTTCAGGGGACAGGCAGCTAGCGGACAGTGAGGAGATGTTTGCTGTATGTGACAAAAAATGTTTTGGCTTAAAAAACGCGTGACATCGCTTAGAGCACCTTTAAAGGCACATTTTTGGACACACCTTAGTAAAGAAATAATGTGTTTTTCCACAGTGTTCACATTATTTTGTCCAACCCCTGTATACAATACCATTCAAACGTTTGGGATCGCTAAGTTTGAATGTTTTTGAAATAAGTCTCTTATGCTCAGCAAGACTTTATTTTTTAAATAGACTCCAAAACTTTGAACGATAGTGTACACTACTGTTCAAAGGTTTGGGGACAATCTTTTTTTTGTGTGTGAAAGAAATTCATATTTTTATTCAGCAAGGATGCATTAAATTGATCAAAAGTGAGAATAAGGATTTCTGTTTCAAACTAATGCTGTTCTTTTGAACTTTCTATTCATCAAATAATCCTGAAAATAAAATGTATCACATATTCCACAAAATTATGCAGTACAACTGTTTTCAAATATTAATAATGATCAGAAATGTTTCTTGATCTGCAAATCATCATATTGGAATGATTTCTGAAGGATGATGTGACACTGAAGACTAAATGATGCTGAAAATCACATTTTACAATAATCACATAGAAAACAGCTATTTTTAAATTGTCAAAATATTTCACAATATTACTGTTTTTACTGTATTTTTGAACAAATACAGTCTTGTTGAGCATAAGAGACTTATTTCAAAAGCATAAAAAATCTCACCAATCCCAAACTTTTGAACACACATGCATGTATTATGTGTGTATGTACAGTATATGTATACATGTAGATTTAGTAGGAAGTTTGTCGTCATTAAAATGATTGTCTTTTATGTTTTTAATAGTGATTTGTGTTTTGGCAATTTTTGTCTCTAGTTCATGCATAGACACCCCATGCTGACACCACAGGGCATCGGTTTATGCTGTGACAAAGGCATCAGTCCTGCCCACTGTCCTGCACAGCTATGGCCAAAGACCAGCCAAATGTGTTTGACCTTGTCCCTCTTCTGGGGTCCACTGACCTGCACAAGCTGGAGCAGGTCAAAAACCTGCTACAGGAATCTCTCAGCGCAGGTTAGTCATGTCTTGTGCTTACATCCTTACTCGGGTACATTGGTCAAATTGAGAAAATTGTATCACTACACCTGTTGAACTCCTGTTTGAATTTCAATACTTAATGTTTGTAATTAGTTGTCAGTGTCATACATACTTTTTTTGTTTTACAATTTGATCGATAGAAAAAGGGACCATGTTGCTGAATAGCCTTGTGGACTATTTCCTGGATACAAGCTCATCTCAAGCTTTGGACATCCTGTCTTCTGTCAGGGAGCCCCATGATAAGGTGAGGGAAAATAGCCACCATCTTCAGTTTTCTTCTGTATACGGTATACACATTGATGAATACTGTTTGATGTCATCATGGATTACAGAATATCAGCGATAGATGAATAACAGCCTTATCTGGATTCATTTCTCTGTAGTATCTTTTAGATAAGATGAATGAATGCATGGGCAAGCAGAGCTGCCGTCTGTCCACTATCACTCTCCTTGGCCATGTTGTTCGCAAGCAGCCACCATGGATCCACAAGATCGCACGCTTCCCTCTTCTTGCCTCACTGCTCAAATGCCTCAAGGTACCAAACTAAAGGCCAGTCAAATGTAATGGGGGTTACAAATGGGTGACCTGAGATATTTGAGGAACGGAATACAACAGTAGAAAATGTCTTGAAAGGATATTTCAGCCAAAGTTGAAGTTATTTCTTTATTCACCTTTATGTTGTTCTTTTGTTTTCTAAATTAATATATATATATGCATAATATGTATGTGTACACTACCATTCAAAAGTTTGCATTCTGTAAGAATATTTTAAGAGGTTTTTGAAAGAAGTATCCTATGCTCACCAAGGCAGCATTTATTTGATCAGTAAAAAAGTTTTCTTTGCTTTAATGTAACTCTTCCTGTGATTCCAGTCTTCAGTCACATGGTCCTTCAGAAATCATTCTAATATGCTGATTTAGTGCTTCTTATTCTCAGTTGAAAACAATTGTTTTTTTCAGGATTCTTTGATGAATAGAAAGTTCAAAAGAACAGCATTTATTTGAAATAGAAATATGTTGTCACATTAATGTTACAAATAGTCTTTACTGCAAAATAAAATAAATACAAATCTTACCGAGGCCATACTTTTAAATGGTAGTGGTAGTAGGTCATTTTTTTATTTATTTCTTCTTCCAGACTGACTCAGATGTAGTAATTCTCATAACTGGTGTGCTGGTGTTGATCACTTTACTACCCATGATTCCTCAAACCAACAAACAACTTCTGTGCGAGTACTTTGATATCTTTGGACGGCTTGCTGCATGGAACCAACGTCACCCAGGTACTCTGGCATAAAAATTGCAAACACATTTGTTCTTTTGTAATTCTTTTAGCTATATATCTTTGAAGTGTTATGTTTAGATGGTAGAAACATAACTTGGTGTAAAGGTACTCTTTCTATGGATCTGTCCTGTAGGTGCTCAGGGTGTGTTTGCAGTCCATCTACATGCCAGCGTGTACTCACTTTTTCATCGTTTATATGGGATGTATCCTTGTAACTTTGTTTCATATTTACGTGCTCACTATAGTATGAAAGAAAATGTTGACACATTTGAGGAAGTGGTGAAGGTGAGCTCACAATTTTTAAGAATTGTCTCTTAAAATTACACACAAAAATTATTTGTACTATTCCCAAAACCGTTCTATAATTTCCTTCTGTTTTTATGTCAGCCCATGTTAGAGCATGTACGGATACACCCTGAGCTCATCACTGGAACCAAAGACTACGAGGTTGATCCAATTAGGTATGTAAAATGAAATGCATACCTTTTTTGTTAGATTATAATGTGAATGTTCATACTTCACTGTTTTTTCTGTAGATGGAAGAGATTTGAACCACATGATATTGTGATTGAATGTGCCAAAATTTCGCTGGATTCTAAGGAGGCATCATCTGAAGAGGGATACTCCTCTCTGTCAGATCACATACCACGGCGCCCTGTAGACAATAGCCGATCATCTTCAGAGCTCAGTATCCATGGTAAAATTACATATAATGTGCAGTGAACTTTTCTGTTATTAATTCAGTGATGTCCTGTTTTGTTCTTTCCTGTAAATCTTACTAATGGAAAATTGGAAATCGTAATTAAAAAAAAAAGGCCTTTCTGCACACAGGCCTTCAATACAAATAAAGAGCAACAATTATCCAGGGAGCAAAATATATTTTTCCCCCTCTTTTTTTTATGAAAAAAGATGGGGAAAAATATATTTATCAAAACAAATACATATACAAAACATTATGACCACCTGCCTAATATGCTGTCGGTTGACCATGTGTCATCAAAACAGTAGACCCGGGTGTTGACATTCCTCCCATAACCATCATATAAAAAATGTCTGTGACTTGTGCCACAGTAGACCTTTAGTCGGTTTGGACCAGATGGGAAAGCCTTTGATGCCCAACATCCTGTAGCCGGTTTGTGGTTTGTTCCTCCTTGGACCACTTCCGTTATGTTCTCACCACTGGTGACCAGGAGCCACTGACATGCCTTGCCGTTTCAGAGATACTCTGACCCATTTGTCTGGCCATAACAATTTGGCCCTTGTCAAAGATGCTCAGATCTTTATTCCTGCCCATTTCTCCTGCATCCAACATGTTGACTACGAGAACTGATTGTTCGCTTACCATCTAATTAACCATAATGTTATATATATATATATATATATATATATATATATGCTGATACATGCATTTATACATACATCAACTAAACAACTATAATAGAAATTATTTTATTACCTACTCTTCATCAGGAAATCAACTTCAAAGTTTTACATTGAATAAAACTTTTTCTTACAATGAAATTTTTTGTGTATTTAATAGTTAATACAATCTTCACATTTTTTCCTGTGAGAATACTGATTATGAATCTTACCTACTTTTCTCCTAATAGAAATCACATCTGTCACACCAATGGCTGCTGTTCGTCAGTCTCTTTCTCTGTCACTACCTTATCTCACTGTAACCCAAGACTCAGGGTCCAGCGCACATGCCTCCAACCAGCAAGTAAGCATTTTCCAATTATTGCTCCAATAATGTATACAAATTTTACTATGGTTTGGAAACGATTCTGTACATAGTAGGGTTGGACAATATGACAACTATCTTATATTACCTTATGAGAAATTTTAATTCATAATGATATGTAGCACAATATAGTTACTTTGTTCTGGAAATAAGGTTGTTGTTAAAACATATACTAGCCCATGTAATGTACAGTAAAAAGTAAAAGTTCTCAAGCATATTAAAAACAAGTGAAGGAATGTAAATACAAACAATATGACAATAGAAAAAAGAAACAAATTAAAGTGTGCTTTAAAGGTGCAGTAAGTGATTTCTGAGAATCAAACCTTCCAGCTTAGATCTCTCCAGTGCTGGAAAGCTTTTCTAATATTAATGCGGGTCCTAAAGCTCTTGCCTGATCATAATCCTTCTTTTTCCAGTGATATTCCAGGGGTGGGCGATATGACAAAAATATCAGATCATGATTTTTATTCAGGAAATTCACAATTTTATCACGATTTTTTTTCATGTTGATTTTACTATTTTGCAAGTGACTGCATTACTGACTGTGTAGTATTACAGCCAAACTAATGTCCCTATTTTAAAAACAAAGCCTTGGGTAACAAAATATCAAATACAAATGAATGGCACACATTTAGGCAAAAGTGGCAAAGTAAAAAAAAAAAAAGAACAAAGATTCACATAATCGGTGCTTAATTTTTTCAGTTACAGTAAGTGTATTTAACAATAGCATTGAAGAAAGTATTTAAAGCTACAATATGTAATTCTTTTTCGCCGCTAGGGGTCGCTAACCTCTTACAATAACAAAGGTGTAGGTTGATGACGCAGAAGCAGGATTATGGAACTTGTTGTCATGCTTAAGGATCTAATAATGTTTATGGATGAGTGAATACATTGATGTTTTTAACATGACTGTGGTATGAAGCTGGGCGAGATTGCTAATGAGAGACAGATATCAGCGGGAATATAAAGGAATAAGGACATTTCATTCTACCGAGCTACACGCAAGTGCTGAATTACTACTCACACAGGTCAGTTTATTAGACGAATCAAACTTGAGGTAACACAGTGCTGTTTTACTTGGTCTAACGTTATACTATCAAAATAAACTGCATTTGAGTGTGTTGAAAGTTATGTTATTCTATGTGTTAGTTTGTCTGACTAGCAGTAAGCTAGATCAACATTAGAATAACATACAGATCATATTCTAACATTTCATCATGTTGAGCTATATAACATTGATTAGTTTTATGTACATTTGTTCACCTGTCTAATAAAGTATCTGTCAAGTTGAAGTTGAAAACGCCACGCTGATATTGATCCTCGGTAGTGATCGACCGATATTGATTTTTTTAACCGATACCGATACCGATTATTTGCATGTTTATGTGCCCGATAACCGATATGCAGAACCGATATTTATTTACTGTTATACTTCTGTTTTTAACACAATTATTACAACACAAATGAACTGAACAAACCATTTTATTTATAACAATCACTCCCTCCTTGCATATAAAAAAAAAAAAAACTTTATATTTATACACAAATAAATAGAGGGGTCTGGGTCCAAAAAATAAAGTGCACTACTGTCTTTGATTAAAAATAAAAGCTTTGATTAGGTAGAAAATAAAGCAAAAAAATTATTCTAACATATTGGGGGGACAATTAAATTAGTCCTTCATGTTAAATTAAATCTTCAAATTACAATAAAAAGCAGCAACAATGTTAACAATAGGCTAAATAAATGTTAAAAGTCTAATGCTTTCAAATGGAGAAAGTAATTGACAGGGGAATCATATTACCTTTGCAGAAATGTAATTCATTTTAAACAGTTTAGAAGGTTTATGTGCCGTTTAATAGGTTTAATAGGTTTAAAGAGTGAGGAATAATTCACTGGGTAATATTAATTCACTGAATAATAATAGCTGGAATATAACATTGTCAGGAAAGTAACAAACAAAACAGCATAGCAAGCATCATCATCATAACTTTTTTTAAACTAATATGTTATTAATTAATAATATTTTTGTCGGTCTAGATCATGAAATGCTTTCTGACAAAGTGCTGTTTATCTATGCATTTACACAGAACTATAGCTTATAGGCTACTCAACCTGCGATCGCGCGTGCAGATAATAAATAATTAATTTCCGCGATCGCGCGTGCAGATAATTAATTTCCACAAAGCGGTATATTTAGATGTGTATTAGCGAAATAATCACTGTGTAGTAAATTATAATATAATCTAGGGTGTTTAAACAAGATAATCTTGTCAAAAGTTTCATTCAGTGGCCGGCTTGAGCATCTGATCATCAACCCAGTGAGTGCTCAGCAACATAAACGAACTTTTTTTTCCGAGACTAATGGTGAGCAAATACAACAGATAGATAGTTAAATTCAGCGCTTTTATTTTCAACATGCACTCATTCATGTCTGTTTCATTTAATTCATGTAAAGTTACGTCTTTATTGGGGCATTACATGACGGATTACGCTACGTGACTCCATGAGTTCGTCTCAATTTTAGAACCAAGCTGCATAAATAAACTACCAGTATATCAGGCATTTATGTCTCAAAACTTATTTCTGCATGTCTGTTATGTTAAATAATTAAAGCAAAGCAAGTAGAACATGTACTTTACTTGTGCACAGAGTTGTTGTTGAATGATCTCCTCAGACGCGGGCTGCAATGGCAGAATTCTCAAAACGGCCACAAGATGGCGCCGTGTATCGGCGAATCCGATATTACAAAACCGATACCCGATTATGGGAAAATGCTTAAATATCGGGAACAATATCGGTAAACCGATACATCGGTCGATCTCTAATCCTCGGTTTAGTTCTCCTTTTGTCCCAAAGTCTGCTTGCCATGGTCCATAATGTTTGAACAGACAACAACAGCCTTTACTATTATATTTTATTATAAATATTTTATTACAAAAATCTTACATATTGTAGCTTTAAATGAACAAATATGAAAATAAAACACTACATAGACCTCATGTATAAATTAAACATTGATTCTTATTAACGCTACTATTAAAGTTTTAGAGCAGTGAAGGATTTTCTCTTTGTGTTTTGTTGTTTTATTACCATTAAATGGATAGTTCCCCTGTAAAATTTTAATTGTCATAATTTACTCTCTCAAGTTGTTTTAAACCCGAATGAGTTTCTTTCTTCTGTTGAAAATAAAAGTTATTTTAAAGAATGTGGGTAACCAACATGTATACTCACCAATATGTAAGTATATGTATTCCTCCTATGCAAGTCAATGGGGACCAGCAACTGTTTGGTTACCCACATTATTTAAAATATCATATTTTGTGTTCAGCACAAGAAAGAAATTACTACAGGTTTAGAACAGGTTTCTGTCACTTTAAGACCGGCACGCGACACACCTAATATACATGCATATGACACACACACACACACCATATTTTCTCTCAAATGTTTGCTTTTACTTTAGACATAACCAACTGTGTTCATGTAAACCCTGTGTGTTTGACAGTATTAGTAAGATAACTAAGTCCAGTAACCAGGTGCTGTTTGACAGGTTTTTGGTGCCTGTGCGCTTTGGGTGTATGCGCTCATAAAAAAGCGCATGTTAGAACAGCACATCAGCATGTAAATGAAATGTTTAACCAGCAAGGCTTTAAAGCACATGCAAATAATGAACTATTGTGAATTGCATTGTCCCGTACCTCTGCCTTAACACGTAATGTGAATGTACGTCGTGTTGTACCATATGTTGAGATGGAGGCGCCAGAACTGAACTGATATAATGCACTGTAGCACGATACTTCAATATTTCTTCTAAAGCAGATCGTGGAGACATTTTAATCGTCCACGATCAAAAATCGTGATATCGCACACCCCTACTCTGCTCTAACATTTTCTCTTTTGTAATGACTCTCAGCTATCTCTCTTTCGACAGTCTTTCTTCAAATCTCCCTCTTGCTTACTCTCTCTTCCCCCATCATTAGTGTATACACACCCTACTACTTATTGGCTTCAAGTTTGTTGCGGTGCTCAGTCTGATCCACTTTCAACAGCGTTATTCAGAAATCGCTTACTGCATCTTTAAGTTATTCAGGTAGATCTCGGCTGTTTCACAGAAGTAAGAAATAATGCAGAAATTAAATGATGAAATGTAAAAAATAAAACTATGCATTGTCTTCACTGTATGAATTAAATATACTGTTTGCTGATTATTAAAGCTAATACATTTATTCAGTCAAGAGCAGTGAGTGATTTTTCTCTTTTTCTTTTGTTGTTTGATGAAAATTACGGACACAGACAAGTATATCAGGCTAAGACCTAATGCACAGATTAGATGTACTGATATAGTACATCCAATTTCATATGTATTGATGTACATCAAATTTCTTTCTCAACTTACTTTGTTCACTTAAGACATAGCTGACTGTTTTTATGTAAATACTCAGCAAAGAGGGCATTTTGACTGAATGGTAAATTGCTTACCCCTAGTAAATAGTTACCAAATTGTTCAGAAAGTCAAAACAAGCCTCTAAAAATAGATTTGCAGTTATATGATCCGTTACTGTATGAATGTCCGTATGTTTGGTCCATCAACAGAATGATGAGATGAACTCCTCAGGGACGAAGGAGGAGATGTGGAGCCCTTCCTCAATGTGTGGGATGACCACCCCTCCCAGCTCTAGAGGAATGTCCCCCACCACAGTTTCTGACATCTCACATAGTGCCTCCCACCTCTCAGGACGGAACCCCAGCACTCCAGGTCAGCCAAATGAATTCTTATCTATAAAGCAGAATGGTTCTTTTTGTTTGTTTGGTCTCTCGGATGGCTTCAGGTTTTTTTTTTTTTTTACAGGGGATGGAAAATGGGCCCTATCTCCCTCCACGCCTTCAGGGTCATCTCCTCTCCCATCACTTTCAGAGGACATAGGGCAACTTGCCCAAAATACCAGCAGTACTCAGGCTAAGGTACATTGGCGTATAAAGCATTTGCTTTGTTATTTATTAAACCCCTTCAGAGTGTTCATGTTTTCATGAAAATGCTTTACTGTCTAAAACTGCTCAGGTGATTCAGACGGGCAAAGAGCTGAAAAAAGTAACACCCAGAAGTATTAATAACAACGGTAAGAATATTTTCTGAGATGTAAACAGTGTCATTTCATTGAGTAAGTGACACACATATTAATATGCTTTGCTTTTGCCACTTTTAGGAGGTGTAGTTGATGCCAAGACACCAGCATCATTGGCACAGCTCTCTGACATTGTCAGAAGGACAGATGGGGAGACAGAGGATGGTGAGAGTGGTGACATCATGCATAATAATCAGTTTTTCAAGTGTTTTCAATCATCCCTTGGTTTTCAGTGAGCTCTGCTCTCATCAGCATCTTAACGTTTTCTTTCTAGACACCATCAATGAGGAGATTTTGAGTCTGACCCACAGGAGACTGGACTTCGGAATGAGGCCAGGTCTGGATTGCTCTTTTTCCGGCTCCTTGGACACACTTCTCTCATCTCACCCCAGCCATGAGCAGAATTTAGTGTCCACACCAGACAGGGTTGAATGCTCTGCCAAAGGTGAAGAGCAGCAACCTTCCTGGTCCCACTGGCCTGCTTTCACCCCCATCGAGAACGGGAAGAGCAGTAAAGTCTCTCTGTCTGATCTGACGAAGGAATCCATGCCTTATGAGCCGCTCTTCGACCTTGCCCTGCCTAGGGTGGCATCTTTGTTTTTGGAGAGGAAGACCGCAGAGGCCTTTCAAAGGGCTGAAGGAGAAAAGGAGGACCGAGAGGAGCTGGAGGGGGAGGATCTTTCTGCCACCTCCCCTCTGGAGGTATTGGACCGTGTTATTCAGCAGGGTCACGACACTCATGAGAAAGTGCTGAAGAGGTATGCTTCTGTTCTTCTGACTTCTAATATGACCAGTGAAAGCGTTTTAGAGGAAATGTGACTGAACGGTGTCCATTTGCTCTCTCACAGAACCCTGTCTTCTCCAAGCCAATCAGCAGACCCACATTCTGGAGGTAAACAGCATAGCAATAAAGGAAAAGGTATTTAGATATTTGACTAATTTATAGGCTCTCCGTGCTCAAGACGATTTTGTCCTCCAACTTTTCTCCTAAAACCGTTCCTGTGTTTGTTTTCCTGCCACTTTCCTTTTAAAAACTTTTTTTTTTCTCATTCTTCTACTGTCTTCTATGTAGTTCATTATCAAATCCTTAGAAACAGCTTTGTGGTGGTCCTGATTATCTATAATCTGAATTCCTGTAGATTCTAAGTAGAGCTGCATGATATATTAAAATAAAAAATGTGATATACTGTGTATACTGTATACTATATATATTGAGTATATTGCTTTTTGTTTGTATTGCAGTATACATCGTAGAAAACCAAAATATTGAAATGTCAGTTTGTTATATGCAGGCCTAATGCAAATTTTTTTTTCTTTACAGCACTTTTTAGGTTGTTTTTTTAACTGAGTGCAATGTATTTTTACAGGTTCTGTGTCTGCAGCATCAGATGAGCTGGGGATGTTGCGCAGTCAGCTGCTATTGCTGCATAACCAGCTGCTGTATGAGAGACATAAGAGAGAGCAACACGCGCTTCGTAACCGCCGTCTGTTTGGCCGCATCGTCAACACTACTGCACTGGAAGAGCAAAACAACTCCATGGTAATATATGAAACTGGAAGGATTACCCAGGCCTGTGCAAAATTCTGCATAAAATTCAAAAGCCTCTCAGTCATTAATTTCTACATTCTTTGCATACTAATTAAATAATACTTTTAGCTCCATTTATCACATTTTAACTAATCCATTAGGAGAAAATCTGTAAATGTTTCTCTATAATCAGTGCAGAAAATGTGTTCAGTGTTCAGGTCTTGGCATAACTAGTGACATTACAATAAAACCCCTCAAAAGTTAATGAGGATGGTGATGATTCACAGATCCTATGAAGGTGTTGTTTTTTGCAGGGTGTTACTTTTTTTTTTTTTTTTACAAATTTTTGCTGTTAATATCAGCGATTTTCCAGTGGTGCTGTTTATGTGTTGCAGAAAACACAACTCAAACTTCAGGAAGTTGAGATCAAGACTGTGCAGATAAGCCTGCAGGAGGAGCAGCGGCGCTCCAGACGGGTACAGGAAGACAGGGAGGCTCTTGTGAACCAATTGCAGACTCAAATCCAGCAGCTACAGAAAGAGCGGAATGACTACTACTCAAAAATGCAGGAGCTAAAGGTGATCATAGGACATGAATCATTACATGGTTACTCTTATTCACTCATAATACAGCAACAATAATTGTCCATGTGTGCCATTTTGTTGCTGGAATATAGAACATAATGTGTGACATCTGTGTTAAAGGCTAATTCTTTTATGTGGTATCATTTATAGAGTGATTTGCAGGAGAATCAGAAGAAGGTTGGAGAAATGGAAGCAGGGCTGCAGAAAGCCAATAACAAAGTGTGTAATATGGGACACATGCTCACCCAGCTGTCCATCAAGGTTAGACATGTTTGTCACAAAATTACTGGATACAGTGGAAGAATATTTCAGTTTTTAAAAGCAAATTTTAGATGTGGCCCATATTTATTGATTTGGTTGGTTTAATTTTGATTTGTGTTCCTGATTTATCCAACATCAGCTAAACAATAGTGAAAACATGGAGCAGCAGATGGCTTTCCTGAACAAGCAGCTGCTGCTTTTGGGTGAAGCCAACAAGTTATGTGCAGAGGAAATTGAACGCTTGGGGCCTGAGGCTAGCAAGGTAATCATGATTATTAACTATTGATGACTTAAATAACATCATTGCTTAAACTCAGCAGATCTCTATTTTTTATCGAGCAAGAAAGTTATACAGCAATCCATGAAATAGTGGCTAATGTGATCAATTGTTCTATTGATATCAAGACATTAGCACCCAATCATAAGAGCTGTAAACCACTGAACTTGAAAATTACTTTGGTCTGCCCAGATCAACTCAGACTTGATCTTTTTGTGACTTTTAGGAGCTGAATATGCTGCAAGCATCTTCACTGCGTGAGGTTGAGCGTTTGAGGCAAAACTCTCTCCAGCAGAGTCAAAGACTTGATGCCGCCCAACAGCGCATCACAGACCTGGAGACCCAACTCGCCAAGAAAGAGCAAGTCATCCGAGAACAAAAGAAACTGCTGGAGAATGTCAAAAGCCAAGCCACGTATGTGGTTATCCCTGCTTTTGTAGTCCTAAATCTTATTTAGAATCTTATTGAATCTGAATCATATTTCTATGCCCAAACACAGGGTATTATTATATATTTTATAATATAATATAGTGTATTATATTATCACAGAGATCCCCACACCTTTTTATCAGCCAAACCCCTATAACCTAAAATATTTACTAAAGTTAGTATTTCAATTATTTTAAGTGCCCATATTATGCTTTTTCAAATATTCACTTTCATGCAGTGTGTAATATAGCTGTCTGTGAATGTAAACGGTCTGCAAAGTTGTAAAGTCAAAATGTGCACGATAAATAAAGCTATTGTCTCCCAAAAGAAATAATCAACTCTTAACCGTGTAAACAAGTCGTCAGGAATTATAGTCTCACTTCCGTGACATGCACACGTTACGTGGTAAAACATTTGCACGATGTGGACCCAGCTATAGTCTTCATTGGCTGTCCACGAACAACGTCTACTTTGACCCGCTCTCAAACACTGTAGCTGGTCCGTGTTGTGTCAAGAAGATGCAGTTTTCTGCTCTGCAAAAGCAAATTCACTTTGCAAACACTTCCAAAGGATGAGGATGTGAAGGGTCAGTGGTTACAATTACCACAGTAATACAACAGCAGTATAACCTTTTGACGATTGCTTTTTTTAAATTTCTGTGAGGTCTAAATAGGATTTACAAAACGCCTATTCATCAAAGATTGGACAGTATCCACTTTATTTGGACCAACTTACTCCTCAGAATCACAACCTGTAAGTATGATGTGTATATATTTTCTACCGGGTGTTCAAAATTCGTAGTTTTGTGTTTTATATTGTGTAGGCCTCCGGCTAACCTGCTAACTCTTGTCATTACTGTCTCACCAAAACACTTCTGCTAAACCTAAAGTTGTGTCCATTAAATGTCTGTTGTTCTTATTACTTTGATTAACGATAAAGGATGGAGGCGTTAGTGTGTTAGTGCTCGGCCAGCGTATGCTCTGTAATTTATACAGTTAATGATGCAGTTCCAACATGTGCACCGCAATAAATTAGATGGACATCCACTTGTTAATGCAACATCTCATAATGTACATCAAACTGAGTTGCATATCTCTGAGAAATGTCCTGCTCAAGTCATCCTTACAATGGAGGTTCGGGTTGAATGACTAGTTCTTCCAATGTTTCTTCATCGGACTCGCGTTCGGATTGATATGGTAAAATCAATAATAATGTAATGTCTGTAAGAATAATGTCTTTACAGTGTGTACAGTCGCTGAGCTGTAGGAAGCCTCTGAAGCTGAAGTTCAGTTATGTAATGGCCATTTTGTTTCCGACACGCGCTGTAAGCCATTGACCAATCACAACAGACTGTGCTTTCTGACCAATCAGAGCAAAATAGGCTCGCGGGAAGGTGGTATTTAGTGAGACTGAATCATTGGACGAGTGGTTTGAGTCATTGAAAATTTTATATTATGAGAAAATGAAAGCATTTTTTGATGATGCATGTAAACCTGTTGTTGGAGACCTCCAAAACAAAATTAGGAACCTTTAAAATAGCATAATAGGGGCACTTTAACAATACAATCACATGTTCAGTTTTCTTATCTTGATTAATGGTCACATGACATGTAGGTAAATAATGTAGATTTTCAATTTATCTGAGTTTTATCTAATTTGAGATTTGTATTATTTAAATTATCAGTTTTTCATCAGCTCATGAACCCCCTGTAATGTTTGCTAATGAGTAGTTGTTGATAGATCTTTCTGCTTTATTGATCATGGATCATCAGGTTTGTTTCATCTCTTAAACCAATTCTTAATGTAAAATTTACTAATTTAATCCTTGTCTGCATTGTTTTGTTTTTCCCTGTAGGGAGCAGCTGCAGGCTTCAGAAAACAGATATTTGGCCCAGAAGCACATCACTCAGGCATTACAATCTGAGCTGCTTGAGCTCTATAGCCAGATAGAGCTCAAAAACCTGAATCCTAAAGCACCAGCAGAGTCCACTTCTGAGGCCAGCAGTCCCACCAACCAGAGGTGTGGTCCATATTATTGTCATGCACAGATGTTTTTCCTCCACGTACTGATTTACAAATGCAAACAATATGTTCTGGAATGTATTTTTGACTTTTCAAGACAGAAAGATGATGGGTTGCTGAATTTTGTAGAAGAATTATGTTTTCATTTGTGTTTCAGGCCAAATGGAAACGGTACAGGCCCATCTGCTCCATCTCTATCAGCTGACCCAATGAAAAGAGAGGAAGGCACGCACATGTTCAATGGTGAAATGTCTGACGGGCCTCCACAAACACCCACGACATTCAATAATGGCAGCCAGGAAGAAGATCTTTCCGCCCTTACCCATTCATTTCCTGCCCTCCCCTGTGACTCCCCGCTGGCAGTTGGATCTTACCCCAGTACCGGAAGCTTTTTGGGTAAGAGAGCCAGAGAGTTGTTTCGCAATAAGAGCGAGAGCCACTATGATGGCGAGCCGGCTGCCCTCACCTGCCTTTCCAAGGATCTTAAGGTTGAGCCAATCACAGACCCCACAGAGAGCATAGAGCTTGAAGGGGCTACTGACCAGGCTGACCTGCAGCCCATGGACAGACCTCGAACGTATAATATTCAGCGGCGGAGGCAGCAGGATTTGCGGATCATGGACTACAACGAGACCGTCCATGAGCATTGATTGTACACTGCTGATATGATTGTCCGCAGTTAGAAGAGGATAATTTTGGACCCAGTATTAGAACGCAACTCTCTTTTTGTTAGAGCGGTTTGCAATGTTTTAGTTCATTTTAAAAGCTCTTGTATTATGAAACGGCCAAAAAAAGGTTGTTGCTTGGCAGTTGCCATATAGTCACCACAGTGGCAAGAGAACATCTTGTCTTCAAAAAACAAATGGTTCACTTATCTCCTGTCTAATATGAATTCATTGTAATTCAGTATATTTTTGTTTTGTTTTTTTATAATTGGCATTCAGTTAGCAACCGTGGTGATTATATTTGGTGGTGGCTGGATGTTCTTTGGGCCTCTTTACTGTACTTTCCAGCAAACGTATTGATTTAATCACTGTATTTGATCTTGTAATAGTACCGTTCAGTCTCCAATCCTCTTAAATTTGTCCACACTAAATGCCCCTTTGAGTCACTGTGAGCTGAACATCGTTAATTTCTGCGTGTGTGACTCAGAAATTGCACAATACAGAGTTTGATCACTGCAAACGAAGCACTGTAAATAGATCATGCCTCAAAAAATCAGTCCGATAAAAAATGTGAAAAACTAAAAAGCTATGTGGCGTAGGTGAGGTAGAATGAGAAATCACATTTCATTGCTGAGGCAATTCGTGTGTGTAGATGCCATAGCAGTGCTTTGTGCACTTCGCCTATAGAGAATAAGTAAGTCTTGTGTTGTATTTCAAGTAATAGATTTTATTTTTATGCATTAATGTTCTCTCCTGGGATTGTAGCGCCCAGTCACCAGTGCAATACTTCTTAGCTAATACTTCATGCCAGCTCAAAGGTATGAGTGATGATGGGAAAAATAAACAGATAAAGATTGCTGCTTTGCAGGACCGTCAGAGCCTTATAGAACACAGGCCAGGCTGCTGTAGGTGCATTTGTCCAGTTGAGACCTATTGAGAAATGAAAATATCTTTGTGGTCTAAGATATGTCTGACGGGTGAATGTTCTTGTGTTAATAGCGTACAAAACACGGCCACTGCAATACTTCGACACACTAAACTGAAAGGAAGCTGCTCGCTGTAAGCCAGAAGGCTTATGTCCCTCTATTATTTTCTTTCATTTCTGTTTTACGCAGGTCAGACCCCATCTGCAACAAAAAGGCTTCATATAATAGGCTGCAGCTGGCTGAAGCAAAAGCACTTCTTTTTTAATTCAGGCCCTCTTAAGATGGCTGAACCCTAGCAGAGCAATATACTCGTCTCTTTCTAAAAAACTTGCCCCAGGGCTTTGTGTTCAGTGCGAGATATAAATGGAATACGTGAAGTGTTGTTGCAAAGAGAGTAAAATGCTGGCTTTGGCCTGCCAGCTGGGGAAATGTCTCAGAGAGTTTACAGTGAGAATTGAAATATATGGAAATCACTGCTGTTTTTCTTTCTTTTCAAACTGTTCTTATCACAGGTCACCATGAGTGTGATCTTACAGATTGTGCTTTGTTTCCCTATCACTCAGACTTTGTTGTTTTTATACCAAAAGCCCTCTCAAACATTTAGTTTTTTTCACAAAATGCCTTACTTAAAAAAGTAGGAAACCTGTCCGTCACCTGAGGTCGTTTGTCAAAAGTTATCTGAACAATGGTACAATCAGACGGTGATGAGTGTAACAGGTAACCAGGGACTCTATTTTGAATTTGAGAAAACAGATTTGTGTTCAACTTGCTATGATCAACAAAAAATAAAATATATATGTTTTGCATATTTTTTTTGTCATAGTCATCTATTTTAAAATTATAATTGTATTTAATACTTTTGTGAAAACATGTGCAAGTATTGAGAAAGGATTATCTATATCCTTGTATTTCCTGGTGGCTTCCAAGCTGGTTTTCCAGCATGCCAGCCTCCTGTGCCTTTTTTATATCTACTCAGGTTCTCACTGGTGTCTTTATCAAGGTCTGCAACCATCCCCACATTCTTTGCCACTGTTTGTTGAGATGTTTCTGTAGCTGTTGTAGTGAGACGTTGAACACCTCCTTTGCTGGAGGTGGTGAGGAGGTCTAGAGCCAGTGGAATCACGCTAACAATCCCGCCATAGAAATTCCTTGCTTCATCACAGCTCAGTCGGTTTATCTCATTGTGCGGGTAGCTGTGAATAAAAAATAAAAAAAATAAGTAATGAATGGTGTTGCATTGTGGCTAATCTTCATGTAAAGATGACTTTTGAGCTTCATGTTACCATGTTTAAATCAATGAAAAGAAAAAGAAACATCCTTATCCTGGATCTGAATCAGAAACTTTAATAATTTAGATAGCAATTTAATTGTTGTAAATGGTGTCATTTCTCTGTCACTTAACTGTGCCCTTAGCTGGCTGATGTTGCTGTTTGGGCCGAGGAGGTCCCTGCAAGTGTCCAGGTTCTCACAGGATGTGTTTTGGCTAGACAGTGAGGACTCGAGATGTTTTAAAACGCCTCCAAGATCCGAAATAATTTCCAAAAAAAGCAAAAAGATGCATCTGTCTGTGGAATTACTGCAGTGGTGATTCATGTACTTTTGGACCTACAGAGGAACATAATTTAATAATTAGGTCAAACTTCACATTATGCTGTAATTATATATGTATTGAGTACAAATAATAAACAATATTTATTATTATGTTGAACTGATTATAATTACAATAATTGTATAGTTTTTTTTTTATTAATAAATATATTCAGCAAGGAATGCAGTAAATTGATTTTAAAAAATGAGAGTAAAGACTTTTTAAAAAATCTAATTCAAATAAATGCTGTTCTTTTTAACATCCGAGAATCCTGGGGGAAAAAATACGCCACGGTTTCCACCAAAAAATATTGACCAGCATAACTGTGTAGCACTAGCTTCCAACATGAATGATAAAAGGAAATGTTTCTTGAGCACCAAATTAGAATACTACGAATGAATGCAGCCTAAACCAGGCTGGAATACACAAGGGCAGCGAAAGAGATTTCTTTCCAAAACATTATAATGTCTTACCGAGTAGCGACCCCAAACTTTTGAACGGTAGTGTGATTATTGCTAATTAAGTTACTATTTGAAGTAATACTTTTTCATCATTCACTGTAAAGTGTAGCCTAATTAACTTGGAAATTATGAATGTAGGCTACCGTTCATTTATTTTGGCACTGCCCTTGTGTCTTTTTGTTTGTTTTTTTATAACATTGTTTTTCCAAACAAAATATTTACAGTGGAAATATGTTATTTTAGGTAACGTTATTAGTAAACTCCAAAGATAATCAAACTCGCACTTTTATTTTAATGGTTAAATTTCCCATACATACATGTAAACATCTTTTATAGTATTTAAAGCATTATATTGACTGCCCTCGAAGAAAAAAAAAGCTATTCAAATTTTACAAGCATCTACGTAGGCTACTACACTCTTTAAAGTATTCTTATAATATTGTTTAAACATCCCCATAGCATTTGACATTTTGTATTGTTGTTATATTGATATATTATATTTTATTTAATAATAAAAAAAGGAAAATTAATGCATCATAACCTGTGCGACGGTGGAGACAGGCTCAGTTTGGTCCCTGGCGTGCTCTCTCGACCGCTCAAGAGCTGTTATAAATATAAATTGCTGTTGTTTGAAACGTTTAGACTTCTCGTCAATGGAAAGTAACTGCTCTCTGATGTCAACCATCTCAGTTGAAGTACTTAACCTGTTTAAAATGGATACAGTAAAGTTAGAATGCATAAGAACAGACTACAGTATGTTTAGACTCTACACAGTTTTGTGCTAACAAACTAACGTTACCTCTAAAGTTAGAGACTAACCAGCTTGAAAACTGAGATGTTTGGACTTGAGAAAGTGGTATTTTTATTCAATATGGAAAACAAAAAGCAATTTTGATGGAAGAAAAAACAGAAATGGTATTCATCATAATAAATGACACAATTCACATGTACTAGAACTTACCTGTATTAGTGCGTAGAGGTCTATATGTGTTTCTGTTGCATTGAATTTGCGCTGCTTAGTAACAAACAAGAGTAGGAAACTCATGCGCCCTCTGGTGGTTACCAATGGCCAAGTTACCAATGGCAACAAACATTAACAAACGCGTGCGCACAACAACAACTACATTACAAGGTAACGTCAAATGTTTTTCTCGATCAGAACAGTAAACTGCATCTTGTTCTTTTAAATCAAGTACCTACGTAGTTTCCGTAACATTCCTTAATTTCCATTATGTTAAAGCAAATAGCAACGCTGCGTCAGTCATTTATGTTTGTTCTATTTGACTTTGAAAGGTCAATCCGAAAACCTAACTTACCGTTTGTTTGTTTAACGCTAACGTTACTTAACGTTAATCATTTTAAAAAGAGTCCCAATTTAATAAGAGTTTTTATACAGGTTTAGCCCAGATCAGTGGTTTAGCCGCATAAAACACTCTTGATGTGTTTAAAGCAATAAAACACATGTGAGTAACGTTAGTTAACAACAGTAACGTTAACGTTACTAACGTTACTCACCCTCATTTTTGGGTGAAATACCCCCTTTCATGTTATCTTTTTGTGGACCTAGGACCTTTAAAAAAAAAAAAGTTATTTACCTATTTTCAAGCCTTTGGTGACTTTCAGTGTCATGTGGTGTACTGCAGTGATGGATGCAACTGTAAGACCCCTCAGAATCCCTCCTGAGATGGCCATTTATGCAGAGAAACATGACATATTTCATCTGGTCCAGGTATAGACATTTTACTAGACAATGTTTAACAAGTTTATCATCATTAAGGCAATTTCACTCAAATAAATGACTCATTTGCAGACACTACTGAGAAATTTGATGGTGGACAAACCAGAGGATGCCATTCAATACCTGATTAACTTGCTGAAAAGGGACAGTGTTGATGGTAAGATTTTTGTAATTATACTTGTGATAAATCCTTACCATTTTTTTTATTTATTGTTTTAATTATCTTCTAAAAGCAATACATTTTTACAAAAATATGTTCCATACCACAAGATGGCGCAGTCGTATAATATAATATAAGAAGTTGAAGGAGCAGTAGATATCCAACTTGTTAACATTGCTTAGATAAAAAGGCAGTTATCATAATTATAGAATGACTCCCTGCTTTTTTAAACACACAGAAATACATTATTAGACTTAGCTAACTATCAATGTTATCATGCATCAATAATGTATTGAGGACAGGTTATTGAGTTTAACAAATAAACTTGTTTCAGTGCCAAGAATCATATTATTGGGTCCTCCAGCGTCCGGGAAAAGAACCATAGTAAGTCATTTTAAGTACAAAATGTTTGAGTAGCTAAATTAATGGAACTTTGTTTTAAGGTACAATTAAACAATTCAAGTGTATATTTTTCTTGTTTATATCTTAAGGTGATATACAGTAAGTGTCGTGCTCACTGTAAATAACTCAGCATTTTTTTTTGTCTGTAATTTTGTGCATGTGCTTTCTTCAGTCCTGAAGTTTATTTATAAATAGGCCTGCCAAGTCAGAGTTTCATCAGAGTTAAATGAAATAAGATATCATAGTTACACCATCAGGCCTCAGAGATCCCAATACTGCTTCACTCATCTGTACAGAATTACCTGTTCTGGAGAACATTTTTGTCAGTGTTTCTACATTTTATATCAAGCTTCAGATTGTCCTCTTTTTCTTGCCGCAGGCTAAAAAGTTGTGTGAGGACACACAGGCTATTCACTTAACTTTTAGTGATATCTTAAAGGATGACAGTGACTTGACCAGAACTGCACCGTATCGAGACAAAAAAAAGGTGGGGTCTCTCTTTCTCAGTCCTTTCTCTTGAAAACACATAGCCTACTTAGGTTTCCCATATAGTTTAAATTAGACTAAATTAGCCTTTTTAGCAGGCCTAGAACACAGAAGTCTGCATCTATTTGTGTGTATGTACAGTACTTAATTGCAAAGTATATTTAAGGAAAAGTAGTCAGAATACCTTGATCATTATATTCATTTTAGATGTAGGAAGTAGGAAAGGTAATGTTGTCAGCATTTGCTACACTCTCTGGATGCCGGTAATTGCGGTCTCTGTGGTATTGTAAAGACATAGAACTGATTTTGTCTGAAGTCTGATCATGCAAATGCAATGCAGGCTAGTTAGTCGATAAATCAGGAGTTGAATAGAATTAAAAGAAAAGAGAGAGATGCGCTTAGGAAAAGTGCCTCCCAATGGTTTAATTATTCTAATTATCCTCTCACTTAAACTCGCCATGGCCTTGAGTTTAAAATAGAACGATCCAAAAGATTCCAATTATTATCATTTTCACAAAATTCACAAAGGAGAGTGAGATGAAAGCAGCAGAGGATGTCATAAATAATTAGAGATTCAACAGCATATTTGAATGTGTTTGGTTAATAATAATTGGATTGTTTTGGTGGACAGTCATGTAGTGGAGAACAGATATATCTCAGGTAGGTTTAGAAGGTAATGTTAGAGACACAGATGACAGTCAGTTCTAAATTTCTATTCGACTTATATTATATTATAGTGATTTAAATTCATTAGTATTCCTTTTTTTTTTTTATTAAAACATTTATCCTCTGTGATTTATTGTTAATGCTGGTCTGATCAAAATACTAATGACAGAAGTCAGTTATTTATTATCATTTGATGATCTGACTGGACAGCCGTCAGTACAGAGCTGTTTTAATTTCAAATCTTTTTTTATTATATTAATATACAGGATTGTCATTCATTTAATTCATATTTGTTTGTTTGTTTTGTTTTGTTTAATCATTGAATTTGATGAAATCATTTACTCACTGCGATTTATTGTCGGTTACGTTGGTCTGATAGAAGATCCCCAAAGACGTCTGGAGCCAGTTGATTCAGCAACGCCTTTCAAAACCCGACTGTGTTCGACGGGTAAGGACTTGCTTTTTCTTTTTCTTTACTTTTCTTTATTTTGTAATTAATTTAGAAAAATGAACACTGCGTGCTTTACTCAACCTGTCTAAAACGTGAAAAATGAAACAAGCCAGTGCGAGAAACATATTTTCATCCTGAACTCGCACGTAACCTCCACGTTTTGAACTGCGTGTAATGTTTACAAGCGTGATGCCCAAATAATTTGTCATATTTTTGTCTTTATCTACACTCAACCTTCTATGATAAATAATTAGACGTGTGTTTCTCCGCCTCCCTTGAGGACTGCTGGGATGGGTCTCGGGGAATGCAAGACTGCTGGTGAGAGTTCTCGGAGAAAACCTTTCATCACCAGCAGGCCCCTCACCGGCTGCCAGTTACATGTGATCTCAGCACTAATGCCACTTAAGAACCTCACCGCTGAGGTGTCCGTTCACGTTTACTCTCAGATCTCACACCTTTTGATTCCTCCTTTCATCTTTCAGTCAAATCACACAATCAATCTCGGACTCCCTGATCGTGTCTTTTTCTGAAGTGTCAGTTTCTTCTGTGCAGCCGCACGGAGGAATATGTAAATCATCCCACTCCAAAAAAGCATTTCCTTTTATGCCTCACTAAACTCCGCAAATGGCTTTACTCAGCCAAGAATCCCATCGCGAAACTTTTTCCGTTTGGCATCCTTTAACTTTCACCTTTTAATCTCAGTAGTTTGTGATTAGCGACTCCTTTGAATCTAGTAATGGATGTTTATCCCTTCAGGCAAACTGTCTGATAGTATTTATCTGGTTATTTAATTATTTTCCATCCTGACTGATCTGCATATGAGCAGAGGATTGAGGTAGAGTTTTTCCTCTGTAGATTTAGACACCTGACAAAGCATCTCTGGCTCACCATGAGGAGCCTTCATCTCATGGTCTTTTGCTTCGCACACACTTAAATGGGCCAAAGAATGGAATGATTGACATGTCACATCACCACTGGAGCCTAGACAGCTAAGCTTAATTGCTCTGCCACTGATGCCTGTGCGCGCGTGCGTGCGTGCGTGTGTGTGTGTGTGCTTGTCTACCTGTTTTTCCAAATTAAGCAACAATGAATGTTAATCATGCCTAATCTAGGTCATCTAGTTCATCTCCGCCTGTCACTGCTTCTCAAGCTGTCTTAATTCTTTCTCTCTCGTTCTCTCATGAGGCTGCTGTTTGTAAAACTTTAGACTTGTACTCTCGTGGAAAATCAGGAGAGGGAGCATAGGTAATGAATAGCGATTTAAAGTAAAATGTCAATTTAATGAGTGCCTTTCAGTCCTGAAAAAAAAAAAAATGGACCCTAAAGTAAATGAGAAAAAAAGAAGGAAGGAAAGAAAGAAAGATCATGGGGTGCATGTCACAGTCATCCAGATCCCTAATGAGGCTTCCAAATAAAGTTATGCTGTTTGAATTTGCATAGTGTCTGTAATTCTATTTTGAGGGAGAAAGGAGGAATCTAAAGGAAAGTTTGGAAATGAAATATTCATAACTTTTTGAGAGCGCACAATGCAAATAATGCTTTACGGAGTTGTTTTACCTGACATTTTGTTTTAAAATATAATCATATGGTTCAATTGAATAGCAATAAAAGATTTAAGGCAATTGTACACTAGATTGAAAAGTTTGGGATGGGTATTTGGAAATATTTGGAAAGAAGTTTCTAATGCTCAGCAAAACTGCATTTGTTATTTAAACAAAAATACTTTAAAAACAGTGATATTGTGAAATATTATAAAAATTTAAAATAACTGTTTTCTATTTGAATATATTTTAAAATGTCATTTAATAAAAGTTGAACAGCATTTGTTTGCAATAGAAATCATTTGTAACAAATAGCTTACTGTCACTTTTGATCAGTTTATTGCACCCTTCCTGACTTAACTAACTGACCCTAAACTTAAACTTAAAATGTACTTTATGTGTGTGCACATTAATTGTACTAGTTTTTAGTAGTTTTTTTGTTGTTGATTTTGTCACTTTGATTGTTGTGACATGTCTAACTGTTTATTCAGTGTTTCGCATTATGCGCTGTGTTAAAGATGTCATACAAGTTAAACAAATTTCTTGACCCGGGTTCAGTTTCATCTATTATTTGTTCATTTTATTTAATTTTAAAACTAGAGCAGCATTAAAGCGAATCAGTGGTTAACAGATAAGTGGACAACTAATTGAGATCTAATTCTTAAAGTCAAGTGGAGTGTTTTGCAGCCGCCACTGCTGCCATATTGTCTGTCTGTTGTGTGGGGGAAGCTGTGCGTTGGGGTCTGTGAGTGACATGGCGGGGCGCTGCTTCTGCTCCCCTGCCTTGCCTGCTGTTGGGCTGGCTGGTGACATCTGCTCCACGCATGTCCCTCCTGTGATAGCTGGCCTCACTGCAGATGTTCCAGTCCTGGGGTCTCTGTCTGAGCCCGCTGCTACTGCACCACGGCCCCCTTTTGATGTGGGGATGAAACGGAATGGAGCAAGTCGCAGTGGGGCTGTGTTCAGATGTATGTGTGGGAGTTAATGTGTGCATAGAGCGAATGTGTGTACTGTAGTTTGACTGAAGCAAGTTTGGACTCTACCTAGGTTTGCTTGTAAAGCCTCTGAACATACAATGTAATAACTATTGATTTCTGTAATAACTATTATTCCATCATGCTCTTGCAACCCGATCACACTAAATACGTGTCTATAGCACGTAGTGTGTTTGTCGTGTTATTTATACGCGAAAATGAGTTTTTACGTGCATATGATGATACGCATGGGTTGTTAAGGGTAGGTTTAGGAGTGGTGTGGGGTGCGTGTGTATTATACGTCTGGGTAGAATTAGTGGTGTTGGGTGCGTGTGTATTACATGCAATGAAGTGCGTATCAAATGCACGCGAAAACTGCGTATCATATGCACGTAAAAACTCATTTTCGCGTATAAATAACACGATAAACACACTACGTGCTATAGACACGTATTTACGTGAGAAATGCTGCACATCGACAAACTGAACAGACACCACACTTCTGACATTTGTCATTCAAGAGGCTGGAGTTTGCTCAACATCCACCCTTTATTTTCCCTATATTCGTGGCAGTTAGATCGTGTAGGCTAGAGGCCTTTCATGGATTCTGCGCGTCAGGCCCTGCTCATGGGCTTCCCAGCCACAGAGGCAATCAAATGCTTAATGGGAAAGTAAGTGGGAGGAAACTTGCGCGCTGAGATCAGGTGAAGCAAAGGATAGGTTTGCCGTTAAAGATCAAAGCCTGAAAAAACAAAGGCTGATATCAAACAGACACTCGAAACTCAGCAGCAAAAACCCACAGCTCCTCTGATAATACTTAGATCTATAAATGTTTGTTGCATATATTTATTTATTTTAAGATTATTCACTGCAGTAATAAGTTGGCCCCTAACAAGCACTTTTGGGAGATGGTTTCTTTGACTGTTCTTTATTTTACCGCACCATTGCACAGCAAGCCTTGGGATTTAGGAGACTATTAGAGAGGAGGATTTTTTTTATGGATTTGTAGCTAATGAATGATATGCATGCGTTTCCTTTCTTCTTATGTTATTTTTATTGCTAAGTGAGAAGTGTGGAGAGGAGCTGGAGAATTAGGCACATTTTCAAGGTTTTTATG
Source organism: Semotilus atromaculatus (assembly GCA_031834385.1). Classification (NCBI taxonomy): domain Eukaryota; kingdom Metazoa; phylum Chordata; class Actinopteri; order Cypriniformes; family Leuciscidae; genus Semotilus; species Semotilus atromaculatus. Next base: position 15,295,466 of record JAULUF010000035.1, on the reverse strand, counting down.
GATTTAACCCTCCATTTGCCTCCCTGCATGAGACCCCATATGGGCCAGTTTTACTCCTTATTCATACAACAATTTATACATTCATTATTTACACTGGTACAGGGCAGCAATTTAAATGAATTATTCATATAAAATTATTCATTCAACGCCTATTACTGTTTTTTAAAGTATTTTTCCAGGCAGGATATTGTTTTGCTTATATGAAAACTATTTTAAACAACAATTTAAGCACAGTAGCGGACCATGGAGAAAAGCAAGTGCATTTATAGAAATGTAAACAGCAGAATTGTGCGGGTGTTTATTTAAGACAAAATGCAAGGTTTCAGCTGTGTTAATAGCAGAATGTGTCGGCATTGTCCATCACTAGCAAAGTTGGACACTATGTGTCATCAGAGAGTTTTATTATTGTTTAAAGCAAATTGTATGTACCTTTTCAAGTGTGCATAACATGCATTGTATTTCCAGGGCTGGGTTTTGGAAGCCATTCCCAAGACGCAAGAAGAGGCACTATGTCTACAAGAAGCAGGCATCACCCCAGATCATGTTGGTTAGTGGCATGTTGTCCAAACACTTTGTTTTTCCCAACTGAAAAACAAGAGATTTGAATCAGGACTCGATAATGAGACCAACCAAATATCTCTCTGGGACTCACTATCACTCCCCAGAAAATGTGTCAAACTCTAGTGCTTTCTTTTAACTCTTTCCTCGCAGTGTTGCTGGAAGCTCCTGATGTCGTTCTGATTGAAAGGAGCTCGGGCAAGAGGATAGACCCTGTCTCAGGAGGTAATGTCTGTATGATCATTACACATTTCTTAGTTCAGAGAGTGGGACTGCGAGACAGGCAGCTAACATGCACAATTGTTAGAATGCATATCTGTGGACCTTGACAGCGCTCCACTTGTTTGCCGAATCCAAATCGGGCCTGTGTGTCCTCAGGGTTTCAGAAAGCCCAGCTGTAATGAACAAAAGCCAGAGCTCCCTGCAGATTTATGATGGTGTGGATGCACCATTTCCACATAATTGCCATTTTCCCTTTTGTTTATTTATGATCCATGTTTATGAATCTTTTTCAGGACATTTGCTGTCAAAATATATGCTTTGGAAAACGTTTTTTTTTTATATATATATATATTTTACCCTCAATACTTTTACCTCGGCACATATATCCTGGAGTATAAATCATATCTGGTGACATTTCCCACATGTTTTCTTTCCATGTCTTAGATGTATATCACGTCACCTTCATGTGGCCTGAAAGTGAAGAGGTTGCACAGCGTTTAGAAACACCCATGACACTGATGCCAGCTGATGTAGCCAAAAAGCTGCAGAAATACCACACAGAAGCTCATGCTCTGAGGCGCACCTACCACAGCTGCCTGAAGACCATCAATGCAGACCAGCCCCATGTAGACGTTTACTCTCAAGGTAAACTTCACCATCTTCACCCGCTCTGGTACCAGTGCCGTCCATCTGCTTTAAAGGGAAACTTCTACCAAAAATTCTGTCATTTACTCACTCATCTTGTTCCAAAACTGCATGTTTTTCTTTTACGGAACACAAAAGACAAAAACTTACAAACAAAATAAAAGACTTTTCCCAAATCTTCTTTTATGTTCTAAAAAAAGTCATACAGGTTTGGAACGACATATAAGTGAATAAATTATGACAGAATTTTCATTTCACTTTAAATTAGTTTTTACAAATCTTCTTGTCAAGCTACTGACATTGTATGAGGTATAAAACTGATCTTAGGTGGTATTTTCCATTGGGTGCTCATTTAATCAGGCCATTTGAATTCAAAACATAGGCTGCATTTTTAAAAATGTGTGCAGGTTAGACTTAGGTAGGTCACTGAGTTACATTTGGAGCTTTTCAAACATTTCTCCTAATATCACCTACTACGATGAACAGACATCTACCGCCCCTATTGGTCGGAGGTCAGTAGTGAAGCGGCTGCATTCAGAGACTGTGATTGACCTGCTTGTCAGGCACTCTTCCAGTTGAGGAGGTTGCCTCAGGCAGCTCTGCAGGCACAGACTATCCCATGAGAACCTGGGTAGGGATGAGCGGTCCTCGCCAATTACATTAAAACCATCTGAATCCAACCTGTCTAAATATTATATCGCTCAACTTGACAAAATAATTTTGTCACTTCCCTTCCTTTAGTCGTGAGGTAGACCTAGGCAGTGAATATTTAAACCGCTCTTTGCATACATCACTTTGACTGTAGCATTAGGCAGGTTAGCAGCATTTTGTGAAATTCATACCACAGTTTTTTATTATAAAAATGCATATTTATCATAGGAATGAGTATACATGGAACTGATAGCCAGTCATTGTATATTATGGGCAGCATTTTTAGAGATGTTATAAACTAACCTCTGTCTATCACTTTTACAATATTTTGCCAGCTCAAGCTACATAAACATGAGCTGGGAGAAATTCGGATCCAATTTTGAACTGGTTTCTTTCCATTTCTCGCTTTCTCATAGAAATGTGGCTTATCTGGGAGGAAATAAAGGCACATTTAGTCTCATGGCACATTAGTATTATAGCCAGAATGCTCCAGCGATCCTCCAGCCTAATGGTTTTGCGCTGTGGGCTTGATTTGTAAATTGTATACTGTAGGACAGTGTGCCATTATGACTAATCTTAACTTAACTGCACCTGATTTTCTTGATATGCCTAAATGGAGGACATTAAATAAATATTTGAGATAAACTCTGCCATAAAACATTCATAAACCCGTACTCAGGAGCAAACAGCAATAAGGCTGTCATCTTAAATCTTGTTTAGTGTTAATTCAGCATGCGGTTTGATTGCAACGTTGCTAGTTTCCCCCTGACTTAGCCTTTTAGCGCATTAACATGTTTCGCATATTAAGCATTTATCATGTTGTTGTATAACAATTAGCAGCATAAAGGGCTTGATGAGAGGAACTCATTAGTTATGATTAGGCTGTTGTTAATCATTGCACATTAGAATGGCGGCTCAGCGCAGGTTCCAGACAAACAGCATTGTTGTGAGTGAAACCCAACTGCAAACAGATGGCTTCGATGTGGATGTCACACTACAAGCAAATGCCCCCGTGGACATGAAAGGAAGCCTCTGATGATTAATTAATCAAGTGGCTTTATATTCAGTTTAGTGGCAATCTCTGTTTATGATCTGAGCAAATAGGCTGTCACCAGCCTCACAAATGTGCTCTATTATCTTACTCCATTAAACATTCAATATAGTCTACCTGTGCCTGCATTGTGTTGTTTTGTATTAAACTATGGTACAGTGTGAACAAAGGGTTGAATAAAATTACATTTAATCTGTGTTGTGTGATTGCACAAACAAAAATATTTTGTAATGCATATGCTACAAAAAGTTTTTTGGGTCATATTCAAATGCTGTTCTTTTTAACTTTCTATTCTTCAAAGAACCCTGAAAAAAAGATTTTCACAATATTAAGCAGCACAACTGAGTTCAATATTGATGGTAATATTAATAATAATAATAGTATTAATGAATGTTTCTTTAGCACCAAATCAGCATATTATAATAATTATTGAAGGATCGTGTGAAACTGAAGACTGGAGTAATGACTGATGAAAATTCAGATTTGCCATAATGCATCACAGGAAAAAAAAATCACATTTTTAATTATGTTCCAATAGAAAAATTTAATTTAATGATTTTTCATAATATTGCTGTTTTTGCTGTATTTTGGTTAAATAAATGCAGCCTTGTTGAGAGGCTTATCATTAAAAAACAAAAACATAAATAAAAAAACGTACTGACACATTTTTAACGATAGTGTATCTTTAATGCATTTGTAGTGGCACTGATAGCTACATGTAAATTTCAGTTTGACCAATAGATTTTAATAGGTCTTAATAGGCATTGCTGCACTTTGTTACGTATCACATACAATTTCTCATTCAATCCTATATGGTTATTTTGTATTTATACTGCAGTGTTGAACTATGTCCGTACTCCACGTCACTCTGCCTCACCCTACACTCCCAGAATCCTACTGTTTGGTCCCCCGGGTTCAGGAAAGAGTCTTCAGGCAAAACTAATTGCTCAGAAATACGGCATTGTCAACAGTAAGCTCCTCCTCAACTCTACATCTTCTGTTAATTCGTATTAAATACTGTCACTTTTCACCTGTACTCTTTCTCATCTGCAAGGTTCAGCATAAAAATGGTAGTTTAGTCGAAATGTAAAATGTATTATCCTATTATGTAAAAGTCACCCTCTTGATGATTCAAACCTCTATGCTCTTTTCTTTTTTTTCTGTAGAACACAAAAGTAGACATTTTTAAAGAATCATTACGCAGCTCTTTCCATACATAGACATTGATCAAGCTCCAAAAAAGGACACAAAAACCAAATATAACGCACAATTTTTTTATCTGGATGCAAGGAAAAAAATAACAGTGCAAGGGTTTAGAACAACTTGAGAGATTTTTGAGTGAACCATTGTCCATAGTAAGTAGTATGTTGTTAATTTAAAAGGATTATTATTATTATTGTTTATTACTTCCTTCTGTTCTTTCCCATATCTTTGTTGCTGTAGTTTGTTGTGGTGAGTTTCTGAAGGCTGTGTCAGCTGATGAGAACCATATGGGGGAGCTCATTAAACCCTACCTGGAGTCAGAACAGCAAGGTATGTCTCCATACCTCCTCTATTCCTACTGCCAAATGGGTCAATCACACAGAACAAGTCAAACCCCAGTCTGTAAGATGAGTTCTGTTTCCTGCTTTTGACCAGATAATTGGACCCCCTCCCCCTCACCCCACCCCCAAACACACACACACACCTCATAGTCAGAATAGTCCGCTCAGTGAACATGTTGTGATATTTTCACATATTCACATATATGATATTGGTTTATATAGCAAATGATTATCATATAACGTGAACTACGTAATTTTGCAGAAATGTTTGGTTACTATCCGGATGTCTAAACAAAATCACAGTATTTGCTGGCTTCTTACCCCATAGGTTTTGTATCTACTGTAAGACAACCATTTTTATATATAGTTAGAACACACCATAATGCTCTAGATGTCTTGACTTTCTGTGACCTTTCATTCATCCTCATCATTGTTATTCCCTTCTCATCTCACATGCTCTGTGTCTGCCCAACTACACCTCTCTGTTCTAAATCCCTCAGAGACCATAAGTAAATATATATAGTCCCCCACCCCTCAGAGAATGCATTCAGCCATTGGGACTGCCAATCACTACCATTATCACCGCTCTGGCCCAAGTCACTCGCCTTGAGCAAGTTTTCATTAATTTAATAAAGATTATCGAGGGATGCAAAGCGCAGAATGTAAGCGTGCACTTGCGTGTATATGTGTGTGTGTGTTTTCCAAATAAATCTTCAGCCTTTTCATTGTCATTGATAGGGATAGTACAGAGAAGACATACAAATATGGAGAGAAGATGGAGATTGGGACTGGGAATGATGCAAGCCCGATTCAAACTTTTATTGCCTATAGCACCATGTCATGTCTTTATTTCACATCCTTAGCCTTAAATCAATACTTTACCAAAAAATGTACTTTCTGTCATAATTTACTCACCTTAAGCTCATGGTGGTCCAAACCTGCTTTTTTCCTTCTGTGTAACACAAAAGAAGTCAGTGAGGTCCAAACAACATTAGCCTCTATTGAAAAAAAATGAATATTCAGTTTTGGGTGGGTTTGAGAATTGAATCTGAATTCAGACAGATTTTGTTTTACCAGTTGCGTCACACTTACAAAAAAAATCTTGAATTAAAAGTTTGCATAACACTCTACTTTCATTATCAATGTAATGTAATAATATAAAGGTATATTTACGTTGTGCATTATAGAAAACAGATTGTTTCAAAGGAGATTTATAATAACAGCTGCAATGTATAATTATTATATCATATTATAATTTATGGATAACCATAAGTAACATTAAAACAGATCCTTAGTTCATCTACATTAAAACACATTTCAACATTACATTAAAACTTTTAAACATATTTCTTTAACATTCATAGTAGAGCAAATATTTGTACATTAATTCTCTTAAGTGTGATACAATGTTTGTGATTTATTAATGAAAGTTATTATAAAGTGCCACCAATCCATACTTAATCATGTAATTCTGTTTAAATAAAACCTATTATGGCTCATGCTGAAGTCTTAAGAGTTGACTCAACTTTTATTGTTTTTTTTAATGATCCATCTACCTCCGATAAGTACACATGCACACCAAATGTGACTGTCATATCTGTCAGAGCATGTTAAGTATCTTTTCAGCTCTAGCAGTATGTCACGTGCAACTTGTGTTCGTAAATTCATGTTGCGTGTTTGTTGAAGTAGCAATATGTGCATAAGAAATGCTATGTAAATGTTTTGTTAGCTCGTATTTCATTGCCTTGTTGAACAGGGCTTCGGTATCCTGGGAGAGGGGGATTTTTGTGCCTTCTCTCTCTCTTCCCTTTGCTTTTCTCCCCCCTTTTCCTGCGACTGAGTATTTGAGGCAGAGAGCTTGCCTAAATAATTTACAAGTTGATTAATGGCCTCACAGGGGTATAATTAGGTGATGGAGAGATGGTGGCTAGTGTAACCAGTACAGTGCTTCTGGGATTTGAGAAGCCAGATTATTAAGCAAACCAAAAAAAAAAATTGTCTTAGCAGAAGTGAAGAAGAGGAAAGAAAGAAAGAAGAGGAAGCCTCTCCAGGCTGCCTGATGTTTGAAGCAGGGCTGCAGAGATAGGCAAGAGGCTGTGTGTGTTTGATGTGGAAATTGGACAGTTTGAAACCGTCGACTTTAATTTTTCACCAGCTGCAGGGACCCCCCTGGGTGCCAGCTTGCGTTCCTTAAAGAATGCTGTTCTATTTTCTCTTTACCCTCATTATTTGTTTGTCCTCCACCACTCTCATTAGTTTTCCCACTGCATAACAAACGCTACCCTTCTCTACCGCACTGTCCGTCAGTTTTAAGAGGTGCCATCATCCCCTTAAACAATTTGCTCGTGTTGCCTGTCAGCCAGCAGTTGACTGCTTTTGTACTCTGAGAGGGACCCGTGAAATATCTTCAAAAGACAAAATGTACATACATGAATTTAAATGACACCGTGTCTGCTAATTATTTATCACCTCACATCTGAATAAACCGCCTTGATTTGATACAGATACAAACAAAAGGCACGTCCTTGACAATACCGCTTGATGATGAGATCACTGATGCTTTGTATGGAGATGATGTTGTTTCAGTTCTGCTCAGACCATCTCCTTTAATTTAATCCTCTTAATGGGGCGCTCCAGCGCTCTAGATGGCCTCCACACATTTAAGTGAAATATTCATTTCCTTTTCTGTCCGCTTCTGTCCATGTGTTTTTGAATCAGATCAAATTTACTGTTTATTTGGGGGTTTAAAACTCTTAAAACGGCATCCTATATCAACTTTCATATTTCAAAAAGTTCTCGTACTGTTTTTTTCTTTTTCTATAAAGTCTTCTTCACAGTACCTGGAAAAAAGTAAACAAATGAAAGGCCTTTCTCACGTCCGTTAGATCTATAACACTGTGATCTCACGTCCTACAGGGAGGAACGTATACAGTATTTCAAACAAAATGCTAAGCAGGTGTGTTTGTGTGCGTGTCTCGTGGGGTAACCCCCTCTGAACACCGTGTTTACAGTATATAGGACGAGTGTCATTCAAAGGACACAGCAAGTTGATTTTCAGGAGTCTGAACCTCTTGGTTCTCGAAGTTTGCCTTAATGAGATTTCTCTTCTGTTTGTATTGTTGTATTTCTGTCATGTAATTAGGAAAAAACACAACAAATGTATAAATAGATGATAACTGTATTGTAATATCGCTGTATTTGTTTAATCCATACAGTGCCATCTAGTATAGTCCTGCGGATCCTTACAGAGAGACTGAGCAGGATGGACTGTACCACACGAGGCTGGGTGCTCCATGGATTTCCTCAAGATGTGGAGCAGGCAGAAAAACTCCAAGAGTCTAATTTCCTACCAAACAGGTATATCAGTCACTATAAACTGATTTAAATGTCTATAAATGTTGAAACTCGAAATGCCATAAAAGGCACATGACTGCACAGGGATCTATCACAATGATTTGTTCCAGTGGTTCTCTTTTTTTTTTTTCTTGTGTATCCTTCGATGAATATCTTTTGAAATAGAAAGTTCAAAAGAACAGCATTTATTTGAAATATAACTTTTTCATGACAAAGTAATTACAATTACAATGTTCAGTCCTTTCTGAATAAAAGTTTTAATTTCTTACCAACTTTTTAATGTAGGCTAGTATGTATCACAATAGGCATGCATGACATATTTGAAATTAAGGAAGTGCACTATATGTGAGAGCAAGGGGTGTGCCATACTTTGAGAACCACTTTTTTACATTCAATTCATCTTTCCATTCCTGTATCGATTTCAACCTATACATCATCTATCCACTGTATCCCATTCATTGACCTGTCAAACACTTTAGACCAGTCACAGAGATATAAACATTGGTGTTTAGCTAATGAAAACAAAACACTAGAGAGTTTTATAAACTGCACTGTGAATTTTCTGGTTATTATTTGTGATTTGCATCTCCTCAGCTATCCTAAATAGTGAGTGTAACTGCAGGGCTCAGATTGCCCTCTCAGATTACCCTTAACTCAGCTGCCCTGGAGGATCTGATGGCACTTAGATTATACAACCTGTCCTCTGTGTGTGTCCCCTCATCAGAGAGCTCACTTTGAGGGTTAGGTCATCAGTGAAAATAACGTGTCCCAATTCTGTCTCCTTTGACACAGAAACAAGAGCAGGAGCACAAATCTGTGCAGTAACCAGTGTTGGGGAAAGTTACTTTGAAAAGTAATACATTACAATGTTGCGTTACTCCCTTAAAAAGTAACTAATTGCTTTACTTGATAAGTAATGTGTTACATTACTTTTGCGTTACTTTTTCTCACCTGGGCTTGGCTTTTTTTTTTTTAATAACACATTTTTAAAATATTTTTGGGCAAATGTTCTTTATTTTAAGTTTTATATTTTGGTCAAAATTTTCATAATAAGGCTGAAGGAAATGTAAATTCAAGTGTGTACAGTAGAGGGCACAGCTCAAACAATCCTTTCTGTTTTACAGAAAGTACATTGGTCAATAAAGTGAGATTACATGCATAAAATATTTGTTTTATTTAACATATTTAAATATTGGAGGTTTGCTTAGTATTCTGATTGTATTCATTTTGAGGATTTCTGAATCTGTTTTTTTTTTTGTCAGTGAGATGAGTAAATACTGGAATTTAGTCTAGAACTACAATAACCATCAATTTACTCACGATTTATCTCAACATTAGGACAGAAGAGTTGTAAAAAAAGTAAATCAGATATTTTGTTGTAAATTTAAATCCCCCTGCAGTCAATAATTTGATCCCTTAAAACTATATTTGATCACCAAAATGACATATTTAAAGTTTTTTCCTTGGCATGCCTTAAAATTGAACTCTACACCCTTGCCTCATTTGTATATGCGGTTCTATGAATATGCAAATTAGCTCTGCCTCCATTCACTCATACTAGCTCAAAGATCCACTTGTTGATGATCACACGTTGACGTGATTGGTTACAAGGTAGTTTGTGAAGTCAGAAACACCAGCGATTTCAAACCGCGTTTTTTGAGAGGGTCTTTAGATCACTGCAGTTTTAAGGAGAAAATAGTCACCAATGTTATTAAAACACCATAGACATATAAACAACATTTAAAAGCTTGATTTTCACCACAGGGGGACTTTAAAAGTAATCCGTTATTTTACAGCTACTTGAAAAAAAGTAATCTGATTACGTAAATAACGAGTCACTTTACACCCACCACTGGCAGTAACATTAGTAAAAATCTACTTGTTCACTATATGGCCCCCTTTTCAACCTATTCTCCTGTCCTGCTGTTTCTAATCATGATTTCTTATCTACTACGTTTTTATAAGCTCTCTGCTATTAAGATTTGATCCCAGATGTCAGCAAGCAGACATGGTGTCCACTTCCCTCGCCGCTCCAGCATAGCAAGGCCTTATTTCCTCCATTAACAGCCCCTGTTGTTTGGGCTAATGGCAGGAGACCTCATTTACATAGCATTAGCGTAATTGATTCGAAGGCCCGCGGTTAGCCTGGCCCTGAAACAATGGGGAGATGATGTTTCAGATGGGCTGATGATGGCCCGATGGCGGCGCTGTACCTGACAGCTTTATTAATTAACAGCTCTCTGGTTACCAGGCTTTAGTGAGGATGAATAAGTCAGCTCCCCCTGGAGCAGTGCCAGGGCATGGGCATTTAATAGGTGTCACTGGCAGAAGAGAGAGGGGACAGAGTGGATCCCTTTACCCATTTCCTGAAAGGGCTCCATTAACAGAGAGTCGCTGCCTGCGATAAGTGCCAAGATGATGTTGTTTGTGTGACTCCAGAGGCCTGTTGCATGAAGTAGCAGTTTCAGAGTAGGTTTAGAGTTGACAATATCCCATTCAAATCCAACCTGGTTTAGATCAGGTTCAGTGGGCCCACAACGCTCGATATAAACATTTTCGGTCAACTCAGGGTTTGAACCAGAGTTCGTGATTAATTGTGTAGCGCGAGCACCTGAAAGTGTGACGTGCAGCGGACAGCCAATCATACGGAAGATGGAGAGCATCATTTTGATTGACTTCTCAAGAGAGCCGGTGCAATTCACTTCTCTGATGAAGATTAAGAGATCGTTATGAAATATATTATGAATTAAATGCATTTACAAGGCAGGAATAAACACTGCTGCTGCAGCGAAAGTTTGATAAGGTAGCTGCAAGAATATATCTGACTCTATCAATGCTAGTGAATCAGCTGAATTTAAATAATAAGAATGTATATAGGCTCAAAAAGAGCTAGAAAGGAAACGTCAGCTTAATCAGTATCAAAGCTTTATGTATAGTTTTGAAGCTTGTAATTATATGTATATAATTATATTAATTAAATGCAAAGTTCAATATTATTTGTGAATTCATATAAATATATGTATATAAATAATTAGCAAAAGATAGGAAATTTTATTTAACTTAACTTAATTTGAAGCAAGATATACAGGGGTTTTGGCTTTATTGCATCAGACATGTATCACTTTGCTCACAACGGATTGGTCCAGTTTTGGTTTGCAATCTCTAACCCAGAATAAAACCTGCTCTGGTTTTATTGTATTTTGCTTTGTGTTGTTTAAATATACATACAGTAATGACCTGTTTGCCTTGCTGAAGTTGTAGTCGCAGGCGATCCAGAGTAGTGGCTGTCTGTTCCAGTTAGTGCATAGTCTTTTGTCATGTAAAGGAAGTTACCCGATCCATGAAAGACGAAAGAGGAAGAAAAGGAAAAAGGACGCTCGCTAATGAAGTTACCTCATCAGATAAATGAAGATGCCTTTGCTCTGGTTTCTCATGCCGCAATCATCCGATCCTCTTTCAAAAGCTGATCAGTCACAGTTAGTCATGGATGTATGACACTTTGTTAGAAGGAAATCTAAAATAATGATCTATTGTTATGTACAGCAAGTTTGAGGCGGTGGTATTTTTTGTAGATTTTTCCTGAAGATTTGTGATTTACTGGATAAGGATTTTTACAAATGATTTTTACTCCCTATTTTTAACGATAAAATATTGTAGAAAATATTTTAGAAATATTTTATATCTTAAAAATAACTATAAGAATGTATATTCATCATTAAAAATGCACATGGAATTATAAGATTTTGTTCATTTCCAGGTCTAGAAATTACTATTTTTAAATTAGGCGAATTACAGTAATTAAGCTATTTAAAATGAGCATATTTGAATGCTTGTTTTCTCTTATTTCAAATAATTTTAATTCATTTAATTATTTTGGCCCCTTTGGAAGTTTGCTGAGGCCTGGTTGAGAACCACTGGTTTTAGGGATACAGATTCATTTCAAAACATTAAAATTCTGTCATCATTCCAAACTTGTATGATGATTTTTCAGCTAAATATTTTGGCCACTTGTTTCATAGAATGAAATTGAAATGACAAAAAAGTTCCATAAAATTTTAAATTGGTCTTTACAGCTATATTTCAAAACTTCTGAAGCTGTGCAGTATTTCGCAGTAGAGGGGAGAAAATGTTGTTATCCTTTGCAAATCATGACGTCTGCCCTAGTCATGAGTGAATAGGAATGTCTGATTCATGAAAGAATCATTCTTTTTATTCAGATCCTTTCATAGAATCATTTGATCCAGTTCAATAAACAGGTCTCAATGATTCATTCATGAATCGAACTGATCCGGTTCTTGAACTCTTTGGTCTGTTTCACAAAATTATTGTATGACTTCAAAAGACCTGGGCCCGTATTCATAAAGATTCTAAGAATCCTCTCAGAAAACTATTAGCCTAATTTAGCTTAAAAACTTTTACGTAGGAGTCTTAGCTTAAGAGCGATTCGGGACCGATCTGAGAGCAACTCTTAGTAAGGAAAAGACAAAAACTTTCATCTTAGTGAGGAGGCGGGGCTGACCCCGTTGCTATGTGTGACACAGTCTTCTGAAGACTGTGATTGGTTGGTTGTCCAAGAAGGAAAAAAAAGAGTGATCTTAAGTATAGGGTCTATTCTAAGCCTTCACTTTGAAATTACATGCGTAATTTTTCCTATTTGATCATTCTCACACACACATTATATATGTGTATATAAATCCTTTTTTTTATTTGCCATGCTGTTTATTTCCTATAAGGTATTCGATTGGCTTAGAATGATAAAAAAATTTCCACTCTTTCCAATTACACTGATTTCTGGCATGTCTATTTAAGTGGTGGTTTGAATGTTGGTTTTAATGTACCAAACTGTCATCCATTGTCTGCAACACATTTCTTCTCCCTCTTCGTCTTTCTACCATTTTCTCCTCTGCTAAAGAAACTCTTAAGCCTCTTAAAAGTCCTTGTCCGTGCTCCTAACAATATTGCCCTTAAGACCTCTTTTAAGGGTTAAGATGCTTTCTGAATTACTTTTGTCTTTACTAGGATTTTTTGAGTAAACGCCCACATTTCTAAGAATGTTCTTAGAATTTTGTCACTAGGAGCTACTCTTTGCATTAAAATTCTTTATGAATACGGGCCCTGAAATATAGAAAATAGGCCATATTGACCATTTATGGTGCTTATTTTGTCATAAAGTTTGACCGCCCTTATTCATTTTAACTTTCAAGGAAAGGTAGCATAATACCTGAGCTTCTCTTTCCCAGACAGCAACACAGTGTCGGCCCAGATCCGGCCCACATGTGTGGAATCCATGGTGTACAAAATGTGGGCCGGATCTGGGCCGACATATGTTGCTGCCTGGGTTGTACCCATGTCCTAACCCCACATACATGATCATTCTCAGACTCTACAGCAGGTAATTTTTACTTCGTTAGTTTCGCTGGTCTCACTCCCACCCCTCCTACCAGTCTTTAACTACTCTCCAGTTTGGCTAGTCATCAGCCTCTTACAGCATTGACACACTTGCAAACAATCAGAGTCTTTGGAAGCTCTGAAATATGCATAGCTACCTGTGACAGGTAGATAAAGAAGAGCAATTAGCCATGTAATCTAAGAGTCTGGCCCATTTACCTGCTCTCGTCCCGTCCTTGCCCTGCCCTATCCCTCTCTCTCTCTCTCTCTCTCTCTCTCTCTCTCTCTCTCTCTCTTTCCACTTGCACAGAGCTCTTGCTCTCTGTTAGTAAAATGTATTTCATGTGTCCGCTCCCCATCAAATCAAGCAACACTTCCTCTGATTGGCTTATCAATTATACAGCAGGGGCAGCATTACAATTTAATCAGTGGTAAACATTGCCGTGGCCACCTGTAAAGAATCTTTCCCTCATTAATTTCTTAATTTGGAGAGATAGAAAGGGAGGCAGAGGGCCGACGGGAGCGGCAGCGCTCCGAGAGATCAGATAGACAGAGACCTTCTTGGATCACTTCAGCTCAGCGAGTAAACTGAAGAACAAAAGGGTCAAAGGTTACCACCATCTACTTAATGTATACCGTATACCAGTGGAAGAATAGAAACTACATTCGCACGCACACACTGACGGTAGGATATGCTAAGACTAGTGCGATTCAGGATCATTTGTAGCAGCTGAGGACTGTCAGGCTCTTGTTATCTGCCTTGTTTTAGTCAGTCATTTGTTAGAGGATCTCAAGCTGTCATGTAAGAAACATCTAATGTAAATCAATTCATCTCGTACAGCTCCCCCCACATAAAAAGTGGGGGGAATAAGAAGAAAGACGAACACAAGCCCCCATCCTCCCATCCTCCAGCCCCAGACACAACGCACCATCCTTTTGCTCCTCCAGATTTATAAATATTTCATGAGGAAGCATAAATATTAATTCTAATAGCTTTGCAGAGTAGTTATTATTTCTTTTTTAAGACAAATATTCATTAAAAATTGAGAGAAACCTTTTTCTGAAATGATTAAACCACACACACACACACACACACACACACAGACACACACATTATTATGGCTCTTAAACACTTCAAATATCTAGCATTTTCAGTCCAGACTAATAGTCAGTTAGAGCACCATGTCTTCTTTGTCCATTTCAGATGGCCCTGTGGTTCACAGTGGTACTGAGAGCCAGGAACACAAAGACATTTAAATATTTTATCAAAAGTACCAACTTAGATCTCTTTCTCAACCCCTTTTGGTGGAAAAGGAGGCCTTGTGATGTACAATTCCTGTTTGTTTTTATCTAGGCTATAGCTTGAATTGGTCCAAAATCGCATCTCACTACAATCTCAGTCTGTGTAAAATGTTTAGGTGTCTAAAGATTAAATAATGTGGACGAGGCTGTGAGGTTCCTGTCCTCTGGAGGCTTGAATTAAATCATTTGGGATAAGACTGGCATGTAAACCCCCCCGACCTGACCACACCATTAGGCCCACTTTGTGTCTGGACAATGTCAAAACACAATGACCCCTGGGTAGAAACCCTAACATTCCTCTGTTGAAGTCCACTCATGACCCAGGAGAGTATCCCTGTTTTCCATTATTTTCTTCATCATTTATTTAGCTCTAATACCAGCGCATTATGATGATTTCTCTTTGAATGCTAGATGGAGTCTATATGTAATAGAATAATGGATTGATATGGTTTTCTATGGATATGGATACGGTTTGATATGATATGGACATGTTATGATTTCTGAAGACATTTTGAGAATCATAATGAGTTTGACGATTACATTTGGTCTTATAATTCTGGTTCTGCTAAAGGTACGCTGCTGTTCAAATGTTTGGGATTTGAACGTTTTTTTCATGTTTTTGAAATGATTTTGAAGTCTCTTAAGCTCAACAAGGCTGCATTTATGTAATTAAAATATATTGTGAATAATATTATGAAATATTACAATTTAAAACTGGTTTCTATTTTAATATATTTTATATGTCGTTTATTTCTGTGATTTCTGTGATCTTTTCTTATTATTATTATTAAAGCAGTAGTTCTGTTTATTATTTTTTGGAAACCGTGTTGCACTTTTTCCGGAATCTTTCATGAATAATGTTTAAAGGAATTGAATTTATTTGAAATAAAAATCTTTTTGTAACTATATAAAAGTCTTTACTGCCGCTTTTGATACATTTAATGCTGAATATATGTATTCACTTCTTACAAAGAAATAAGTCTTATTAATGCCAATCCTTTGAAAAATAGTGTATGTTTACACAGACGTTTAATTACCACTCTTTTGGCTGTTTTTGTAGAAATATTGCATTCATTTATTTTATAAAATACCACAGACAAAACGCATAATGCTTATCTTTAACAATATGACTGGTCTCACGGTTAGTTAAGCTAAGATTGGTTTATTTTCTAAAAACAAAAAGTCATTTATTTGTGAGTCAGATTATACTGATTATTCTTTTTTGATTCATCAAAAATAACAGACTCATAAGAGTAAGATAAGATAAGAGTCATTGTCCCCCCCCCCCTCTCTCTCTTTCTCTTTAATGGATCCAGTTTATTTGTGGGTTTCTGTCTTTCATTATATTTAAATGAAATTGTATCAGTCTTTATTAGACCATGCCTTTTGTTGTGGTATATAATATTTTTACCAAGCAATATCTTTACTCAGGAGATTTGAGAGAATAAAAGATATCATGACAGACTTCCACGTGATCTTTGCCTCTGTCCCCTCTAGGGTCTTCTTCCTGGAGATGACTGATGACATTGCTATCGAGAGGATAACACTTAGGAGTGTGGATCCTGTGACTGGAGAATGGTGACCTTCTGCTTTGCAAATTGTACATTTATGTAAAGAAACTATTCCTTCAGGTTCAACTAAAAGCATTAATGCATTCTGAATGTTGTATTTGAACTCTACAGGTATCACACCGTGTATAAACCCGCCCCTGGTCCAGAAGTGCAGGCCCGGCTTCGGTTTGACCCGAGGAATTCAGAGGCACGGCTGCTAAAAAGGCTTAAGGAGTACTGGAGCCATGCAGTGGACCTGCAGGCCTTTTACCCACAGGCAGTGTATATCAATGCTGACCAGGACCCACACACTGTGTTTGAGTCACTGGAGAGTAGGCTAGTGGGCCGACTACCCAAAGTCCTGTCTAACCGAGAAACATATGAGGGCTAATCCTCTTAAAACACGGTTAGAGGGATACTCCACCTAAAAAATTTTATTCTCTCACAATTTACGCACCCTCATGCCTTCCCAGATGTATATGACTTTCTTCTGTGGACCAAATTTTTAGAAAAATAATCAATCTCTCTGAGGCCATATAATGCAAGTAATGCAAGACTGTAATCCATACGACCACAGTGGATAAATCAATGTCTTCTGAAGTGAAACGATAGGTATGTAAGAAAAATATTAATACTTTGAACTTTTTACGATATAAACCATCGCTTGTGGCCAACTGTCAATGCTTGGCATAACGTCAGCACGTTGTAAAACTCAAGAAATCATGTGGAAACACAGAAGACGTCACTTCTGTTTCACAATGCGCATATGACAGTTGACCGTGTGCAATGATTTATAGTGTAAAAGTTTAAAATAGTAGTTTTTTTTTTACACACACATATCGTTTTGCTTCAGAAGACATGAATTAATCCTCTACCATTGTATGGATTACCGTTGTGTAGTTTTGCTTGGTTTTTGAGCCATAAACTTTGAGGGACTCATCAGCTTGAATTTAAATCTTTGTTTGTGTTCCACAAAAGAAAGTTTGTCATATACGTCTGAGAGTTTTTATTTCTGAATGGAGTATCCCTCTAAGTATACACAGCTTTAATGCAAATTCTAGATCTGTTTGTTGTGCTTTTATTTTTCTCCTGTCATTTGTACATCTGAAAGGCCACTTAATAAATTTCTTTTAAATTTGACTTTAGTTCTCTTTTCTTGGTCATAGTTATATCTTATATTTTAATGAACACTGACATGTCTCCAAATACATCATGGAAAAATACATTACTCAACTGATGTAGTCATTCTTGCCGTCTGACTGTCTGTGAGTGCATTTGTCATATGATTAATTAACATAACGGGAAAAATCAGACCAGCCAGAGCCTTTGTGGTGGGCAGTATTAGTCCCACTTCAGTGGTTTCATGCTCAAGAAACCAGGCGATGCTGCTTTATTAAATTCCCTCTCCTTCTCTCTTCCTTTCTTTGAGGTCACTTGATGTTTCCCACAGGGAGGAAAGGAGTTAAGTACACTGGTTAGTGAAACATGTTAACAGGCTGATTTTCAAATTCCCCTCAGATAGTATGCTATGACAGGCAGACACTGACTTAATTATAGCAGATGAGGTCCAGAATATGCATCTCCTCTGAATATGTAAACACAAGGGCCAGTGTATATCCGAAGGGAGAGGAGGCTTCAAAAATAAAATGCGTCTAAATGAGAAAGTATTCCCTGAGCTCTCTTTGGTTCTGTAGCACCCTAATCTTTTTATATTCTAAACAAAGACTGATTTTTAACAAAGGTTTTGAAATAACAAATTGTTGAATGGGAAGCGCTATGTAGAATGGCATGTGATTGCTAGAAAGAGTCACATTTTAGCTTTACATAATGTGCATATAAAACACAGTTAACAGCACATCTTTACATTGTAAAATGTACATAGGCATACACTATAACATATCTTGTCTTTTTTTAATTTTTATAAATAGCACATAGTTCACAATTGTGACCCTGGACCACAAAAACAGTCACAAGTAGCATATTTCACATGGGTATATTTGTGGCAATAGCCAACAAATGCATTGTATGGGTCAAAATTATTGATTTTTCTTTTATGCCAAAAATCATTTGGATATTAAGTAAAGATCATACGTATTCCATGAATATATTTTGTAAATTTCCTACCGTAAATATATAACAAAATTATTTTTATGAGTGGATGCAGCAAAATCGCATATATAATTGGACAACTTTAAAGGTGATTTTCATTTTTTTGCACCCTCAGATTCCAGTTTCTCAAATGGCTGTAGGCTACCTCAGCCAAATATTGTCCTATCCTAACAAACCATTCATCAATGGAAAGCTTATTTATTCAGATTTCAGATGATGTATAAATCTCAATTTTAAGAAATTGACCCTTGTGACTGGTGGTCCAGGGTCACAATCTTTTAAAATCAAAATGGGAGTTTTAACAGGAAACAGGCAAGTATTTTCCTAACACTCGCATTTATTATTTCACTTAAATGGCAATGAAGATTACCTATTAATTGCCATTTAAGTGAAATTACTGAACTTAAATATACAAGCTTGATAAAAATTATCATTCTAGAAGAAAATTTCAAATGGCACTTAGAGGCTTTTGCATCTGAACTCTTCAAATATATATTAATGAATTGTTCCTAAACAACCGTTGTTGTTTTTTTAAGGGTTTTCTGATGTTTTTATTAATCAAAACAAATGTTACAACATTTTAGTTTAAGAAAACAGCTCTTGTGGTTAATTATTTAATTATTGACAATTTATATTAATAAAAAACGTTCGAAAACCAGCATCTTTGTCATTTTTACAGCAGAACATACCGGACGAAATATTATATCATATGAAAGGCATAAAATATTGTGATGGACAAGTCAACGAGTTGAAAACCATTGCTTTAACCTGCGTAATGCAGCGGGACTTTTATTTTGGTAACGTCACAACCCGGAAATCTCTTTACGTTTTAGTGGACGGGGGAAAAACACGTGTGAAACTTTACTCTGTAGATGTACAACTGTTTATGTTCAGTTTTTTTACTGTTTACAAGTTAACGTCACTCGCGTTTAGCTTGCAACTGACATCTCTGCTATTCAACGAAGGATAATACGCAATTTAGCATTTTGTAAGAAGTCGGGTATCTGTAAGAGTTTAGAATAGTTATTTAGGTACTACACCACGTCTTAAAAAGCCTCCTGCTTACTGACATGGCTGAGGACATGCTAATGCTCAACATCTCCTCAGATCCCGTAACGTTTCACAGAAAGACAGACCGAAGTCATCTGACATCAGCAGAGAAATGGGCACAGGTGAGTCAGTCCTGCACGTTCTGTTTTCATTTTCTTCACTCACTGATGTATTCCGCTTTATACACAAGTTTTCTATATTCAGCCTGATTGTGAAGTGCTGTACTGTCTGTATTGATGTTATAGAAAAAGCTAGAATCAAAGAGGAAGGCTGTCTTTGAGCCCCAAGAGAGCAGCGCCTCCAAACAGAGGAAGATTAATCAAACTGGTCAACAGCACACACATAAGCAAAAGCTGCAAACCCCCAAAAGCCCCTCTCGGAGGAGTAATAATAGAGACACAGAGGAGAACGAAGACCAGAGTGAAATCACTGCAGCAAAGTCGCCATCAAAGGTGAAAACATTTCCAAAGAAAGCTCCCGAAGAGCATGGAGACCATGGCAGACCATTTATCAAGACATCGTCTCTCTTCAGAAACAACCCAGAGATCCCTGATCTCCTCAGGTAGATGCAACACATTTAAGCTTGTGTGAATGGACTCGGGTCTTTCTCAAAATTGACCTTTCCATGCCATTTATTCTCTCATTCCAGTCCTGCTGTAAATCTAGTAAAGGAGAAAGTCTTCACCAGCAACACATTTGAAGAACTAAATCTACATCCTCATCTAGTAAGAACAATCCTCAATATCAATGTCTCAACTGAAATGTTTATCCTATCTTTAGTCTTATACCTTCTTCTCATCTAAACAATTTCACAGGTGGCAACGCTCCATAAGGTGTTGAATGTGACCAGTATGACGAGGTACTGAAGCTTCATCTCATCGTTGTATTGTCCTCCTCTGTCTCTTGTCATTTTTCTCATTTTCATCTGTGTGTTCAGCGTCCAGAAACAGACCATACCAGTGCTGATGTCTGGTAAAGATGCAATAGTGCGCTCACAGACTGGATCAGGTGGGATTTCTGGCCTCTTTCGTGGTTAATTTTTTTATATTAAAATTACTAAATGAAATGTAATAAATACACCAAGAATGTCATAAATGTATTGTTGAATGATCAGTTCATGTTTCATGCCATTTACAACAATCCCACATGCAGTACTAACTCGACAGTTGTGTTATTTCTGATGATACAGAGTAAGAAGAACAAAAAAACAGAAAATAAAAGATGTGATTATTTATATTCCTTGTACAGGAAAAACATTGGCATATGGAATTCCAGTTGTTCAGTTCTTACAAGCGATGCAACCTAAAGTGAAGGCGAGTCAACGAATGTCTAAAACAGCACACTTAACATCAGGGCTTTACTGACTGATCACATAATCATTCTTAATTTATAGTTGGATAAAATTAATACATTTGTTTATTTTGAAAAAGACATTTCATTTATTGATCCTGTGTGGAGAAATTGGGGTCATTAGCAGTCATACGTTCAACATTGTACATTACACACATCATAATGTACAATGCTAGAAATACATTAAATACAAAATACAAAAGTTAGAAAAGTACACAATATACATTCAAATAAATTGGCTAAATTAATTTTGAGTCAGATTGAACATGTTACCAATAAAATAGCTAATGCACCATTAATAATGTACTCATGTACAACAACTTTATATTATAAATTAAGCTTAATGTACTTTTTCAGAGATCAGATGGACCTTTAGCTGTTGTGATTGTTCCAACCAGAGAGGTATTGTATTAATTGATATAAAACCACTAATATTTTCTGATTTATCTTGTGGATGAATACATATATATATTTCCTCTTGTTATATATCCTTTTCTATTTTCTTCTAACATGAATCTGTCTGTGGTTGTCCCTCAGCTTGCCCAGCAGAGCTTTCAGACGTTTCAGAAGCTTCTAAAAGTGAGAATTTGCATTTTTGCTAAATTAATATGCTGTATTGACGTAATTAAGTTGACGTAAATCAAATCAATCTTCACTCAATGTACTTATTCCTTTCAGCCTTTCACCTGGATCGTGCCAGGAGTTCTGATGGGAGGAGAAAAAAGGAAAGCAGAAAAAGCCAGGTTAAAATCAACATACAAAATGCATCATCTGCAAGAGTTTATTATATCATTATGAATGCAAATACACTTCCGTTCAAAAGTTAGTATGATTTTTTTTTATATATTTTTTTTAAGAAATTCACTTTTATTCTGCAAATATGCAGTGAATTGATCAACAGTGACAGGAAAAACATTTATAATGTTACAAAATATTTATATTTTTCATAAAAGCTGTTCTTATGAACTTTCTATTCATAAAAGAATCCTGAAAACAAATGTATCACAACAGAACAACTGTTTTTAACACTGATAATAAGAAATGTTTCTTGAGCAGAAAATCATCATATTAGAATGATTTCTGAAGGATCATGTGACACTGGAGTAATGATGCTGACATTTCAGCAGCCATTACTCCAGTCTTCAGTGTCACATGATTCTTAAATGAATAAATTACATTTTTAAATATATTAAAATAGAAAACTGTTCATTCATATTGTATTTTTGAATGAACTGTTTTCTATTTTAATATATTTAACATTTTAATTTATTCATTTAAGAATCATGTGACAAATTTGTGTTTTTTGATCAAATATGCAGCCATAGTGAGCATAAGATACTTCATTTAAAAAGATTAAAGTCTTACTGACCTGACCAAAGTTTTGAATGGTAGTGTGTATTTCGATCTGCAATGTCACTTCAGTCTGCGCTTGTCTGTCTTTGTCTTGACTACAGACTGAGGAAGGGCATTAATGTTCTGATCTCGACCCCAGGCCGACTGGTGGACCACATCAAGAACACTCTTAGTATAGCTTTCAGTGCTGTGCACTGGCTCATTCTGGATGAAGCCGACAGGTCAGTGTGTTTGCTGATGTGAACCAAGAATGACATTATGTGCTTTAAAAAAGTTCACTGTTCCGCTCCCCACTACGCTGTACTTACATGCTCTGATAGTAATAGCTTTGTTGGACTATACTTTATTTGAATAATTGGCTATACATTTTTGATTTCGGCTCCGAATGTTCATTTTCATGCATCCCTTATTTTATCGATTAGTTCTTGCAGCCTATTTTGGAGGTGTATCAGTATGATGTGGATTTTACCATTATATGTGTTCTGTACTGTCTGAAGGACTCTGGATTTGGGCTTTGAGAAAGATCTGACTCTGATTCTGAATGCTCTGAACGCCACTGGACTTGCCAGACAGAATGTGCTGCTTTCAGCCACACTCACCGAGGGTAAGCTCAGCGTCTGCTCACTATCACTGTCACATAATGAGAGAGTGTGTCTGGCTGTAAAGTGAGACAGGGGCGTAAGCGCTCACTTTGGACTGTGGGAGGTACCATACTTACTTTAAGTATGAGCAGACTAGGATGAGCTGACAGGAGTTGTTGTCTCTCAGGTCCAGTCTGTCTCTGCTTGACATAAGAAAACAGGCTCTTTATCCCAATGAAAACTGAACGTTTTTGAGCCTCTTATAGCACCCTTCAGTTTTAAGCAGAACTACGTCACAAAAACGTCTTACTGTTACAAGATTTTTTATCACAAAAGCATTTTTGGTGACTATGTACGTACTTTGACCCTGTTCTCTGCATTTCCAGGACTGTCCCGATTAGCCAGTATCAGTATGAAGGAGCCTGTGAGTATCCATGTGTCAGAGGGGAGTGGGGAGGCAGTTGAAGCGTGTCCCCAGGCGGCCCCTCAGGCTCTGTCAGACAGTTACGTGATTCCTGAGAGACTGCAGCAGCATGTGGTGGTGGTGCCCAGCAAACTCCACCTGGTCTGTTTGGCTGCCTTTATTCTGACCAAATGCAAGGTAGAGCACACCATATGTTAAAACCCAGTTATTAACACTCAGTGGTATTGTGTGTTATGCTGTAGATCACCTCGTGTCATTTCAGTGTGACTAATGTGAATCCTTTTCAAACGTTTTATAATCTGCCAAAGTTGTGAAGAAAGCTGGAGCTGTTTTAGATTATCCCTTTATATATAGTTATCTTTCCTTTTAATATACACTACATATGTAAAAGTAAAAGATCTTTTATCATTTTAATTGCTGTTTTTTATTTATTTATTTATTTATGCAACTTTTGTATTTTTGTAACTGTTGCCATGAAGACGGCCTCAGACACTGACAAGACATTAAAAAAAACTATACTACCTATTAATATACAATACTATTTATGTTTTTGAAGGAAGTCTCTTATGATAAACAAGGCTGCATTGATTAAAAATAAAGAATACTCCAGTTTTCAGTGTCTCATGATCCTTCAGAAATTATTCTAATATGCTGATTTGATGCTCAAGATTAATTTCTTATTAATATAAAAAATATTGACATTGCTTAAAATGTTTTTGGAAATTTCTTACAGGAATCTTTGATAAGTAGAACATTAAAAAGAATAGCATTTAGTAATCTTTGCTCTCACTTTTGAGCAATTTAATGCATCTTTGCTCAATGAAAGTATATCTTTTTTTTATCTTACTGACCCCAAATATTTGAACAGTAGTGTATGTGTAATTACCAAAATGTCTTTTAATTCTCAGCTATTTTAACTGATAACCAACTGTTATTACTGCTAGAGTTTACAGTAACCAAGAAAGTCATTTGCTTGTAACAATGCACATTAGATGCATACCTTGCTGACACTGGACTTATGTATGTTGCTGTGTTTTTGTACATAGTTTGAGCAGCGGCAGAAGCTGATCGTTTTCATATCCAGCTGTGAGGCTGTGGAGTTCCTGCTCACTCTCTTCACTGCAGTCCTCTGTGAGAATCCCAACACCACATCAACCAAACGTACCTCATACCTCAACTTCTACAGGCTCCACGGCAGCATGAGACAGGAGGTGAGACATTATGTGCCAATCCAGAAAAGAGCTATGGGTTTTAAAGTGGCTAATTCTCTCCCAAGTGTATAAGAACATTAACTACCGCATAGGACACTTACAGTTATACTGTCGATTTTTGCTGCTGTGTCTTTAACTCTTGACTTTACGTATGTAAATAATTGATTATTAATAGTAACTAACCACTTTGCATGTGAAATGATGAACACCTCTGAACACCTTTAAATTGGTTCTGATTTAATGTATTTTTGGCCACTACGTAATTTCTGTTCTTCCATTTCAGTTATTTTTTTAAATTTCTTCACTATTCTTCAGAAATCATTCTGATATGCTGATGTGCTGATCAAGAAACATTTCTTCTTAATATTAATAATGCTGAAAACAGTTGTGCTGCTTAATATTTTTGTGGAAATCTACATGTTTTATCAGGATTCTTTGTTGAGTAGAAAGTTTAAAGGAACAGCATTTATTTGAAATAGAAATTTTGAACGGTAGTGTAGATACTATTTTCCATGATATATTCTCTTTAATGTATATCAGTAGAAAGTATTTTTAGTTTTCTGTGAATATATCAGGGTCCCCACGGTCATGAAAAACTTGAAAATATCAGTGAATTTTCAAAGTGTGATATTTAGACCGGCAAAGTAATAAAATCTTAAATGAATGTACATTTTTATAATGAATATACATGTTTCTAGTTATGCAAAGCTCTAAAATATGTTTGAAATTGCTTTTTGTAGGTGCAATCACGTTAAGAATATTTTAAATCATCCATGAAATCAAGAACAACTGGAAGAGTCTTGCTCATTCTGGAAAGGCATTGACCTCCAAACATAGTTCTATATTTAATGTTTAAATACAAAACAAATTATTTTGCATTTGTATACATTGAAGACTAGTATGTCTATGCATCCATCATGCTTGGACAGTATATTGCCTCACTTTTGTTATTCAGTTAGCAATTAAATATTCAGATTTTACTTTCTTTTTCTTTTAAATGACAGTGTCTCTTAAAAGCATCCAGAAGCACTAGCAGCATATGACACTGGGTTAAACCATCATGGTCTGGTTGAACAGTGGGGTCTGCTGGCACTCTGCCAGCTGGCGTTCAGGCAACAGCCACAGTCGGTGCCCTGTGGCAGTGTCAGGGGAACTGCATCCTGCCACTGTCCAGCCTGCACCCTCAACCCCACACAAATGGAGCTGCCGTAGGTCGCCCATATGGCACTGGTAGGGCAGGGGACTCAGGAGTCTCTTGGTCAGATGTATGAGAGAGCAGGTCTGGGTTTGGTGCTGGCCTGTAGAGTGTTATGGATGGGTTTGGTAATGGGACAGCACAGGCTGAGCTCTGGACGTCTTCTCCGATGAGACGAACTGCAGGAGACGGGCAGCTGTTCCAGCACACAACAGATTGTGCTCCATGCTGAAATGGAGAGAGTGTCTGTCGGACGTCCCATTTTAAGTTGGGCTCTTATCTGTGTTTCCACCTCATCTTTTGTTCCGATACAAGTGCAGATAATACTTTTGCTGTGATAATGTCTCATACAACAAATTAAGCTCAAGTGTTTCTCTTTTATACACTTTTTATTTTTATTTATTTATTTATTTATTTTTTTACTTGCCTGTTTCTCTCCCTTCAGGAGCGCACTGAGATGTTCCAGGAGTTCTCTCAGTGTAAAACTGGAATTCTGCTGTGTACGGTAAGTTATTTAGTTTCATGCCATTTGTATGGTAACTGACATTGACTGCAATCTAAAGCAGTGATTCCCAACCAGGTGTGTGCATCTCCCTACGTCCACCTCCTTTTCCTCCATGTCACTTTGCAGAAGGGCTCCTGAAGTAAATGACTGCTTCTATTCCTGCTGACAACCTGGCATGGCATTGTGTTGGCTCCATCTGTATCAGCTCTAGAGATACAGACTCCAGACACCCCAACTTTTAGGCTTTAGGCTAGTTGAGGTTGAGTGTTGGAAATAAGATTGAGAAATGTTCAAATGAGGTGTCTCTTTCAGTTCAATTTACATCTTCAGTTACTTTTTACTATAAAGCAGCTTTCCAGTGTGTTCATGTTTTTTACTACGACGGACTGAACAGAAGAAATTAACCGGATAAGATTTCCACAATAAAGACGGCAGAGCCCTAGAGCACACCTACCTACTGTACTACATAATCACCACAGACTAATGGTAGTTTGAAGGTGTTTAATGAACTTTTGCGGAAAGTTCGCTTTGGCTAGGTGTGTCAAACTCCTGAAATGAATACCAAACTAACTTAGTTTTTGCCTGGTTTTATTCTAAATGATGTCACAGTATAGGGGTCTTAAAGGGGTCATCGGATGCCCATTTTCCACAAGTTGGTATGATTCTTTAGGGTGTTCATGTAAAGTTTGTAATGGTTAAAATTCCTCAATGGTTGTGTAAAACAACCATTTTTACCTCCTCAAAAACAGCTTTGTTTGCAGTGACCAGTTTCGGTGTATGTCTCTTTAAATGATAATCCTCTCTTCCATGGGGGGTGTCGAATGACTGAGGGCAGAAATATGCTAATACAGGACTTTCCGTCAGTGGTCGTGGGCGGAGCATGAGCATTATGACATCATAGTGCTCAGAAAATCCAAATGGCCTGATTGAGTGCTTAGACTTTTTGAGGATTAAAAAAAGAAGTTAATGTATTTTTTTTCATTGTATGGTGGTTGTGTCCATAGATATCCATAATAAAGGCTAGATGTCTCGTACGCGCTGCTGGCCAATGGAGGTCGACGTCAGCACCTGGCGGCCATCTTGTCACAGGCTGCTCGCTCACTCGTAACATTGTGTTTTATGGTGCATGTGCTTTTTAAATAACCATAACTTGCTAAATTTTCTACCGATTTTCAAACGGTTTGGTTCGTTATAAACGTCAGAGATGTAGTTATGACACTGCACACTTATGAATAATTATGTATTATGTAAACATCCAGTATTATAGCCACATTAATAACGTTAATAAGAAACCAAACCGTTTGTAAATCGGACAAGATTTCCGCGAGATAGGAGTATTTGTGTTCTCACCTTACATCAGGTATCACAGAGCCTGCCAGAAAGCTAGCCTGTGACAAGATGGCCGCCGGTGATGACGATAGAGACTCCGCCGTAAGACATCTAGTCTTTATTATGGATATCTATGGTTGTGTCCACCCACTGCAGACACATTTAGATGCAAACACCATATAAAAGTGAATTTTGTATCCGATGACCCCATTGATACAGTAAATTCAGAGTGAATCACAATTTTTGTACAAGTTTTTTTTTTTTTTACCTAATATTTGTTTTTAACTTCAACTTTATTTCAATTAAGTGATTTTTATTTAATAGTTCAGTTAATAACACTAGTTCCACATTACTAACAAGATGCTCTGAGTTAATGGTTAAATAGATTAATTCGATTATAAATGTGTTTTTGTTTTTTACTTTCTCCCTAGGATGTGGCTGCACGTGGATTGGATCTGCCTCAGGTTACGTGGATTATACAGGTTAGATTTCTTCATATGTAAAATCTCGTCATTTGCATAATCACCAGTGTACAACAAACAATTTAGCCAGTTTTGTTACTAGAATTTCTCACCATGAAAATAGCCACAGAAGCTGGCATGGCGTTAAAATATAAAATAAAAATTTCCAGTTCTTATTTTTTTTAATTAAACTTTTTTTTTGCAGTACAACCCTCCCTTTTCCGCTGCGGAGTATGTTCATCGCGTGGGCCGAACGGCACGAATTGGAGCTCAGGGCAGCAGCTTGCTCTTCCTCACCCCCTCTGAGATGGCTTTTGTGGATGTGCTGGCCAATCACAACATCAGGTGTGCTGACTGGCGTCTCATCAGTATCAGATTTACTGATCATTTTCGATGAACTCCAACTCAGCAGTAGGGGACTGTGGGGCAGGTCCTGTCTGATGTGTCCAGTCCCTGACATTGTGATTAAAGATGGTCAAATATGGTCTTGTCTCTGTTCCAAAGCCCACAATATAACAGTCAAGAGCTGGACTGATGACTCTATGCTGATCTCGGCACTGGAAGCCAGTGTGAAAAGAAAACACACTCTCAGTCTCTCTGCATGAGAGCTGAATGAATCTGTTCTGCTGGCACAAGCACTATCATATTTGGCTCACATTACAGTTTACAGTACTAAAGGATGAGCGGAAGGAGTTTGGTAGCATTAGCAAAGCTCAATATGTTGAGCTGAACTATCTAAACTAGGAAACTCACAGTCTGCAATATGTTGATGCAATTCTTTCCCCCCATTGATAAATATTTTCTTTTATAATATGCATCTAAACCTTTTGGCTTCTCTCTCCCTCAGCTTGTCAGAGATGAAGATGGTGGACATCTTGGCCACTTTGATAAAGGACGAGCGCTTCAAAGGCAGAGGGAAATGGGACAGTAAGGTAACTTCTGACATCTAAACCTTAAAAACGGTGATACTGACCCAAAGAGTCAATGTTTACTTGTTTGACTGCAAAACTATTATTACTTTCCTAACTTGGTTGAAGATCACATGTTGTTGAAAATGCATGTCTAGAGAACAGCTGTGGGAGAAGAATGGCTTTCTCTTTCTCTTTTTTTCCACTCTCTCGACAATGAGAGCCTTCTGACAACAATGAGCGAATGTTTCTGCCAGCGCTCAGTCAGTCCTAATCCTGATTTAATGTCCTTTTCCCTCCCAGCATCAATCAGCTGGTTGTAATCCTCACCCATGCCACCCCCTTTGTTAGCAGCCTCATTTGAGGGTCAAAGGTCATTGATGGGGAGGGGCGATGTCATTAGTGTGTATAACCAAACATTTATGTTGCTCTTGTTTTTTTATTGGCTTTTAATGTAATAAAATGTGATTTTTTTTATTATTTTTTTAAATTTCACTGATTTCTGTTGTTTATCTTTGATGTGTGCCTCTTTGTACATGACTGCAGAGATCAACCGCTGCTTTTGAGCAGGAGGTGCGAGAGAGAGCCACCGTTTTACAGACTGACTTTGAGAATTATGTTCATGCCAATAATGAGTCTCTGCAAACAGCGAAGAGCGGTAAGATGAAAAACTAATTATCATGCAGGGTTACTGTGTTAAACTGATATTTTGTTCTACAGCTTTGCAGCCCAGCTACATTTCATTACCTAGAAGAGATGTACAGTTTTTTGACAATGATTTAACCTCTATATCATAATTATTCATGAATCATTTTCCTTTATTGCAATTGTGATTTGTATTTAATAAAATAAACAATTAAATGTTTTAATAATAATAAAACAAAAATAAAATATTAAGTAAAATTTTTATTTATGAACAAAATTTAAAAAAAATAATAATGTAATTAATTATTCATTATAATTAAGGAATATCATTAGCCTTAAGGCTCTGTTTACACCTGGTTTTAAGATGCGTTTTGGTCGATCGGATCACAAGTACTATGTATGGTGTTTTTTTCCCCAGACGAAATAAGCTCATGGAATTTTCATATGATTGTGACCGGAGACGCTACCGAAAATATACAGAGATCAGCAGCTTTAGATTCTGCTCTGACAGCCACAAGACCACGCAGAACGTATAGACCCCGTTTACACCTGTATTTAGCATCATCCACTTATGATCCGATCGACCGATCCGATCCGATCTTAATACCAGGTGTACACAGGATCTAAATTGGTGTTAAAATTAGTCCTTTATTGCAAGTAAAACCATTTAAGTGCTTGGAAATGTCTGCTACCTGTGCTCTAAATGCCCCTTTTTATTTGGGTCCTGTAGCACTGCAGTCTTTCCTAAGAGCATACACCACATACCCCTCCAGTCTGAAACACGTCTTCCACATCCGCAACCTGCACCTGGGCCATGCTGCTAAGAGCTTTGGCCTGAGGGACGCACCCCAGGGCCTGGGCAGCTCCATAACCACTAATCCTAACAACAGCAAAGACTCCAAGAAGGGCAAAGACAAAGCAAAGAGGTATTGCAAGTTTTTAGAAATTGGACAGTAATTTATGAATCTGTCAAACAGTTTGCGGTGCCCCACAATATGATCTAGTTCTTCTTTTAGATAAATTTAGCAGTGTTATGTGTGATGGTACATTTTCTTCTGTGGCTTCCGTTACATTTTCATATTTTTCCCACATAATATTTCAGAATTGTGAGCTCTTTAACAATTTTTTTTATTTTTTTTATTTCACTTGGATGAGACATGGATTATAAATTAAAGGGAGGTGTTCTGTTTAACTCAAATGTTATGTACACTACAGTTCGAAAGTTAGGGGTCAGTACAACAATATGTACTTTTATCAAAATTAATACTTTCACCAAGGATGCATTAAATTGATCAAAGGTTACAGTAAAGACACATTTAATGTTACACAAAATATTTCTTTTTTTTAAATGTGTGCTGTTCTTTTGAACTTTCTACAAAAACATTAAGCAGTACAACTGTTTTCAACATTGACAATAATAATACATTTCCTGAGCACCAAATCAGCAGATTAGAATGATTTCTGAAGGATCATGTGACACTGAAGACTGTAATGATGCTGAATATTCAGCTTTGCCATCACAGGAATAAATTACATTTTAAAAGTTATTAAAATAGAAAACAAATATTTTTAATTGTGTATATATATTATTTTTTTTAAATGTTGCAATATTACTATTTTTAGCTGTATGTTTGATCAAATTAATGCAGCCTTTGTGAACATAAAAAACATAAAAAACATGAAAAAAAAGATCTTTTGAACATTAGTGTATCCTGTTTTAGGCCAAAAGTGCATAATTGTATGTAGGATTGTGAATATAGCTCATTATTTAACTTATGACTGTCATGAAAGCTACATTTATCTATTAAGTACTAACAACATTGAATTAAAGCAATGGCATGTATTAAGTTTAAGTATTAGGTAAACTTTTTCCTTGTAACAATGTTAGATGTTGTGAGAAGGAGGTGGGAACCAGCAAACATTCAACAACTTTAGTGAATAAAATAAACAAACAACAAAATTGAAAGTAAAAGACAGCAGCCCCTAACGGACGACTGCTGTCACATATAAACATATACTGCCGGTCCTCTCTCAATCTTCACTGTCGTCGCTTCTCCTTTTATGCTTCCGCTCCTCTGTGAGAGATACGAGACAGGTGCGTCGCGCAGGTGTCGCTCATTATCAATCACACCACTGGTCTTGCACCGTTCTCTCACGGCCCTCTGCCTCATCCTGCTCGCCCCATCGCCTCTCGCAGGCCAGGGGGTACACCTGAGACTGCGTCTACTCCCCCCACCCCCTTTTCCGGGTGGACCGGTCACGGACCAGCACCTGGGGGTATGGATAGACGAGGCGAGAGAAAAGGAGACGGAAGCATGAGGGGCGACAGATATGAGAGAGGGAAAAAAAATAATAATAATCTTGGTCCGGTTCCCACAACGCACTGCCATCTGGTCCTCCACCACCTGGGTGATCATCTCCGCGGTGCCTGGCGGTGGCGCTGGATAGCCCTCAGTGGACGGCTCGACACTCCTTCGCTGCCTGGTGGACGGTGACGGCTAGTCCGGATACGGGCAGTCGGCAATAGTCCCCCGTTCCCTGCTCCTCCCCATCATGGCGGACGACTGCAGGCTCCGGCCTCAGGCAAATGGCGGCAACTCCTCCGCTCCCTCACGGACTGTCGCTGCCCCTCCAGCACCCAGGCGGCCGGCAGCGAGCTCGTCCGTCCCCCTGGCAACTCACTCCAGCGCACCGCCTCGAGCGCCCATGGCGACAGGCTCTCCACAGCCATGCTCGATGGCACCGCGGATTCCCCACTGCGGCGAGGGCTCCTTGAAAGCGCATTCCTCCTCCTTCCCGGGTTTCGGCACCAGTGTAACGAAGTTAGATGTTGTAGGAAGAAGGAGATGGGAACTGGCGAACATTCAACAGCTTTAATAATAAAATAAACAAATACAAAACGAACGTAAAGACAGCAACCCCTCACGCACGGATGACTGCTGTCACATATAATAAAACAAACAAAACACAACATAAATCCAGGCCTGTTCCTCTCTCGATCTTCACTGTTGTCGCTCCTCCTTTATGCTTCCACTCCTCTGTGCATTGTGTGACCGGTGCGTTGTGCAGGTGTCGGTCATTCTCTCACGGCCCTCGGCCTTGTCCTGCTCGCCACAGTCTTTTTAAATGAATAAACAACAAAGAAACAAATGCTTGATCTGCTTCTCTCAAATCAAAATGAGAACTCAAAACACAGCCACTGCAAAACTCAATTCTGAGTCTGTAGACATGGTACTGCTTATGCTGTAGAGAGTGAATAGGAATTGTTTATTTTTATTTTTATTTTTTTAATATCGACATGGCATCAAAGTACCGGTACTTTTGATTTGTTTTAGCAAGACTGTAAAGCTTGTGTGAAACCACCAATATCCTTTTTGGCTATAACATTCACCCACTTATCTAGAGTCACTTCTTAAAGAAAAGAGAAGAGAAATGCCTTCGAGCCATTTTGTAAGATGATATTTTACTGTAAATGTCCTGTAAAGGCTGCTCTGAAAATTGCCTGCTCGGCTGTGCTGGAGAAAAGCCCACTGCTCACACACACATACACTCTTGGCAGCTGCAAGTCTTTCACTGTAGCAGAGCTCTTCAGGGTCAAAGAGGACTA
The DNA here is from genome assembly GCA_031834385.1 of Semotilus atromaculatus. Taxonomy (NCBI): domain Eukaryota; kingdom Metazoa; phylum Chordata; class Actinopteri; order Cypriniformes; family Leuciscidae; genus Semotilus; species Semotilus atromaculatus. Next base: position 15,262,473 of record JAULUF010000035.1, on the reverse strand, counting down.
GTCAAGTCCTGCCTTTACCAGCTGTACGTTTTACCTTTCACCTTTGAAACACTCGACCCTCTCGGTTTCCCTCGACTTCCTTTATGCTGTGATGCACTTGCAGTGTTATTCATATTGAATATATATATTGAAAATGACATCCTTTATAAAGAGCTGTTTTGTGCTTTCAATGCATACTATATTCGGGTCTGATTTACTTAATCTGATAGTAGTCTTTGGTGTAAGTAGGTTTAATTTGTGAATGTGATGGTGAGGATTATGTTGAGGTGAGGACTATGTACCGATGATTTGGCCAGTACATCACAGTACCGTATGGTTGTTAGGCATTAATATGAGGTTTTGCTAGTGCTTGACACTGCAGGGTTATTAGTGGTCATTTCCCATAGGATTGAATGTGGTGCTGCAAGCGTGGGGTCTGGTTAGCAAAGGCCATGTCCGGACTAGCCCTCGAGTGTGTATGTCAAGTCAAGTCACCTTCATTTATATTGCGCTTTTAACAATATTTGTTAAAGAAGCAGCTGATTGTTTCAAAGCAGCTTTACAGTGATGAGAGGAAATTAAAGTAACATTGTTTTGGCTTTACAGCAGCTCTAGAATAAAGTTATTGTCTAGCTAAAGTTAGTTTTGATTGATTCACTTCCATTGCAACGATCATTAGTTATTAACTTGGGGGCCGCTAACACAACACCGTTCGATCCGCTCGCTCATTTGCACAAAACAGTGCCTGGTGGCTCAAGAAAGCAAACCATGAAATAGGTTACAAGCCTTGAAAAATGTATAATACAGAATTTTTAATCGCTTCCGCGTAGCCACGTGAATCGGAATTATCCCGACAACGTTTTATCTGTACAGAGGTTAAGGGAAGGAGGCCTTCACAGTGGAGAGACACTGGTTGACACTTTAGGACTGCGTTGTTGTCATGTCCAGGCGCAGGTCCTGGATCCGGCGGACTGCGGTAAACCTCAGGATAAACAGAGAGACTAATATTAGCATAGACGCCATCCTTCTTATGATGTAACAAGTTCATCAGGATTTATGGGAAGTGTTCCTGGTTCCGGCTGACCTAATCTATGCAGCCTAACATTGAATTATAGAAATCTATAATGTGTTGTGTATGCTAGGTCAAAGAGATGTGTTTTTAGTCTAGATTTGAACTGACAGAGTGTGTCTGCTTCCTGGACAATGTTAGGAAGAATGTTCCAAAGTTTTGGTGCTAAATAGGAAAAGGATCTACCTCCAGCAGTCGATTTTGATATTCTAGGTATTATCAACTGGTCGAAATTTTGAGATTTCAGTAGACGTGAAGGACTATAATGCGTTAAGAGCTCGCTCAAGTACTGGGGAGCTAAACCATTTAGTGCTTTGTAAGTAATCAGCAATATTTAAAAATGTATACGATGTTTAATAGGGAGCCAATGCAGTGTTGACAGAATCGGGCTATTATGGTCATACTTCCTGGTTCTGGTAAAAACTCGAGCTGCTGTGTTTTGGACCAGCTGTAGTTTGTTCATTAAAGGGATACTTAAGGATTTAGCTTAGACAGCTTTTTCCCGGACATGTCCGGCCATCGAGATCGTACAAAATGTCCGGGATTCAGCTTTTGCTTTCTGCAGTTGCCATTCATTGTTTACATGCACACCTTTGTTTCAATCTAACTGAATTCATTCCGATTGGTGAATCTGAATGTAGTGTTTACATGAAAGCTAAACAAGTAAGTGGTAGCATTGCTAAGAAAATTCCCCCTCCTCCGTAAGAGATACGAGACCGGTGCGTCTCACAGGTGTCGCTCATCAGTAATCACACCACCGGCCTCACGTTGTTCTCCCGCGGCCCAAGCCTCGTCCTGTTCGCCACAGTAAACATGATGAATGGCGACTGTAGAATGCAAAAGCCGAATCCTAGACAATTTTGGCGATCACAAAATCGGAGACTCACTAGTAGCCTAGCCTTGTTGTTTAACTGCGCTCTTACCGGTAGGCGTGGCTTGGGAGTGGCCTCCTAGGGCAGCGAAGCAAGTGCATTCTGGGAGTTGTTGTCTTTCATCCCCATAAGTCAAAAATACATTTTCTGGCTTTTCTCAGTCTAGAAGGCTCCAAATTAAAAAATTATTTCACATTTCTACTACATAAAAGACCCATTTTAAATACACATTCATCTTTCTAGAGGAACTAACTAATGAATAACTGTTCCGCATTTGTCATTGAGAGCATATGACGTAATTTAGATACATTTTTAAGATGCTGTTTAACAGATCCTAGACAAGTGACTTTCAAATGAAAGATTGCTATCAAAGAGCACACCCAGATTCCTAACTGACGACGAAGACTTGACAGAGCAGCCATTAAGTGTTAGACAGTATTCTAGGTTACTATGTGAGGAAGTTTTTTGTCCAATAATTATTAGAATGTGTTTTTTCAGAATTAAGTAGTAGGAGATTACTAGTCATCCAGATTTTTCCTCATAATTCTGAAGCTTAAAATGTAAAATGCATTTTCCAGCTGCACAGCTAGCACAGTGAGTGTCTGGCTCACTCATTGGCTGTGCTGCGCCAACTGCACAACCAATGGCGCGGGCGCCTCCAACGTGTGCGCCAATGAGCTAGCATTATGTCATACATGTCAGAGCCCGCCAAGGGGGGCGTGGCCAGAGCCCATAATGGCCCTCGAAATAACCATTATAGCAGGATACATCAACTGAAGCGACATATTGCCATGTTACTCAGTGCGGCCTGCTACGCAATACTCCTTCCCTAACTCTCAGGGAACCAAGGTTACGATAGTAACCGAGTACGTTCCCTATAGAGAACGGTCACTTCGTATTGCGTAGCTATACGCAGTGGGGAAGCCATGTAAAACGCTGCACCAAGTAACTGGTTGCAATTGCGGCTCGAGAACTCTGAGCCCACAGAACCAGCCAGAAACCAGTATATATTAAGAAAGACTGGACACCGTCGGGCCTCATAATATATACACACACACACACACACATATATATATATATATATATATCTGGCTGGGACTCAGTTTGCTCTTGGATATATTGATTTTGAGACCCAGACATTGCAAATGGTTGAGAATCAAAGATCTGGGATGTAACAGTTCGGTTCTCGACTGAGCTAAAATCAGCTAATCATCGAGATAATCACAGCGCTGCGTCCATGCACTTCGTAAACGTACAGGGTGCTAGAGACAGGCCGAAAGGCAAAACTGTGTAGTGAAAAGCCTGACCCTCGAAGGCGAATCTCAAGAATGGCCTGTGACAGGGGGGCTATCTGAATGTGAAAGTAAGCATCTTTCAGATCCACAGTAAAAAACCAAACGCCCGGGGCGAACTTGCGCAAGGATTTGTTTTATAGTCAACATTTTGAATGGCTGTCTCATGAGAGCCTTGTTCAAATGCCTCAGATCTAAATTGGGTCTGATACCGAATCTGATACTGTCTTTTTTCGGAACTAGAAAATAATGGCTGTAAAACCCTGAATGCTGTAGCGCGGAGGGAATAGGCTCTATTCCCTATTGGCTCAATAGGGAATAGGCTCCGTTTTGCTAACCCACGTTGCTTCTCACTGAAGTCTCTACAACCGCCTGAAACTTTTTGGGTCTGCGAGCGAATTGGAGCGAGTAACCTCGCTTTATTGTGTTTATAACCCAACTCGACACACCAGGGATGGCTTGCCAGGTTTTGGGACGGGCCGCCTAACACAGGGGGACCTGATACCCTTATATTATGATTTGTGCTCATACTGAGTGTTGGACTGACTATAAAGGCTGTTGCCTAGGGTAAAGTCGGTGAAGCAACTGGGAGGGGGCCACCTAATGAAGGGGGACTGTGAACCTGTGTGTTGAGTGCTTGAAAAATACTCTTTTTGTACTTTACTTGGGTCGCCGTGAAAACGGCATTTGTTTGTAAAGGCGTGCGCAGTGTAGCGGGCCTGTTTACAGCAGTAAAATCTCCAGCCGCCTGAACTAAACAGGGAGCTGCGAGAAGTGTTCGGGGCTTTTTGGAGGGTGGTCCGGCTAGCGCGAGCCTTCCCTTTTTTCCCCCGATGCTAGGAGGTAGCCGGAGGCCTGGTATCCGACGTGCCGCTGGAACGAGGGCCCTGGCGCCGGGGCAGCGGGCAGCGTTTAGCCGGTCTAGCTTGACGGCGGCCATCAGCCGCAGGACGGGGCTTATAGGCCTGCTTGGATGGTTTGCTAGCTGAGAAGAGGGCGCGGCCTTGGGCCTGCTCGAGGCCGAGCTAGAGCGCATGGGCAAGAGAGCTGAAGTGTTTCGACACGGCTTAACAGGGTGCGTTGCTCTAGTTCTCCAACTAGCAGTGGTGTTTGGGCAGAGATGAGCAACCACAGCCTCTTTGAGGGGCGGCAACGACTCGTAGCCCTTCTCCGCCGCGCCGTCCAGAGGAGAGCATTGCGGAAATGAAGGATCCTGTGCATGCAGAGTAGGGCGCGTGCCACGTCTTAGGCAGCTCTTGATGTACCTCGGGGAAGAACAGAGCAGGCCTATGAGGAGGGGACGTGCTGGCACCCCGGCAGGAACCAGCCGCCCAACCGACTTCGAGGAGACTCCTCGGGCGAGGCCCACTTACACGCCTTAGTAAGGATCCTCAGCATCTCTGCGTCAGAGTTCATTGTGGGAGCTGCGGTGCTCGGGCCAGACTGAGAAGCGATGACGAGGTCAACTGAGCCCGACCAATCCTCCTCAGAAGCAGCAATGGAGAGGCTGTCGTCAAGCTGCTGCTGCGCTTCTTTTTCCTCAGCAGAAGTAGAGCGGGAAAAGAAAGGGAAGAAGCGGCGGCGCCATCTTGCGAGAGAGCTAGCCGCGACCGCAGCGTCGAGACGGGCATGCCTTCACAATCCGAGCATCCCCGGCGGAAAGTGCAGCTTGAGCATGGGAGGTTCCCAGGCATGCGATGCACTTAGCATGTCCGTCGGCCTCGTGCAGTAGAGAGCCGCACCTGGCACATGAAGAGCGAGGCATTTGAAACAACGCTCGCATTACTAAAATGTAAAGATAGCAAAAAGGATATGCGTAGGTCGCCGGATAGTGACAGCAGAGAGGCGACAGGGGAAGATGGCTTCTCAGTTGAAGGCGAAATCTGCTGTAGTGATGCACACTTTAACTGTATTGGCTGGATTCGATGGCGAAAAGCTTCTAAGAGATGTGAAGTATGTCGCTGAAGGAGATGATTCTGTTATAATGGTTATTTCAGGGGCTATTATGGGCTCTGGCCACGCCCCCTTTGGCAGGCTCTGACGTGTATGACATAATGCTAGCTCATTGGCGCACACGTTGGAGGCACCCGCACCATTGGATGTGCATTTGCCGCAGCACAGCCAATGAGTGAGCCAGACACTCACTGTGCTAGCTGCTGTAAAATGCGTTTTCCATTTTAAGCTTCAGAATTTTGAGGAAATGGAGTTTCCCCCCCACTGCGTATAGCTACGCAATATGAAGTGACCGTTCTCGAAAGGGAACTAATGCCATGGTTCCTAATGATATATCCTAAGGGTAGCTTGTACAGAGTGAATAGCAGCAGTACTAGTACTAAGTCTTGTGGTACGCCATACTGAACTTTTGATAAGACATTTAATCATTTTCAAGTCTATTTAAAAGAATGTTGTGGTCAATGGTATCAAATGCAGCACTGAGATCGAGTAACACTAATAGAGAGATACTATCTTTAGATACTAGATGTGTTGATGAAGGCCTTCCTTTGTGCATCCGTGTGTGGTCAGATTCTCTGCAGGACACTTAATTAAACTGAGCCAGAGCCAAACACCATTCTGAACGACACTAGGCCTACTGTCACTAGAGTTCTCAACGGGTTGGCCCGACAAACCCGACGGGACCCGCGGGTTCGGGTTCGGGTCGAAAATATAAGCATATGACTCGGGTCGGGTCGGACCTCGGGCTTAATCTTTTCCACTCAGTGAAAAAAATTTTTTAATAATAATTTATTCATCATCGCTGCTGTTCACCGTAAAGAAAGTCTTGCTGCTGCGTGCAACAGGCATCGCGGGGGCAGACCTGACGCCACTGCGTGTAACGTACGCTTTTAGCCTGGAGAAGATGGAGTTAGTGAAAAGTAAACTTCCCGCAGGTGAATTCACCGTCGCTACTACAGGAGTGGGAAAATCAGAGGTCTGGAGAGTGTTTGGAGTGGTGCTGGATTCTGATGGAAATTCTACAGGTTATGTGCAATGCTCAAAATGCAAGGTGCTGATGAAATATGACAGAACAGGGTCGTCCAGCCTTTTTATTATTGTGTGAAGATTTTTATTTAAGGCATATTATTTAATAGCCTATTTATATATTTAAAGTTTATTGTTTCAGTTGTTTGTATTGTTAAAAGGCGTGAACATTAAAGGTTGATTTGAATTCCCGTCTGCTGGTCATGATAATACGTGTATGAAAAAAAAAAAGGCGGTGGCGTCAGGCCACGGGCTGGGTTCGGACAGATGATTCATGTTGATGGGTCGGGTTACATCGGGTCCGGGTTTAAAAGCCACGGGCCGGGTCGGGTCGGGTTGCAATTTTCAGGCCCGTTGAGAACTCTAACCGTCACATAGTGAGGAGGAGCTCTATCTATATCCGTGTGCATTTGTGTATGTTTATAGTCCCCCTGTTGTCAATAATTGTATCCCTTAAAACTCTTTGATCCCCAAAATTACATATTTAAACGTTTTTTCCTGGGGAAAAAAATTTCTTCATGCCTGAAAATAGCTGGAATGTAACTCTTGCCTCAATTATGAATACGAGGTTCTATGAATATGCAGATTAGCTCCGCATCCTCACTGACACCAGCTCAAAGATTATTCAAAAATTATGCTCAAATTCATTGACGATCACACTTTGACGTGATTGGTAACAAGGTAGTTTGTGACGTCAGAAACACCAGCGATTTCAAACCAGCTTTTTTGAGACTGTCTTTGGTTTAATTCAGTTTTAAAAAGAAAATAATCAGCAATGGTGTTGACTTATTAATTTGTACATGGTTTATCTTAAAGCATATTAAAAACGCCATATAGACATATAAACAACATTTAAAATCTTTATTTTCACCACAGGGGGATTTTAAATAAAGAATATTCACATACAGGCCTCTCCTTTAGGGTATAGTATGCGTTTCATAGCTGACCTGCGCATGCAATGATCACAGTTCTCTTGTCAGACCAAAACTGTCATTTGAAAATTTATTTTATTGTCAGTGTATTCTGCTGTATTTTACTTCCCTGTCTTTCATCCCACCTTCTGTTCTTCTGTGTGCCTTTGAGATAAAGGCTCAAAAGCCCCTGCGTGCTGTCTCTGTGCTGTGAAAGGGGTGTCAGGTACAGTTTGGTAAAACTGATGTTAAAGTTGCTTAACTCAAAGGTTAGTGACACATTAAATTTAATTGAGTAGCGTCATTTTATTTCAGTGGAAAACAGAGTCCCAATAGTCTTCTTTACAAAAGAACTTCATCCGTTGTGGAAGGGCACTGTGAATATTCTCAACATGTAAAACTATTAGGGTAAAAAAATCCTTTCAGGGCTTTAGGATATTATTTTAGGCTATCAGCGTGAGTTGCAATGTCCGAATCATGAAGAAATTATTTCAAATTCACAAAATGGCTCCAAACTCACTTTGGAGTCAGCCGTTTGAAGTCAGACTCACTCCCTCAGTGTCAGTGAATCATTCAGAGCCGTTACTGATTTTACAGCGGTTTCCCTCACTGAACCACCAGTCATTTATCAGGTATGTTCAATATATTTAAAAAAAACTGGCAACTCTTTCTGTGATATACTTTACTTTAGAATTTTCAGACTTGTATAAGCCAGGTTATTGACAGGTTGTTCATATGAAATTGACAATGTGTAAATAAGTATTCATACTCCCAATAATAATAAAATTAGAATACCTTTATTTCATTTATACAACTAAATCTGAATGTTAAAATTGTTTTTGCTTGCTTGTTTGTTTTTTTGTAATAATTAGAATTGAGACTGATGAATATAATGATAAATAAGATTTTTTTTTTGTAATTCAACATTTATCAATTTAAATATGGTTTATAGTATATAAACAATGGGAAATATGGTTTATAAATATTTACTTAAATATTATAAAAATTATAAATATTATTGGTTATTTTTTAATGTATGAGGTCCAAGCATGGCACAAATTTATATTCAATCAGCTACAAAAACTACCTAGTTTAATTAACTTAAATCGTTGTGGTCTATAAACTAAAACGCCCTGTAATCACAATACACAGCAGTAATTGTTAAAAACATAAAAAACGTCTTTATCAAGCGATTCTTTAATTTGTCAAAAAAACAAAAACTTGATTAGGTGCCAGTTGCTCCCTCAATTAAGCCCTGCTTATTTCATCCATTTTGTAATTTCAGAATTTTAGATGAAGTCGTTTTATGGCTTCATTTGTACATGTGCACTTTATGGTAGTGCTGAGTTTTGACTTGTGCCACATGCTGGCTCAGACACTATAGGGAGAAGCTTGTGTCTAACCACTAGTAATTGGCATGGTGACCTGCAGCAGGACCTGTGAATGAAACCCATGGAGCGGGACAATAGGTCAGTCCCACAGGAGCTGCCCCCAGAGCAGCCCAAACGCATCTCACACTCTCTCCACTGCCCAGACAACAGACAACACCCGTAATGAACTTATCAGCCGTCATAGCTGACAGCTGACATCTATATTAACCAGCCATCACTCCATATAGAATATTCATGCTGCACTATGTCGATGCAACTTAACTGGTCAGTGCTTTGGCCCCATTAACATTTACCATTCCCATCCTAATTGTGTGCGTGTGTGTGACATTGCTGTGTTGTGCTGCGCTGTGCCTTACGGTCTCAGTCGAGTCTAGCCATCCTGTCAGGAGAGACTTCATTACAGCTGGCTGTGGTATACACTGTCCATGTCCAGACAAGATTTCTCTAATGAGCAGATCACACCAATATAAACACACACACACACACTTATGGACTCGTGACTGAACAACAAAGACCTCTGGTACACAGAAGAGAGGCCATTACAGGCAACCAAAAATACACATGCATCAATCCTTCTGAGGATTTAATTCTATTTTTTGTTTTTGCAGGATGTTGTTAATATATATTAGTTTATAAATTTAATTTCCTCATATATTTTATATATGGTGCATCTCACCAAGGCTGCTATTATTTGATAGAAAACAGTAATATTGTGAAATATTATTACAATTAAAAATAACTATTTTTAATAACTTTAAAAATGTAATTTATTCCTGTGATGCCAAAGCCGAATTTTCAGCATCATTACTCCAGTCTTCAGTGTCACATAATCCTTCAGAAATCATTCTAATCTGCTGATTTGCTGCTCAAGAAATATTTCTTATCAATGATGAAAGCGGTTGTGCTCCTTGAATTATCACGATTTTTTTATTGTCTTTGCTGTCACTTTTGATCAATTTAATGCATCCTTGTTAAAAAAAAAAAAATCTTACTGGCCCCAAACTTTTGAACGGTAGTGCATATATGCTTTTTTTATTTTTTATTTTTTTGGCTAAAATTACAATTGGTAAATACAAAAGAAGATTTCAATAAAATAGAGATAATAAATTGCTGATAAAGTCATTGACAAATCATTGAGACTCGTTGGTCAGAATGAATGGGAACCCTGTGTCTAGATCTGGACGTCCCACAGGATTGTCTTTTTGTTGTTATTTGGTCCATCTTAGTCTGGCTGTGAATATTTTTGAGGTTGTAATTTATGGACATATCATTGTATTTGTAATTAAATTAGTTGTTATAGGAAGGAGGCGGGGGGGATCTGGCAAACATTCAAAGACTTTAATAACGTAAAATAACCAAACAACGAAAGTAAAGGCAGAAGTCCCTCACGGACGACTGCTGCCACGCATAATAAAACAAAAACACAAATCCAGGCCTGTCCTCTCTCGTCCTTCACTGTCGTCGCTCCTTTTATGCTTTCCGCTCTGAGATGCGAGACTGGTGCGTCGCGCAGGTGTCGCTCATTATCAATCACGCCACCGGCCCCGCATCGTTCTCTCACTGCCCTCGGCCTCGTCCTGCTCTCCACAGTATTCATTTTGTGGCCAGGCGCTTTTGTTCATTTCATTCCATTTTGCTGCTCGGCCTGCTTGCAGATCTCCCTCTATACGTTATTTGTTTTTGAGTACTTTGATGGGTTTCTAATTTTAACCCTGTTATACCTAGCTGATGGAGCACTGTTACTGAGGCATATATTTATGACACGTCTTTCTGTAAGTGTAAATACTATATAGTGACATTTTATATATAATATACATACACCATTGTGTATGTCTGCATACATCCTGCTTATCGCCTGTAGGGGTCCCTGTAGAGCGCTCAGGGACCAAAAGAACAATAACTGCTGTCTCATAGCTGCTCTAAGCCCTGGGGGTAGAGTGTGTCGTGTGTCACCATGAGGTAGGTGTGTGTGTATTGGATCCTTAAGCAGCCCCATGGGGGCAAAGCGCCGCTTCATTCTCCAGAGTTATTGATTAGATAAACAGTCACTAGTTTTACATCAGGCCCCCGCTGCTGTCTACGAGCCTTTTATTGACGACAGTGGGAAATTTGTTCAGCCTGACTCAAGCCAGCCAGATTCTTATCTCCCTCCACTCTTTACAGGATAAATCTCAGATTCTGTGCTTCAGATTGCTTTTGAAATGTTTAGAGGAATTCACACGCTTCCTGGTCATCATGAGCTGTTTATGCTGTTGTTAGTTTCTTTGTTTTGTTTTGATTTTGAGAGGAAGGGCTTTTTAATAAGAGTGATAGTAGCTCTTCATTTAAATGTTTTTCAGGCCTCCAAAGAAACTCACATCAAAGGAGCGGGTGTCAAACCTAATGCGCTCAGAGTATCTCAGTGGGATAGAGGGAGAATCCAAGTCTATGAAGAAGAGGAAAAAGAAGAAAGGTCAAGCAGAGGAAGAGGAATCTGCATGAAGTGGAAGATTTAGGAGCGAGATCCGAGATGCTCTTTCCGGCCGAAAAGTGCTGAGGTCGAAGCCTTCGTGGCAGGTGGATTCTCATGGTTGAACTCACAGGTGTTTTTACACTGTGACATTTTTACCTGGAACAAAGTACGACTGGTCAGCAGCTGTCTGAAAACCTGCTCCATGCAAAACCTTTGATGCAGATGGTAAAATACGCCTATTGGAGTGAAACTCATCTGGAATATTTTATTGCTCAGTGAATTTTATTATAAAAATGTGGTGCCATAAATATGACTATTTGAGCAATGTGATGTACACCATACTTAAGCTGTTTTATAAAAATGTAAAACAGACTGAATTTTACTTAAAAATGAGTTGTATTTGATGCGTGTTTGTTGTTTGATTTTGGGCTCTACATTGAGTTGAATCCAATGTCTTTTCAGAACCATGCCTTTTTCATGTCGTACACAAGGTTACGAGAACACCGCATAAAAATAGTCTTTGTTAAAAGCTTTTTAGCTCGTTTCCCTGGCTTGAATTTCGGCTTGGTCAGGTAAATAGGGCTGGATATGTATGGACGGCTTACGCTGACCAGCTGTCCAAGCAGAGTCTGTCTCGCCCGGTCACCAGCTGCTGTCTTTTGGCCGAGTCTTCGCTGCGAGCCCTAAAAGAAATTTGACTGGAATATTACGTTTCACGGTCGCTTTATTACGGTAAAAGCCTCTTGTAAAAATTTGATTGGTCTGTAATAATGAAACGCCTATTATGATTGGTCAATTAAACCCACACAACAAACCACTTACCCAGTTACTCTCATTTCGGTGTGGGTGAACTGCTCTTTACGAAGCGCCTGTGAAGAGGCTCACAAAAGGTTTCCATTGGCAGTAGTTTGTATGCTTATGTTAATTAAAAACGTAATTGTTGATGTAAATGCAAATTGTTGTGAGAAAGTGGTATTCGCGTTTCGCAATATGAGCGCAGGAAACGGGACATTTTTATTGCGTTCACGGGCTGTCGGGTGTTCTGTTCCATTGCTGCTCTAATGCACTTATACAAATTCGATATTATATTTGCTAATTTTTAAAGCCCACTTTATGCATTATATCCACAAAAATATACACAATTAATTGCTTGAACAAGGGGATATCGAAGAACAAATTACTCCCGTCATGTGACAAATTCAGTCTTTTATTTAGAAAAGTATTTTGGCGTCTGTTGAACTGGGGTGGAAAAGTACCCATAACCACAACACTATTTCCACAAAAACAGTTTAAATGTCTAAACAGGTTGCAGAGCAATGTTTTGCGCTGAACTGTAAATTTCATTGAGGAAACTTTTTTTTCTTTCTTTTTTTTGTAAAACGGCCGCACAGCAATAGGCTAGGCTATTAACCACCATCACAAGAATCGGTGACAAATTACATTTCAGTTATACAACATTTGTTAATCAGTCATTTTAGTTTTATTATTTTGTTCGTAAAATGCTTTTTTAACATTAGGTTGAATAATAAATAAAAAAAATTCCACAGTTTTTCAGTATTGCCTATGGTTCCACTGAAATTGACAAATTATTTGATGATGTTTATTTTGGTTAGTTTGCGTCATCATTTTGTGCAAATAAACCACGCCATTTCTTAGGGGAAAAGCAAGTTCATATCAGAATACAGTCACGAGGTTCATGGGGGGGATGGAACCTCAACTAATAATGTTCTGATAACTTCTTTCGCACGTTAAAGTTTAATAAATAGTTAGCATTCGCCTTTTGGTCAGAGTCATTTGGAAAGTCTATTATTGCGCGTTTCTATTATCAGTTACACGGGTATTGTCCAAGCGCAACCCTTCTGTCGTTCCTGAGGTTGGAGCTGCTGTCAGGTTGGATCAGTTCATCGCGACGTGTGTCTCGGTATCACTCCAGAGAGAGACGCTGGATCTCCGGCGCCCTGAAGACCGTGCAGGAGGATCCTCGGGACCAGAGGCCGCTGGACCGGTGGTGGAGGCACGGATGGCCCTCTGTAGAGGTACAACCCTGGTCCCGGGTCGAGGTTAGAGACCAAACTTTGTGGGTAGAAATAGGGTGATGGGAACATTCTCTGTAGAGCTGAGTAATTCCCTGCTTCCGCAAGCAGCTCCAGCCCAACTGCTGTCTGCCGTTTCCACTTCGTTCTGTTTGAAACAAACAAATAGGCCTAATTGATTTACATTAGGCTATAGTGTTCGTGTTTTCTTAAAATATTCTCACTATGGCTGAAATTCTTGGGGAGAAAATTAATTGTTCTCGTAGTTGAGCACAATAATAATAATAATCAAATATTTTTGGGAAAACATGTAAGCCAGATCAAAGTGTGGAGTAGCCTAACATGCAGGAAGCCATTTTGTCATGTGACACTAAAACGATCAAATAAAGCCTTTAGGTGTCTGTATTTTAGGTCTTTACTTTATCACATTAATTGACATTATGAAAACGAACGTTTTGTTCAGATCATGCAAAGTAGCCTAGAAACCTTGATTTGAAAATGTTTAAAAATTAAGTTGCAAGGAATATATTTAATAGGCAACTTTAGTAGCCACAAGTTGCTACTAAAGCAATAACCCAATAAAAAATATCGGTAACACTTAATTTTACAGTGTCCTTGTTACACGTTACATAGTTACTGTAGTAATAACTATAAATGATGCATAATTACATGCAACTAACCCTAAATTAAACTCTAACCTTAATAAATAACATGTAGCTAGTTAATTATTATTACTAAGAAATTGTTTAACCAAAGGAGATTGGTTTAATAAACAAAAAGTCAAAATATTATGTTCGGCCTATCTGAACCACATTAAATATAAGTTGATTTAACAAAAGATAAAAAGTCGTGATAACAAATCATGTTTTTTTTTTTTTTTTACAGTGTAGCCTACTTATTCTTAAATGTATACTTGCACTGTAAAACGGACACCTTAAAATAAAGTGTAACCAAAATGTCTTAAACATAATAATATTACAAATAGGCTATTTACTTGGCCTATTCCAACATCGCCTTAATGCAGTGTGTTCTGAATGTTAATTGGTAAACTGTGAACAAGTATTTGCCGATTCATGGAAAGTTTTGTTCGTCGAGGATGAATCCGTGTAATATCCTGTTGAACACTCATCCGTCAAATTGTCACTCAGCAAAGAGCCATTTCAGATAAATAATTCATAATTTTGGCAATTGTTTAATTACTACTCGGAAGCTAAATTATTGATACACGATGCAATAATGTATTATTTATAACTAAATGTGTTGGACTCATGGTGTGCGAGGTTGTAGTTGTGCAGAACTTTTTTTCCCGTTGTGGTTTAATTTGACAGCAACAAACAATTATTTTACAGTATAATGTTGATATAAATAATATTTAAAAAAATATAAAACCTTTCGTGTTTTTTATATGCCTAGCTATAAAACTTTTAGACCAATATTTATACCTTTTAAAATGTTTCAGTCCACATTATGACTCTAGTCAGCTTCTTTAATAAGCTACTTCTGTATCATTGACTGTAAAAAATAAAATAGGCTATGATGTTTCACAATATGTTTGTATTCACCTGCGGTTCTGGTACCATGTTTTGACCTGTGTGTCAGTGAGGTTTAGAGATGCTGCCAGCTCCATCCTGTCTTGCACGCTCAGATACTTCTGACGCTCGAAGCTGCGCTCGAGCTGCGCCAGCTGGTGATCAGTGAACGCAGTGCGGGCTTTACGAGGCTTCTTCAGCCTGGAGCTGGGGCTGTCTCTACTGCTGGAGATTTCGCGATCAGCCTCGTCTTTCACTGAAAACAAATACACCATCAACATTTGTCATTTTGACAGAAATACTTTTTATTTATTTTTTTACATTATCGTGTTTGTTTTCCCCAATTTATTCAATTCCACATGGTTAATTATTTTAAATGTATGTGGTTTAGACAGACGTTTCAACAGCACTAAAACTTTTTTGTTGTTGATAATATTAGGCCTATATTGTTGTATAAAGCAGCTTAATCAATGAGAACTTGAGACTCTCAAATGCGGATTGGTAGCTTATTATGAGACGCGTTCGGTTACAAATTTTATCATTAGATGGCCAAATCCAAAATTCTTTAATGAAATACCTTTAATGCTAGTCAGAGCACACAGATCCTCTCGATTGTATCTCACCAGGGAAATTTAGTTTGGTTTTGACACCATTAGAAATTATGACTAAACTGGCCTCCAAAACAGATATTATTTCTCATTTAAATAGGCTACCTTACCTTGACAATGAATTACATTGAACTGCGTTAGAGGAACAAAGAGAAACAAAAACGAAAGTATGATCATACAAATCTAAATTTGATATATTTTTCTTTACGGGTGTCAGCAATGCTGCCTATTTATTCGTAGCCTACTTATTTCGTGATCTCTTAGAAAAACCTATTTCTTATTTTAGATCTTGATTTTAAACATAATAGTTTAGCTGTATCTGTATATGATTTTACCTGATTTCATAGAAATGTAAAAGCGGACAATTAATTTTAACAGCAAACCATTAAATAAAATAATATAAAATGTTAATAAAAACAACATTTATTTGTGTTTCTATTAGGAATCTTTTGAGTATATTATTTAGCTTCAATATTTCTTTGCAAGACGTGTTTATAAAAAAACAAGTCTCACCCCTGTATTCACTGTCCGAGGACGAATTGCTGTGAAGTTTGTCCATACAGTCTTCAGCTTCTTGTGCTAACTGTCCAGTGCTGGAATAAGGAGCACAGGCTGCCAGAGGTTTGCAGTCCGCTAGTATGTCTCTGATCAAGAACGAGGACGTGACTGTTCTCGGCTGCTGGGATATTTGTAAAGGAGAGTCCAGTCCGAGAGCGCGAGCGTGTCTTTGCACGGCGTCTTCTACTGAGGTCCGTCTCGGGGAGGGAGGCGACGAGCAGCCGCTGTCCATGTCCGACCGCGGGCTCAACTCTGCTGGAGACCCGCAGTCCCCCTTGGACATACACGGACTGCTAGGTCTGTGAGAAAGAATAGACTCGATCCCAAAGCTCGACCCGTTTGATACCTCCATTGCGAGTCAAATTAATATCAAATGTGCATTTGTCCTTTCTGACACTTTTGGTGATGCAGCTGAGAAAATTCGTAGATTCAAAACGGTAAAATCAGATCATAATTCTGGGGGGGGGAAAGACTTCCAAACTCCCAGACTCCCAGACTGTCCCAGAAAAAAAGGTCCAATATTAATGAGTGATTTTTACCAGATCCTCCGTCTGTGCTCAGTTTTGTTGGAATTGCTCTCGTACAGTCCCTCAAAAGCGAATCCGTGAAGTGCACAGGTCAGTTTCAGCACCAAGGACAGGTACAACTACTCACCCGCACATAAGAGCACGGTAAGCACTCGTTATAACTATTCATTAGCTTGAAAACTTATCTGGCTTTCTTGAGCCACAACTACAACCATAACCCCCTAATGCTCTGACCTAAACCCGATGCTGATGTGTAAAGTTCTAGTCCAGGTCTGCGAGGACTAAACCTGTGTAACAGTGTATAAACACAGGCAGTGATCTCCACGACCTGAAAATGACACCCTCAAGGAAACAGCCAATACCGGAGGAGGAACACGCTTTTAAAGGTGTCCATTCCGCGTTTGTCCCGAGCGCCACGTCGTTATTGGTTAAAGGGGGTTTTTGGGGGGTGATGATCACGTACGTGTTGTGGGAGGGGGAGAAACATAGTCAACCCTCTCTTTTTTGTTGTTTTTTGTCCTAAATACATCGCAGACACGCAATACGTGACGTGGATCCAGCACAAGATGCAGTATTTTACATTTAGCACTTTGCCACTGTTTCTTCTCTTTTTTCTTCTTCATCAGAACAACATCTAAACCAGTTGTGTTTTTATTTTTTTAACATGTACAGACCCAGAGACCCCCATCCGAACCCTCAGAGATCCCAGGTCCCAATATAAAAAAGATATTCAAATGTGTGTCTGTGTTTGTTTGTTTGTTTGTTTTGCCAAAACTATACATACATACTAAAAAAACAGGAGAAGAAATTTTGTAAATTTTATTATTGGGAGATTATTACTTCAAGAAGAATCCTTATTAACAGAGAGGCTGATATGTAAAAATCGTAGCTTTATTCCACTGTGTAAGTGCCTTGACCCAGAATCCCTCTCCTGCTTGCAGACTCTGAGTAATGGGCATTCATGGCTTTCTTCCGGGCTTCAGGATCTCGAAAGGTGTCCAGAGCTGGTCCCACCTACAGAACACAAAACAGAATTTCACACTGACTTCAGTGGACTGCTATCTGGATAGAAACATAAGTGTGCGTTTTATATATCATAAATGTTATGCTATATATATATATATATATATATACGCATTTATTTTATTTATTGCAAAAGACAATGAAATATCATCTCATCTGATAAATTGTCCTAGAGATTTAGATTGATAGATCCTAGATTGAGGCCTATTGCAGTTCAACATTGAAAACAAAAAAAAATATGAATGACAGAGGAAAGTAACATGGATGGCACTACTGGAACATGGAAGACATTCTGTTTTGATACACAAAAGTGTAGTCAGAATAGTTGAACATTAAAAAACATAGCCCTGTAAAAAGCAGCAGAGACGCTTTGCCCACGTTTTACTTCTGTAGCATCTAAGCTGGTACGTAAAAATGTATACTGACAGCTATTAAATAATAGAACTTGTTGGCACAGCACATTTATGATTTGAACAATGGCTTAAAACTGCAGATATGTAAGCCAGGGGGTTTCAAATATGTATTTCATACGTTTAAAATCTTCCCAACGCTAGTTCATGTTTATGGCATGATTCAGAACAGCAAAAACGCACTGAAAGTTTACCGGTGTGTCACATCATGTTTTAAATATATTTACTTGTTTATCTTTTACCTTTTTCTACCCTAAAAAAATCAGTTGCCTACCACAAACACTTTTGACACCTCCAAACCTTTTTGAATTAAATAGGAGGAACACACGTCTCAGGAAAGGTGGAATGAAAGAGATGTAAGAGAAGGTGACAATACAAACAAACAAACAACAGGAATGAAGAAAATGAGTGTAGAATGAAGAAGAGAGTCAATGATGCAAATGTCGAACCTGGCGCTCTCAGGACAGCTACTTGACAGGCTGTAATGAGCAGAGGTAAATCTTTTATAAGGTTAACGCTCCTCTCTCTCTCCATCAGCTGTCATACTAGAGAGAATTTAGCGCAGGCGTGCAACCAAAATAACACTCTCCCTCCCTCATTAGAGCCGACTGAGGGTGGACAGGACAGGCAGCCACGGGAAGTGTGTGTGTGTGTCTATGTGTGTGTGGTTGGGGAGGGGGTTGCAATTTGCAGAGGATATATTCAGACAGAGAGTAAAAACAGAATGGACGAGCAGTGCATGGAAAGAGTTAAAAAGGAAAACTAGCAGTATTGGATACCAATGTACAGTCCAAGCATAATATCCATGTTTAGCCAAAAATTACATGGTAGCCATTGGATCCTAAAATGAAATATTTAGGAGCCAAATGTATTTCTTTTGGTTTGGTAAAATTGCTTTTAACTTCTAAAAGCTTTTAAATTTAGCTTTTAACAACAGTATACTTCTCTGTGCTATGATGAAGGAACATTTTAGTGGTTTTAAATACAGTATACATTTGATTTTACAACATATATTATTCTCAACCAATAATATTTGTTGTAAAAATTTGAAGTTTTTTAGAATAAAATTATTCATTTATCCAACAAAACTCTGTTGGGAATATTTATTTATTTATTTCCACACATTAACAACGTCAATAACAAGTCTAACAAATGTAAAGAAAATTACTTAATTTCAAATTAATTTAAAATCAGAACTAACTGATTCATTAAAAAGAGTCATTTTTTTCATGAATCGCATACGAAGGCCTTGCGCTGTGTTCGTTGTTTTGTGCAAGAAACACCAGCACACACTCTAACAAGATGATAAGATATCTAGAGGAAACTTCATATAGACAAAACACAAAGCTTTATTGGCAAATTATTTAACAAAAATACTAAAATATGATTTTTGTTGTATTTATTTCAACTATTTGAATCGTGGTCTGGAGCCCTGTGTAAATAAATACTGTGGCTAGTGCATCATATGTACAGTGGTGTTCTGTCAGTGCTTGTAAAGGTGTGTTAGGGTGTGTGTCAGGGCCATCATTAGCTCAGCGGGAGTCTGATTCCTTCATAATTGGAAGCATTGGGGATTGTCAATGGAGAATTTTTATGCACCGCTGACAGGTAGAGCTGTCAGGTTGGTAGTGTGCTTGTCAACGCAAAAGACCAATAAAAACAAAGCACTTTTGATTTTCTATGTGCTTTTGCGTTAAGGCTAGCAGAGGGACCAAAACTGAAGGGGTTAGTGTACATGTGATCAGTTGTGAGGGCTTGAGGCAGATATTGTTACTTTTAGCATGGATTTTTCAGAAAGGAATACGACACATATACAACACACTGTCACTACACACACACACCCACCCACTCACTCACACATGTTGGGTCTTCATGTTTTATGGGGACTTTACACAAACATAATGATTCTTATACTGTACAAAATGTATATTCTATACCCTACCCCTACCCGTCACAGAAAACTTTCTGCATTTTTACATTTTCAAAAAACATTAGTATGATTTATAAGCTGTTTTCCTCATGGGGACCAAAACATTTTCCCACACGGATTTTGGATATTGCCATCTTTGTGGGGACATAAGTACTAATAAGTCCCCCTTTTGTCCCCATAAGGTAGGGTTTACCAGGACCACGCACACGCACACGCACACGCACACGCACACGCACACGCACACGCTCTCTCTCTCTCTCTCTCTCTCTCTCTCTCTCTCTCTCTCTCTCTCATGCATGTATACACACACAGTACAGAGTACACTTATCCTGGTTATCCTTTCAGTGTGAGTCCACTAAACCACTGAGTGAAAAAAACACAACAAATAATGCGCGTAGTTTTGAAAAGATGCCACAAATATGATTTTACAGAGTGCCAAGTTTTCACCTGCTGGAAACGAGGTAGTTTCCACGTGGATGGGGCCTCAGGCAAGGGCCGACTCTTGCGGAGCAGGCTGGTCCGTGTGTCCTGTATACGTCCAAGCTGAGCCTGTGAAGAAAAGGGACAGCTTCTGTAGATGCTTACAGCTTAACCACTTTTCTCTTTGCAGCAAAGGTTAATATTAAAGTGATTTTGTGAGATCCTCCACAGACCTTCTTATGCTGATGGGCCTGTAGGGCTCTGTCCTTGGCCTGCTGCTCTTCCAGCCATCTCTGAGCATACTTATACTCCATGAGCTCAGAGATTGGGGTAGATGGTCTGAAATGGAACAAAACAGTCCCACATCTGAATCTGCAGAATTCTGTGGAACTGATTTATATTCGTGTTTGTACTTAAAAGCATAATCAAATTATTAGTTCACATAACATTTTTCATTCTGTCATCATTTACTCAACCTCATGTTGTTCTAGGTCTGTATGACTTTTTTTTCTGTAGAACATAAAAGAAGATATTTTGAGAAATGTTTCAGTATATATTTTTTTCTTCTTGTCCATACAGTGGAAGTAAATGGTAACCAAAACTGTTTGGCTACCAACATTCTTTAAAAATCTTTTGTGTTCTGCAGAAAAAAGAAAGTCATACAGATTTGGAAGGAAATTATCATTTTTAGAGGACAATCCCTTTAATATATAGAGGCAAGGGGGGAAAAGGCATTTAGTTAAGATCATTTCAAATTCAAGATCACTCAAAATTAGACGCAGATGTTACATATGGCAGATGCAGACATCATATTCAGTGAGACGAGTGCTTAAAGCGAAGTCTTAATTTTAGGTCCTTTTCGAACAACATAACAGACCAATAACAAATATACTCCAGTACAGTTCCATTCACACAGCATGAGCTCACCAAAAAGCCGTTTGTGAGCCCTGAAAATGTACGTGTGTGAGTTCAGTTTTAGAATGCGGTTGTCACTCTCGTAAATAAACATAACAATATTAATCCCTCAAAAATAGAACTTAAAACTATACATGCTGTGAACATGGCCTCTATATAATAATAATGTGCACTATGTTAGTAAGCCTGTGGTTTACAAGACTCATAATCTTCAGTAATATGTATATCATGCTGTTAGTGTTAATTCTTAATAATAAAAAAAAAACCTGGATGTATATTCTCTCTGAGCCTTTTGATCAATGGCTCAACATCCTAATGAGTTTAAATAGACTGCTACGAGAGCTTCCCAATCCAATTATCCTAACACTAGGTGGAGTTCCGGACACTTTCCTTTCACTGGCATTTGATACTGGATTGCCAGGTGTAAAGTTGTGAAAAAAGCAACATTCTTATTTCTTGAGTAGACATCTCTAGATGTAGTAGTGTTGCTCTGATATGTATGTGTGTGTATTGGGATGGTG
The DNA here is from genome assembly GCA_031834385.1 of Semotilus atromaculatus. NCBI lineage: Eukaryota > Metazoa > Chordata > Actinopteri > Cypriniformes > Leuciscidae > Semotilus > Semotilus atromaculatus. Next base: position 15,241,054 of record JAULUF010000035.1, on the reverse strand, counting down.
ACATTTTGTGCAAGGATCCTAGCACACCCTCATTAGGGCTGACCGTGGCATTGGCAAACAGCATTTGATGGATAGAGTGCAGGGCCAAACAAGTCCCTGTGGACCCCTGATCTTACCTCTCATTGCTCCAGACATCCTTCCCCCTGACTGGCTCTTGAAACACACTCTCACCCAACACTTCTCACACTGAATGTATCAACATCAAGTGTGTGTGTGCGCGAGGGTGAGTGAAAAAGAGAGTCTGGACACAAAGCTGTGTTTTCAGTTAAATAATTCAGCTCCATTTCAACAGTATCAAGGCCCAAGAGAAGGAGAACAAAAAAGAAAGCAGGTGGAAGGCAGAAGGAAGGAGTGAAGGGAGCTTGTGGTGCTGCGGACCAATGTAATAATCCTACCTCTGCTCTCAGCAGAGTGCTCGTGTCATACCTCAGTGGGCATACTCTCTTCTTTCCTTCTCCCTCTTTCTCTGTTTCTTACAGATATACACATTCCTATACCTCTTTTACTTTCCTGCTCTTTCCTTTTTGCCTCATCCAGTAAAACAAGACAGCCCAAATCACTTTCTAAACTGATCAACACTCACCCACGTCTTTTCCCCACCACAAAAAAATGATGTAAGAGAGGGCCCTGTTCTTACTCCCATTTTACAGATTTGCTCCCTCAGGAAGGTAAGAACGATATGAGAAGTGATGGGGACACATCATAAGCCTTATCAGACTGGCTCGTGAATATTAATTAAGAGACATAATATTCACCCAAGAGTCCTAAATGACTTGCTGGGTGAAGGCCATATTAGGATTTATTTAGTTTAATAATGCTAAGAAAAAAATATTGGTGTAGGATTTACTATTTTCACAAAATAATTACAAAGATACGCCAATAGTAACACTTTGATGAAGTCAACATGAAACTAAGGTTGTGATAGTCTTTACTTCCCTATTCTGACGTATATCTGAGTGAGATGGCTTCTCAAACAAGAACAAATGTAGTGCGAGACTTGATTGGCTGGTTGTGGTTTGCTATTGCTGTGATCTCATGTGAGTGACAGGTTTTAAACACAAGAGAAAGGGAAGTTATTTTGATTTAAGATTATGAGGGCACATGAATTAATGGTGAAAATAATAATAACGATGTGCACGGATACATTATTATAATAAATACTGCAATATAATTTTTTTTTTTAAAGTGTCAATGAGTGTCAATTTTGATTTCATGTTTGATATTTTGATATCTTTAAGTAGAAAGACTGAAATAGTATTTTCTTGTAAAACATACGCCAATAATCTTGCTTCTTCAGACATTTATTAACATGGCTGGACTACAATTTGCAGCTAAGCAAAACAACATTCTTAAAATAGAATGATCATTTTCCAAATAATCTTCCACAAATAAGTATTATTGTTAATGTAAGAAATATTATTAATTATTAATAATAGACCAATAGATTAAAATATAATGGTTTATAATACCTGCTATGCTCCTGAATGTATACCAACTTGTATTGAAATTTCATAGACAAGGCTTTGTGACTGACAATAAATTCTTACTGTTTGGAGCCAAGTGTTATTTGAATGTTCTGATTCACTGCCTATATCTGACTCCAGGGTGTGTATACGGTATGTGGGTGGCAGATGTAAACAGACAGCGGGAAAGAGACAAAGGCAGAAAACAGATGGAGGTGTCTGTCATTAAGATGTATATCAATAAATAGAGATGCTGTTAATGTGCTCTATTCATCTTTATAAAAAATTATTATTGAGATAATATTGTTATTGAGATAATTATTGTTTTCATTGCGACTTCTTTCCGATTCTTCCAAGCACAGGTTTGGATTGAGACTCTTAAGACTATTTAAGACTAGTGAATGAGACTGAGACCATTATTACACTCACCTGTTAGAAATACCAAATGAAGCATCTGGTGGTATGCGAGGTGGGGCAGACCTGCGAAACCCTTCTCTGGTCAATGGCTGGCGCCGAATGTCATGGGTGGCACGGTACTGATGCAGCTCTTTAGCAGTAACCAATCCTGACTTGACCCCGTCTCGATTAAGGCCAATAAAATCCCTCTCAGCCACCCTGTTTCTGGTAGACATAGTGTGAGTGTGCCAGTTGGAGATGGCTAAAAGAGAGAAATCACAGTAGGAAAATACTATGAAATCAAGTAAGACTCCAATGATACATACAGCTCAGCACACACAATTCCTTTGAGGAGGATTGCACTACAACTTTTTATAATTAGTATTTTTGTCTTGTTTTTCCTTAACATCATCCTTAAATTTACATGAGGAGCGAAAATGCAGAAGATGCAAAGACTTGTTTTGAAAGGATATATCTTGAATATTAAGCATATATCAAATAACATTTTGTCAGATGTATGTGTAAAACAAGAAAAACCATTTTCCAACAGGGTTAGAAAAACGGAATTCAAGACATATTCTCTGAAAACAAGTCTTTTATATTTAACAAATACATTTATCTTGTTTTAACCTGTTAATTGAGTAACTTGTGAACTGTCACAGTCAACCCCCTTTTGAGCATATAGATCTCAACTTAAATGGTTGCAATTCATGAATGCTTTGGAATACAAAAACCTTTTTAAAGAATACTCAGCAGATTATTGCAGATATGAAAACACTTCAAAAATGAAAGTGTAAAAAGTTATATACGTTTTTTTTTTTATTTACTGTAAAGCAAATGTGCAAAAAAAAAAATTTTATGATGATTACTAAAACGCTAGGTAACATCTCCCTATGTTACCTAGCAGCTGCCTGAATTCAGTTCACTGTTTTCATGTGCATTTTTAGTTGTATCCTCACCTATCCACCAGCAGGCGTAGCAGATTCCATGTTTATTAATAAATGCTGGTTAAATTCATTCAGAGTGTTGTCATGATTGAAATATACTTCTACCTTCTTTGGAACACTTCAGTTAGAAATATAAGCATTATTCAAACTATTAGACACAGTCATAGATAGATCAGCAAGAGAAAACACAAAACTGTTCAATGGCTTTGGTGACTTAGGCTCCAGCAGGGCTCTGATTGACATGTTCAAAACCAAGCAGAGATCAGTTTTGGGTGTTTTCTGAAATAATAGTTACATTAGGATTTGTGATGAGTAAGCTTAGATAAGCATGACAGGGTAACTTCATCATAGTTCATGGGACTGTATAAGGGCTTGACACTTGCAGTCACTGCCTGTCCGTTGGAAGTGCATAATTAAAGTGAGACAGGGGAGCCAGTGCAGAAGCCAGCCACAGTTTAGTATGCTAACAGGAGCGCACTGACAGCACAGGCTAAGTGCCTGAGGGGACACTTACTCAAGAAAACGCACTGTGACATCATCCTGTGACAAGAGTTGATGGGGAACGGGTGTGGTGTCTCATAAACAAAGGGTTATAAGTGTAGCTTCATAGTGATTGTATCATGATATTTTCAATATACAGCCAACAGTGTTAAAGTTTTAAAGGCAAATATAGAACTACTCCAGAGGTAATTTTACAAAATTGTTTTGCCACTTACCCTCTGGCACTCCTCCATCCTGAACTGTGGTCGCCGTCCCAAAAACAAAGTCAGGTCCTGGACAGGACAAACCTCTCAACTTGGCCTTTCCAAGAGCTGGCTATAGAGAACAAAAAGGACTGAGATAAATACAACTATTTCATGAATAGTGTCCTTATGTTTTTTTTGTTTGTTTGTTTGTTTGTTTTTAAATGTTATGTATTAAAGGCACATATTTTAAAGGCATGTATTTTAAAACACAACATATATTAAAGGCACCAGGAAAGTTTCTTCCCCTAGGCCATCTACCTCATGAACAGTTAAAATGCCCCCAAGTTCTCCCCACTGTGCAATAATGATAAAAAAAAACATGCATTACCCAACACACTATTTATACTTTATAATACTATAATATAATATAATACTATATTTATTTGACATCCAACCACTTTCCTTATTCACATTCCCTCGCATAACTGTATCTATAGATATTTTGTCTATCTTTTCGCTTGTGTACATGTGTTATAGTTTGTATTTTCACCTATTTTATTTTATAATCTGTCTTGGTATATAGGCATTTTTTTCACTGTGCTGGAAGCTTCACCATGGCTAATTCCTTTTATGTGTAACCATACTAAAATAAATAGGCAATGAATTCTCTGATTCTGATTCTAAATGTATATTACAATGAAATATTTTTTTAATACATTTAATTACATCTATTTTTTACTGTCCAAAGTCCATTTTATGTGTATATTATCTGACAGAGAACAGTAGCTGTTTTTTGTTTTCAGAACAATGTTTTTCTGAACCTATAAACTGTCAACCAAACTGTCAATCAGCATCAATTACATCACCACAGTAAAAGTGCTGTTAAACTGAAGCATTTAACTGCACAAGACAATGGATGCATCACAATGTCAAAGTTTTATGGACCTCTAGAGTGGCAGCTGATTTTATGATTGACAGGCCGTTTTTCGACCCATACCTTCAAATTCTAGCACACCAAAAGCATCTTATTGTGTCTATTAATAAAATCATAATTATGCACAAACTTATTACCATAAAACATGCCGCAAAAGAAGCCCAAATGACTGCGGTGTCTGGCAGCTCAGTAAAAACAAATTCCCATTGAACGTTGATGCGAGTGATCTTGATGGTTGATTTCTTCAGTCAGGTCTCAGTCTGAATCACTAGCACAATGTAGTCCAGTCAGTTCATGTAAAGTATGATTTATGTCTCCAGAGTCATAACTGTAAGATGATTGACAGCTAAAGAGTTGCTGTACCTGTATGTGTGTGTTGGGGGGTTGGGTGGGGGGGATTTACCCCCTATCATCATCATCTACTCAAAAAGGTTCTCTCGTGGGGCAAAAGAAAAGCCCAGTATTTTTCTCTGAGCTCTGTTAAACAGCTCAAAGCCTAGTTTTAAGAGCAGCTTAGCTTCGAAAAGGTGGAAAATTGAGAATCAAACCACGGCAAAGGTGACAACCGGATGTATCAAAAGTGATCTGTGGAATATGGTGCCTGAGCCTTCCAGAAGCACGTATCTTTGATCTTTGATGGAACATGAGGGAGGTGTGCTCATGTGTCAGTCACAGAGTTACATTAATGTCGGCGGTTCTCCTCATGCTGCCGTATGCGATTTTTGGAAGGAGAAACGAATTAGCATGGTGAGTCTGTCACCATCTCTGGAGATCTCTGTGTGTTTGCTGTGCTCTAAAGACTTAATTCTTGTTTAAAACCCCCCCAATCCTTCATTCTGAGCTTTGAATAGTCTACATTGAAAAATGGATTTAAAAGATATTTGTCACTGGACCCCCACCAATCATGCTGGGCAAGTAAAGCCCTCCAGAAAGCGAATACAACTGCCAAACTCGGCTCTCCTTTTTTATGGCGAATTCCTAAGTGATAGATCCTAAATCTTTTTTGGCCTTTTTAACTCACAGACACCCATCCTCTAGTTAACATATCAGCTGAAACGTATCAAACGTTTCTTAAAAGCGCCAATCTTTTGAGTAAGTGCCACCAGGCTTCTCGGCCAGCCCTTTAATCCCCTTCGCAATTTTAATCTGCAGATTGTTTTGAGGAGATCACTTAGAGATGCCTGAAGGAACGTGTTGACCGCTGGCGTAAAACGGCTAATCAGACCCCTCAAAACATTATTGGGCCTTTCATTCACAATAAAAGGGCTGAAAGAGAAGGGGACAACAGAAAAGGCAAGTCGGGCGAAGGATTATGTTAAGCAAAAGCTCCTTTTATATTGTCATTTACTGGTGATCTGTCTCTATATTGTGTTTTCATTAACCAGGCATGGACCTGCTGAATGAACCAGAGGCCGGCATGAGAATAGGGCGGCTTCAGGAGAGGCTACACGAGGGTCAGCGGGAGCAGATTATTCGCACAAGGCTAAAAGAGACAGAGAACAGGGGGACATAATCATCTCTTACTAAGGAGACCCCTTCAGTCCATTCAGGCACCCGTGCTTTAATTTCACCGTCCTTTTGTGTCTCTCTTGCTCATGTGTGCTCTTAGGATTTGGCTTGAGCTGCTGAGATTAGCTTAGCGCTGACCCTGAGAGTCTATCACTGCACTGAACACTTGCACAAGTTGCTTTTTCTCAGATGTTGTCTCTCTAAGCGAATACCATGTGGTATTTGCGTTTTTTTCTCCTGAATCTCACCCAGACATCATTCCCGACAGCCTCGCTACTAGATTTACACACATTTCAGAGAGGAAGCTTCTGGATAAAACTGGTCTACACCTCCTGTCCAAGACCTACTAGATTTGCGCTGTCCCAGTGGAACCAGTTTAATCTTGTCAGGCAGCGGCATGGAGAATTGTGAGCCAGGCCTGATCATCTCATCTCATCGGCGCTGACAGACAGCTTTGCCATTAGTTCCTCTGTCAGACTTACAAAAAAATGTGCCCATGATGATGATTAGAGGATAACGGCGCTAATGCTCACGAACTATCTCCACTAATTATTATCCCGCTCTTCCAGCTCGGTTCAGCGCCATCTGGTGCCTGATTACAGGACAGCGGGCACATTGGCTTAAAATTAATCTCTTCATCTCAACTAAGCTAAATTGAGGAAATGAATGGCAGAGAGAAAGTGAAAGTGGGAAAGCACTAGAAAGAATCTGTATCTTTGTTGCTGTGTGATCTGATACAATTCATGGGGAGAGAATTCAAATATAGTCGATGTCATCAAGAAGCACAGAAGGAAACATGGTCAAAATGTAGGCTACTAGAAGGGAATCTGGGAAATTTCAAGATGTTTAAGTCAGCTAAAAATAAATGTATTTATAAGGATTATGTCAAAAATGCTGAGAGGAGAGGAAGTGGAATCATAACCCTAACTTTCTCATCAGATCACAGCTTTTCTCTTCTCTAGCTAAATCCGTCAACTCTAAATTAATATCACCCCACTTCTAAAATCCCCAGAATGTCAATGTGCGCATATGTGCAACGCAAACATACACGCACATTCATTTCCTCTATAGTCTGGCTGGTTATTAAGATGCTAACTCTCTTTATGTGTGGCAAATCCTGAAGCTTTGGGTATAATTGATGAGGCATTTCCATAAAGAGGGCCAGCTAATTGGGAGCATGTGTCTGGGCAAGCTTGTGCTACCCTTCTTCAATACAGATGAGTGTTATCCTACCTCTTTAGATGTATGTATGCTTAAGTATGGACGTGTGGGTGTGTTTAATGAAAAATGGATCACAAACTGTGTTTAAACCATGTGAATAAGCAGTACAGTAATTAGACATGTCCAAGAATTCAAGCTGTCCTCAACCTGGACTAAAATTGTACATAGGCTAGACAATAAAAAAAATATTAAAAAAATGCAACTGGGTTAGGAACATTACTTTTTTTAAGTATGAGGTCAATAACATTTTGTTTTGAAGAAATTAATATTCAGCGAGGTCAAGTAAATTGATCAAAAAAGAAGTAAAGACGTTTACAATGTTACAAAATATGTCTATTTCAAATAAATGCCGTTCTTTAGAACTTTCTATTCATCAAAGAATCTTGAAAAAAAATTACGCACCACAACTGTTTTCAACATTGATAATAATAATAAATGTTTCCTGAGCAGCAGATCAGCATATTTAAATGATTTCCGATTTTGAAAGATCATGTGACTCAGAAGATTGCAGTAATGGCTGCTGAAAATTCATTCATTAAATTCATAAATAAAAAATCTTTTTAAAAATGGCACAAAAGTTTTTTAAACCCATTTGAAAACATCATGATGACATTACTAAAGACCCTTTCACACCAAGAACAACACAGATAACTCGATAACTGTCGATAACGCGCACTGCAGTTATGTTGTCTGCTGCTTTAAATGCACAAGCTCTTAAAGCAGGATGGATTCTGATTGGCTGTCAATGCTTTTATTGTTCAACAGAGAAAGAATAGTTCTGAGAGTAATTCCAAGGATATCGGTTCTCTGCTATTATCGTTATAGTTGTGGTGTGGGCTGCTATTCTATTTACATATTCTATATTTCGTTGTTCAGCGTTATAGACATCATCCTTGTGAATGGGCCTTAAGAACTTGGATTTTTCCTTATTTGTCTTTGACCCAGCTGTTAGTAAATAAAGATAACATAAATAGTTAGCACTACAACTGAACATGGACAAGAATGATATATATATATATGTATTTTCATTCTCTTAATCCATAAATGAATGCATTCAGCCCCTGTTTTGACCACATATGCCAAAGGTCTCTTTACATATCTCATTTACATTTATCTAATATACAAGCACTTTACAGTTATGTATTGGGTTCATGGTTATGTATCTGTCTCTCTGTGCTTGTGTCTACAGTGGTCCCAGCTGGATCACATTAATAATAAGGGCCTGTGTTGCAACCGTGAGGGCTTATGAGGCACTGTATTCGTGGACCTAACTGTAGATGCCTATGAACAGCTGAGGTGGGTGAAGGTCAAGGTCCGGGCCAGTTCCTTTGCAATTCAAATAAATTCCAGAGGCCAATTAAAGTCAGTAGGCAACTGTATACAATTTTTTGCTTCTTTTGCCAAATCTCACACTCTGATAAAGCTTTTTAAAGCACCCTGAGCCTTCAAAAGAATTGAATTAAATTTTATATGCCAAAGATTAATTCAGGCAAAAACAGCTTTAGGCCAGACCACATATACATAATATATTTGCGCTGCAGGCAAATATCAGCTACAGTACAGAATTGCTTAAGAATGAACCGCAGATTGCCGTGTCTAACATTAGCTACATAGGCTGAATGAAGTGAATGGTAATGAGTGGGAAGAGGGGACTGTGAATAGGGCCCAGCCAGGCTGCTGCACAGCAGGTCTCTCTCAGACACCAGAGAACAACAAAAGCCCCAAATCTGCTCCCCTGATCTCTAATTTACTGGTCATCAGGGAATACAGGCATGAAAACAGGATTTATTGGCCATGCCTCATCAAAAAGGAATTAACAAGAGGAGAGGAGAGGCCTTTTTTGTACTTTTTGTACCATCAACTTTTTGGTCACAAACACAGAAAATGGTTTTCTGGGTGCTCGGTTCTACACTCTCGAAAATAAAAGTTCCAAAAGGTTTTAGCAGCGATGCCATAAGAATGATTCTGGGTTCCCCAAAGAACCTTTCAGTGAATAGTTCACACGAGGTGTGTGTGTGTGTGTGTGTGTAGAACATTTTAATAATCTGAATAACCTTCTTCCAAAGTTTTATGGAACCATCGATGCCAATAAAGAACCTTTATTTTTAATAAAAGTGTAGGTGCAGACTAATTTCCTCTCCTTTTCACTTTGAGGCCCATTAGCACATTACTACGATACATGTCCCTTTTCCCCACGGGACAGCCATACATCAGCCCTGCATAAGCAGAGAAAACTCCAGCGATGATGAACTGCTGTGCAGGCCGACAAGAGATGCTCTCAGCACAAGGGACTTGCTGCAGTTGGCCTATTTCTTAATGAATATGAGCCTTTCACAGGTCTCCCGTTACATAGTAAGCAAGCAAAGACAGCCTCCGCTGATTGAAGGAGGATGAGGGTGAACGTTCCAACCTACAGCTCTCAAAACTAGATGCACAAGAGGGAAGAAATAGAGCAACATCAGGCAACGCCACAAGAACAAAAGCTTAAATCCTCACAGATGACTCTGTCATTGTTCCAGCGCATTGCCAAAACCTGTAGCTATGACTGCTCACAATGAAAAAGAATGAGAAATCCTTGATCTCGTGGGACTATGGGAACATGCACGCAGTTCATTATCATAGTCATTTAAATACAGTAATCCTATTTTCTGCATCAGTCAAAAGGGGCATATCAAATAACCCTAGAGAACATTAGAAAGAAAGGAGGGGTGAGAGCAAGCAAAGGTCTAACAGAGGCCTCTTATCCCAGCAGGGATGGACAGGATGATTGGATGAGTGTGAAAAGAGAGAAAGGCCATGGGAGCGAGGGGAAAGGAGAAACATTGAGGATTGTGCAGGTTCATTTCATTCTCCCTTCTGCTTCAGTGGAAGACTTGATGAAGTTGAAATGAAGCAGAATTAGATGAAAGATAAGCTGGATGTACTTAGTTAAAGATTCGAGACTTGCGCTGAGTCTAATAAAGAGGGTTAACTAGAGGAGAAAGCAGAGAAAAACACTATCTTGCATATTAACACCATTCCTCAAATCTCACAGCACACTCTTAAAAATAAAGGTTCTATTTTGGCATCTATGGTTCTTGGAAGAACATTTAACATCCATGGAACATTTCCCTTGCACTAAAGGTTCTTTGCAGTGGAAAAAAAGGTTCAATGAAATTAATTCATTGAAAGTTATTCTATGGCATCATCGAGAAACCCCTTTTATGGAACTTTCATGGTTTATTTTTAGCTTATTAGTATTAGTGCAACGTGACCTGAAATAAAGCAGACACCCGAAATATGCAGTCCTGCTGTGCTATTCAGGGAACGCTGAACTAAATCACACAAGCATGACTGTCATGGTTAGATTTATTCTGAGACTAACTCTGCCACCTAGTGGTCATTTTAGTTATTGTGTTTTTATTTTTTGTGTTTGCAAACAATAAGACGAATGATGCCACCATTAATTTGTGGAACACATAAAGACTAATTATTTGTTTGTTTGGAGACTATTAATTGCATATTAGATATATAAGTTAGAAAAAATAATATATGGGCCCATGCAGAGAAATAAGTTTACAGATTTGGTTCACTGTAACGTTAGTCAAATCCATCAACATCAGTCCTGACCTTAATTAATAAAGGACGATGCAGCATAGACTCTCTCACCACACCGACACGAGGACTTTCCATCTCTGATTCGTTGAATCCCTGGTAAAATAGAAATATTATAGACAATTTCACTAAATTATGATTTGTCGGAAAAAAATAATAAATGAAAATGACTACAGTACAAATAGATTATTATAGCAAACAAAGCCGCAAAGTTATCAGCTATGACATATTTTGACAAATGTTAGGGTTATTATTTGAAATATCTCCAACCTGTCGGGCAAGATAACGCCTTGAAAAACACGGTTCCCGGATGATTTTGTGGATAAACAAACCTTGCTGAACCTTTTTGTCGTAATCAAAGTTAAAAAGCACTAAAATACACCAGTGTTTTACATTAAGTTTCAGCGATTTCACAGGCCGTGAGGGAAACCTTCCTTTTAGTTGTCTTGCGTTGTCATGGAGATATGACGCGTCTGACAAGTGGCAGGCAGGCAATGTTGTCAATGTCATTGATGATAGTTAATTTAAAAATATATATATATATATTATTTGTTTTTATAGTGATACTCGTTTTGAAAGTCAAGAAAAACTCCATATAACCAAAAAGTCCAAGCACATACTTAGCTAACTCCTCCTCCAGTACGATAGAGGGCAGCATGCAAAGACTGAGACCACTCCAATGTGAGAATAACCTGGGCCCGGTTCCCCAAAACGTTCTTATCGCTAAGTAGTTCTTAACCTATTCCTTAACCTCTCTCTTAACCTTATGGCACGATTCCCGAAACGTTCGTACGCTAAGTATATCTTCTGTAAGTCACACTTTCGTAAGGTTGGTCTGGAAGATTCGTAAGCTCTCTCTTAGCGTTGTTTGAGCTCGAGACGCTAGTCGCCGCCACTGTGCAGCAGTCTTTAGACATCAGTGCAGTGCAGTACAAGTCAAACTATGGTCTGTTGACAATGTTGTGTCTCAACAATGATTTTATGTTATGGACATTTTAAGACTAATAATAAAATATGTTCGCAATGGATACAGGCCTATTTATGAAGTTTACTTTATTTGGTATCAGAACTGGTGGTAATTAGCCTAGGCTATTTCGTAATGTCATTAAAGTGTTTAAATTGGCAATCACTTTTGATAGGCTAATTAAAATCTGGCAAACAATTTGGCTCTAAATGGCTAAGATCTATAAATGGGTAAGCATGTGGTGTCTAGTAAGCGACCAACTGTCACCTTTTTTCAAAACTCTACACACAATTCCCAAAACTTCACACACAAAATGCAAAATGCCTCACATCTCCTTCAAAAATGTAACACTGCATTCAAAATGCCATAAACATGTCAGAATGAAGCATTTGCATCAAATGGCAAACACTTATTTCATAATAGTGCATTTTTGGAAATACCATTGTTTTTCTAAATCTAAAGCTCTTTGGTCTTTCATACGCTTATATCTACATTTCAATACAATGTTCTACAGTGAAAGTAATCTTCTGAGAGGGGTAACAAGTACACTGTAATCACCAATGTAATGTAGAAACAGAAAATATTTATTAGGCCAAACATTACTGTTGTATACAGTAGCATACAACAAAACCATAAACATGTAAACCAAAAGTATATTCTTTAGAATACAGTAAAGAACACAATTGAGTGTGGGGGGTCTCTGTCCATTATTGGCATCCATTGTTCAAAACAGGTAATCTGACCTTTGACCTATTATAGGCTTATACTACAGTAAAGCAGTGATTGGTTAGTGATCAGTAAAGCAATTAGTGTTTGCACATATGAGGAGTGTGTGTGTGACCTGCATGGTGAATAAGTGTAGCATTTTGATTGGTTGTGTTTGGAAAAGGAAAGCAAATAATTCCTGCTAGATTTTTGTGTTTTAGGTAGAGAATTGTGTGTAGTGTTTTGAAAAAAGTGTTTTATGCAATTGAAAACTGAGTCAAAGGCTGAGAAATAGCTTATGGTTTTGTAGATTTGGTGTGTAGGTTTGCACTTTGAGTGAGAGGTTTCAGGGCCGGAGTGGGACTCATTTTCAGCCCTGGAGTTTTATGCCTTAGACCGACCCACTTTAGTTCCAGACTGTCTATATTAAAATAATGTAATTAAAACCTCAGTATATAAGTCTGCAATACTGCACTCTTCTGTACAGCCTTGTAATTCATTGTATTTTTCAAAAATATAATTTTCTATTCAGTGCAAAAGCCGTACGCAGGGTTTTATAAATACAGAGGTCCCAAAAGTGATCTATAGGGGGTTCGGGGGCATATTATCTTTCCACTGTAATTGTCTAAGAACTTAGTCTATGTATATCTGTGTTAAATAGGAATCCATTGCAATAAAGTTATTCTCATTCTGGGCACAGTATGCAATAGGCTATTGCTTTACCTGCTCTCCTCTCTTATCTCCATCTCCTTCTCTCGTTCTTCTTCTCTCAGTCTCTTTATCTTTACCTGTAAATATCCCCTTCCCGAAGCTGAGCTTTGGTTGATACCAACTGATTATTTATGTCGGTCGTTTAAAACAGCTGTTTAGTTTAGCCACTTGCATCTTATCTCGTGAAGCGTCGCATTTGGGATTCGCGCGCGGCTCGCGCTTATGTGAACATAAATCCTGCTTTGATCGGTCATCTCAAACATTTTGACATATCACAATTTGATAATTTAATTAGCCTAATAGTCTATATTTTACTGATAACTTAAACTATGTTAAAATAAATGTTACTGGAATAATTTGATGAATGTTTCATTTGCATAGAACGTGTTGTCTTTCTTAACGCCTTAATGCACCTTCACGTGAAGTGGAAAATCAATTCCTGAGCAATCGATGCCAACTAATTCAGCACCTTCACTGGGACAGCGCCTTTGTAACGTCGAACATAAGAGGAGCGTGTTCTAAGAAGCTTCCTAAGGGACACTTCGGGGAACACACTTAGGAACATAAACAACTTCGGTAAGATATATCTTTTTGAGTCTTCTTAGCGCGCTAAGAGTGAGCGTTATCGGGGAACCGGGCCCTGGGCTGTATCCGAAATCGCACTATTTGAAGGGACAGTCATTTGTAGTGGTTTCCAAAACCATAGTGGGCGTAATCGAGGGCACTCATTCAATCCCACAATGCACAATATAACGAGTGTACAACCGATGTACGCTCAACAATATGTATAAGTAGATACCACTCCAAACACGCCGGCGCGCCCGCCATCTTGGAACAGTCAGAATGTCGTCACTCACAGTAAGAATCAATGATGCTACAACATTGCGCATCTTCTGGTTGTGAATCTGCCGAAATTTTCTTTTCCGAAGGAAGACATGTGATAAACTGATAAACAAAGTGATAAACTGTTCAAGTTTATCAACAGTTTGTATATGTATTAACTCAATATTACAGGTTTTATACTATGGTAACTGTTTAATGTGTTAGCGGACGCCTTCGATTAGCAAAATCATCTGCTGAGGTCTATTGCAGATATAGAAATTCATACATGCCTCTGGAGACGCACAGTCAACTTGCCCTACAATGTTCTGTTCAAGCAAGGACCGATCTTTGACCCTTCCAATATGGCGGACGGCTTAGACCAGCCAGGCGGCCCAACCGTCTTATTGCGAGAGGCTGCATCCTAAACAAAAACAAAACAATGTCTAAAAGCTGCTATGTGACAGAGTGTAACAGAAAACAAGCTAAATAACCCATAAATAAATTTTTATAAGCTGTCGACCCCAAAAAACGGTTGTTTCAGCTTTCAGGACATAAAAGTGGATCAATTGAAACAGAGCGCAACATTTTATTGGAATGATGTATCTTTGTATAATGTTTTTCCAAGATTCTCTAGTGTAGACGAAAATGTCAAATTATAAATTATTTATGGACAAAAAATAGAGCCAGATATATAGGGAAGTTGGGGTGCAGTTGAAATAGATAACTAAAATATTTTAGCAAGCTAGTGTTATGCGTTAGCAAGCAACTGTAGCTTGGCACTTGGAAACCTAACAATTACTGTAACTAATAAGGCACTTAGTAATAATTAATGAAAATATTAATATAGATAATTATATAGGCTACCCTATTATATTATTAACGTATATAATAGGCTAATATACGTTATTCTTAACGTAATAATAAGGCACTCGCAAACAACCGTAGTTCACTTACTGCATAGTTTTCTGCTTTATCCACATTCTAAAAGTTGCATACTGTCAAAATGCTACAGCTTAGCTTACATAAATCTACTATATAAAACTGACATTTAAATAGCCTATTTGACTTAGTGACAAAATGTTTACTGCACACGTAGACATACGAGTGTCAGGATCCCACAATTTACCCATTATTCCTGCTGATGCTTCACATCTTATTGCCTGTATCCACCTTTATCTCCTTAAATGCTGGCTTTTACGGTTCGAAAGCTTATAAAAATGTATTTCTGGCTTTTTTAAAGCTTATTTGCTGTACACCTTGTCACACAGCAGCTTTTAGGCATCATACTATGGCGTTATTTTCCTGTCAAATGTCGAGAGCACATTATTGTAGCGCGAAAGTACATTAATATAATGCGCGAGCACGAATCTCTCTGCTCGCGCGAGGAATATAATGAGTGAACGCGAAATCTCTCTGCTCGCGCGCGGAAGAAGTCCGCTATAGGCATATGTAGAAAGATCCGGGAATGTTTTCCTCAAAAAGCCTTAATTTCTTTTCGACTGAAGAAAGAAACACATGAACATCTTGGAGGACATGGAGGTGAGTAAATTATCAGGAAATGTGAATTCTGCAAACAAAACTCAGCATCTCCTGATATGGTCTGAGAGTTGGTGACTAAAAACACCTGCCCTAAAAGACTCGCAACGGGAGCTCTTAATTTCTTGTTTACAGCGACATCTTCAGGTAGACATTTTAACATTGGCAAGCGCGCAATTTTTTAGATCTGCTGCGTCATAATTTGCGCGCTCTCATCTACTGACTAAATTCCCACGGACCAAATATAGCATACGAGTATTGTGGGGTTATTTTAGGAGTTACCACGTCCTTATTAATGTCTGAAAATGTATTTACAATTATAGCCCATAAAGCCTGCATGTCAGTTTAAAGCGTTGTAAGAGGGTTCCCACTTATTTTAACACAGGGGAAAATATCAAACAAGACAATCACAGCTTTAGTCAGAGACAAGGTTAATCGCCCTAAGGAGAGTTTTCGGTTGACAGTCATTCGTGCATGCAGGAGGAACCCGGTGACTGCGGCGGAGCTGCGGCTTCCTCAGCAGCATCAGCATCTCATCGACTATCATCTTTTAGGAGACTAGAGTGCCTTGACTTGCAAGACGAGGAAACGGCCCGAATATATCGGCTTGGAGGTAACATTGACATTTAGCTATATGACCGTATGCATTTGCCTGTGTTTTCAGATGCCCTATCGATTTTTTCAGTAAGGGAAAAAAATCTGACCTAAACTGTCCTTGAACAGATATGGGTTGGGTCGGTATGCGGTAAAACTGTGGGCCACATAATGACCTTTAAATCTCTCGGGTTCTTTATTTAATGTCTCGTAAGTAAGATATATGTCCAACATGTTTAACATTTTTTTCTACAGTTATTCATAAACGGAAATTGAATTTGGTCCCTGCATAGAAGAGGCAATGACGTCGTATCCAACACTAGCAGCTTGTTTTGTTTTATGTAAGTAACATGTTCTTTAAAGTTTTAATTTTATCGAGATAATTAAGACAATAAAGACATTTATTCTTCCTAAGACTTCACAAGTCTTCTTAAAAGAACAGAAAGTTTATTTACTAGTATATGTTGTGAGATGGTTTGAGCTTCTCCAAAAATTAATTTGGCACACTGCATGGCAATTTATATTTAAATAAATTAAATTTATATAGATTATTACTTGTGATGTTAATCCTTTAAAGTCGGCATGAAAAGAAAATTCCCCCTGTCTGTTTTCTAAATGCATGTTATTAATCTTATTGTGAATGATTCATCCATGTCCTTTTCATTTTTTGACCATGTAATTTAAATTTATAATAATAACTTCTCCCGGGTAACATATTCTGGACTTATTCTGGAATCATTTAGCCTGGTTAAACTGCCCCTTTCTTACAAATTCCTGCAAGCTTACATTCAGATCTGCCTCTGCACGTCCCCATCTTACATTTTCTAAAATCAGTTTCACTTAGATGTAGGCTACCTGAAAATACAAGAAAAAATCGAATCTGTTGCTACTTCTGTTTCATTGCGACTAACAATTTTTTAAAACTACATAAGTATTCATACTCAATATTGCCATCATAATTTTATTTTCCCATGCAGGCATGCAGGGACACAAATAACTCTAGCACCCAATCAACATGCAGTAGGTAGGAATTCAAGATTGGCTACCTGAGCCAAACATCACAAGGTCAGAGAGTGCAGTACAATACTGAACAAATTAACCAGGTCCAATTTCCCTTCCTGACATATGCTTCTCCAAAAATATTTCGCACGTGAAAGACATCAGTGCGTGGTTCAGAATTGTGCTAATAACACTTTTTATGTCTGCACTGTATATAGTAAAAATGCATTTACAATAGGCTGCATATATATCGGGGTTATGTTTAGTTTGGTCTGTTTCTACAGGAGTTTGACTTTTGTGTGTCTCTGTCTGTAACAAAGGAGGGAATCAATAAAGGCAGGCAGAGATCCAAGTGCAGGGGAGTTTAATGAAACAAACAAACAAACAATAATGAACATAAAGCTAGAACAAAATAAAACTGGGAGACAAAGACCATGAGGAACAGCAAACATCTAACAACTGACAGAGAACAAGTGAAATACAATTAAGGGCTATACACAGGGCAAACAAGCTTAACAAGTAAAAAGACACACCTGGGGAAGACTGAAGCCCCCGATATACTTCAAGCGAAATCGTAGAACAAACTGATGTGACATAATTTCGAACAAAATCGTGCCAAAGCGAACTTCCCGAAAAGTTTGCTCCGGGTGGTAAACACCTTTGTACTCCCAGGTCCATTGCGATAACGTATTAAGGTGTGCGCGGAGGCTCTGCCGCCTTTCACTTGGAAATCTTCTCCAGTTCATTTCTTTTTACGAGTCCGTTGAGATCAGACGTGACCCGCGAATGAAAACATGAACACACTAGAGAGCTGCTCTATAGTAGAAAATGAAATTGTACTTCTGATAAAACGAGACACTGACACTGCTTTTCATGTTTTTAGTAAAGCTGCTATTTTAAGCAACCTATAAAGTGCTATTTAAACGTGACATGACTTTACTAGTGTTTAATTGCAGAGCTCGTGCAAACATATCCACATTGCTATGACCAGATGCTTTTCTTATGCATTATTTAAAAAAATGCTTGCTGTTCTCTTTTTTTTGTTTTGTGTTAATTTTGTTATTGAGAGGAAAGCGTGCAGCACATATTTACATTCAAATAAACACAGCTCTCAGCTGTGTGGGCAGCTGCAGATGTTCGATAACAGTATTGCGGGTCATGTATTTAGAAAAAGCCATGACTATATATTGGGGCCTTAATCAACAGGGAAAACTACAAAACTACAAACATGGCCACAGGAAGGAACACAAACACTTCAACATAAAAGTCCATGCAAAACAGGCATACCGGGATTGTGACACTGTCCTTGTTCATTGTTTGAGTTGTTATCATGTCAGTTGTTCAGATTTTTTGCCTTTTGTGGTCTATGCTGCCACGTGTTTTTCCTCTAATCTTCTTAGTTGTGGATTATATTCTTTGTTTTTATTTAAAAATAAAAGTGCTGGAATTAGATCCCCTTCTCGTTTTTGCCTGACATGCTGTGATAGACATACAGCGGGGGAAATAAGTATTGAACACGTCACCATTTTTCTCAGTAAATATATTTCCAAAGGTGCTACTGACATGAAATTTTCACCAGATGTTGATAACAACCCAATGAATCAGTACATACAAAGAAACCAAAACAAATAAGCTCAGAAATTAAGTTATGTGTAATAATGTGAAATGACACAGGGAAAAAGTATTGAACACATGAAGAAAGGGAGGTGCAAAAAGGCATGGAAAGCCAAGACAACAGCTTAAACCTATTAGTAATTAAAAAGCAATCCAACCCCCTGTCCGTGCACATTAATAACAGCTGGTTCAGTCCCAACGGATGGCCTACAAAAAGGTCTCATTGCCAAGGTGTCACACAAGACACATCTCATGATGGGTAAAAGCAAAGAGCTGTCTCAAGACCTTCGCAACCTAATTGTTCCAAAACATAATGATGGCATTGGTTATAGGTGCATTTCTAAGCTTCTGAATGTTCCAGTGGGCGCTGTTGGGGCCATAATACGGAAGTGGAAAGACAATAATTTCACCATAAATTTGCCTCGACCACTGCTCCTCGCAAGATTTCTGATAGAGGAGTGAAAAGAATAATCAGAAGAGTTGTCCAAGAGCTAACACCAAGGTGTATGGCGTTTTTAGGGTAATGTGCAGTGCCATTTCTCCTCCAAACATGGTGTGTATTATGGCATCCAAACAATTCAATTTTCCTCTCATGTGACCACACTAAATTCTCCCAGTATTTCCCTGGCTTTTCCAAATGTTGTGCAGCAAACTTTAAACGAGCTTCAACATGCTTTTTTTCTTCAGTAATGGAGTCTTGCGTGGTGAGCGTGCAAATTTATGGTGAAATGATTGTCTTTCCACTTCCGTATTATGGCCCCAACAGCGCCCACTGGAACATTCAGAAGCTTAGAATAGTGCCTATAACCAATGCCATCATTGTGTTGGAACAATTAGGTTGCGAAGGTCTTGAGACAGCTCTTTGCTTTTACCCATCATGAGATGTGTCTTGTGTGACACCTTGGCAATGAGACCTTTTTGTAGGCCATCCGTTGGGACTGAATGTCAGTAGCACCTTTGGAAATATATTTACTGAGAAAAATGGTGACGTGTTCAATACTTATTTCCCCCGCTGTATCAGAAATATATGTCTATAGTTATGCAGAGGCAGATCATTATTCTATTAAAACAACAAAATGCTCATCTTATTTTTGAAAATGTCAACTGCTCCTGAACATTAACAAAAGACAAAATTGCATTATCTTATTTTAAAGTGGTTGTGCTTTTCTCCCAGTAGCATGTCTGTTATGTATGATGGGTGTGGTCACTGCAACAGACCCATACCAGAAACCTGGCTTCTTGGATTTTGACTCCTGGTTTTGGAACACCCCTCGAGGGCCACAGATATTCTCCTGCCTTACCTACATAGAGAGGAACCTCCGAGTTGACTGTGAATTCCCAGAGACCCACAAGATCCCCGGGCCATTCTGCGAATTCAAACAAGATGGGCGACTCATGGGATCCACCAACCCAAACAACCCGGTCCACCTGATCCCACATATTGAGACCCGACGCCGAGCCAATGTCTCCCTGGTGCCACCTAACATTTGTCGCCTCACCTGGATGCCTATGTCCGATGACCGTGCGTACACCTACACCTGCAGGGTTTATCAGGGCAACACCTGGAAGGAGAACAGCATGGCATTCCATCAAAGTGAGTTTAAACACGTCTCAGCAAGACCCCTTTAACATGCTGAAAGACAACATTACCTGGGAGTTATGCAAAGCCTGTTTAAGTTTAAATTAAAGGTGTTGTCCCTGCTTGTGAGATTGTCTTCTTTCACAATCTATATGCTTTCATAATGTGTGTGTTCTTAAGTCATTGCTCTGTTGCTTAATTATCTGTCTTTGTTTCAAACAGGAAATCTTCTGGTGTGCTCTGCATTAAGCACATTTTTTCACACTGGACCATGGATTCTTGCAGTTGTGATATCACTTCCTGTTTCTCTTGGGTTTCTGTCAGCATGACCAGCCCTACATCGATCAACCTAAACCTCAAAGCCATTCTCACATTTAACTGCCTTTCACATTTTAATTTACATTTAAGTTTTATTTATTTTTTTGCTTTACAGCCTCATTTAAAGTTCCTGAATCTTCAGGATTCACTGAAAAAAAGGACATGGGACATGATCCACGTGACCCATTAGTATATATGGCCAAATTTTTGTAACAGCAATTATTGCAACTGTTTAATGAAATAAAATAATCGTTTACACTAAGATTAGTATTATTGATTGCAGCATGTTTGTCAATGGCATTGAATTCAGATGATGAACAGCACCAAAAAGTATATGCAGAAGCCTGAGTTTATCAGGCATCCAAAATATTTATTACCTAAAGGATTCTCTGTTAAAATATATATATATTATCGTTTTGATACATGGCTAGGACCTTTATACAGTATCCAATTATGTTCTTCCTTTAAGTCAAGTCATATAATAGCTCAAAAAGATATACACTCACCGGCCACTTTATTAGGTACCCCATGCTAGTAACGGGTTGGACCCCCTTTTGCCTTCAGAACTGCCTCAATTCTTCGTGGCATAGATTCAACAAGGTGCTGGAAGCATTCCTCAGGGAGTTTGGTCCATATTGACATGATGGCATCACACAGTTGCCGCAGATTTGTCGGCTGCACATCCATGATGCGAATCTCCCGTTCCACCACATCCCAAAGATGCTCTATTGGATTGAGATCTGGTGACTGTGGAGGCCATTTGAGTACAGCGAACTCATTGTCATGTTCAAGAAACCAGTCTGAGATGATTCCAGCTTTATGACATGGCGCATTATCCTGCTGAAAGTAGCCATCAGAAGTTGGGTACATTGTGGTCATAAAGGGATGGACATGGTCAGCAACAATACTCAGGTAGGCTGTGGCGTTGCAACAATGCTCAATTGGTACCAAGGGGCCAAAGAGTGCCAAGAAAATATTCCCCACACCATGACACCACCACCACCAGCCTGAACCGTTGATACAAGGCAGGATGGCTCCATGCTTTCATGTTGTAGACGCCAAATTCTGACCCTACCATCCGAATGTCGCAGCAGAAATCGAGACTCATCAGACCAGGCAACGTTTTTCCAATCTTCTATTGTCCAATTTCGATGAGCTTGTGCAAATTGTAGCCTCAGTTTCCTGTTCTTAGCTGAAAGGAGTGGCACCCGGTGTGGTCTTCTGCTGCTGTAGCCCATCTGCCTCAAAGTTCGACGTACTGTGCGTTCAGAGATGCTCTTCTGCCCACCTTGGTTGTAACGGGTGGTTATTTGAGTCACTGTTGCCCTTCTATCAGCTCGAACCAGTCTGGCCATTCTCCTCTGACCTCTGGCATCAACAAGGCATTTCCACTCACAGAACTGCCGCTCACTGGATGTTTTTTCTTTTTCGGACCATTCTCTGTAAACCCTAGAGATGGTTGTGCGTGAAAATCCCAGTAGATTAGCAGTTTCTGAAATACTCAGACCAGCCCTTCTGGCACCAACAATCATGCCACGTTCAAAGTCACTCAAATCACCTTTCTTCCCCATACTGATGCTCGGTTTGAACTGCAGGAGATTGTCTTGACCATGTCTACATGCCTAAATGCACTGAGTTGCCGCCATGTGATTGGCTGCTTAGAAATTAAGTGTTAACGAGCAGTTGGACAGGTGTACCTAATAAAGTGGCCGGTGAGTGTACTTTTTATTGCTGACATTTTTGTAATATTTATAGAAACAATAGAGTGAAATCATTGTAAGAGTAAACTATAATCTCATTGATCGGTTCGCTGGTTAATCGATCCTTGCAATTTGTCCAGTGCAAAATGCATTATACTACTTTTTCATTGTCTTCACACCTCTGTTTATCACTTGTATAAGGACAGCTCTGTCTGAAGGACATCACCACTGTTGACATATTATATTGCAGTACTCACACATGATGCAACTAAATATCCTGTATACACAAACAACTCAAGGACTTTTTTCAGTAACGTTTCAAGGGAAAGAATGATACAGGCCTGGTACAGAACACAAGTGCATAAGAATGAGGCTATCAAGATTATATGACTAAGCATTTTGATGCAATCGTACAAGTATTTGTCTTCCATTGCACCAACATGCACAGTGCAGTTGCTGAATGCACACATTTAATTTGCTTTTACATATTTAGCTGCTTTTCGCACATGCTTCCTTGCACTAACCTTAAGTGCCTTAGGTAGACTTAAGGTATAATCTGATCTTTTGCAATGTAGTGCTTTTGTCTGTTTCATTTTGACCATAATGACTCTCTAAGGCTGCACAGCAAAATGATCAAGCAACATGCACATTTCACGCACATATATTTGTGAGGAAAACTTTTATCTTCCCTTCTTTCACTGTATCTCTTTTCAATGCTTTGTCTTTGTCTTTTTTTTTTTAAGGATCTATACTGAGAAATATCACAGAAAACAATAAAGGAATGCAGAATGTAACCTGTGCAGATTTTTTTATTTATGTTGCAACACTTTTTAGAATGTAAAAGAGCTGTTTTTTCTGTTATGATCAAATCATATAATCATTTTATGATTTCAATTATTCTGATAGCTTTTTCAGAAATGTAATAATATTTTGGAAGAAACAGAGATGCTGTAGATCAGAACCCCATTTTAGACCAGTTTTCAAACTTTTAATGCTGAGGACCCTGAAATATGATGAGAGGGATACCTAACTAACTACAAATATTAGGCATGACATTACAAACACAACACCTCCCCCCGGTTTCACAGACAAGGCTTAAGATAGTCCCAGACTAAAATGCATGTTTAAAATGTTTTAACTAAAAGTAACTTGTATTGATCTTAAAATATGTTAGTGCCATAGTTTTGTGTCAAGATGAATTTTTTTTTTCTAAGACACGTTTATAAAAGCTACTTAAATGTCCCAATTTAACTAAGGCCTAATCCTGGCTTAATTTAAGCTCTGTCTGTGAAACCAGGCCCTTGTTTCCAAAATTAAATAATTGGGTTTTATTTGTCCTTGTTCTGAAGCTAAAACATGTTGTTAAAATATTATCTGGAAAATATTTATATTATGAAATTAATAGATTTATATTTATAACACTTTTCATAATAAATATAATGTCAAATCAGCTTTTCAGAAACGACTTTTAAAATACATTGTGTGAGAAGAATGAGAATTTAGGAGATTAATATGTGTGTAGTGCAGAGGCAAAATAATCTTTACCTAATATGACGCAATTAAGCAGTCAGCTAAATAACCTTAAGTTATCCTATATCCACCAATAAATAACTGTAATATGTGCATGATATTGTCACTAAATTTAATGCATTTAATCTTACAATAAATTATTTAAATCAGTTCCAGGCATGCACAAAAAGTCTCTGTTATTAAACTACATATTCATAATGGTTTAAATGAATGCTTTGCTAACTATATTTTAACAATGTGTCTTTACTTCACACTGGTGACGTTTGTCTGTAACATTGTTGATTCTTCTGTTGCTTCTTTTTGGGCTTTAATTAGGTCGAATTAGAATTTTTACTGAAAACATGAACAGACATTTGAGGCAGAAACTCAGGCTACCACACTGGCAGAACCCTGTGGAAACTAGGCACCTTTTCAAAATAGCCAGTTATCTGCACTTACAAAATGGAGCCTGTAAGTTCTAGTCAGAACTCCTTTATTAACACAACCTCGAGAGAAAAGCTTGACCAATGTGTGTGTGTGTGTGTGTGTGTGTGTATTTTTGTGCACAATAAAATACGCGAAGCACCTTTAAAGGGTGTGGCGACCTCAAATGGTGGCGCAAACTTCTTTTCATTTTTTACAGTTCTGCCAACTTTAGTTAGGCTACATTAATTTGTTTAAGTTACATAGGCTACACAAACTTTATCTTGTTAAGTTCTTAAACAACAAATTGTACACACAAGTTTCAGCTGGTCATAATGGGGAGGTCGTGGTTTTATTATAATCACACAGCGTGATATATATGGGCGTGCATCCACCCTTACTCAATCTCTCACTCCGATTTCATCAAGTGATCACTAAGGGAGTTGCCTCGTTAACGGACCAACAGCTCCAGCATCCGAAAGCAGAAAAGATAAGGTAAGAACCGCAACAAACTAATTTGCACCCCGATAGATAAATATTAAAGACACCACTAGAAACGTAACTTGCGCATGTATAAGGCTCTGGTCCCCATTACTACAAGTTACTCCCCAACTCCCACGCCACCCAGACAAAAAAATGGGACTTGACGGTCTACCTTGACTTCTGTTTATGCCGCGTTAAAGTGCAATTAAGTTGGGGGGAAAGCACGTTATCGCATTAAATGGCGGCGAAAAGCCACGTTACAATCATTTTATTAACTCAATTTTATTTCAAAAGCATTAACTGAATTCTTGCTGAAGAATGTCTAATGCGTCATGTCATTTCAAAAGATTCTTCACGAGTTCAGTCTTGCATAAGATAAGAGATAGCCTACCCTACACGGTGCCTTGTAGAAAGTTCTTAACATATCAGTCTCCGAGTGGTTTCTGGCCGATCACTGTGTGCAAGTTTGGCTCATGTAGTAGGCTAGCTACTATATGTGTGCTTTTGTTACAATAATACTTTGGTTTGTTTTGTATCTGCTCCAAAATGTCATGACGCCGCCCGTGATATTGATACATTTTCTGCGTTGGCTGTGAAAGCTTTTTTATTGTCTGTAGTAGGCCTACTAATTGCTAGGAATTTATATATTACCCTCATCCCCACACCCCGAGCCTCATGCACATTTAAATTGAATCGCATAGGTGAACACTTGATCGAAGTCCTTAAAAGTAATTAATGCTCCGGTTTTAAGCATGCTACTAATATAGGCCTACACACTACTGTGGTATTCAGTATTACTTTGTGTTGTTAGTGACCATGTCATGTGTTTGTTCTCCAGGTTCTTTTGTCTGAGTGTAATATGCAGATGTGTACTGTGTTCAGGATGATGTGCTGTACTGCATTCGCCACTTTTTTCCTGTTGGGTAAATTGACACCTTTTCATCTCATGCTCATAGAAAAGAGAAGCACATGTATTGTTCCTCTTCCTTTTTTTCTTTTATTTCTTCAAAGTTACACCAAAGCCATATTTGCATATTTAGTCATGTTATCTGATCCTATTAAATGCACAGGACTGCCTTGTACCAGTTTCAGCTCAAACTTTGGCTAAGTGTTATAATTTTTCTAGGTGTTGCTTCTGGCCAGACTTCACTTCAGATTTCATCCTGCTTGACTAAGGACCAAAACCTGCAGATGTCCTGCAAGTTCACTCCAGCAACAGACCCCAAGCTCCCGAAGACTTGCTACTTCATGACTGAGGACAAGATTATTGGCAGTACTAACAGCAGCATCACACCAGACCCCACCTTCAATAAGCGTGCCAATGTCTCCATTTCTGATAACAGATGTGAGCTGTATTTGAAAGGTTTCTCAAGTGACAAACCTAAAAACTACACTTGTTTCATCAAACAGACTGCCTCCGTGTCAATCATGGCTTTTGTGGACAAGAGTAAGACGTTTTACTTTTCTTAAAGAAAATAACAGTCCATATTCATTTTAATTATGCTGATTTTTCAACTGCATTTGCATTAGAATTGACAAGAAAGCATACTTTAGTAGTTTGTGTACTTTAATTATATGGAAATATTCCACTGAATCAGTGACTGATCATGCTGCTAATTATTATTATTTTTTTTTATTTTTTTATTTTTTTTCAGGTTCGCTTCAGACCTGTTCTGCCTGGTGTGTTGTGCAGCACAGTGGAGCAGCACTCCTGCTAGCTTTCCTCACTTTCCCACTCTTGTCAGAGCTGCTTTGAGTGTAGAATGGACCTTGCTGTTTGACTCCAAATTAAAAACCAAATTATAAATCCTCTAGCTTGTATTACACCATGTAACAAAAATACCATGTTGACGTAATGTGTTTTCTGTCCTCAGAAATCAAGCTGTACATATATTGAGAGCAATGTTTTAATCACGGCATATATATGCATTGGTTCGTTTGATGCTGATGTCAAAAACACTGATGCATGTCCCTAAAATAACATGTAAAATCTTGTAGGCTACTTTGAATCATGCTTTATAAAGTTGTCAAGTGAACCCACTGTTTGGCATGATTACAATAAATTCTAAAATAAAATTTGTACTCCGATTGGGAACATATGTTTGGTGTTGTGATGTTTTAGCACGATTTTGTGAATAGCCTTACGATGACGCTGTTGTGTATGGCGCCCTCTAGTGACTAAGAGTTAAATAAAAGCACTGCTGCACATGCGCAGAAGAGGGTATGTCTCTTGAACGTTTGCTTCTCAGGATAAACAGGTAACTATGAAATGTTACTAAAGAATATATATATATGTTGTGAAACGATAATATGGCTTATTATTATCAGTCATGCATTCTGAATCATTCTGAAACTTTTTTGCGGGATGTTTTTCACGCATCTTTGTTTGCTTAGCTCAAATGCTAAATGCTGCTTTTTGTCAGTTGTTTTGTTTTACAAATTAACGTTAGTCGTAATTTTAGTTGTGTTGATATAAATATAACGAGTTACAAAAAAGAGCTGGTGGACAACATGTCGGTTATCAGTTAGCAAAGTGAGCTTTTTTGGGCTTTCCGGGCGGTTTTTCAACAGATTGGTGTTGTGGGATTTTGAAGCGGCGTAAAAAAAATAACATGCCGGCGCCACACCTGCTTTTTTAAACATTTCTAAGACCAGGATCTACTCGGAGTGCATTAGTGCAAAGTCGATGTTTTAAATGTGCTCTTTTCTATTCCTGATGTTACTATCTGTTGTGTTTTTGCAGTGGATGTTTACGTTTGAGGACCACAAAGCTGAAGCCCAGATCACGATTCACTCACAAATATGAGGCGAGTTTCATCTTCAGTGTCTTTGAGTCACATTTTATGCTCATCAAATTTCTGAAATCGACACTCCTGTAAAGCACAGTACACTATTGACATTGCATTCCCTGAAATACCAGGACAGACCCTTCGTGTAATTATATGATTATTGTATTTAAAGTTTGTTGGAACACACCTTTTTTTTTCAGAATTGTAATGTAAGCATTTTTAAATAATTATGTCTAATATATATATATTGTTTCCTTTCTGTAGAGAACAGAAAAGTCATGATCCTGAAGATTCTCCCATGCTGCAGGACGGTGAGATGTTTGAATTGAACTGCACCACAAGTTCCTTTGTCGATTTAGGTCATAGTATGTCTACGTAAATTAACACCATAATAAAATACTAGGTAACAGTCAGTCTTTAGTTTCAGTTTAGTTTTGACAGCTTACAGCCTTTTATAGCACCATATAGTGCTAAATAAAGTGCCCACAGTACATGTATCTGCAATTCAAGAAACAAACTTAAAATTTTCTCTAACAAGACTGAACCCCACCCCGGTTATCTGACCTGTTAACTTAAAAAATAAAATAAAATAAAAATCATGTTGAAATCGACTAAATTTATTTTTAGTTGTTTTTGGAGTTGTTGGACCAAACAGAGAGATTCACCAAACAATAACCTCTATGTGCTGCTTTACCAGGTGTTGATGAAACGGCGGATGACCCACTGACTATTACAACCATCCAGCCTGCTACCGCATTTTCCACAGATCAGCAAATTAAGTATCATCTTTTCAAAACGGAAGGAACAGGGGGTCAGGTAAGTGGCATATCTATGCATAGTAAATATAGAAACTGAGACATGATGATTAACCCCTTGACGTCCCTGGTTCAGGTAACCTACCGGGTAATCCACTTGGCTGATGGGCAGGTAGAAGGACAGGCGGATGGAGCTGCTGCAGTCAGTGTGGTGACTGGGTTTCCAACCGCAACACAGGCAGCAATACCACCTGTAACCCAGGTATTACTTATTTTAACTGATATATACATTTGAGTTTGTTGCTGAAAATTTTTTTTTTTATATATATATTAGGGATGGGACGATACACTTAAACTCACGATGCGATGCACCTCGATATGCCAGGGCCACGATACGATACGTCACGATACGATATCAAAAAAGGAAAAAAAGAAAAAAAATAGGACTGTATAACAACAACTACCTAGTCTAGAGCGAGGACTTTTTTAGTTCCCTTTCCCTAGGTCTAATGCCGCGTTCCAGGCAACCTGTAACCCGTGTTTTTCCAACCTTAAACCCGTGAAAGTGCACTGGAACGGCGGTCAAACCCGTGACTCCCACCCGTGAACTCGTACTAGATCGATGTACTCCCAGTTACGAGCTCTGACGTCACGGGTATAAGGTTGGAAAAACACGGGTTACAGGTTGACTGGAACGCGGCATAAATTCAACTTATAAGTCACGCCCACTGTCAACACATTTTATTCACTGTCTGTTGCAATTCGCCTATGTAGGCTATGCTAACTCATAACTTAAGACAAACATAACGCATTCAACCAGCTTGCTAATGCTTGCTAAACTTACCCGTCGTTTTGTTTGCCTCCTGCGCTCTGCTCTTCTATCTTCTTCCATCATATTACTTAAGATCATATTACGCTGGAGCCTTCGTCTTCTGTGTTTCTCTGTACAGAACTCAAGAATAGTCTTTAAACGCCGCCGCTCGTACTCCGTTATTAAAGGGTCACTCCACCGATTTTGACATGAATGTGTATTGAAAGTGGGTAATATGTGTAGTAGAATAGTAGCAAAAATTTTTTATTTTGTTCCTTCCTGTCCAATAAAATGCCGAAAATGACTTTTTAGTGCTTGTGGATTATAGACAACAATCCCCATAGTGCATTGCAATGCTCAGCTCCACAGGCCACTCCCACTACTCCGCCCATCGACGTAGACTACAGTTGAGAAAATAAACTTACTTTGCAGATAGACGACCATTGGACCCTGTAGGCTTTGGCTGGCGTTTCCAGTTGACCTTAGGGATTCGAAAGTAGGTCTCCAGGATGCCGCTATCGATATGTGGTGCGAAACTCGGGTGATCAACCACACACACGTCCGTGTCATCCTCCGAATCTATAATTTCATACAGGATAAATTCGCACCGCTGGAATTCGCGGCAGCAGACTGACTCTTCTTCTGTGTACATTGGCGCACAGTGAGAGCACAGGCACCACCAATCTGTCCCAGCTCGAGGCATTGCGGGCTCCTCGTCCGCGGCAGGCAGATCGGCTGTGGTGGAAGCAGGTTCAGCCGCCTCCTGTTCCTCCACAGCTCTCAGCTGCTCGTCGCTGTACTCAGGCTCATAAAGGTAGCCACGAACATCTGTTTCTGCCATATTAAAATCCCAATCCTCCATAATGTATCCGTCTTCGTTTTCAGAACCTTCGGCGTCCATTTTTTTCAAAAAGTTTCGCCACTGGCACTGATCTGTGATAGGTCTGTTAGCGCATTAGGTCCATCCCCCAATGGGCGGGTTGGAAAGGGTGGGAACTAGTGCTTGTAGTCTTTACAGAAATACCCCATTCTTACACTTCCTCCTACAATGACGCAAATTGACGATTTTTGCGTCATTGTAGGCGGAAGTGAAAAAGGTAAATAGTGGATTTCTCTCGTCTCAGGGGACAATGAAAGTTTTTTTCAGGACCATTCAATAGTATTACTGGGTTTCTAATAATGGAAAGCTTAATGCAAATGGGTGGAGTGTCCCTTTAAGGTCCCGGCAAGGCAGTACAGGAACATTGCGATAGCCTCCTCCATGCTGGTTTGTTGTTGTTGTACGTGGCGCCGCCGCTGCCGTGCTTGCGTCACTCCCTTAGCCCTCCTACCAGTTCCTATGGCCACTTGGCCAGTGCGAACGCAAACAGCAAAACCGAGTTTGAGGGAGAGTAGTTCTTAGAACTGTTTAGAAGTGGACAGTTCCTATAACTAAGTTCCTGTAACTACTTGGTTGGAAAGCAGCTTATCTTTATTTCGCGATCCATTTTTTTCGACCTCGATGCGTTTCGTCACGTTTTGTATCGCAATATTTTGTCAAACGATATTTCGTCCCATCCCTAATATATGTGTATATATATATTTATGTATGTAAGAGGTAGTTGTGTTAAGCTGTTTTTCCACCATCGGGTCAAACCATTCTCTTTGCTTAACCATTTCATTCTGTGCTGATCTTGTCCAGCCGATCCATATCCACGGTTTAATTTTCCACTGTGAATAGAGCTCTTTGGAATGTAATAGAAATGTGTAAGTCATTGCCTTGGTAACGCAAGAGTTTACAGACGATATGGCAACTGCATTATGGACAATGTTCAGATATTTCTTAATTTTATTTTTCATTTGTTTATGCCGCTTGAATAGCGCGCTAATACCCAGCTACAGAGAAACTGATAGCCAAGCTAAAGACAAGTGACCAATCCTGAGTTGCAACGTCACTTGCACGCATTCTGCCAGCCCGGTTCAGCGCTGTTCCTTACCGTTCTTAGAACCGTTCGGCCCAATGATGGAAAAGTGGAAGATGGAAAAGCGGTTTTAGTAAGTGATTGTGTGCATGTGGTTATAGGCTGTAATCTCTCAGTCTGAGAGTCTAGAGGGGGAGATGTCTGAAACTCAATACTACTATCCTGCCACCATCTCTGACACATCTGCTGGTACCATGGTAACCAATCTCCACACAGCTGATTCGGTTCTATCTCAGCCCACTTCTACAGGTAATGCAGCAATTTTTGTTAGAAACAGTGTTGTTTTTGGCAGCCCTTTTAGTTTTAGTCTTTTGGTCGAAAATGCTTTTTAGTTTGTCACATTTTAGTCACTTATAAACTTAATAGTTTTAGTCGACGAAAACAGAAGAAAAAATAGTCTTTAACAAATTAATTTAGGTTAAAAAAAAGTATTGGAAATGGGCTTAGGTTTGACAGGTTGTAGCAAGTTTTTCAATTCATAAAACAACAGTTAACCTTAACCTTTGCATAATAAACTAGACTTTCTCATCAATGGAGATGCAGTGCTGCCAAGCTGTACTTCATTGTCGCATTGGGCAGAAACCTTTTATCCCGATATTTCAAGTTATATTTTTTCCATGAATTGGTGCTCTTCTAAAATTTCAGCACAGGGATGGAAAATAAGTAAACTCGCTTTACATACCGGCCACCGTGGCGGGTAAATAAAAATAGCATCATGCAACGTTCGTCTGTTATAGGACAAATTAGTTTGAATAAACGAGCAGACACTGATTAGCAAGACAACTCAGTGAATGTGCTTTCCATTAAATTAATCACACAGTAAACAAATCCTTAACAAAACAAAAAACAGGGCTATTCTGGTGGGTGCGGTGATGCTGTGGTGACGCGCTCATGTGGGTGGCACTGCCAATAAAGCTCCTAAAATCTGTCACAAAGAACCGGCAAAAGTAATGATTGTGAATATGTAAAATATAGCAAGGAAGAAGATATTTTAATTATTTATTAATAAACAAGTCTTTTCTTTGTCCGTGTCAGTTGCAAAGATGAAGTTGACGATGCTGACTCGCGGTCTTCGCAGTAGTCTAATGAACGCGCCAGAGAGAAATGCACATTTCATACGGATTGCATAAGCAGAGAGCAGTCTGTGTCTGTTTTCTTTCGTTTTTAATTGTTCTGTTTAAAAGTAGACATGTCTGTGAGAGAGGCTATAGGCTACGCTGAGTTTCGGTTCATTTATGAGACGAGCTCCAGTTCACGCGCCGGCGCCTCCGTTTCGTGATTAGGCTATCTATCGCCTGCTATATTTATTTCTTATTTATTAAATCCAGGTAATTGGTTGATGAAACATTGATTAAAATTAAGATACAATTAATACAAAATGAAATTCAATTTAAAGAAAAGTTTTGTGCTTTCTGTTTGATGTCTCTGTGAAAGTTTTAAAGCATGTTTTAGTGCCGCTTTCAGAGCGGTCACGTCTGTAACATTGTTTTTTTCCTCATATGCGAACTGAAATGAATATCAGTTCATGGTTTGTGTGTGTAGGCTATAAGAGAGAAAGAGAAAATGCCAGTAGGTTACTGATACTTTTTTAGCTCAAAACAGACAGATTTCACGCAAAATAGGCAGAAATGACAGGCATTGTGAACGTCAGACTTATAATCAACAATCTTAAAATCATAGTTGATGAAGACAACACTGGTTAGAAATGCATGCTTTTATTTAGCAAGGATGTGTTAAATTAATCAGTGACAGTAAGGACATTTATATTGTTAAAATAAATATTTATTTCTATAAATGCTTTTTTTAAAACTTTCTATTCAAAGAATCCTGAAAAAGTATAAGCAGCATAGTACCAAAGTATTATGCAGCATATGTTTTGTTTTAACATTGATAAAAAAATAATTGTTTCTTGATCAGCAAATCAGCATAGGATTTCTGAAGGATCATGTGAGACTGGAGTAATGATGCTGAAAATTCAGCTTTGCCAAATAAGAAATATATTTAATTTTAAAACAATTCAAAATATAAAAAATGTAATATTTTGCAATACTACTGTATTAACTGTACTTCTTAGGTAAAGACTTCTTTCAAAAACATTCAAATATTTTACCAACCTAAAACTTTTGAATGGTGGTGTATATAATGTTATTTTTTTGTTGCAGAAAAGTATATGGATTTTCTACATTATATACAGCTAAAAGTTGAAAGTTACCAACTTTTAATATATTGTATGTCTATATCAATATATCATCTATATATATATATATATATATATATATATATAAAAATCATCAATATATAGATTAAATTTACTTTCTTTTCTTGCAGGTCAACTCTATGTAATGATGTCACCTCAGGATGTTCTAGCTACTACACAGCAGAGGTTGTCATCTCATATCACATAGCCTACATAAAACCATGTCCAATCACTGTAATCTTTTTTTCTAACCTGTAATCTAACCCTCTTTTTCAACTTTTTCAACCAATCCTATATCCTCCTTTACAGTAAGTCGGGAACACAGCGTGTTTCCAGGGATGACAAACGGAGGGCTCAACACAATGAAGGTTATTCTGTTTCATTTGAAATCAGCAGCTCCACCTTATAATCCATTCCCTGAATGATCCATCTTAATGTAAGCTTTCGTTTTCTGCCCTCAGTGGAACGCAGACGGAGGGACAAGATCAACAATTGGATTGTCCAGCTTTCCAAAACCATCCCCGACTGCAATTTGGATGCAACCAAGAACAGTCAAGTAAGCTTTGTTAGAACAAGCACCAGCAGTTTCTCGTTTGAATGTTTTATTCAAAGATTATTACAGGGTTTCCTCGGGGCATTAAAAAGCATTAAAAGTCCTTAAATGGATTTTGCAAAAATAAAGGCCTTAAATGGCATGTTTATTTATTCATTCTCAGTTGAGAAACGTAGCCTGCATGTTACATTATTGTGTTTAATAGTAACCAAAGTACCTAATTATGTTACATATTTATTTTGTATGAAAACTAGCGCGTTAGTTACTTATGGATTAAAAAGTACTGTTGTATAAGTGTTGCGCTCTCTCTCTCTCACAAACACAGACCGCGCACACAGAGAGAGAAGATAATTGTAAAATGGGCTAAATTTTGTTCTTGGTTGTGTGTTTTTTCTGTCAAAATGTCAAAGCATTTTGTATTATCCATCCGTGTTTTTAAAATTGGTTAAATGACGGACGTTTTACAGTTACACAGCCCTCTTTATATATCGGATTCGTCTAACTTGTACTTGAAATTCTTTTTACTATTATTGGACTCCTGTCTATTCATTGTCAACTATTTTCTATAAATATGTTTGTATTGGCTAACGTTTATTCAGCTAATATATTATTTAACTGTTTTCTAGGGGTTTCTTAATTTTAGACTAGTTGATATGCAATGCAATATTAGCTAATCATGAATAAAAAAGGGTTTTCAGCAGTATTGAAACGTTGAACTTTTACTGTATTTTGCAGTGCCGTGCAAGTGAAATTTTGGATTTGGGTCGAATTAAAAAAAAAACTTGAGAATTATGAGGTTAGCGATGTGTTTATCAAAAAATAGTGACAAATATATATATATATTTATATAAATAATATCCGTGGTTAGTCATGGGTCGTGTATGGCATTAAAGAGGCATTACATTTAATTTGAAGATGCCTGCAGAAACCCTGTATTATTTTTTAAAATGTTGTTAAACCATGATGTATCTGAATACTCAATTCTGATTGGGTCTGGAATGTGTCCATCAATACTGTTTAATTCAAATAAATGCAATCTTCTGCAAATGTAATCTTACCGCACTACTATATCTCTGTGTCTTATTTAAAGCAGGCAGAATGGTAGATCTACTGACATGTAACTGATAAAAATGATTAAAAAAACACACACTGCTTAGTATAAATACATTTCTGGACACACATTAGTATTGTTGGTATTGCCCTTTGACTTGTATGTTCTTCTACCAATTGCGTAATTTACTTGATTGTTATGAAACGGATAAAATTGAACTAATACTTGACAACTATAGCACTCACATTGAAATGAGCCACCTACCTCACAGTTCTGTCTTTTTGTATTTTTAAACTTTTTGAATGTGACACTTCCTTGTACATCACAATTCTTGTGCACCAACATGTAAAAAGATTGAGAGTCCTGGTTATTCAGATTTTCTTTTGCTCTTCCATTTAGAGTAAAGGTGGGATCTTGTCGAAGGCATGCGACTATATCCAGGAGCTGCGTCAGAGCAACGCACGACTGGAGGAGGAGCTTAATACTGTGGATAGACTGAGGTTGGACAATCAGCTTCTCAAACAAGAGGTATTTCATATGCCTGCAAAAGCTTCATACTCCAAATTAAAGAGCATTCTGAACATTTTAGTTAATTTCACTGATTTTGCAAGTATATTTTTATTATCAAGTGTTTAGTAAATTAATGAACAATACAGGATGATTACCAGCTACTCAACACTTCCTCTATAACCTCAAGAACAACAACTGCTGCTACTAATAGTAATTCTAATGTCAAACATTTAGCAGTACTGCACTTTAATGTGGTGGTATGGATGCTTTGAAGAGAATGGAAAATAGTTTTCTTACCTCTTGCAGTCATTCTTTCTAATCCCTCGCTTCCTCCCACACACACAGATGGAAGAGTGGAAATCAAAGAATCAGATGATCAGAAACCAGTTGAGACAGCACGGCATAGTGGCAGCATCAATGGACTCTCAGTGAAGGACTACAAATTTAATTTACAAGATTCACAGGCTGTGGCCTTTTCATTAATTCTGTTTATACAGGTTTGAAATCACGTGTAAGAAATCATTCTCACGGTGGACAGAAACTTTCTATTTCCCTCTTCTATTGTTTGACTTTACACACACAGCCATTGATTGTTTCAGATTCTTTTCAGGGTGATCTGGTATTATAACTGCGTGTATAATTGTCAGATCTGTATATTTGTAGATCTGTGTCTAAAGAAGGACTTTACTTTTTTAGAACTACTGTGGAGGTGTTTCAGGTATGTTTTTGTTTTTGGAATTTTAGTTTAACCATCATTGGGTTCAAGAAAATAATAAATTATGTCCATTCAGTCAGAAGTTGTTGATAAAACCATTTCCTACGCTCTGGACAATCAACTGGGACCAGTTTTTGGTCATTTATATTGCAATTATGAAAACACATCACCAGTAAATTTCCACAATGTTTTTACATAACATTGTCTTTGTTGAATACATAACATTGTCTCATATAAAGGTTCATAGCACAATTTTAAATGGAAATCTTGGGTAAGTTTTTTGATTTAATTGCCTGTCTTGGTGAACCAGCACAAGTGCACAGATTTGTTGAAACATAATTTAAAATATCCAAAATAAACAATTACAAATTATTAACAAAGCAGCCAATGTTCTAATTTGAACCTTAGATTTTGTCTGTTAATACAGCAGATTCACATATTCTATTATCAAGAGCCATTGTATATACATCGGGAGAGTGGGGAAGGGTTGGCTGGAGCAAAACATTAGGGGTGGCACGGTACATGAAAAAACATCCGAACCGTTCGGTTCGCGTGTGCGTCGCACGGTTCGTTCGACGCATGCGCAATGTAACCTCGTGCCCGTTACCTCAGACAGTGCGTTTACTTTTCGCGCGAAATAAGAGATTTGTGGACATACATATGAGGCTTGTTCGACTTGAACCGGCGCTGCACAGACCGATCGACGAATAACATAAAAGTACCGCGATAGCAACGGCTCCGTATGCTTTTCAATCACTCTCGCAGTCGCAGTACTTTGATGTCATAAACCGATTGGTCTGTGCAGCGCTGCAGGTCACGTCACGTATAGAAATGGCTAGTGGGAGAGATAAGGAAGGCTAACAGGAGTTGGAGGATGCACCAGCGTCGTATAAGTCCGGTGTGTGGGAACATTTTGGATTTCATGTTACCTATGATATTTAAATATATACAGTGACAGTAAGTTTAGATAAGAACTCCAGTCGTGTTTCCAAATACTGCACTTTAATTTCAAGTGAAAAAAAATGTATCCTCACTCTCAGGGAATAGAAGCATTGTGATACTGTTTTTGTGTTGAGGTTGAACTTATGTTTCACTTTATGATTATGGCCTTTGCTATTGTTATAGCCTCATTATAGGCAATTATTTGTAACGTATTTTGACTTATTTAAAAGATAGTGCTTTAAGAGTTCCTCTCTTTTTCTTTTAAAAGATAAACATTTTGTAAGAGCTACACTGAAGTTGACAGTTTTATAAATGCAATTAATTTTAATCTTTGTGTGCTAAAAATGCACATAAGTTCCTGTAGAGATAGCAACACACATTCTCCTTTTTTGCCAAATAAATGTCTTCTCTCTTGCTGTATCAAAATGTCACCTAGCTTTCCTCAGAGATGGTCTCAATAATGTGCTTAAAGTCAAATTCAGTTTGTGCATGATTACATGATATACATTTTTTTTTAAATACTGTATCCTGAATTGTGGATAATTAAGCTATAGCATATATCATATGCTGAAGTACATTTCTGGAGTGTTAAAGATTAAAAGAAAAAATAACAACAAGAACCGTACAGAACCGAAAACCGTGATACGAACCGAACCGTGGGTTTTGTGAACCGTGCCACCCCTACAAAACATGCATAGAGCTTCTGTATAAGAAACTATACCAGACATGAGTAAGAGTTGTTTTTTTGGGTGCATGTATAATACACCAAAATACAGTTAATAGTCACCTTTATTTATATAGTGCTTTTAACAATACAGATTGTATCAAAGCAGCTTCACAACATGAAAATAATAAAGCAAAGTTTGTTTCTAGAAGAAAATTGCATCATCATCCACCTTAAGTAAGGCAGTTCAATAACATTGTTGAATATTTAAATGTCTCCAACTAAGCAAGCCAAAACCCAAGGCAACAATGGCAAGGAACCAAAACTCCATCAGGTGACAGAATGGTGGGAAAAAAAACTTGGGAGAAACCAGGCTCAGTCGGGGGCCAGTTCTCCTCTGGCCAATGAACAAACAGTGTATGATTATGATTCAGACAGCATTACAGGTCAGAAGTCAGATTGGATCAGAACATTCAGAATATTATCCAGTTCCATCTAGTTGGAATTCGGAGTCATCACTCCGGTATGGAGACGAGTTTGTTGAGGATCAGTGCCGATGCCTGTCGTGACGATGAGGGCTTCACAGGGCTGATGAGCCTGGCACTTCAGGGATGCGTTGTGGATGGGTCCAGGTCCACCATCCGATCTGGATACGGCCCGGATCCGGCTGACTTTAGTAAACAGGTAAAAGGGAAGAAGGCCTTCACGGGGGGGACTAGTTGACACTTCAGGACTGCGTTGTCGTTGCATCCAGGTGCTTCATCAGATCTGGATACGACCTGGATTCGGCGGACTGTGGTAAACCTCGGGATAAACAGAGAGACTAATATTAGCGTAGATGCCATTCTTCTTATGATGCAACGAGTATATCAGGATTTATGGGAAGTGTTCCCAGTTCCGGCTGACCTAATCTCTGCAGTCTAACATTGAATTATAGAAGACTAGAGTGTGTTATGTGTATGCTAAGAGATGTTTTTAATCTAGCTTTGAACTGACAGAGTGTGTCTGCTTCCCGGACAATTTTAGGAAGACTGTTCTAGAGTTTTGGTGCTAAATAGGAAAAGGATCTACCTCCAGGAGTCGATTTTGATATTCTATGTATTATCAACTGGCTGGAATTTTGAGATCGCAATAGACATGAAGGACTATAATGCGTTAAGAGCTCGTTCAAGTACTGTGGAGCTAAACCATTTAGTGCTTTGTAAGTAATCAGCAATATTTTAAAATGTATACCATGTTTAAAAGGGAGCCAATGCAGTGTTGACAGAACTGGGCTAATATGGTCATACTTCCTGGTTCTTGTAAGAACTCGAGCTGCTGCGTTTTGGACCAGCTGTAATTTGTTTATTAAGCATGCAGGGCGACCACCCAGTAGAGCATTACAATAATCTAGCCTTGATGTCATGAACGCATAAACTAAACTAATTGTTCCGCATTTGTCAATGAGAGCATATGACGTAATTTTGATATATTTTGTAAGATGGAAACATGCGGTTTTACAGATACTAGACACGTGACTTTCAAATTAAAGATCATCAAAGAGAACACCCAGGTTTCTAACCGACGACAAAGACTTGACAGAGCTGCCATCAAGTGTTAGACAGTATTCTAGGTTATTACGTGTGGAAGTTTTTTGTCCAATAATTAGAATCTCTGTTTTTTCAGAATTAAGTAGGGAATTACTAGTCACCCAAATTTTTATATCAGCTATGCATTCCATTAATTTTGTGAATTGGTAAGTTTCGTCAGGGAGTGAAGAAATATAGAGCTGAGTATCATCAGCATAACAGTGAAAACTAATGCCATGCTTCCAAATGATATCTTCTAAGGGTAGCATGTACAGAGTGAACAGCAACTGTCCTAGTACTGAGCCTTGAGATACACCATACTGAACTTGTGATCTATAAGACATGTTAAAGTAATTCCACTAATGGCAACATCATTTTCGAGTTTATTTAAAAGAATATTGTGGTCAAAAGTATCAAATGCAGCACTAAGATCAAGTAACACCAATAGAGAGAAACAACCGCGATCGGATGACAAGAGCAAATCATTTGTAACTCTAATGAGAGCTGTCTCAGTGTTATGGTAGGGTCTAAATCCTGACGAGAAATACTCACAGATATCATTTCTTTCTAAAAAGGAACATAGTTGTGAGGACAGTGCCTTTTCTAGTATCTTTGACAGAAGAGGTAGATTTGAGATCGGCCTG
This sequence comes from Semotilus atromaculatus, assembly GCA_031834385.1. Classification (NCBI taxonomy): domain Eukaryota; kingdom Metazoa; phylum Chordata; class Actinopteri; order Cypriniformes; family Leuciscidae; genus Semotilus; species Semotilus atromaculatus. The sequence goes on along the minus strand of JAULUF010000035.1, from coordinate 15,201,187 downwards.
TAATTGACTAATTCATCTTTGTCATTAGGATATGTACCAAAAATGTTTAAGCTGGCTATGATCAAACCACTTGTTAAAAAAACACAATTTGATTGTACAGAATTAATGATATTAAGAAGAGGCTCTATGACCTCTGGAAGCATCTCTTTCAATAGCTTAGTCGGAATAGGGTCTAACATACGGGTCTAACATACATGTTGTCGATTTAGATGATTTAACAAGTTTAGAAAATTCTTCCTCTCCTATAGCAATGAATGAATTGAATTGTTTCTTAGGGATACTACAATGCACTCCCTGATGCGATGCTGAAGTAGACGTTGCATAGTTATAATTTTCTCCCTGATATTATCAATCTTATAGACCTTATGCACCAGTGAAACGAGGGCACCGCCATCTTTAGAATATTATCTTAGAACTTCCGTTTCTGCGGTCGCTCTGTATATTTCTATGGCATCTCTGTCGAGGAGTAATTAGCTGGTGAAGTGGATTTACTTATTGTAGAGTTAACGAAAGTTATCATGAGCATTGTAATGTTCATCATAAGCATTGTAACGCAGATGTCTTAACAAATGTCGACCGGTAATTTTTTTTAAAGCGCTGAAAAGGGGTGGGGCTACATAAGGTCTATAAGTGAAGAAAGTCAAAGTCATTACTGCTGTGCTGCTTGGAAACTTCTGGGCTTGAAGCTTTATTTTTCGTTAGTTTAGCAACTGTTTCAAATAAATACCTTGGGTTTTGTATATTTTCTTCTAATAGGGTTGGGAAAATAAGCAGATCTAGCAGCTTTTAAGGCCTCTCTGTATGCAATCGAGCTCTCCTTCCATGAAATGCGAAATACCTCCTAGTTTAGTTTTTTTTTCAAGTTGTGCTCCATTTTTCTGGCTGCTCTCTTAAGGGCCTGAGTGTGCTCGTTGTACCACAGCGACGGCGTTGGACTATTTTCTTTGATCTTCTTTAAACGCAATGGAGCAACTGTGTCTAAAGTGCTGGAAAAGAGAGAGTTAAAAGTTTCTGTCACAATATCGAGTTCTTCTAGCTATCTGGGATGCTGAGATGATGAAACTGATCAGGAAGATTATTAATAAAGCAATCTTTAGTGGCAGAAGTGATAGGTCTAACATGTTTGTAACGGAGTCGGCTTTGCAGCTTTGGCTAAATTAAGTTTGGCTAAATCTAGTACGGGAGACTAGATAATGATCTGAGATGTCATCACTCGGCTGCAGAATTTCAAGAACATCAACATTTATTCCATGAGATAATATTAGATCTAGAGTATGATTACGACAATGAGTAGGTCCTGACATGTGTTGTATAACTCCAATAGAGTTAAATACAGTAGCCAGCACAAATCTCAAACGTGATTTATCATTTACACTATATATTGTTACAATAAGCACGAACACTTCAAAATAATTATATTTGAAACTGTAATTTGAACGAGGTTCAAGTTTATAACAGTAATCTTGGGGGGTGGACTCATTTAAAGTAATGTAGTCGTCTGGTTTTAGTCAGGTTTCTGTCAAACACATCTAGGTTATAGTCTGTAATCATATCATTAACAACAAGTGCTTTTGAGGTAAGGGTTTGAATATTCAGCAACCCAAGGTTGATCATTTGTTCATTTGTATTAAATCTGTTGTTTATTTGTTAAACATCAATTACATTTTTAACCTTAGTTTGAAAGTTTTTTGTATTTCCTAATTCGGGGAACAGACACAGTGAAAGAGTCTTTATGTGAATGGATTTATCTGACCTTGGTGACGTGAGACAGCTAGCAGACGGTCGGTTTAGTCAGTCTGACCTGATCCCCAGATTGTCATGTTTGATCTCTAAGACTATGTGCCATATTACTAGAGAGAAGAGCAGCACCATCCCAGGAGGGATGAATACCATCTCTTTTCAACAGGTCAGGTCTGCCCCAAAAACCTTTCCAATATTGTCTATGAATTCTATATTATTTTGTGGACACCACTTAGACAATCATCATTAAGTGATGACAATCTGCTAACTCATTACTAACTCAATCTGCGAACAGGAAGGGGGCCAGAGCAAATGACAGTGCCTGACATCGTACTTGCGAGTTCACACATCTCTTTAACATTAATTTTGGTGATCTCTGACTGGCAAAGTTGAACGTCATTTGTGCCGACGTAAATAATAATCTTAGAGAATTTACGATTAGCATTAGCCAGCACTTTTAAATTTGCTTTGATGTCAGGCGCTCTGGCTAGTGGCTGGTGTCTCTATTTTCACGTTCCGTGTAAAAGAATCGGCAATAACTAGGGCATATTCAACAGGATTCACAGTGGGTATTTCACTGAGTGGGGAGAATCTGTTTAATGTTGTAATCGGAACGGAAGAGTGGTGTTTTGTCCCGCGACTACGGCATCTTACTGTCACCCAATTGCCCTGCTGCACGGGATCTACTTCAGCCAGAACCGAATAATGTACAGTGTTCACTGAGCTAGTCGCATCCAAAGCAGTATCTAAAGCCCTTGCACTCTTACAATTAACCTCAATTAAAGTTTGGATGTGTGTCTCTAGTTCCCTAGTAAAATCATCTCTGTCAGCCTGACTATATCCCTGCATTTAGCACATGTAAATCCTATGCTGACAGAGAAGCCTATGCTGTACATGTTACATGAAGTGCAAGTCACAATAAGAGGAGAAGGTGACATGACTCAGCGTGTTTGTTGACTGATTCTACTTACCACAGCTTTGATGGATTTGTAAAAGGCGTGAGCGTGTTTGTTGACTGATACACTTACCAGTTATTTGTAGGGGTGTGAACCTACACTGGTCTCACGGTTCGGTTCGATTGATTATCATGTCATCGATTAAGCTCAATTCGATATCACGATGCACTGCATCCTCAATTTTCAATTTTACTTCAAAAGTGATGTGTGTGTGTGTGTCTACGTGGAGAAAGAGCAAGCACAAAATACGTCACTGGCATCTCGAAGCGGTACTTCCGGCGGCATCTCCAGCAACCAGGACTTTCTCTGGCACCTGCCGGTGCAGCGGCATCTCCCGTAATCACTATTTTTATTTTATTAACTGCATTTTAACAGTTAACGTTTCTGATTATCCATAAATTTGCAATTGTTCTGAGTAGCCTGCCTATGTCTATGAATATGCAGCAAGAAGTGTCAATAGCCTATTCATGTTTCAGAAAATGCTGTTTATTAAATATTAATTTGAAATGTTATTAAATATGAATATAAATGATAAGCAATAAGTTGTTAATAAAGTTTTGAGTTTCTGATTCTCCATCACAAAATGATGGAAAACGACCTTGCTAATGATGAAACACTTAGCATTTTTATGTGCATTTAACAAATGTTTTAACTTGTTGCACTGACAGTGCATGCTATTTGCTGTTGCTGCCTGTGCGTACAAGATTGCTGTTTTTCAGAACTAGTTTTAGTGAGATTTTACATTTTCATAATTCTCGTCTATTGCTGCTATGCTGTAGCAGACAAAAACAGCTGTACTTGCATGCAAAGGGTGCCAATTTTCCCTAGGGTGCCAATGTACATCTGGCAAACAGGACTACAGATGAAAATTAGCCTTTGGCATGTTACAGGCTACTGTTGTTAATATGCATTGTCCTGGCAAATAAATAAATCATAATAATTACATCAGAGAAAGCTGCAATTGTTCTGAGGGTCAATGTTTATGTTTCAGAAAATGCTGTTCATTAAATATTAATTTGAAATGTTATTAAATATGAATATAAACGAAATAAGTTCAGTTAATACAGAAATGAGTTTCTGATAAGCTGTACAAAGCTGAAATCTCCAACAGCCAATACTTTCTCCGGCTGTGGCTGCTGCCGAAGTCAAAGTAAGTGATGATACACTTTCTGATTAATTATTACAGTTATATTTCTGCCCAGTGGAAATTAAATAAAAATGTTTTATAGAAATGTAGGCTAACTGAACATCATGTAGGGTTACATAATGTTAAAAATTATAATTATAATTTCTTGAAAAAAATTATTTTTTTTTAGATTATGAAAACTGTGGCTAATGAATTACAAACACACCAAAAGCATGGCATAGTACGGAAGCGTATTGCATTCACTTGAGAAAAAAAAAATCTACTCTGTTTTTCTGAATTAATGAGTTAGTTAATTATCTCAGAATTACGAGAATTTTTTATAATTTTTTTAAAAAAAAATTCTGTTTTTCTGAGTTAATGAGATCCCTCAAAATCCTGCCATGGAGCTGTATTTTCTGGATTGCATGGAAGTAAACATCACGCCTTTCAAGTTTAATCCGGTTTTATTTTACTTTACTGCTGTCTTTAAGTAATATAAATGGTATTGTTATCAGTGCGTCAACTTTGCGTTGACACCTCAATATGAAGGTTTTTACCTAAACTCGAGAGTTTAGTAGCTAAACTCGAGAGCACGTAGATATGAATTTGAGAACTTGTACAATAAATATTCGTAGCCTACTTGTACGCTAAAATGTACACTCACAGCTCCAATGTGAAAATCTGTACAATAATAATCTGAAGTTGAATGATGAAATTTGCACTCGCAGACAATCGTCACAAACCTGTATTCTGAATGGGAAGCTGCAGACGAGTAGTCACAAATGTGTAAAATGCCATTTACAGAAATACAATGACAGACACAAACTTGAAATATATATTTGACTTATTCTTACATTTACATTTGCAGTACAAACTTAATTAGGCACTTGCAACTGTACTATAATTTATGCTGTTCGGACTGTTTTAACCTTTCAATTTCTGTATATTTCATACCTGTTAGACAGTAAAGGTACAGGCCAGGTAAATATGAGTTAATGAATGCATGTGAAACAATCCTTTCTTATTTCAAATTCTGATATACTTATGCATTTGTTTCTGGTTTGTTTAAAAAAATCTGACCATAAACTTTTAAACTGTAAAGTACAGTATGTACTAACAGGGTACCCCCAGGATCCTCCAACTTAAATTCAAGGCTTTTTAAGACCTTTTTAATACCATTTCAAATGAAATTCAAGGCCAACTTCGTACCCATTCCGACAGAAGTATGAGGGGAAAATGTCAAATCTGTATAAATTTTAAACCCTAGAAAATAATTATGTACAAGGAGGCTACTTGAATTAAATAAAACATTTTACTTAAATTATCAGTCATATTTAATACATACGCAACAGCATTGTAGCGCGCACGTGTGTGTAGGCCAGTGTTCATTTTGGCAGCCATTTTTGATTTAGTCTAAATCTTCAGATGAAAATGCTTATTGGTCTTAATCACATTTGAGTCATCCTGTTTTTTATAGTTGTAGTTGACGAAAAGTCTTTGCATTTTTTGTCAACTTTTAGTCAAACTGCAGTTACTTTACTTTTGGTAGTTATTTTATATGTAGTCTTTAGACAGAAAATGTCATAATAATTATTCTCTCTAGGCCAATTCAATTAAGCTTATGAGAAATTATTGACATTGCACTCTTTAGCAGTAGCACTTGTGCAGGTCTATTATCCCTTTTCCTAAGTTCAGTGGTTCTCCAGTGTTTTAGAGTGCCGTACCCCCTGGTGCCCCCTCTCTTCCACTTAGACTGCACTCACACCTTTTCCATTAAGGGACAAGATTTGCCCCCTTTAATCAATTTTTCTATTTCATTTTTTACCTTTGTAATACCTTAAAAAAGAAAGAAATAATGCTTAAATAAAACCATGTTCATTAAATTTGCAATGTTAAAAAAACATTCAAATCGCCAGTAGGTGGCGGTAACTCACTATCTTTATGAGTGAGTCTTTGAGTCATTCATTTATTGAATCTCACGATTCGTTCAAAGCCACATATTTCGTTGCAAAATAGAGCAAGCCTGACAATGCTGTTTTAAATGTAGTACATCACTTAATGTTACCCTTTTTTCTTTTCTTTTTTACTGTTGTATAAAATCAATGTCACATTTGAAATCGTGTGGATATTCGGGAAACATTGCATTCTTGCTCGTATGAACACTGGTGGATGGATATCAGCCTGCATTTTGATCGCAGATTTAGTCGCACAAACAGCGCAAGCGGCTCGTGACAGAACACAGACCGACTGAATGACACTTTAATTTAAGAAAGTTAGAAAATCTTAAAGATCGCTGAACTCCAGCTTGTCTGTGTTTTCAGATCATCCGCGCTTCTTCAGCAGTGTAGAGAGAGCGCGCGCGCATGGTTGCCAGATACTATTGAAAAGGCCGGGTAGAAAATATGTTCTTTAATAGAAAAGCTCTTATTTGGGTTTAAATTCTGTCATTTGTGGCCACAGCGGATTAAACTAGGCTAGGTACTATCTTGTTCTGTACCTCACTTGCCTAGTAACCATATAACGGTTGCGCACGCGATCGCTTTTTCTGCTATGACGTGGAGCGCGAGGTGCACTCAACGCTGCATACATTTTGAATTAGCCTACATTAGTAACACTAACAGTTAATTTTGTTACGGTATGAAATTAATCCTAGCAAAGGCAAAAAAATATATAAGACCTTTGTAACGAAATCCAAGACATTGTATACTAAATTCAAGGCTTTTAAGGCCTTAATTTGAGATGATCAAATTCAAGACTTTTTCAAGGCTTTTAAGACCCGCGGGTACCCTGTACTAAGTTCTTATTCATATGGCAATGGTTAATGAAAGGTACATTTTGAATGAGCATGAGTACTCCTTGCGACTTCATTTAGTTTTCTTTTCACACTGATCTAGTATTGTGAAAATATATTTTAGATCCATCTAAACAGCATGTCAAAACAAAGCAAACTGTGAATGTTGCTTAAACAGTACAGTCAGTCAGTCTCTTCCTGTCTAAGTGTCTGGTTCTTGGCCAGAATACCAATCAGTTTCAAGCTTTGTACATCACTTGTAAATGTGTTACATATCATTCGTATTACCACCACTTCAAGAATCAATCTCATTGATTCAGCACATCAGAAACTTATTTCTGTATTAACTGAATGGCCGTTTATATTCTAGTTACATGATGTTATTTTGTTAAAATGCAGTTTATAAAATAAGCTATTAAATCAAAATATATGTCCAGCGGCATGTGCTGCCAGAGAATCTCCAGGCCGCTAGAGAGGCCGCTGCACTGATGGCCGATAGAGGCCGCTACACTGATAACAATAGTCCTCAAAAAAACATATAGCCTAGTCCTACCTGATCAAACCCGAGTTTAGTAAGCGAACTGTTAAGTTAACGATAACGAACTTATACAATATAGTTTGTGCCCTCTAGGGTTGGAATTTGGTGGCAGGTAGGCTATGATCAAAACGCAAAATGTGCCAATAAAAGTGGTTCCGCTTGTTATGTTCTGCCAAACGGATCTGCTAATTATGTAGCCTAATTACAATTTCCAACAATCATTATTGATATTTATAAATGGAACGGAGAAAAAGCAATCATGTTATGATTTTAACATAAAAACAAATCATAGATTGCATGTATTCTGATTATTCATAGCAGGCCAACATAAAATGTATGTATGTGGCATATTTAATAGGCTATGCCAAGGACAATTATTAATAGCATATTCATTATTAATTAAAATATAAAAAGACACATATTTATTAAAAACATGTTGTTCAGTAGGCTACTAGGCCTATACAGCTAGGCCTATACTGAACAACATATTTTAATAAATCTGTGTCTAGTACTACTAGTACCAATATTGTATATTTATAACATTAATAATAATAATAGTAATTGATTCGTTGAATCTGGCTCATTCATATGTTTGAAAAGACGATTTAATTTGAGGAATAACAAATACAATTAGCCTACAACAAGATTTATTTTGTAACTACAATAACAATATATGCCATGCTTTTGGTGTGTTTGTAATTTATTAGCCACAGTTCTCATAATCTAAAAAAATTCCTTTTTTCAAGAAATTATAATTATAATTTTTGAACATAATGTAATCCTACATGATGTTCAGTTAGCCTACATTTATATAAAACATTTTTATTTAATTTCCACTGGGCAGAAATATAACTGTAATAATTAATCAGAAAGTGTATCATCACTTACTTTGACTTCGGCAGCAGCCACAGCCGGAGAAAGTATTGGCTGTTGGAGATGCCGCAATTTCATTTCAATGAATTTAATTTTAATAACATTTCAAATTAATATTTAATAAACAGCATTTTCTGAAACATGAACATTGACACTCAGAACAATTGCAGCTTTCTCTGATGTAATTATTATGATTTATTTATTTGCCAGGACAATGCATATTAACAACAGTAGCCTGTAACATGCCAAAGGCTAATTTTCATCTGTAGTCCTGTTTGCCAGATGTACATTGGCACCCTAGGGAAAATTGGCACCCTTTGCATGCAAGTACAGCTGTTTTTGTCTGCTACAGCATAGCAGCAATAGACGAGAATTATGAAAATGTAAAATCTCACTAAAACTAGTTCTGAAAAACAGCAATCTTGTACGCACAGGCAGTAACAGCAAATAGCATGCACTGCCAGTGCAAATAGTTAAAACATTTGTTAAATGCACATACAAATGCTAAGTGTTTCATCATTAGCATGAGCCTTAAACGACTACATTTAAGGCTCAAATCTGTGGTTTATTTATAAAGAGAGCGCCTATTTAAAAATTTTATCTGACGTTTTCAGAGTGGTGAGATGCGATCACCGGGCGCTCAGCGCTCATGTACCCCGCCTGGAACAGCCTTACCTCGGCTAGTGCTTCTGACGTTTGCCGCTGGCTCTAATGTCTCTAGTCTAGTGGTTAAACATGAGTATATAATAGCATATAATTCCTCTTGTGTATATCTAACGGGCAATCTTTGGTCTCATTAATCTATAATTTGTTCCCTGGCAAATCAAATCGTTTTGGCTGAGGGCAAAGTGAAGTTTCATAACTTTATATTTAGGCTGTTTTAACGTTGTATCCTGCTGTGTCTTTGACTGAATCGTTTACTTTATTTATTGTCTTGTATAGCTTCTTATACCTTTTAGGCTAATTATACTATTATTGATCAATAAAACTGAAATTTAACAAAAATAGTTAAATATTAAATATGTCACTATTTAACTTATTTTTTGTGTCTATATTCTGTAATTGATAGTTCTTATTCTATTGCTATTATTATAGTATACATAAACGATATGCTATAATCAATATTTGTATGATCGTATTAGTGTACTTATGATATTAGCCTATATAATTATACTATTATTATATATAATAAGATGGAACTTTTGTACACCACATACAAACCACTGAAATAGGTTGATAAATGTAAAAAAAAAATAATAATCTTTTTTATCCAGGAAAACCGCAGCTCACACGTTTACTTGCATTTGATTACAGTGCAGTCTTGCCCAAGGGGGTAATCTACCAGTCAGAAACATAGACAGTATAAGCAGTGGACAGAGCCATCTCATTGGAACTCAGTTGAGACAGTTGAAGCCCATTTTTAGCGATTTTTTTGCACTTCCGTTCCTGACGCGCAGACTCAAACCGACTCAAACTAAGCTTGATGACGTGAACACCCTGTCTGACAGATGTAAATATTCTAGTAGCTGTGCGTGAAAACTGCCAACGTTGATCTTGCAGAGACGGCGAGCTTGAGCAAAGAGTTCTTTGGCGTGAGTGAGCAGGAGTAAGTAATTTGTATAGTATTTATTTTAAAATGTAACGCCAGTACGCCATATTAAGTTAATGCATTGATTGCCTGTGAGCTTCTGCTACTGTCTGTACGGTAATTTCTCTACTGTGCGACAGAGCGTCGAGTGGTTATGACGCAATCGTTAGCCTATTTTTACAAAAACTGTTTCTACGGGGCCATAATGTAACATAGAAGGTAATGGAGCCGTTTATACATTGTCGTGTTTCTTTAGAAATAAATAATGGACAAATGGAGTCTTTAAACGCCTCAGATGTAAAGTTATTCGCTGTCAAAGTGACGCGAAAATGAATGGGAGTCAATGGGAATGCTAACGCAAGTGAAGTTCTGCTACAAGATGGCGGCTCCCGCGAGGCTTCAACTTCCGGTCGATGGATTACCCCCTTGGTCAGAAACTGAAGTCTCCCCAGGGGCCGCCATTTGCTAACAAGCCTTCACCTGCTGTTAGCATCCCATTGACTCCCATTCATTTTGGCGTCACTTTGCCAGCAAATAACTTTACATCTGATTTTACGTCCATTATTTATTTCTAAAGAAACACGACAATGTATAAAAGGCTCCATTACCTTGTATCTTATGTTATGGCCTCGTAGAAGCAGTTTTTGTAAAAATAGGCTAACGATTGCGTCATAACACACAACTCCGTGTGGCACAGTAGAGAAATTACCGTATAGACAGAAGTAGAAGCTTGCGCGCAATCGGCGGGATGTGGAGGCATAAAGTCAAGGGAGAAGCCCATAGAGAGTTGTAAAGTTGCTCCTGCTGCTAGCTCATGGACAGCTAATACTCACGATCTCCGGCTCTGCAAGATTCGGAAGGGAATGATTCAGATTCCTCTTGGCACAGCTACTAGAGAAGACGTACAACTGTCAGTCAGGTTGCTCACATGACATCTACGTCATCAAGCTCAGTTTGAGCCTGCGCAGTGCGCTTGGCAATTAGGAAGTGAGTGCTTCTAATTGACTTCACTTTGCTCCGTTGAAGTCTATGGGGTCGCTGTGCCCATTTCTTTTACTGTCTATGAGTCTTGCCCTCAGCAGAATGTCGATGAGTGACTGAAGGATTGCGGCTGGTGGATTACCCCCTTGATCTCAAACCCCGTTGCACACCGGTGCACGCCGTTTCCAAGAAACATGACGTTCAACACGAAAACCGTAGCAAAACGTTGCACACCGTTTTGAACTTGAACGTGCCCCAGCTCAGAGACTTGGTTTGATTGGTTACAGGGTAGTTTGTGATGTCAGAAACATCAACGATTTCAAACTGTGTTTTTAAAGGGTACATATCATGCTTTTAAATCGTTCCTTTTTTACATATAAATCATACATTTGTGATCTATATAAAGCGGAACTGCAATGCTTGGGTCTGAATTCCTCATTATTATAGCTCCACAGGCCCCTTTTCTACCCCTTTTCTGATGTGCGTCTGAGAGCAACTCGTTTTGGTGCGGTCTCTTTAAATCCAGGCTGCAGAGGTGACACTCGGTTCAACTCCACCCCGTTCGGACATTTTTGTAGTTTGATAGCAGAGATACGATTATCTAGCGGCACAGAAAAGTTTTATTCCACACGTTATTAACAAAATGTCAACAACGGAAGACTTGTCCATCAAGCCTTACATGTTCGAGCCAGAGTCGGAGCGAGATGAAAATAAAGACGACGAACCTGCAGAACAACGTCTTCATATGGATGTATCGCAATGGTGTGTTACTGTATTTACAGTAAGTTCTCCATCCATGCCCACTACTAACGTTACAATACTGCATGTTTTACAACGACTATTTAACACTCTATATAACAAAATATAAGTTATATTATAAACAATTAAAGAATAGGCGATTATTTCTCTTGTTAAAACAAGCACACTAACAAGACAACTGCTAAACCATGACCACTGTGTGTTTTAAGAAAGTAACGTTAGTACTTTATTTTTATTAACGTTATTTACAGCTTACCGAAGTGCTCTGTTCGTCGTCTCCAAAGATAGAAGGAACTGACCCCTCAATCAGACGAAGTCTATCGGCAAATCCTTCTTTATACTGGCGGAGGTTGCTGAAGTAAAGTTAGTTATCCTTGAAGTGCTTCGCGCATACAAAAATGACTTTACCCACAGATGTGGGTACATTTCCGTGAAAAATAAAACTCTTCGAAGAGGTTCTGGGAGACGGTGTAATGAACCGTGTGGGTTACTACATCCAACAACTGAACATTTTGACGTACTCTCTCGTAACTTCTGCATCCTTGAACTTGGACTACAAAATTGCAGCGAGAAATTAAAATGGCGGATTGCTCGAAGTGTTGGGCCGGAAGTCGATGTCCTTATTTGGCAGTTCCGCCGCCAATACTGTGACGTAATAGTTCACAAAACGTCATAGATTACAGAAAAATCGAAACCAGTTGAAAAATGTGACCAAAACAGAATATAAAGATATCAACGAAGTTCCTGAAGAGACTAATTTCAACTTTTCTGTACTTATAAACACTCCAAATATACAACAAAAGACATTTAAGGGCTAAAAAAAGTCAATTTAGCATGATATGTCCCCTTTAAGATACTACTCAGCAATGGTGTTGACTTATAAATTTACACATGGTTTGTCTTAAACCATATTAAAAACACCACATAGACATATAAACAACATTAAAAACTTGATTTTCACTATAGGGGGACTTTAAGTATGCATGCAAATTCTGAATTGCATTTTGTTTATTTCAATAATGCAAGTAAAAAAGATTACAGAAATATTTCAGGTTAACAATCATATAAAAAAAAATATATAAATCACTTTTCTTTCGTTTTCCTACATTAGTCATTGTTCAGGTCAAGCCACAGGTTCAGATTTCATTTTGCACAAATACATTGATGATAAGCAGAGAGCTCAATACAAGGATCCCCAATCCCCATATTAATGTGTTGTTTCAACAAAGTTTATTAGATTTTGTTTATTAAAAGTTACACCTGATTTTAATAGCTACATATCCAAAACCCCCAATTTTTTTTCTTTGACAAGGTTTTCCACTCCACTGACATGTTTGTTCCAGATCTTATTATCTGAGTTACAAAGACCTATTGGCGCAACTTTGGACTCCTAAACAGAGTTCATTCTGAGAACGATTTCCAATTATTTGTCTAACCTCGAATCTGTTTACACTTTCATCGCGTCATGCAGCGGGAGTGTCCAACCAATCACACACGGTAGCCTACAGGTAACACATTAGCCTATCAGCTTATCTTTCTTGACTCAGTTTGAACATAGCCTAACAAATAAACAACTGTAATAAAGTTCTGCTGCTAACATAATATAAAACCAGATATAATTTTAAAAAAGAAACATTTGCTTTCGAAGAGTTTGTATAATTTCAGAGTAGGCTAGGCTATATGTTGACTTTCGTCAATGTTTTCGTTGTGTTTACATTTTATTTTATTATGTCGTGTCATTGACTGCTGTTTTCTGTCTGCTGTGATTGTGAATGATTTAGTCTGAACTTTGAATTTTGAAAATTAGTTCACTATTTTGTTGGAATAAAACAGTTAACAGTTTCCATTAGTGTTTTTCTCTCTATTTTAGTAAATTAATAGGCTACTATTGCGTATAGTAAAATGTATATATATATATATATATATATATATATATATATATATATATATAGTAATAATATATATATATATATATATATATATATATATATATATATATATATATATATATATATTTATTATTGTTTATTTAGAAGGCTAGCTATAAGTCTACAAGAACAGTCACCTGTGCATCGGTCTATAATGGGGCCTAATTTCTAGTAACCAATTTGATAAACAGTTGTATTTTGAATTGGTTTTTGCCAATAAACAACTGTCAAAGTGTCCACTCAGAATAATCAGCAAGCAGACTAGAACCAGTAAAGTCACAAGTGCTCTATACCTTTTACCTATAGGCTTTGAGACCAACATTAAACGCATACACCAAAATTGGATTGGGATCAGTGATTAACCAATAAATTAGCCTACATGAAATAAAGTCATTATAAAAAAAACATATATTCTATTTTAATGATCGCTGCATGGGATCAAGTCATTACTACACACGATACCGGAAAAGACACTCAAGACTCACACATATATTTATTTATTTTACTATTAGGTGAAAATTCCTTAAAGTGTTCATCTTGTCTCTGTGAACCCACTGTCATTTTCGGTCGATTTCGAACACAGCCTTGGTATTGCCTGGATCTGGCGGAGGCGTTGACGTATCGCAGCAAGGGGCCAAAGCGGACAATGACGCGTCCTGTCTATTACTCGAAAGGGCGTTTAGTTTATCCTGACTTAACTTTGTGAGGGCTTATAGGCATAGCCTACACAGCTCCCTAAAAGTTCTAACACTATTAAATCAGGTGTTTTTTTTTTTTTTTTTTTTTAGAAAAGTGGAATATTTTGGAAGACTTTTTTTTTATCATTTCAGAGTGGATTATGCTGACCTTCGTCTTTGTGTGCCTCTCTATCTCAGTCACAGGTAAGTTAGCGTCCATGTTGTCAGTGACTGCTGTGATTATTTAGCAGCTAATTAAAGATTTTCAAAGTAGCCTACTATTTTTTATATATATAGCTATATTCTATAGGCTATATATTATGCGTATAGTGGAGTTTAGCGTTTAAATTGTTTATTTATAGGCTAGCCGGTCTGCAATGAACAAACAAAACATCATAGGCCTAACTGTAACTCAAATGATGTGTCATATCATTTAACCAATTCCATAAATCTTTATTTTGAATCGGCGTCAATAAACCTTGAAAACCAACTCGCAAATTTTTGAAGTCGAACCATTTGAAGAAGCGAAGCCTACTTCATTCACATTCATTCGAATCAGTGAACCGAGTCAAGTAAGAGCCGTTCGAAATGTGCTTGAGATTCATACGTAGGCTAGCAAAAACATTGTTTGAGATGCGCCTTGCCTCCTTTCTTATACTGTCTATGCTTGCCTCGCCTGAAATGTATGCGCAAAAAAAGCGCAGGCAACGGACAGATCTCTCTTCTCGCAGTGGATCAGACACCTAGATCAAAGGCGGATATCGCGGGATTCACGCTCATGCAGGTGTTGCTAATAAACTGGATGTAATTTAAAGGGACCCAGTGTAAGATTTAATCACATCTAGAGGTGAAATTGTATTTTGCATTCAAATGAATTGTGCTCTCCAGCGCCTCGCTTTTTCAGCACTTCGTCGAGTTTTCCATCAGGTGAACAGGTTTGTAATTTCAAACAAACTGCAACTTGACACAGCGAACAAACAAATGTTACAGTATTAGGCTACTGACTGTGAAAAACATGAACTATTGTAATTAGTATTTATGCCTTCTTTATTCGTCACATTAGTCACATAGAAATAAATTACCGTTAGGTTTCACAAAAGAAAGAGGACACTTCTTCAGTCGCGTCTGTTTCTGTTTATTTGGTAACTTAGTTACTGGACTTTCTTTCTAAATGTGACATAAATATGTCCTGTAACTATCGGGAGCTTTACCACTCTCTCAACTCCTAGTAGGCTACAGATATTTTCAGTCAGAGAAAAAGAGGAAGCTCCCGAAAAAAAAGTTGCTTTATTTTATGGTAGTCAGGTATAAAGATGACTATCTGACAGATAAATCTGACTATAGGCTATCTGACAGATAAAATAAAAACATGATTGTGATAGCTGCTAACGTTATTCATCAAATAGTCTAAGTTTTAACTATAAATGTTCTACTGTCTATATTATAAAATACACAACTAAGCAAAGAAAAAATGCTTGTAATTAAGACTGTGACATTGACTTACCTGTCAAGGAGAAAGCAGGCAACTTCAGCGTCTCTTGTGAAATATTTCTCCTTCATTAGCTCTTTCCACCTGGAAAAAGCTATCCTGACATTTACTCTTGTTTTTTTGTAGGCCTACTCCTTTTTCGTTCAATTTGGGACTTTGGCGACAAGGATTTCTTCTCCTGTTTAAAAGACACCAATGAGCATTAAGCGGTGTCGACAGCAAGTCGTTTCCCATCATGCTTTTGATCAGCGCAGGTGGAGAGCAAGCAAGGGGGTAATCCCAAGGGGGTAATCCATCCGACGGAAACGGAAGCTTCCTCTGGGTGCCGCTGTTGTGCCGAATTTGGACCCCCTGCCAAATTATTACCCTCCTCGAAGTCAGTAGCCTACCTGATTGCCTAATCCTAACCCCACCCCTAATCCTAACCCCTCCCCCACAACTAATCCTAAACCTACCAATGCTAGGGGGGTAATAATTTGGAGGGGGTCGAAATTCGGCACAACACCGCCATTATAGCTGGCTATCACCTGCTGTTAGCATCCCATTGACTCCCATTCATTTTGGTGTCACTTTGACAGCGAATAACTTTACATATGAGGCATCCAAAGACTCCATTTGTCCATTATTTATTTCTAAAGAAACACGACAATGTATAAAAGGCTCCATTACTTTGTATGTTATGTTATCGCCCCGTAGAAGCAGTTTTTGTAAAAATAGGCTAATGATTGCGTCATAACCACGGGACTCTCTGTCGCACAGTAGAGAAGTTACCATATAAACAGGAGGAGAAGCTCGCAGGCAATCTTTTACTGTCTAAAGTCAGAGTCTCTGTCCATGTGGGGGCTCTCGCAGGCGAGTGCAGAATGCATGGGAGTCTATGGGGCTTCTGTCCTGACGAAAATTTTCTTTTAGCCTTTTTAATATTAAAACACCCAGGATACGCACACAAAATGGGCATTTTAAACGATAACCTGACACAAAGACATTTGAATATGTGTATATGGTCCTCACATTTGTAAACACTGACTCGGTACTTCCGCCTACGCGTGACCTTTTCAACGTAATTGCGTACGTTTGATTCATATTGCATATGAATAGGCTATATTTGGGTCTTTTTCGAAACTTTCCCCTAATGGGATTCTTCTGGCCTTTTTTTTCCTTTCTCAGGACATATTGAGGATACAAAATCAGTTGAGTTTGCTTCTGTTGCAATTTGTTCAACCTTTTTTCATAAAGTGACTGGACTAATATTCAGTTACTGATTTAGACACGGCCAACATTAGAATCTTGAAATTAATGATTGAAATGTGAGCTTGCCTTGGGCTACAGTCAAGTGGGCGCCAATCATGAATTATTTAAGTGAAAGAGTTAACCATGGCTCGCAAGGATTGTTGAGCCACGACAGAAGTTTTCACTTTGAATGCTTTAGCCTGGCTGTTTTTTCTCCAGCATCTAAAGTGAGAAAGAAAACGTAAATGTAAAAAAACAATGGTTGTCCAAAA
This sequence comes from Semotilus atromaculatus, assembly GCA_031834385.1. NCBI lineage: Eukaryota > Metazoa > Chordata > Actinopteri > Cypriniformes > Leuciscidae > Semotilus > Semotilus atromaculatus. The sequence continues at coordinate 15,184,239 of JAULUF010000035.1, read as the reverse complement.
TGTGAAGTACAGTGGAGTTTTCCCTCTACATATACATGCAAGATTTCAGTCATAAATAAATTGTAGGCTAAATGTTTGCTTGATTGAGTGACGTCACGTGAAAACTATGAATTAAACTGTACAGTGCATGCATACTTTTAGGTTAAATTTGCTTACTTCCATTCATCCAATGACCAATTCAATTGCCAGCAAAACCTTTACAAAACTATCAAAATCTCTCATCTACACATAAAATGTGATGAAAAGCCCAAACTTACAGCTTAAACTTGCCTCTAGTTAGCCTAACGGTTAAGATGCTAACGGACTTTTTTCAAAACAACAAACCATTTCTATATAGTAAATATTCAACGGAAGCGAGTCATTTACATGAAAGAAAGTGTCAGAACCATTTGTATGTACTAGGCTAGTTGTGTAATTTTAGCGACTAAACCTGAAAGTACAGGTCCTTCTAAAAAAATTTGCATATTGTGATAAAGTTCATTATTTTCCATAATGTAATGATAAAAATTTAACTTTCAGATATTTTAGATTCATTGCACACCAACTGAAATATTTCAGGTCTTTTATTGTTTTAATACTGATGATTTTGGCATACAGCTCATGAAAACCAAAAATCTCAAAAAATTTGCATATTTCATCGGGCTATGAAATAAATTGGTTTATCTCGGTGGATCTGAAAGATGCATATTTTCACATCCCAATAGCGCCTCATCACAGGCCATTTCTGAGATTCGCTTTTGAGGGACAGACATACCAGTACACAGTACTACCATTCGGCCTGTCTTTGGCTCCCCGTACATTCACGAAATGTACACTGTTAGACTTTTCAAGGTTTTTTTACAGTAACTTACTGGCAACACTGTTGCCAGTAAGTTACTGTAATTACGATTTACAGTACATAACCATATTTCAGTTTTACAGTATAACTACATGGTACTGTAATTGTGTAATACAGTGCATTACTGTAAAATCAGGCTAATCAGTACACTACTGTAATTATTTTTTATTTGTACTAAATATAAATTAGATTTCATAATTTTGATATAGAATTAGTTTTTATTTTTATCCTACATAAGTACTACTGACATTCAAATCAATTAGACAAAATTATTACAAAATACAATTTTTTTTATTTAAAACATTTCATCACAAAATAAACAGTCTGCCAATGCTGGAAATGATGTTAAATTTTTACACATTAATGGGTGGGTTTAGGTTTTGTGTTAATTTTAACAAAGTAAATATGTCAGAAAGGTTAACACAAAAATGTGTATACATGTTAAATTAACACATTATGTGCTGTTCTTCACTGCACACATTGTTTAAAAAAAGTACATAAAATCCTAAACAAAACGTTAGCATTTTACAAAATTATTGTAGAGGCATTGGTTGTTTAGCTTATACAATTATTATAATGAAATATCAACCATTACATTCATAAAACTGCAGAATATAAATACATTAAGCAGTCAAACAGGAAATGTCTAACACAGGCCAAAACACAGTTCTTTTCACAATACATGACATATAACCACACCTTCAAAATAATTATTTCCAAAAATTTGTTGGATTCATGTACACTGGTGGCCAAAATAAGTATTTAATGGCACTTTTCCACTGCATGGTACGGTACGGCTCGGTTCGGTGGAAAAAGCAACCAAGCTAAAGCGAACCGAACCGTGCCGTACCTAGTCGAGTCGTACCATGCAGTGGAAAAGTGCCATAAGTGTCCTGATGTTTTGAAAGAAGTCTCTTTGAAGCTCAAAAAACATTTCTTATTATTATCAATGTCTGACTGTCTACTCCTCCATCTTTTCCACAGCATAGGAGTAAAAGTCATCATCAAAATAATCTTTAAAAAGCCAACAAAATGTTTTTGTCTACCTTTGTGAATAAATGAACTTATCCAAAGATTGGTTCCTGTTCAGAACTTGACTGACAACATCAGAATGTTCCCTGGTCTGTACGCATGTCCACAAACACAAATGTACTCAGTCCTTCAGAGGAGATCCCGATTCCAACACTATATAAAACAAGAGAGAGAGAGAGAGAGAGGAGAGAAAATTCTATATTAAATTTTTTTTTTTTTTTTTACATTTTTATTATTATTTTTACTAAAACTTAAGAATATATAATTGCATTTTCAAACATTTCAGATGGACTAAATTAAATTATGCCAGATTGTAATACTTACATATCCTAAATTCTGTCCAAGAATGCAGAGATCCATATGGAGAAAGACTGAAATCGATGTTTTAGCCCATTTCAGCTTGTCTGGAGTGAAGGGGTTCCTGTTTGAGACAAAAACACAGTAAGACACATGCAATAAATCACTGAGTGATGATCGTTCTCCTCCCAGTAGTTAACTCACCCGTGCGCTGATACTAGGACCTTCCTGGTCAGGTGGGACTGCAATGGTAGAGTCTTCTTCTGCCTAATAAAATATCAAAATAATGTAACAAATATATAACTTGAGTTGTTAAAATGCTAGATTTGGTATGAATGAAGTAAGAGTTTTACTGCAATACTTACTTGGATACATTTAATCTGGTGAGACTGAACATAGAAAATGGTCCATCTTCTGATTGGTTCATTTGCTGTGTAATAAATATAATGTTAGACTAGACATGATGCAAAGGTCACTTAGCCTATTTGATATAAAGTTAGCCAATTTTATAGAGATTTTATATAAGATATTGTATGCTACCTGCACCAGTGGCTCCAAATCACTTATCACATAATGCTAATCATTTAAGCAAACTTATGTCAAAATGATTTTCAATTACAGTTTAGGCTTACCTCAGGAATCTTTCTAGACGTCGCTGGCGCGAATTGGCGCTTTGTTGCAGTTGCCTTTTTAAACACATACAAAATTGCAGTAAATATTAAGTTCCATTAAAAAAAAAAAAAAATATATATATATATATATATAATATGTTATAGTTGGCAAACTAATGCTAAGAAAGGTGGCCGCTAGCCATAAAACATGTTAGCCAACATAACGTTAGGCCTATTTTCTCAACAGTAGGCCAACATTGCTACAACCAAAACTATATAGCCTAATGTAAACTAAGCGTTGCTCCTCTAAATAACAATTTAATAATCCAATACTGTCTATGGCACAATACTGTCTATGGCACAAACCTGTCAACACAGACAGAATGTTTACCTTGCTTTCTGGTCTCTTTCTCGGTGAAGTGAATTCCGTCTCTTCCCCGGGCCAGGCACGAACGGCGCGGTCCAATAAAAGTCAGCCAGAACCCGGTGATGTTGCACTGGATGCTCCGGCGCGACACGACAAATCCCAGACAGTGTATTATGCGTTGTTATATTTCTGACGTACGGTACTCCGACTCCGAGTCCAAGCGCTCGCGCCATTTCTGACAAGGGACATGTTTGCATTTGCATTAATGGTCCGGTCGCTTCAATGTGTCCAATATAAAAAGCCTCTGACTGACTGTTATAACGTAGACACGGGGAGTAAGGCAAAAATTAGGAAATAAAAAGCACGATGGAATGGTGCCAGTCAGAGAGACCGTTACGTCAAATACAGTAGTATACTGCAAATTAAAAAAAAATACAGTAAGTCTCTGTATACCACATACAGAGACTTACTGTATTTTTTTATTTTGCAGTATACTACTGTATTTGACGTTGGACGTCACAGAAAATTCCCATGATGCAATGGGAATTATTGTTTTACACAGTTATTTACTGTAAAGAGAAATAACAGTATAATACTGGGTGATTTAAAGTAAATAACTGTTAGTAGAAATTACAGAAAAGTCTAACAGTGTATGGAAACAGCACTTTCCCCTCTGAGACAGCGGGGCGTGCGAATACTGAACTATCTCGACAATTGGCTAGTCCTAGCGCAATCAGTTAATAATACACAGATCCTGGATAATCAGCCATCTGGAATGCCTGGGTCTAAGGATAAATTTTTCAAAGAGCATTCTATCTCCCAGCCGGAATATTTCCTTTCTGGGCATAGTGCTGGACTCGGTAGAAATGAAAGTGCATCTCTCTCAGAGCGTGCTCTCACCATTCGGCGCCTAGCGGCATCGTTCAGAACGGGCGCCCGCTCCCCCCTCAAACGATTTCAGAGGATGCTGGGTGTCATGGCCTCAGCGTCAGCAGTACTCCAGGACTATTGCACATGCAGCCTCTCCAACGCTGGCTAAAGAGCCGTGTTCCGACTCACCTTCTAATCAGAGTGAATCATGGCTGTATCAGAGCCCTGACGCCCTCGAAATCCATCGACTGGTACCAGTCCGGTGTGAGTTTGGGCGTGAGTTAGAGGAGAAAAATGGTCACGACAGATGCCTCCAAAATAGGTTGGTGACTTTGGTCGAGCCCGGAGAAGCGCCTACCCGTAAACTGTCTGGAAATGAAGGCGGTTGCTTTAGCACTCAGAACTTTGCTCCCGTACTTAAAAGACGAACACGTCCTGGTCCGATCGGACAACATGATGGTGGTGTTATATATAAATCGCCAGGGTGGACTCAGATCGAGCTACCTGCACAATATGGCCAGGAGTCTCATTCTATGGTCCCAGCGCAATCTGCGCTCGCTGAGAGCGATGCATGTGCCAGGCGTTCTGAATCAGGGTGCGGACATGTTATCCAGAGACAAACTTCTCTCAGGGGAATCGTCTCTCCACCCTCTGACAATTTAGTTAATGTGGAAAATCTTCGGCGAGGCTGAGGTCGACCTCTTCGCCTCCGGAAAAAACACTCACTGCTCACTTTTTTTTCTTTTTTTTTTTTTTTTTAAGCACGGACGCGCTCGCCCACGAATGGCCGAGCTTTCCTCTGTATGCTTTTCCCCCGGTTGCGATGCTACCTCAGATCATTGCTCGGGTCAGGGAGAGGAAATATGCAGTACTTCTCGTAGCCCCGCTCTGGAGAACTCAGACGTGGTTCCCCGAGCTGGCACAAATGCTGAAATCAGCCCCATGGCCAATCCATCTGAGGACAGACCTCCTCAGACTGGTCAATGGATGATATTCCCGTCCCGACTTGTGGGCCCTTTGTGTATGGCCCCTCAATGGGTACCCGGGTGCCTCCTGAGCGGAGTGCTAAGAACTAATAATGAAGCAAGAGAGCTGTCAACCAGACGCCTCTATGCTCAGAAGTGGAATGTGTTCTCTGGCTGGTGTGATACTAAAAGCCTGAATCCACATGTGCGGGATACCGAGTGTACTCGCCTTGTTACAAGAGCTTCTGGATGTGGGTCGCTCCTCCTCCACGCTCAAAGTATATGTTGCAGCCATAACAGCATCGCACGATCCTGTAGCCGAACAATCATTAGGGAGAAACAATCTTGTTGTTCACTTCCTGAGAGGAGCTAGGAGGCTGAACCCTCCACGCCCCCCCCCCCCCCCGCCCCTGTGCCGGTGTGGGACCTTTCCACAGTCCTGGATGCACTGAAGGGCGCTCTGTTTGAGCCGCTTCGGACTGCACACCTGAAGCAGCTCTCGCTTAAAACTGCTCTTTTACTGGCACTTGCCAGTGGATGAGTGTGATGCAAATTTACAAGATGCTAATTTTTTTGTCTCTCCTAATCCTCCTCACTCCTCATCAGCCACTTGAAGGGCCTGTTTCTTTTTTTCACACCATTTTTCTGCACATTTCTTGCGTTTCTTCTCCATCGCTCTGACTATTTTGACAGCTACACACTGACACTGCACGCTCGCTCAGAGCCCAGAAGGGGAGGTGATTAAAGATGTGATTGGACCAGCCTCAGTCAATCAAGAAAATAACCAATGGGCCGCTGATCTACGTGTGTCATGGGCCGGTCTGTGAGAAAGAAAAAAACCCACGCTGACTTTTTTGTCTTAAAAATAATACATACCTTGGTAATCAAAAATAAATTGCTCAAAAATAAATTGTAACCTTTGTCCAATTTCGATCGCTTCACATCTCCCTGAAACCTGTCAACAAAACGGACAACATCGGATGTACTTTGGCAAGTACATGAATGACTGAGAAAAAAACACGCTGTTCACAGTCCATTTTGAGAATGAATGGCGTTCGTAGCGGGCGGCGGCGCGTAGTATCGCTACCCTACTTCCGGTCTCGGTCGCCATTTTGTGAAATAGGCCTATGCGTTTCAACGGCACAAAGATCCCAGCGCCGCCAATTAAAGGTATTGTAGGTACGATTTTTATAAAAACTTTTTTCCAAATTTGTTTGGACATGGTAAAGACATGGTATTGTTTGATGACAAGTTTATTGGATTGATTATTTGAATGTGCATGCTCCTCCCAAACTTTATGAAACATGTGAAGATTCCACCATTGCATCTGTTATAGAAGATATCGACAGCGCATTATTTTTAAAAGAGGAACAGAGAACTGTGATCAAGGCATTTGTCCGGAAAGATGAATGAAGAACATGCGTCATTTACTCCGTTGCTCTGATTGGTTGTAGGTCTATCCAACTGAATGCAGAGGCTATGCACAGAACCAGAGAATGTCTAATAAGGCGAGAACTTCCACTCTTAGTAAACTTCCGGCTTCTGAACTGGTTGCAGTTCCACTCTGGTTCCATATGAGGGCGCTCATAGGATGAGTGCAGAATGAATGGAGGTATACCCCTCAAAATCCACTTTTCTCAGGATATAATTTTTTGTCTAGTAATTTGAATGTTGTATTCTAAGGAGATGCAAAGAAATTAAACAATACTAGGTGTTAGATTTTTTTAGAGTCACTTATTTGCTTTAAAAAGTATTTTCATTTTAATGTCAATGACGTCACACTGTACGACCAGAGATACTGCTTTATGGCAACCCTTCAGTCACTTAAGTGCTTTCGCGCTCTGCACTTTCTTTTCTTTCGAGGCATCGACAACACAGCTGACACAGGTAAATACAGGTGCTAGAAGAGTTAAGTCCGCCTTAACATTCTGGTCCCGCTTTGGATGCCACGATGCCATCAAGCGGTATCTCTAGTCGTAATCAGTCCTTCACTGACCAATCAGCGTTAATTAGCAGAATGCTAGCGTGTAATGGGCAACAACAGCTCAACCTGTAAGAAATCGAAAGGACATAAGTTCATTCAACTTTCGACCTATAACCCATGTTGAACTTGCAAAACCTACAATCAAATCTGAGATTTCTCAATGGCAATCGGGTGAAAAATAAATTTAGCCGTCTAGCTCCATATACTCCAATAAATTTTGCACTCATGGGCGATCGCCCCCAGTGGAACTCTGGTGGAACTACAATAGACTTAATAGGGAGTGGCCAGGCTCTCCGTCAGACTTGCTCTGACAGAACCGATCACCACCAGTGTGATCACCGCGAGATGCATGACGGTTAGAAATGTGTCCGAGAACGGTCCGCCTAGCTCTGATGTCATGCTGACGTATGTCAAAAAACTCTCATGACCCTTGCGCAAGGCGAACGTGTCGGATTCTGCAGTCGCACGCAGTTACTCTTCACCGACTGCGCTGATCTAAAGCATGATGGGAAACGGCTTGCTGACAACACAGCTTAATGCTCATTGATTTAAACAACTGATGTATTGTTCTCTTTTAAAATGTTTGAATGTTAAAACTCTGGTATCATGTTTCATGTGTATACATACGTTATGTGGGAATACACTCTGACAGTGTGATATGGGTTATGTGATGTCATTTTTATAAATAAAAAATACATTAAAACACATGTCTGTATTGAAGAAAAAAATATTGATAAACACTTATTTGGAATGGAATTAAATAACAAGTACTTTGGGTGTCTTGTTCATTATATTTATTTTCATATAAGCAACAGAACTTAAAGTACATCCAGTTTATTAGCAACACCGTGCACGAGCGTGAATCCCGCGATATCCGCCTTTTGATCTCATAGGTGTCTGATCCACTGCGAGAAGAGAGAACTGTCCGTCTTGCCTACGCTTTTTTCACTCCTCCCCTCACTGCAGCCGCCTGCTCTCATCTACATTTCAGGCGAGGCAAGGCGCATCTCAAACCAGGCTAATGTGTGCTCGTTTTGTGCTTGAGCTCCACCAAGTACTGTTACTTCAACAGCTCCAGGCATGTGAACAAAAGCGGCAATCTCATTGGTCAGCCAGTTTTTAACGCAGTGCGTCAAATCAAATAAACGAACCGGAGGCATTTTTTAATTTAAGTTTTTACGCCTGCCGTTTTCCGCGTCGGTGTGCATACTCACATTGGCGCCCTTTGTTTAGTCACGAGGTGTTAAATGTCAGCGACAAACGCACAAGATAATCGTCCCCGTGTGCACAAGGCTTTACACGTCATTTAAATAAATGAATATTCGATTTTTATGAGCCGAAATATTCAAATACAATAATAATACCCATCCCGACTCTGAAGCAAAAGCTTGAACGTGGGAGTGCAAGCACAGTTTCTTATATATCCGCTTTGCGGGGCAGGGTGTGCGATGCAAATCTTGCACAACTCTGTCCATTGGCTCGTTTAGTTTATACTCTCAGGTGAGATCCCAATTCATCAGTTCAGTTCTGACGTAACGTTGAATGTGACTGACTGATAGGGAACCTCTGTAAATGCAATTTATAATGTGTTCAATGTGATTTTAATGTGAATTTCTTCTTACTGATGTAATAAGAAAAATAAATCTCTTAATTTCTTTCTGTCTGCAGGCCTACATGCCCAATTTGTAGTTACTATCGGGAATCCCTCAGTTAAAGTGAAGGAGAATGAGAGTAAGTTTCATTTTGCCTATTCTGTTTATTTGTCTTTCAATTATAATTGTTTCTGTTTGTCATGAGCAGTCAGATGGAGAACGTCCTGGTTGCGTATTCAACCCACTGTTCCCTGAAGGAGGGAACGGAGGACGTAGTCAACGTCGACTGAATGGGGATCACGCCAGGGAGCCAATCATCTTCGATTACTATTAATCGAGCCAATGGAATTGGCGAGTGTGACTCGCATCACACACTCCGCCCCCGTAGCGCGGGTATAAATCCGGAAGTGGATGCACGCAATAGTTGACTGAGGAACCGATCGGCCCCCGGAGTCAGCGTTGGTCCATCAGTAGTGGCGAGGGGACTACGTCTTCCGTTCCCTCCTTTTCAGTCGAGAACGTCAGACGTAGTCAACGTCGACTGAATGGGGATCTATTTGAAAATGCCACTAATGCTGCCACCTTCCAGTGCCTGATCCCCTCGATTTAAGGAGATGGGACAGGGCTTAGGCCAGGGAAGTCACTGCTGTTCCTGCAGGATCACTGGGTTCCCTGTGCGTTCCCTGTGCGTTCCCTGTGCGTTCCCTGTGCGTTCCCTGTGCGTTCCCTGTGCGTTCCCTGTGCGTTCCCTGCACATGGAAGGAAGGGACGCTGCGGAAGCCACATCCTGCCACAGGAGGTAACATGTGGAAATATACATATGAACTAAGTGTATAACCAGGCAGTTCAACATATGACATGTCACTGTGGTGGCTCCAGCCTATGACAGGGGGGAGACTCAACCAAACAGTGACGGCAGAGGAGGCTCTGCCAAGGGAAGACATGGGCTCGCCGCAGGGAGCCGTACCGTGGAAGAATACACATATGGGATTGCCATAGGGATCACAACATACCGTAATTCCTCAAATAAAAACTGGGGCCTTTATTTACCTGAACTGCAGAAGGTAATAGGCTTTTATTTGAAGCAGGCTTTTATTAGAGGCAGGCCTTTATTTAAAAAAGATTTAAATCAAATTTCCGTCAGGGTTCCATATGCTCCTCAAGACAAGTTCATTTTCAATAAAGTTGTTGAAAAGTCCGTTACACTAGCAGCACTAAATGATACCCGTTACATCCATTGTAGCTACTGCCATCTATTGGCTGTACATTACGATGAACTTGAATGCACATTAGGGGCTGTTTACACCTGGCCACTTCATGCGTTTTCTCAGATCGGAAAGCTATCTGATTTATCAAAACAATTCAATTTAAACCTGGTCACAATGTGTTTTCGCAAAACGGATATAAATCTTCAATTCCCGTGCTGTATGCAGATTTAATCGAGTTCACGTCACCGGAAAGCAAAAGATATGAGCTGCATTTGATTGGTCAGCAAAGACCGCAATAAGAGAGAGCGGCAACAGCCCTGGTAGGATCATTTAATTTCTTTACTTTTAATGATGAGGATTGTGTTGTCTGCGACTTACTTTCACTTTGATTTGCAATAGTTTGCACGTTGGCTTTATGAATAGATGCTCAGCTGCAGTGATGCATGTTGCAGTAGCGTCGTCACATCTTGCTATAACATTACATATAACATGCTCTCACACGTTTATTTTTTAGCGTTTTGGGGAGGAGTAAAATTTACATATGTGGTTTCAACAACCAGATGCATTTACACTTGTCCAGTTTTCTCTGGAACGCGTCTCAGATCTCCTCCTGAAGTGGTTCGAGCGATCGGATTTAAATCGTCTCGAATGCGCTTCGGATGGCATTTATACCTGTTTTTTTTTGCGATCAGATCACAGAAAACACTTGAAGTTTGCCAGGTGTAACATCTCTAGGGCATTACTATAGGGCATTTAGGAGATTATCCACACAAATTTTGACTACGCACCCGGCCACTATCAGAGGCCCGGCCTTTATTTGAATACCGGTTTTTATTTGAGGAATTACGGTATGGACCCAGCCTAACACAGGTTCCACCAGTGCATACGAGTGATAGGCCTGGCTTCGGACGTTCCGCCACGTCTGTAGCCGAAGGGTATGGAGGAACTCGACAAGGTTCAGCTAATAAGGAGAACTCTACTGGAGCAAGAATTGCGCATGTATCTAGTCCATAGGAGGGGAATAGCGCAGCAGAGAGACTATATAGGGCACCATCCATCAAACTGACAGTTTTATTGCCGCCCTATGATTGGTTCCCGCCCTAAGCCCCGCCCCTTTTACCCCTCCCACCCACTTCCGGTCTGACCATCTGGAATTTTCCCACGCTAGCCCCGCCCCTTCCCACCCCCACAACCCCCACTTCCGGTCTGACCATCCGGAGCGTGGGAATTCTCCCACGCTAGCTCCGCCCCTTTCCACCCCCCCCCCCCCACCACCCCCACTTCCGGAGAGATCATGTGACCGCGGGAATTCTCCAACGGTACGGAACCCCGGCCATCCGACCCGGTACGGAACCCCTCCCATCCGACCCGGTTCCGGACAGGACACCTGCTGTACACCTGTTACGGGCACCTGTCTTGTTCAATGTAAAAATGTTCAAAATAATGGAAAAACATTCAAAACAATACATTTGAATCTTTTTAAGAAGGATGACAGAAAACAGATAGGTTTAGTGTTTTTTATTAAAGAAAGGGTTTTCACGTTTACATTTGAAATCTTTTTACTTTCACACATTTGTAAAAATTGTTAAATAGGGTTTTCTCAAATTGCATCAAGCAAATAGTTATATTTTCCATCATACATTTAAAAAAGTTGTACTTTTCACATAACACAGTGCTTAAAACCATTAAGACCGTTTATATCACTAAGACCAGTACAGGTATTTTACCTTCACACATTATTTTGTAAAATGTTCCATTTTATATAAACCAGCTGTTTAAAAGGTGTTTTCTTAAAGTTATCTTAATGTTTTAGTATGAAAGCATCTAAAACAACGTGTATTAAAATTATATCATGCAAATAGATCTAATTACTATATTTGAAGAAGTATTTTTTCACAATTACCTAGTGTTTAAAGCCATTAAGACCAGTACAGGTATTTACCTTCACACATTATTTTGTAAAATGTTCTTAAAGTTATCAAAATGTTTTAGTATGAAAACATCTAAAACAACACGTATTAACATGATATCAAGCAAATAGTTCTATTTTCTAACATATATTTGAAGAAAAGTTGTACTTTTCACATAACACATAGTGCTTAAAACCATTAAGTCAATTTATATCATTAAAACACATTACATGTCTTTACTTTATTGAGTAAAATGTTCCATTTTACATAAGACAACTGTTTTCAATCACAATAATAACTAAAACAGCCTGTATTAAAATTATATCAAGTAAATAGTTATGTTTTCTTAATAAACCATCTAAATCCGCATGTATTAAAATGACATCAGACAAATAGGTCTATTTTCTATCATACATTTCACATAACACGTATAGTGCTTAAAACTATTAAGCCCATTTATATAATATCATTAGTGTTCATACACTTAAAACATTAATGAAAAAGTTTAAAGAGTGTTTTCTTAAAGTTATCAAAATGTTTTAGTATTAAAACATCTAAAACACCATTTTAAAAATGTTAAAAGGTCAATGTTCAGTCATTTACAGAAAAGTATACAAGTTAAGTGTTTTTTCATTACAAAAAGATACATTTACACATTATTTGCAAAATGTTACATTTTACATAAAACATCTGTTTTAAAAAGTTTTTTCTTAAAGTTATCAAAATGTTTTAGTATGAAAACATCTAAAACAACATGTATTAAAATGATATCAAGCAAATAGTTCTATTTTCTATCATACATTTCACATAACACGTATAGTGCTTAAAACTATTAAGCCCATTTATATAATATCATTAGTGTTCATACACTTAAAACATTAAAGAAAAAGTTTAAAGAGTGTTTTCTTAAAGTTATCAAAATGTTTTAGCATTAAAACATCTAAAACATCATTTTTAAAAATGTTAAAAGGTCAATGTTCAGTCATTTACAGAAAAGTATACAAGTTAAGTGTTTTTTCATTACAAAAAGATACATTTAACTTTCATTATTTGTAAAATGTTACATTTTACATAAAACACGTCATGATATTAAAACTACATCATGTTAAAAATCATAGTATCAAAAAATAGCCTTACGTTTTTACAAATCCGATTGCTGAAAAAGAACCAGCACCTCCAAAACTTAGAGGTTTTATTCCAAAAGTCCTCGTGAGGAGCTCCGCGAAACACGTCCGCACTCTTACATCCCAAAAGTTAGAATGGGATACCTAATGTCCTGACATCAGACAGACCTAGACTCCACCCCTAGACCCACCCACAACACGTGGTCAGATGACGTGCTCGTGGGAAAATAGAATACAAAGTTCCCACGATCCGTGTACGCGCACACACGCACGCGCATATACACACACACACCTGGAGCGTGGGAGAATTTCACACGGCCTACATCCAGCCCCACACACACAAACCCCCTCCCCATAGTGTGACGGGATAAAGGAGGGCTGTTTAAAAATCAGTCTCTAAAATTCACAAGTTGGACCGTCTGACAGAGTGGATTATAAGAAACACGAAACCTGCACGAGACCACGGCACGGATTTTGTGTGTTGTTTAACAACGGGGACAAGATACATACTTCTTGCGGATCATATCAATAAACAACCTGAGGATTATGTCATATCATTTGCCAGCCCATTTGCAGTGATTTTGGAAAGGGCGCTCGCGGCCTATTTCTGAGGATTTACAGTGTTGGAATATATTTTTTCTAAAATCACTTGGCTTTTTTAAACGGTAGCCTACGACGCATTTGGATCTGTTAAGGGATACGCACCATAGGATTACCGTCTGCAACGAACTCACAGAAAAGCATCGATCGGCTGAATACATTTTGTGATTATTTATCCTTTTTCTATGTAAAGTATACTTTTGAATTGCCAGTGTATAAAATGTGCAATATAAATAAACTTACCATGCATTGCTTTGCCTATGTCACAGGAGAACTTATATTTATTTTACAACTCTATGCTCTCTAACAGGGTAGATTTGGCACACACACACACACGAAACGACGTGCTTTTAACTTTTAAAAAGTGAAGCGTTGTATTGGGTAACGGATCAACTCTTTAAAGAAGAGTTTTGTTTTCCACATACAATTAAAAACTTTTAAAAACAATATAGGCTAGGTTATGTATAAAGTTAAAATGCAATGGTTTAGTATTCGTACATTTTACAACGTTATCTGAAGAAAGTTAGAATGTGATCCTTCACATAGGCTACAGATTTAAAACCGTTCAAAACAACATCCCAATGTGCATTCATTTAAAACAAGTTTTAAAAATAAAACAAAAAAGAATACATCAAATAAAAGTTCGAGTTCTCTAACATTACAATAGGCCTATGCTACTAAAGTTTAGTTTTAAGTTCCGTATGATAGGCCTACATCACTCATCGACGGTAGAAATTTCATGATGCAGCCTATAGATCAGTGTGTGAAACCGTGTCTCCGTCCATCTAACACTAGATTTATTTATAATTAGGCCTACACTAAATAACATTTATAAAAATAATAGTTGTCTAAAAAAATTAAAATAAAAAAATTAACTATCTTACTGATTTATTCACTCGTCGATAGGATAATCCACCTCGCTCAATGGTGAAATCTGATCATTGTTTGAGAATGCGTTTTTGAAGTAAAAAAATATGAATCTGTTCAAAACTATGTGCTTTAAACTTTTTTTTTAAAAAGTGAAATGTAAGCGATAGGCAAACAGACATGCTACACTTTCACATACAACTTTAATAACTTTTTAAATGATACGGACCTTTAAAATACAAAGGTTTATAGGCTAGTATTTAAAACGTTATTAGGCCTATCAGAACAATTTAAAACAGGTTAGAATGTTTTCCTTCACATAACCTACAGATTTTAAAACCAGTTAAAAACAAAAAAGTCAACGTTAAATCTTTTAAAACAAGTTATAGAATGTCTTTCACGAACAACTTTTAAAGATAGGTCTACCAGAAAAATGGTAAATTATGTTTTAAACAATGCTTTAACATATCAACAGTTAAAAAATACATAAAACGAATAGTTTTTAAGCAAAACTTTTTAACATTTCAATTCACTACTAAACTTTTGTTTAGTTTTTAGCTAAAATATATCTTTCCGCAAAGCATCCTCGCGGCTCGCGCTCCGAAAGCAAAACATGAATGAGAAATAGACGGTCTCTGAGTCTCCGCCCACCTAGGCTACAACTCCGACAACGCATGAGAATTATACACATGTGCAGAGGTAGGCCTATAGCTACAGATTTCAATCTTGGTAAAAAGACTTAAAACAACGTTTTACATTTTATTTAATTGAGTTATTAATTCATTCACTAGATCTTTCTTAGCCTAATATTTTCAAACTGTCCTCTAGCACAGCGCTCCGACACACACACACACATAGAGCGCCTAAACTTTTACGACATCAGAGAGAGAGAGAGCATCCCTTTTTTACCATGCTATGCCTAGAAAAACGAGAAATGATCTCTCGTGAACTCTGAATGGTATTGCGAGCTTTGGGGTGATACTGTAGGCCATACTTGTCGGTTTTCTCAACAAGAAATTGATGAATGCTAAAGTCGACATCAAAATGTACCCTATACTTTGTTAGCCCATATTAGTCTTGTGGTGAACAATTAATCAGTGCGTGTTAATACACAGGGAAAACGGTATGCCATGGTAATCTTTTATCAAAATCTGAAAAGTTACGTCTGGAAATGGCATTCCTTTTCTGATGACGTCAGTTTGACGGCTTGGGTTGAAAACGCTTAACCACTCCCATCAAACCCTGCTATGAGCAGAGATGGAGAGGCGGAGCTCTAGAGTAAACCCCTCCCCTCTGTTCAATACCCCCCCTTTCACAGGGAAATCGTCACAACACTGGAGAAAAGTTGTTTTGCAACTTCCGGTTATGGGGACTTTAAAAACATTAATACAACTCTTTGCTTTACAAAAACTGTTATTACACTAAAACAAGACACAAAATAAGATATTTAATTTACCCCTACAGCTAGTCATATAGTTAATTATTTTTTATTCTGTAGTTTTACAGACCTAAAACCATGATGCTTCAAAGTATAGATTAGAAGTAGTCAAAGACACAAACGATTTTGAACATTTATATACATTTGTGTGTTGCAAAAGCAGAAGTCTACCTTCTTTAAATAAAGATTTACCTCTATTTATGCTTTAATTTCTTTAAAACAATCAGGTGACCTGTGTTATTTCTGTGATTACTTAAGAATTTAAGTGATAGTCTTTCTGTTTGAGAATGCTTGACTATCTATGACTATCCCTCTATCTATGATGCTGAATCACACAAAGTATAAACACGAAAAGTAAGTGCATGCTGTTTTACACTTAAATTTATTACCTCAGAATCACTTGAGTTAAATTAAAGCTTGAGTTAAGTTAAAACCAAACGTATCTTCATACCTGTTGTGCCAGACACAAATTGTTCTAAGAAATCTTTTTTGTTTTATAAATACACTTTTCTTATTTCTACAAATATCGGGGCTATATGAAGTTAATACACAATGAAACGAGAATAATGCTACCAATTATGTCTGACACAATGTTTTAAGAAAAGGCACTGTTTTAAAATACAGATGTTTTTTCTTTTGACAAACCTACAATTCCTATTATCTCACCCCGGTGGTGTTTAACATCCAAGAGTTGAAGAAGCAGTTCTTTATGCAAAAAAGCAAATTAATTTAAAAACAACAACAATACAAATAGTTTAAGTTGACATAAACAAAACATCCCCTGATCATCCCTTAAGTTATAGTAAACATTTACAATGTGTAATTCTGTCAGTTTGACATGACGTACCTGCACCATATTATTGTAAAGCAAACACATTTGAGGGTTAACTACGGAAAAGCCGCATCAGTTTTGAATGTTTGTAAGTGGCATTTTATATTTTAGCCGATTACGATGTTTACATATTGTTTATATTTATTTTTGGACAGTTTGCAAAACTATAGTATACGAGCGTGGTCAAAAGTGTTAAAGAATATGATGTGTAATACTGTTATGAACTCAGCCACGACCACAAAAGAAAGATTTTTTTAAAAACAATTTTTTCAATTTATTTCAACAATACATTGAGAGATATATCCATTGAAACGTTATACAGTATATGCACAAATTGAAACGTTATTCGGTATATTCATACATTGAAGCGTTATACAGTATATTCATAGGCTTACAATCATTTCATTTTTTAGATTTGTTACACGTCTGGTATCCTCCGCACAGACGTTATTGGAATCACACGTGGCATCAATTACTTTATGCATCAAGTCACCCATCTGGCGTCTAAAATAATCTTTAAACATACAGTCTATGGTAACTCTTAAACGACACTCTTTGGTCATGGCGCACTCGTACACCGTAGGGTTGTGCGCAGCATCATTCAGAACTCAACGGACAGTCAATCCCCATCATGTTTTTTGATTTTTAGAACAAAACTTCGTGGATGGTATAAACTTTGTCCCCTATTCGATGTTGAAAGATTCGGATAGTTCCTGGAATGTCGTGCGATTGAGTCTTTGCAGCACCATCGTCCAAGTCTTGGCACTCTCAAGTTTGGGGTTTATGGGTCAGATCCTCCAAAGTGTTATTAGTCAAAGAAGTGCAAGTCGTGTCATGCTCAGGCATACAGGAGTGTTGAAGCGGTCTTTGGTTGTCCATGTAACAATCAGACAATGTTCCTTCAACCTTTGATCGATGTGATGTTGCAGTACCGCAGGTGTCCACACTGGTATTTGCTCGGGTCCGGTGGTTAGGTCAGCTGTGTCAGGAGGTCAACTGAGGTCTGTGTATCTGGGAGATTATCAGGTTGGATATAGGTCTACCCCTCCGGAGGGGGTGTATAGGGGGTGTAGCCGTCATGACGTCGTAAACAGTGGGTGTAACCGTTTGTTTTTGACATACACAGCGGACATGATGCCTGAAAGAAGTTTATTATTTTCACTCCAATTACAATTTTTTATTAGACTTTACAAGGTCAAAACATACGCATGAGCGGATTGTTCGCAATAAGAGCCGTAACAAGCATTTAGAAAGTAAATAGGATGTAATTTCATTTTGTGCAGGCCTAAAGTTAAGTTATACAATATTAATATGTTAAAGTTCAGTTATAGACCTTTAGCGCATTCAAATGTGTTGAGTTAAATTTAAATGTGATATAAGTCTCACATAATAAAACATGTCATTACCGAATTCAGGGGTGTTTAATAACGTTAATAGTTTTTAAACAGCAGATGATTTAAGTTGACTGATTTTTTCAAACAAAGTGACACAAGTATTTCTCTAGTTTGTTGTATAGGCCTACACACATTTTGAGGGTCACTTATAGAAAGATGTTTTCTTGTCTTTGTTTCGTGAAATCTTTTAATTGAATAACATAGATTTCAACGTACAAACGCACATTCACACCTCTGTTTGTCTCTCTTTGCCTAGGCATTCTATAAAAATATTAAAATCAATCAGTTCTATGATAGGGGATGGTTGTAACACTTTTTCAAGAAGTGTTACAACCCACCCCACCCCTGTCAGTCACTGTTTAGGTAGCTGTAGTAGCATACTGGTTTGAAATTAGCAGGGGAAAAACTGCATCACATGCTACATAAGAAACTAAATTTTAATCTAATATAAGTCAAACTATTTTATCTGCAATAGTTTAGATACTAGACAAAAAATAGTCTTGGTCAAAAAAAGTACTTTTTTACCTAAAAATCATTTTTTCTCTAGTATCTAAACTATTGCAGATAAAATAGTTTGACTTATATTAGATTAAAATTTAGTTTCTTATGTAGCATGTGATGCAGTTTTTCCCCTGCTAATTTCAAACCAGTATGCTACTACAGCTACCTAAACAGTGACTGACAGGGGTGGGGTGGGTTGTAACACTTCTTGAAAAAGTGTTACAACCATCCCCTATCATAGAACTGATTGATTTTAATATTTTTATAGAATGCCTAGGCAAAGAGAGACAAACAGAGGTGTGAATGTGCGTTTGTACGTTGAAATCTATGTTATTCAATTAAAAGATTTCACGAAACAAAGACAAGAAAACATCTTTCTATAAGTGACCCTCAAAATGTGTGTAGGCCTATACAACAAACTAGAGAAATACTTGTGTCACTTTGTTTGAAAAAATCAGTCAACTTAAATCATCTGCTGTTTAAAAACTATTAACGTTATTAAACACCCCTGAATTCGGTAATGACATGTTTTATTATGTGAGACTTATATCACATTTAAATTTAACTCAACACATTTGAATGCGCTAAAGGTCTATAACTGAACTTTAACATATTAATATTGTATAACTTAACTTTAGGCCTGCACAAAATGAAATTACATCCTATTTACTTTCTAAATGCTTGTTACGGCTCTTATTGCGAACAATCCGCTCATGCGTATGTTTTGACCTTGTAAAGTCTAATAAAAAATTGTAATTGGAGTGAAAATAATAAACTTCTTTCAGGCATCATGTCCGCTGTGTATGTCAAAAACAAACGGTTACACCCACTGTTTACGACGTCATGACGGCTACACCCCCTATACACCCCCTCCGGAGGGGTAGACCTATATCCAACCTGATAATCTCCCAGATACACAGACCTCAGTTGACCTCCTGACACAGCTGACCTAACCACCGGACCCGAGCAAATACCAGTGTGGACACCTGTGGTACTGCAACATCACATCGATCAAAGGTTGAAGGAACATTGTCTGATTGTTACATGGACAACCAAAGACCGCTTCAACACTCCTGTATGCCTGAGCATGACACGACTTGCACTTCTTTGACTAATAACACTTTGGAGGATCTGACCCATAAACCCCAAACTTGAGAGTGCCAAGACTTGGACGATGGTGCTGCAAAGACTCAATCGCACGACATTCCAGGAACTATCCGAATCTTTCAACATCGAATAGGGGACAAAGTTTATACCATCCACGAAGTTTTGTTCTAAAAATCAAAAAACATGATGGGGATTGACTGTCCGTTGAGTTCTGAATGATGCTGCGCACAACCCTACGGTGTACGAGTGCGCCATGACCAAAGAGTGTCGTTTAAGAGTTACCATAGACTGTATGTTTAAAGATTATTTTAGACGCCAGATGGGTGACTTGATGCATAAAGTAATTGATGCCACGTGTGATTCCAATAACGTCTGTGCGGAGGATACCAGACGTGTAACAAATCTAAAAAATGAAATGATTGTAAGCCTATGAATATACTGTATAACGCTTCAATGTATGAATATACCGAATAACGTTTCAATTTGTGCATATACTGTATAACGTTTCAATGGATATATCTCTCAATGTATTGTTGAAATAAATTGAAAAAATTGTTTTTAAAAAAATCTTTCTTTTGTGGTCGTGGCTGAGTTCATAACAGTATTACACATCATATTCTTTAACACTTTTGACCACGCTCGTATACTATAGTTTTGCAAACTGTCCAAAAATAAATATAAACAATATGTAAACATCGTAATCGGCTAAAATATAAAATGCCACTTACAAACATTCAAAACTGATGCGGCTTTTCCGTAGTTAACCCTCAAATGTGTTTGCTTTACAATAATATGGTGCAGGTACGTCATGTCAAACTGACAGAATTACACATTGTAAATGTTTACTATAACTTAAGGGATGATCAGGGGATGTTTTGTTTATGTCAACTTAAACTATTTGTATTGTTGTTGTTTTTAAATTAATTTGCTTTTTTGCATAAAGAACTGCTTCTTCAACTCTTGGATGTTAAACACCACCGGGGTGAGATAATAGGAATTGTAGGTTTGTCAAAAGAAAAAACATCTGTATTTTAAAACAGTGCCTTTTCTTAAAACATTGTGTCAGACATAATTGGTAGCATTATTCTCGTTTCATTGTGTATTAACTTCATATAGCCCCGATATTTGTAGAAATAAGAAAAGTGTATTTATAAAACAAAAAAGATTTCTTAGAACAATTTGTGTCTGGCACAACAGGTATGAAGATACGTTTGGTTTTAACTTAACTCAAGCTTTAATTTAACTCAAGTGATTCTGAGGTAATAAATTTAAGTGTAAAACAGCATGCACTTACTTTTCGTGTTTATACTTTGTGTGATTCAGCATCATAGATAGAGGGATAGTCATAGATAGTCAAGCATTCTCAAACAGAAAGACTATCACTTAAATTCTTAAGTAATCACAGAAATAACACAGGTCACCTGATTGTTTTAAAGAAATTAAAGCATAAATAGAGGTAAATCTTTATTTAAAGAAGGTAGACTTCTGCTTTTGCAACACACAAATGTATATAAATGTTCAAAATCGTTTGTGTCTTTGACTACTTCTAATCTATACTTTGAAGCATCATGGTTTTAGGTCTGTAAAACTACAGAATAAAAAATAATTAACTATATGACTAGCTGTAGGGGTAAATTAAATATCTTATTTTGTGTCTTGTTTTAGTGTAATAACAGTTTTTGTAAAGCAAAGAGTTGTATTAATGTTTTTAAAGTCCCCATAACCGGAAGTTGCAAAACAACTTTTCTCCAGTGTTGTGACGATTTCCCTGTGAAAGGGGGGTATTGAACAGAGGGGAGGGGTTTACTCTAGAGCTCCGCCTCTCCATCTCTGCTCATAGCAGGGTTTGATGGGAGTGGTTAAGCGTTTTCAACCCAAGCCGTCAAACTGACGTCATCAGAAAAGGAATGCCATTTCCAGACGTAACTTTTCAGATTTTGATAAAAGATTACCATGGCATACCGTTTTCCCTGTGTATTAACACGCACTGATTAATTGTTCACCACAAGACTAATATGGGCTAACAAAGTATAGGGTACATTTTGATGTCGACTTTAGCATTCATCAATTTCTTGTTGAGAAAACCGACAAGTATGGCCTACAGTATCACCCCAAAGCTCGCAATACCATTCAGAGTTCACGAGAGATCATTTCTCGTTTTTCTAGGCATAGCATGGTAAAAAAGGGATGCTCTCTCTCTCTCTGATGTCGTAAAAGTTTAGGCGCTCTATGTGTGTGTGTGTGTCGGAGCGCTGTGCTAGAGGACAGTTTGAAAATATTAGGCTAAGAAAGATCTAGTGAATGAATTAATAACTCAATTAAATAAAATGTAAAACGTTGTTTTAAGTCTTTTTACCAAGATTGAAATCTGTAGCTATAGGCCTACCTCTGCACATGTGTATAATTCTCATGCGTTGTCGGAGTTGTAGCCTAGGTGGGCGGAGACTCAGAGACCGTCTATTTCTCATTCATGTTTTGCTTTCGGAGCGCGAGCCGCGAGGATGCTTTGCGGAAAGATATATTTTAGCTAAAAACTAAACAAAAGTTTAGTAGTGAATTGAAATGTTAAAAAGTTTTGCTTAAAAACTATTCGTTTTATGTATTTTTTAACTGTTGATATGTTAAAGCATTGTTTAAAACATAATTTACCATTTTTCTGGTAGACCTATCTTTAAAAGTTGTTCGTGAAAGACATTCTATAACTTGTTTTAAAAGATTTAACGTTGACTTTTTTGTTTTTAACTGGTTTTAAAATCTGTAGGTTATGTGAAGGAAAACATTCTAACCTGTTTTAAATTGTTCTGATAGGCCTAATAACGTTTTAAATACTAGCCTATAAACCTTTGTATTTTAAAGGTCCGTATCATTTAAAAAGTTATTAAAGTTGTATGTGAAAGTGTAGCATGTCTGTTTGCCTATCGCTTACATTTCACTTTTTAAAAAAAAAGTTTAAAGCACATAGTTTTGAACAGATTCATATTTTTTTACTTCAAAAACGCATTCTCAAACAATGATCAGATTTCACCATTGAGCGAGGTGGATTATCCTATCGACGAGTGAATAAATCAGTAAGATAGTTAATTTTTTTATTTTAATTTTTTTAGACAACTATTATTTTTATAAATGTTATTTAGTGTAGGCCTAATTATAAATAAATCTAGTGTTAGATGGACGGAGACACGGTTTCACACACTGATCTATAGGCTGCATCATGAAATTTCTACCGTCGATGAGTGATGTAGGCCTATCATACGGAACTTAAAACTAAACTTTAGTAGCATAGGCCTATTGTAATGTTAGAGAACTCGAACTTTTATTTGATGTATTCTTTTTTGTTTTATTTTTAAAACTTGTTTTAAATGAATGCACATTGGGATGTTGTTTTGAACGGTTTTAAATCTGTAGCCTATGTGAAGGATCACATTCTAACTTTCTTCAGATAACGTTGTAAAATGTACGAATACTAAACCATTGCATTTTAACTTTATACATAACCTAGCCTATATTGTTTTTAAAAGTTTTTAATTGTATGTGGAAAACAAAACTCTTCTTTAAAGAGTTGATCCGTTACCCAATACAACGCTTCACTTTTTAAAAGTTAAAAGCACGTCGTTTCGTGTGTGTGTGTGTGCCAAATCTACCCTGTTAGAGAGCATAGAGTTGTAAAATAAATATAAGTTCTCCTGTGACATAGGCAAAGCAATGCATGGTAAGTTTATTTATATTGCACATTTTATACACTGGCAATTCAAAAGTATACTTTACATAGAAAAAGGATAAATAATCACAAAATGTATTCAGCCGATCGATGCTTTTCTGTGAGTTCGTTGCAGACGGTAATCCTATGGTGCGTATCCCTTAACAGATCCAAATGCGTCGTAGGCTACCGTTTAAAAAAGCCAAGTGATTTTAGAAAAAATATATTCCAACACTGTAAATCCTCAGAAATAGGCCGCGAGCGCCCTTTCCAAAATCACTGCAAATGGGCTGGCAAATGATATGACATAATCCTCAGGTTGTTTATTGATATGATCCGCAAGAAGTATGTATCTTGTCCCCGTTGTTAAACAACACACAAAATCCGTGCCGTGGTCTCGTGCAGGTTTCGTGTTTCTTATAATCCACTCTGTCAGACGGTCCAACTTGTGAATTTTAGAGACTGATTTTTAAACAGCCCTCCTTTATCCCGTCACACTATGGGGAGGGGGTTTGTGTGTGTGGGGCTGGATGTAGGCCGTGTGAAATTCTCCCACGCTCCAGGTGTGTGTGTGTATATGCGCGTGCGTGTGTGCGCGTACACGGATCGTGGGAACTTTGTATTCTATTTTCCCACGAGCACGTCATCTGACCACGTGTTGTGGGTGGGTCTAGGGGTGGAGTCTAGGTCTGTCTGATGTCAGGACATTAGGTATCCCATTCTAACTTTTGGGATGTAAGAGTGCGGACGTGTTTCGCGGAGCTCCTCACGAGGACTTTTGGAATAAAACCTCTAAGTTTTGGAGGTGCTGGTTCTTTTTCAGCAATCGGATTTGTAAAAACGTAAGGCTATTTTTTGATACTATGATTTTTAACATGATGTAGTTTTAATATCATGACGTGTTTTATGTAAAATGTAACATTTTACAAATAATGAAAGTTAAATGTATCTTTTTGTAATGAAAAAACACTTAACTTGTATACTTTTCTGTAAATGACTGAACATTGACCTTTTAACATTTTTAAAAATGATGTTTTAGATGTTTTAATGCTAAAACATTTTGATAACTTTAAGAAAACACTCTTTAAACTTTTTCTTTAATGTTTTAAGTGTATGAACACTAATGATATTATATAAATGGGCTTAATAGTTTTAAGCACTATACGTGTTATGTGAAATGTATGATAGAAAATAGAACTATTTGCTTGATATCATTTTAATACATGTTGTTTTAGATGTTTTCATACTAAAACATTTTGATAACTTTAAGAAAAAACTTTTTAAAACAGATGTTTTATGTAAAATGTAACATTTTGCAAATAATGTGTAAATGTATCTTTTTGTAATGAAAAAACACTTAACTTGTATACTTTTCTGTAAATGACTGAACATTGACCTTTTAACATTTTTAAAATGGTGTTTTAGATGTTTTAATACTAAAACATTTTGATAACTTTAAGAAAACACTCTTTAAACTTTTTCATTAATGTTTTAAGTGTATGAACACTAATGATATTATATAAATGGGCTTAATAGTTTTAAGCACTATACGTGTTATGTGAAATGTATGATAGAAAATAGACCTATTTGTCTGATGTCATTTTAATACATGCGGATTTAGATGGTTTATTAAGAAAACATAACTATTTACTTGATATAATTTTAATACAGGCTGTTTTAGTTATTATTGTGATTGAAAACAGTTGTCTTATGTAAAATGGAACATTTTACTCAATAAAGTAAAGACATGTAATGTGTTTTAATGATATAAATTGACTTAATGGTTTTAAGCACTATGTGTTATGTGAAAAGTACAACTTTTCTTCAAATATATGTTAGAAAATAGAACTATTTGCTTGATATCATGTTAATACGTGTTGTTTTAGATGTTTTCATACTAAAACATTTTGATAACTTTAAGAACATTTTACAAAATAATGTGTGAAGGTAAATACCTGTACTGGTCTTAATGGCTTTAAACACTAGGTAATTGTGAAAAAATACTTCTTCAAATATAGTAATTAGATCTATTTGCATGATATAATTTTAATACACGTTGTTTTAGATGCTTTCATACTAAAACATTAAGATAACTTTAAGAAAACACCTTTTAAACAGCTGGTTTATATAAAATGGAACATTTTACAAAATAATGTGTGAAGGTAAAATACCTGTACTGGTCTTAGTGATATAAACGGTCTTAATGGTTTTAAGCACTGTGTTATGTGAAAAGTACAACTTTTTTAAATGTATGATGGAAAATATAACTATTTGCTTGATGCAATTTGAGAAAACCCTATTTAACAATTTTTACAAATGTGTGAAAGTAAAAAGATTTCAAATGTAAACGTGAAAACCCTTTCTTTAATAAAAAACACTAAACCTATCTGTTTTCTGTCATCCTTCTTAAAAAGATTCAAATGTATTGTTTTGAATGTTTTTCCATTATTTTGAACATTTTTACATTGAACAAGACAGGTGCCCGTAACAGGTGTACAGCAGGTGTCCTGTCCGGAACCGGGTCGGATGGGAGGGGTTCCGTACCGGGTCGGATGGCCGGGGTTCCGTACCGTTGGAGAATTCCCGCGGTCACATGATCTCTCCGGAAGTGGGGGTGGTGGGGGGGGGGGGGTGGAAAGGGGCGGAGCTAGCGTGGGAGAATTCCCACGCTCCGGATGGTCAGACCGGAAGTGGGGGTTGTGGGGGTGGGAAGGGGCGGGGCTAGCGTGGGAAAATTCCAGATGGTCAGACCGGAAGTGGGTGGGAGGGGTAAAAGGGGCGGGGCTTAGGGCGGGAACCAATCATAGGGCGGCAATAAAACTGTCAGTTTGATGGATGGTGCCCTATATAGTCTCTCTCGCAGCAAACACTTCGAACTGGTGAAACTGGCTTCATAAGAAGGGAGCCCACGAGTTCGACTACAGGTGTCGCTCAGCCCCCAACTCTAGAATATCTGTAAGCGAAGCTCACTGTGTAAACGCCTAGGCGGGAGCACACACTCACTTCAGAGGAGCTCACCACCTAAGTGGACACGTGCATCTCGGAATTTTCACCAAGATGAAGGCAACCACTAATTTAGTGTGCCAACCTCGCTTGGAAACAGCCTTCCCTTGACCGCTGATTTCCTTAACAGACAAGAGCTGGTCTGAGGTCCTAAGCTAAACTCTGTGCACATACAATAACGAATGGACAGAGAAGCCAGGGCTGGGTCTGCCTCCTCCAGGTCTGCGCTTGCAGGCTCACCTAGTCCCACATTTATGGAGAGTTAGGAACCTTGGGCACATATCCAGGCCGGGGTCTCAGCTTGTGAGAGTTAGGTTAGCCAGCCCGAATTCCAGGCACAACTCGTTGACCGAAAACAAGCAAGTCTCTACCCTCTAGTAGAAACCAGGCGAGCAGGAGAACTGTTTCTGTTTCTCTAAAACAGAATTTTTAACTCTCTGCCTGCAGTGGCTCAGGGGCAGTCTCTGCAGTGCAGTAGCACCAGAGATTAGGCCCAAGAGGATAAAAAAACTGCGCAAGGGGATTCATTTCCCTTGCTCCCCTCAGGAACCTGACGATCAGATTGTGCTTCCCATGCTACTGCATCATGATGTGCGTCAAAAATAGAGGCAACATAATTTTGAGGGTGGAGGACATAGCCCTCACTCCCATCTTGCAGGAAAGAGAACACTGAAATGACAGAACACTTTCAGGATCTCCTCACGGAGAGAAGACTCGAATAGGTTCCACTTCTATTTGGTGTAAGCACAACTTCCTATTCAGGGGGTGCTCTCACAGAAGTGATGGTGACTAACACATAATCCTGTGGTAACTACCTGAACCTCCGCGTCCAAATTTAGAATCGGCCTGAAATCCTCCAGGGGTCCGGACACGGGTGCTATCATGCCCCGTCCCTGAGAATGTTTTCAGGGGAAGTCAGGTAGGGCTGTCGAGGGGAGAACTAGGGCCGGTTTGGACCCATGAGGGGCAACTATCAAGACCTGCTCCACTCCTGACCTAGCACAGTACGAAGTGGTCCCTGCCCAGCTTGACCGCCTGGGGATGGAGTCTCCATAAGCTGTCTTGAGGCTCATTGGCAGCACGATTGAGCAGGCCTCAATAAATAGTGGAATGAAGCGACCTCAGAAGCTTCTGACTCCAAGGAGGAGGTGACGGGCTTGTAACATGCGAGGGAAGCGTAGCGCAATGGTCGTAATGTAGACAATGGATGCCAATGGCTACAGGCTTATAGAAGCCGGCCTTTATATCAGCTGGAGGAAGAGGCAACATTGCGCCCTTCACCAGTAGACTGCGATGGGCGCACACAAGACAGGAGCACTGCTCATCACTTAGGTGTGACAAAAGTCACTATTTTTAGGAGCATATTTGCTCAACACCTGGGTGTGATGAATATCACTGAGCTTGGGCAGAAGCCTGTAGCGAAAGAGAATCACGAGCCGAGTCTGATAGTATAGTTTGCCATCTGGACCGGTTTGGGAAGGGTTTTTGGCTTCCACGAACCGGGCCAGGGGCCACAGACGCACCCGAGGTGGGGCAGCAAGGTGCAGAATAGGGACCCGGCTCGGAAGGCCCGAAGGCGGCCCGAAGTAGGGTCTAAATGTGGTGCACGACACTTACCTGTCTCCACGAGACGGCCAAGGATGCATGAGAAGGCAGATGACCGGGTCCTCAAACCGCACCCAGCTGCCATGCTGGCAAACAAGAGGGGGCTGAGGGGTGCACAGCTTTACAGGGTCACACACCGCCAGACTTGCCCTCTTGGGACAATTTTTGCAAATTTGCTCTTTCTTTGAAGTGTGGGTACCACTTGCTCCGCTCTTTTTGGGAACAAGCGGTGGAACAGACACACACACCAACGAAGAATCCACCCGGCCCTCAACCGGGGGAAGGGAGTGGATTGGTGACCAAGAGCATCCTTGTCTGGAAACTTGTCCGCATCTGCCATTTCAACCAGGCTGAGTCAACAATGGCGCTCCTGAACCACTAATGTGGACATCGCCAGACCGATCGCGCACGCCACGACATTGATGCCCCGGAGGGCGAGGTTGGATGCAGTGCGGTGCTCACCTATGAGCGCACGGCCTGGTCTAACCTTGTGCATGTCCATGAGTTCCCTGGCCTGATAGACCTGTAGCAACGTCATGGCACGCAAAAGAGAAGGCACCTTGCCCACAGGCTTTGTAAGTCCTACCCGTCGGACGAAAACTCACAGGCCTTAGGGGGGAGACGAGGATCCCCCCCAAAAGTAGCGGCTGCCGGACACAGGTGCACCTGTGTCGCGACAGACCGCCCCACTGGAGGGATAGCCTCATAACCCTTCACCGCTCCTCCATCAAGGGTAGCGAGGGGGGAAGAACCTCTCAGGCAGTTTTCGTTCACTGAAGATTAGTAATTTATGTGGTGTTTTGGAGAGCAGTGCTCTACTGGCCGGCCTAAGGACATGTCTGCCCGTTATTATTCGAAGTAGTACCTTTTTTCTTTTTCAGGAGCTGACTTGAAATCTTCCTACACCGCTGACTTTGGAGCAACACCCAGAGTAGAATGGAAGTTCAAGGATCTCGAGGGTTCTCAGTCATACATTTACTTTGATAACAAGCCAACTGGTATGGATGAAAATTGTACTGTTGTTATCCAGAGTCATCTTTGTAACCTTGCTGTTGCATTTCCTTATTGTGTGTAAAATGACAATTTGAGGAAAGATGTGCATCTTTTTTCTTTCAGCTCAGTATGAAGGCCGTATCACTGCGCATTCTGGAGGACTGAGATTCAACAAGGTGACGCGAGCAGACACTGGAGACTATGTCTGTGAGGTGTCTGGAAATGGTGGATATGGAGAAAAGACAATCAAACTCACTGTCCTTGGTAACTCATTTTGTGTTGTTCACAGAATCATTACTACCTGATAGATGTCACTAATGTATATGTCATAAGATATAACCCTGAGCTATAAACAGCAACAAGGAGTGGCCCAGCCTAATTTTAGCCAATCCCAATGTTCGTGGGTGGTCTAATTCAGTGGCTAAGCCCATTAGAAATCACCAAAACTGCTGAAATTGCTAACAGCACCTTTAACCTGCAGTTTTAAAGGGATAGTTCCCTCAAAAATGTGAAATACTGTCATTATTTACTCACATGTATTTAGTTCTTAGTCTATATGCATTTATTTTTCTGTGGAACACAAAAGATGATATTTTGAAAAAGTGATGGGTGCATGGAAAAAGTCAGTGGGGTCGAGTGTTGTTTATATTTAACACAATATATAGCTTTGATTTAAATGTTATATATATAAATATATATTTAGCCTTACAATTGCCACTGTAATTCTCTCCACTACAGTGCCTCCTTCCAAGCCCGTATCTAGAATTCCTTCTTCAGTCACAACAGGCAGTAACACCCTTCTGACCTGCTTCGACAATGATGGCTCCCCCCCACCCACCTATAAGTGGTACAAAGACAACACTCCCCTCCCTGACGATCCCAGCAAGTTCCCCTCTTTTAAAAACCTCACCTACAAGATGAACGCTTTCAATGGTAACCTGGTGAGTGTTGATCTACTATATTTGAAAATACAAAATAGCATATACTGTATAATGTGTATGTTAAGTCACATCAAACTCTTAGGTCAAAACATTCAGTACTATACTGTATATTGGTATAATTTAAATGTAATTTTGTACTTTAGGATAATTCTAGGTTTTTGTTTGTTAAATTATTTCTGTAAAATTTTGTTTGTGTGATCAGGAGTTCCCGAGTGTGTCTAAGCTGGATATCGGTTCATATTTCTGTGAGGCCTCTAATGGAGAAGGTGCCCCTCAGCGTGGTGATGCAGTGCAGATGGATGTCCGTAAGTAACAGAGATGGGTTGATCATGAACCATTTGTTCATTTTGAACGAATCTTTTAAATGATTTGGAAAAACAAGTTGTCTCAGAAGGCAATTTCTTTATCTTAGTGCGAATGAGGCATTTATATAGCGCTTTGCATATGTACTACTGTACACTAGGGGTGGAACGGTACATGTATTCGTATTGAACCGAAACGGTACGGGGGTCACGGTTCGGTGCACGAATTTACACGCAGAATACACGGTATAAAAAAAAAACTCGCGTGCAAATTAATTAATGTAATGCGGAACTACTGTTAGATACGCGGGTTCTTTAGGGACACGTAATCTGTACCCTCGGCTTAGCTCTGAACGCGCGTTCACTTCAAACGTTGGCTTTATACGCGCGTCCTATTCGCTTTGGAGTAGCGTCGAACTAGACGCGAATTTGACGCTCTATTCGCGTTTGGTGTGACCGCATAATGAACAGGCTGCGATGTCAAGATTGCAATGCTGGAGTGTGTGTGTGCGCGCGCGAGAGAGAGAGAGGCGCGGGCGCGATCGAACTGTGTGTGTGTGTGAGAGAGAGAGGCGCGGGCGCGATCGAACTGTGTGTGTGTGTGTGTGTGTGTGTGTGTGTGAGAGAGAGAGAGAGAGGCGCGAGCGAACAATGGAAACATAAAAAACATACTCCGTCATTTTGTTCATACAGATCATTAAACCTGCAAAGTGTTTACTTTGTGTAGTACACTCGCAATAAAACACAACATTGTGCTTTTGTCACACTGTAAACTCTTGTCAAACTGTAACCTACAACTGTCACCCAACCAAAATCACACACACACACACTGTTTTAAAAGCAAAACATATTTATCCAACCCCATTTCAAAACAGTCTGTGGGTCCCATCTTTTGGACATTCATCATATTGCATTGGTTTTCATTTCTTGTCCTCGGAGCACTAATCAGTTAATTTTTAAGTTACACATTCTACATTGATTAAAAAAGAAAATCGAATGTGTTTTTAATGGTAGTATTATTTTATACAGAAATCCATTATTTATAATTCAGATGAGAATAATGTTACATTGTTAAGTAATAATGTTAATTAAAATTAAGGAAAACAAATATATTGATCTGAAATATAGCAAATTAATTTTAAATTATTTCAGGTACAATTACCAAACACATCTCAAGGTCTTTTTATTAATTTAATTAATAAACTAATTATATAAAACTATTGTCAGTGCACTACAAATAAACTGGTTCTATGCCTTTATTAATAAAACTTATTTAAAAAATACAATGCCTTATGCATTTTTGTTTTGCTTTTCCCTCCATTGTACCGAAATCGTACCGAACCGTGATGTCTGAACCGAGGTATGAACCGAACCGTGACTTCTGTGTACCGTTCCACCCCTACTGTACACCCAAAGCGCTTTACAATCATCTCTCCTCAACCACCACCAGTGTGTAGCATCCGTTTGGATGATGCGACGGCAGCCACAGTACAACGGCGCCAGTGCGCTCACCACACACCAGTGGAGAGGAGAGAGAGTGATAGAGCCAATTCAATGGATTAATAGGAGGCCATGATTGGCAAGGGCCAATGGGTGGAATGTGGCCAGGACACCGGGATTACACCCCTACTCTTTACGAGAAGTGCCATGGGATTTTTAATGACCACACAGAGTCACGACCTCGGTTTAACGTCTCATCCAAAGGACGGTTTTATGGGGACTTTCCATAGACATCATCATTTTTATAGTGTACAAACTATATATTCCATCCCCTTACACTAACCCTATCCATCACAGAAAACTTTCTGCATTTTTACCTTTTCAAAAAAACACTTAGTATGAATTATATAGCTGTTTTCCTCATGGGGACCAGAAAATGTTCCCACAAGGAATGTCTTTCCTTAAATAATGATCTACCTTGAATTTCGGATATTTCCATCTTTGTGGGGACATTTTGTCCCCATAATGTAGGGTTTACCAGGATCACAAACACACACACATATAGCACATATTTTAAAAACTTTATCATCAAATTTATATATCTTTGTAATGATTATATTAACAGCAATATTAAAAAATTCTTGTTGTAAGAACAGCTAATTGGCTGATGGATGCAGCGACCCGCTAGGTCTCAATTAATAAACACTTACAATATAGGCTTACCTTAGTCAATGAGGGTTAGACAAAAACATGTTTTGAAAGAAGGATTGATGTAGTGACTTAATATTTCCATTGTTTCCATTTTGAACAACAACCAAAAAAGGCACATAGTGAACCTTTAAAAATTCCTAGGGGGATCCGAGGGCTGCTCTCCTGAGAAGATTTTTTTTGTTGCAAAAAGAGCACCAAAACATTAATTTATTGTGTCTTTGGGAGTCAGATTTATCTATTTAATCTCATAAATCAAATTATGTAAGAAACATTAATCTAAGTGTGTGCTATAGACCACAAATAGCATTTTCATGAGCAATGAAAATTTTTACAAAAGTTCTCATAAGCGGAAGTTGTCATAGTTGGATAAACCTCTAATGGGAGATGTCAAATATAAATTTTATATTTCCATTTGCTCCAGTAAATAAAACATCATAGCATTTCCATGACTTTAAATAAAAGCGAAAAATAATCCACTGTTATTTAATATTCTAAGTAGTTGTATGCTTTTTTTTTACTAGTTGCCTCTGTTTTAGATTGTAGTTGCCACTGTTTGGACTGTGTACAACTAATTACAAACTTGTCAATAAACTAAGCTTTTTAATGTATCCCTAGCATTGCAAATGTTTGGCTAACTTTGTTTTTGTAATATAGTTGAAGTAGACAGCAGCCAAGTGCCAGCAGAGAGGGACACCTTGAGCACGGAGACATACATTGTGCCAAGCAAGAGCACCATGAACCACATTCTGGAAAAAATGTATGGCGTATTCACATTGCAAGAGGTGAAGCTAAAACTAGAGATACAAAAACTGGAATTAGAAATAACCAAGTTAAAACTAGAGCTACAAAAACATAGACATGAAGTGTAGATTCCATTCAACATAACTGCTTGAAAACCAAGCATTTATTTCATGTAGTGATTTGATATTTTTTATTTCATTAATAAAATGTATTTTCATTATGTTATGAGTGATAAACTAAAATGATTAATTAATGTTATTAAATTTTTTTCTATGTTTAATATATTCAACCACGTTTTGCATAATACAATAAATAACATATTCAAACTAGCCATTGTTTAAAATTTCTGTCAATCAGACAATTATTTCTACAATAATTTGTCAAACATAATGTCCAGATCCATTTTCACCTCCTGCCTCTGAACTCCAAAGCACTTGGTCTTCCTTCAGGTCTGAGAGTGCAAGTCTCTGTTAAAGGAAAGATCTTTACCTTAAAGCATTTGAGAATTCAGAGTAAATGTAGAATCTATAGAAGTTCAAATTACCTTTGATTTTTATTTTTGGCATGTGTTATACTTTGTTTGCTTGAATCCTACTGTGTCCCCCAATGATTGCTCGTAGTGCATTTTAAAATCCAGTGATGTTGAAAAAATCTTGTTTTAAAAAAAAACTGAAACTGAAAATAAACTCTAAAAACGATACTGTTATTATGAACTCTGTTGTCTCTCAGTTTATCAGTGTACCTTTTTCCCCAGCATTGAAATTATTGTGTTTGGTATGTAAACAACATGTTTCATATTCCATATGAGTATTTATATTTTAAATGTGAAATGGTGGGGATGTGATTGCATTGTGTCTTTTTCTTTCATTCTCAATATGAAGGCTATATCGCTATAATGAAGGACTGAGGTTTGAAAAGGTTAAAGGAAAAGCAACTAGATTATGGTGGAGAGGTGTCTGTCAATGGTGAATATGATGAGAAGACCATCAAACTCAGTCGTTGGTAAAATTTAATACATATTTTTTTTTCACTTACAGCTACTTTTTGGTAGTCACAAACACTTATTACTAGAAATATTCCTCATTTGTAAGTCGCTTTTGGAAAAACAACATCTGAATGAAGAAATGTGACTCCAATTGCTTTTGTAATATATAATTTTGTATTGTTAACTATTTTTTTTTTCAATATGTAAAGAGGATTTTCATATATACAATATCTAAGCAAGTTCCTCAGTTTTAGGAACCTCGCCTACAAAATCAATGTTTTTACTTGTTTATACTGATTTGAAATCACATGTAAGAAATCATTCTTGCTGTGGACACGTTCTCTTAATCTCTTTCAGATTGTTTATTATTAGCAGCAATGAGTCAGTTTACTGTTGGACTAGACCATCAGTTTTAGTTACCTTTAACCTTTAAATTAACAGAATTTCTTGATATACTATTTGAAAAAATCTTTACTGAACCTCATAGTCCCAAGGTACACAATATTGATCATTTTAAATAGAAACACTGTAATTGTTTTACATTTTTATTTTTATTTGACTCTTGATACTGTTATTTTGTTGAACCAGCACAAATATTTGTTACATGATTTTAAATACTCAATATCCAGATACATGTGGTCATGCTTTATTATTAGCCATAATGTTCAGTATTAACTTTGTTTTTATGGTGGACATCTTGCCCTCACTGTTTCAGCCTCAGGCATCCATGTTTTGCTGCTTGACCTGTTGCTATAATTTCCATCATTAGGTTATTTCCTTATACGGTGTATTCTGTCTGGCATACAGTTATACTGAATTCTGTGAAAGGGGTTTAGTTAACATGAAGAGAAGAACATGCACAGCTAATGGAGCTCCCTCCTCACCTGGCCTATTCAGTAAGACAGTAAAAAAAACTATTAAGAAAATAATCTATTAAAGGTTATTGTTATCTAAAAATGTATATCAAGTCAATGATCAATCAACGCAGAGCAGAGTAGAACACCACCGGTACTGGGGAATAAAGACACAGACACACACACACACAAATAAATAGAATATCAAGTCCAAGAAAGTACTGTCAGCTTGACTGAAAGAGTCCATAGAGACAAACAGCTCATGTTTTTAGAACAACAACATGATTATATGCAACGTTGCTCCTTGGATAATAGCACATTTAAACGTGTGACTAAACAGGGTGTACAATAAGTCATTAGACAGAAAATTAGATGCAAACATATTTATACTTAGCCTACAGTTATGTTCTATAACGTTCTGCTCAGTCCAAAAACATGATCTACTGAAACTAAGCTGCAACAAAGCTTGTTCCAAATTCTTATTATCAGAAAATCAAACATATTAATTAATGACCAAAACAGGGACTTGTCCAGTCACTTGATGTGATGAGGAGGAAATAAGACATACACGTTTATTCTTCTTAAACACCTGAAAGAGAGTACGCTATCATTATTTATGGCATGTAACTAACAAATAAGATGTGGGGGAGTTCCTCCTATAACACGATGATGATGGACTGCATGAAGTGGGGCTCATTGTTCTTTCGGAATAAGCTGATGTTTTGAGTCTGAAAAAATGGACTCAGAGTGGTATTAAAGGAATGACATGCTCCCTTTGCCATATGAGCCCATCCTTTTTTTTTTAAGTAGAGAAAAGAGATGATGTGGAGTGAAGAGTGCACAATGTTGCCAAAGTTATGTCATTTAATTTAAAGACAATCTACAATATCTGTAATATGGGCCTCCATATAAGTATAGGAGTAGGACTTTTTGTCCAAATTTGTAGCCTATATAAAATTATACAAAAGGACACAACAGGGACTAATAAAACAAATCTGTGTATATAAGATGTTGACAAAATTGCTGAATGTTCAATATGTACAATATGTACTCAGATATTTAAAAGCAAACATGTAGTCTCTGAGACTAGAGAAAAGGCCCAAAACTATTTTGATACTATCACAGGCACATCTGCTGTACCATGGTAACCACTAACCAGTCACCACAAGGGTGATTCAGTACTTATCTCTGCTAGGAAATACTAAAACATATTCTCATACTGTAGGTAGATTGTTTTTGCTGGTGTCTTGCTCCACATTACAATGTTAAGCATTTGACAACTTAGTTACAGGGTTAATAATGCTAGAAGTGAAAAGAAAAGGTAAGGAAAATATATCATTTAAAATAGCAAACACTTTTCTTTCATTTTTCCAGTACCTGTCAATCTTCCAGAGAATTCCCCCCCCCCCTGGATTCACAAGTTTTCCTCAGGAGATGTGAAACAAAGGGGTCAAAACAATAGATATTTTGCTCCTTTGAAATAATCATTATCTCACTTTTCACTCCTAATATATTTTGTGTGCTCTTTGTGAGTTCCAGCTAAACACTGAAGTAGGGACAAGATCAACAATCTTTCACATACTTTCACATTCGCATAGGCCTACTGCAATATGCCATAACTCCACATTGCTCACACATTTGTTTAAATTATAATGAGACATTTGGAATGCAAACCTACACATCCTCTCTATATCAATTTGTAGTTTTAACAATGTGTATCAGGTTTTGAATATTAAACATTCATATTAAAATAGTTTATTTTACATGATTTTTATTAATTATTTTTTAGTAAATAATATCCAAAGTTCCCAGACTTGATGTTATTTGAATTTATGGTTCTCCAATCTTCTGAGAAGTTTTTTCCTGAATATAGGCTATTATTATGTGAGTTACTTACTGAGTACGCTAGAATTCACAAGTTATGTATAGAATACACAATAAGGATGAGTTTAGTAGCTGCACGGATCTCAAGCTGTCTGGCGGACATCTCGGCATGGATGAAGGAACATCACCTGCAGCTCAATCTGGCAAAGACTGAGCTTCTCGTCCTCCCTGCCAATCCGTCTCTACAGCACGACCTCACTATCCAGCTAGATTCTTCCTCAATCACCCCATCAAGATCGGTCAGAAATCTTGGAGTAATCTTTGATGACCAGCTGACCTTCACAGACCACATTACAAAGACAGCTCGATCATGCAGGTTTGCTATGCACAACATCAGGAAGATCAGGCCTTTCCTAACTGAGCATGCAACACAACTTCTCGTCCAGGCCCTGGTCATTTCTAGGCTTGATTACTGCAATGCTCTTCTGGCTGGACTTCCATCATGTGCAACTAAACCTCTACAAATGATCCAGAATGCTGCAGCCCGTCTTGTCTTCAACGAGCCCAAAAGGGCCCACGTCACTCCTCTGTTCATCTCTCTGCACTGGCTACCACTCGCTGCTCGCATCAAGTTCAAGGTGTTGACGCTTGCTTACAGATTGACCACTGGTTCAGCTCCCTCCTACTTCCACTCACTACTTCAAGTCTACATCCCTACCAGAAGCCTACGATCGGTCAATGAGCGGCGGCTTGTGGTACCGCCACAGCGGGGCACAAAATCACTCTCCAGAACATTCTCATTCACGGTTCCATGCTGGTGGAATGATCTCCCCACCCTCATCCGGAATGCAGAATCCTTGACAGCATTCAAAAGACAACTGAAAACTCATCTCTTCCGGGAGCACTTAACATAAAAAAAATAAAAATAAAAAAATAAATAAAAAAACCTTTTCCTTTAAATCCTCGCTTGCCTGACTCATGCTACTCTGAGCTATGTCTGAACTTTGTATTTTGAGCACTTCTTGCGTTGTTTCTGCCTCTTCACGATGACTCGCTTGGTTTAGTCCTCAGTTGTAAGTCGCTTTGGATAAAAGCGTCTGCTAAATGACTAAATGTAAATGTAAATGTGTAAAATGTTTATTCTGAGAAGTAGTTTGTCTTCCTTGAACCTGCGTTTACTTTCATTACGTCATTCAGTGGGAGTGCCACAGTGTCTCATATCATACCAATCACAGCGCGGGACAGGTAACACGGTATCACTCGGAAGGGCGTTTAGTTTCACCCTTTCAGCTTATCTTGACTTTGCTTTCCGAGGGCCCAGGAAATACACCACTCTCTAAAAGTTCTAGTAACATATTAGAAAAGCAGGGTTTTTTTTTTTTAGAACAGTGGAATATTTTGGAAGGCTTCTATCGTTTCAGAGTGGACATGTTGACCTTCGTCTTTGTGTGTCTCTCTATCTCAGTCTCAGGTAGGCGTCCATGTTTTTAGTGTTTGAATCATGTTTAGCCTACATTACATTTTTTTTTATTACGTCGTGTCATTGACTGCTGTGAATTATTCAGTGGGCATATAAACTTTGAATATTTTTAAATTAGCTGATATTTTGCCATATACTTTTCTTTAAATGTTTTCTTCTATTTATTACATTAAAATGTAATTACTATTTGCTTATAGTGGAGTTTAGCGTTTAAATCATAGGCCTAGGCTACTTTATTTAGTAGGCTACAGGTCTGTAAAAACCGAAAACATCATTGTAGGCTATCTGTCAATCAAATGTGACCTTATTTACGTTAATCAATTCGGTTACGAGTAGTTATTTTGAATCGGCTCTTCGTCAATTAAGAACCGGTGGAAATGGATAAAGCAATTCGTAGGCCTAATTTACCTAGCAAATCTAGGCTTATCTGCTTTCATACGATACGATACAAACACATATTAGCTTAAATCTAAGTTGTATTGCTGTTAAAACGTGAAAGAAGGCTTTTTATGGTTCGGCGGTATCACCTGGAGAACCTGTATTTCCACCTCGCCCATCCCCCATCCGAAACCCGAGCATAACAACCAGGAATATGTGACAGCTGAAAGGCAATCCAGGAAGTGTGCGCAGATAAAAAATAAACAATTAACTGTAGTCGCAGTAGATTAATAGTAAAAGTGTGATGTATTTGTTATTGAGTGTTATTTGGAGGCTACTCCGTCAGTGACGCGGACACAGTTAACTTTAGGCCTATTTGTTGAGAGCAGCACACACACACACACACACACACACAACATCCTGTTGAGCAGCAGACGGGGAAACTCACGAGTTTTTTCCGTGAGTATTTGAGTTGCCAATCATGTTTGTTATACACGTTACGTTACCTTCCAAGTTCACGGGGGAAAAACAGGTTAGAACAGCAAAGTCTGGAAACCGTATAAAAGAATTGTCAGAAAAACATGTTTATGAATGTGAATTTCAAAAAGAAATGTGGAAAAGCCGTTGTAACTGTCATACCATAATTTTATGGCTTTCATTAATTACATATCATTATGGTTATTTTTTGTTTTTACTACCCTTTGAAGTATGAAGCTAAACATTTGCTTTTTCTTTTTTTCAATATGGAAAAAATATTTTGATATTATAGATATTTCCCCTTTCAAGCTGTCTGATATACTATTTAACCTGTTGTTTTTCTTGAAATTGTTTGACTTTTTCCTATTTAGGGTCATGAACCTGCATGCAAAGTTTCTACACGCCGATGTGCTTACGTAATTTTGTATACAATTTCGATGTTCATGCTTCAATTTGACCCATTTGACAGCTATTCAAAAGCAACTGTACAAATACTAGGCTAAATAACTCTTGCTGAGTTTAACAACTTTTTATTTTTAAAGTTTGTGAAAACAAAACTGTTAAATCTGCAGTTTACAAACTTTTCCACTATATGATATCCAGGCTCTGGTGACCATAAGGACTCTTCTATTTTCATATATGGTTTGAGTGATCTGAAACACATATTTCCATAATTTTCCAAATATTTATGAAGTAGATATCCTATTCAGAAGTAGTTTGGGCAGAATTCAATCTCTAAAATACACATAAAACATGTGTAACGAACTTTGCGAGAAGAGGTTTGTTATAGTTTGGCACTGTATCACAAAAAGATAATCTCTATTGTTGTTCTGTCACTTCTTTTGAAAAACATTCACCGAATATGACAACTAGAGTCTGAAAGTATTCAAATGATATAGGCTATAGTTTGTCAAGATTACTTTAGATTCAGACTAAGATATTATTGTTATAAGTATGTAATCGCAAATGAGGGGCAGTCTTAAAAATAGTGGTTAAATTATTTTATTTTTTATAAATCATAAATGTAGATATTTATTCTTTGTAATGTGTGAAAAGTATTGATGTTAAAAGTTTATTGTTTTTGTATCTGATTCTATGTGTGTGTGTGTGTGTGATAGTGTGATTTTTAAGGAAATGTATTGAATCCAAATATGGTCGATTTGACCCGCTCTAACAAGACCGTACCCAGAAATTCAACAGTGCATGAGGGTTCAAAAGAAATGTACTGTATTACATTGATATGTTGGCTAGTGTCACAATGATGTTCTTAGCATCCATATGTGTTGTTAGCTAGCTTTCTAATAGACCTGTAATTTTGAGTCACAATTGAGTCATTTTAAAGGGTAAATGTTCAAAAAACAAATGTCTTTCTTCAACCATTACCTCTTTGCATAGTTTCAGGAATTACATATGTATCTTTTCTGAGCCTGTCCAAATGACCAGGGTTCCATTTTGTTTGTTTCTTTGTTTCCTGATGTTTCTGTTGATTAAAAAATAAATGCATAAAAAAATATGTTTCTGGCTTATATGAAGATGAACACCATTCCACTCTAGGACTGGGTACAACTGTTAATGCGATTTATAATGTGCTTAGCTTGATTAAAAAAACATACGGATTAAGGATTGAATCCATCTCTTTCTGTCTGCAGGCATACATGCCCAATTTACGGTTACTGTTGCTAATCCCTCACTAAAAGTGAAGGAGAATGATGGTAAGTTTCATTTAGCCTTTTCTCTTTGTTTTGTCATG
Organism: Semotilus atromaculatus; assembly: GCA_031834385.1. Lineage (NCBI taxonomy): Eukaryota > Metazoa > Chordata > Actinopteri > Cypriniformes > Leuciscidae > Semotilus > Semotilus atromaculatus. The sequence continues at coordinate 15,143,521 of JAULUF010000035.1, read as the reverse complement.
AACAGTCAGATATTACTAATATCTGCCTGCCTGCATAGGTTTTTCACTGAAGAATAATAATTTATGTGGTGTTTGTTACAAATGTAACGATTTATTGGAGAGCATTGCTCTACTGGCCGGCCTAAGGACAGGTCTGCCCGTTATTATTCAAAGTAGTACCTTTTTTCTTTTTCAGGAGCTGACTTGCAATGTTCCTACACCGCTGACTTTGGAGCAACACCCAGAGTAGAATGGAAGTTCAAGGATCTCAAGGGCTCTCAGTTATTAATTTACTTTGATAACAAGCCAACTGGTATGGATGAAAATTTTACTGTTGTTATCCAGAGTCATCTTTGTAACCTTGCAGTTGCTTTTCCTTATTGTGTGTAAAATGACAATTTGAGGAAAGATGTGCATCTTTTTTTCTTTCAGCTCAGTATGAAGGCCGTATCACTGCGCATTCTGGAGGACTGAGATTCAACAAGGTGACGCGAGCAGACACTGGAGACTATGACTGTGAGGTGTCTGGAAATGGTGGATATGGAGAGAAGACAGTCAAACTCACTGTCCTTGGTAAATCATATTGTGTTGTTTACAGAATCATTAATACCTAAAAGATGTCACTAATGTATATGTCATGAGATATCATAACCCTAAGCTATACACTGCAAAAAAGTATCTGGGAGTGGCCCAGTCTACTTTTAGCCAATCCCAATGTTCGTGGGTGGTCTAATTCAGTGGCTAAGCCCATTAGAAATCACCAAAACTGCTGAAATTGCTAACAGCACCTTTAACCTGCAGTTTTAAAGGGATAGTTCCCTCAAAAATGTGAAATACTGTCATTATTTACTCGCATGTATTTAGTTCTTAGTCGAAAATCATTTATTTTTCTGTGGAACACAAAAGATGATATTTTGAAAAAGTGATGGGTGCATGGAAAAAGTCAGTGGGGTCGAGTGTTGTTTATATTTAACACAATATATAGCTTTGATTTAAATGTTATATATATAAATATATATTTAGCCTTACAATTGCCACTGTAATTCTCTCCACTACAGTGCCTCCTTCCAAGCCCGTATCTAGAATTCCTTCTTCAGTCACAACAGGCAGTAACACCCTTCTGACCTGCTTCGACAATGATGGCTCCCCCCCACCCACCTATAAGTGGTACAAAGACAACACTCCCCTCCCTGACGATCCCAGCAAGTTCCCCTCTTTTAAAAACCTCACCTACAAGATGAACGCTTTCAATGGTAACCTGGTGAGTGTTGATCTACTATATTTGAAAATACAAAATAGCATATATAATGTGTATGTTAAGTCACATCAAACTCTTAGGTCAAAACATTCAGTACTATACTCTGTATATTGGTATAATTTAAATGTAATTTTGTACTTTAGGATAATTCTAGGTTTTTGTTTGTTAAATTATTTCTGTAAAATTTTGTTTGTGTGATCAGGAGTTCCCGAGTGTGTCTAAGCTGGATATCGGTTCATATTTCTGTGAGGCCTCTAATGGAGAAGGTGCCCCTCAGCGTGGTGATGCAGTGCAGATGGATGTCCGTAAGTAACAGAGATGGGTTGATCATGAACCATTTGTTCATTTTGAACAAATCTTTTAAATGATTTGGAAAAACAAGTTGTCTCAGAAGGCAATTTCTTTATCTTAGTGCGAATGAGGCATTTATATAGCGCTTTGCATATGTACTACTGTACACCCAAAGCGCTTTACAATCATCTCTCCTCAACCACCACCAGTGTGTAGCATCCGTTTGGATGATGCGACGGCAGCCACAGTACAACGGCGCCAGTGCGCTCACCACACACCAGTGGAGAGGAGAGAGAGTGATAGAGCCAATTCAATGGATTAATAGGAGGCCATGATTGGCAAGGGCCAATGGGTGGAATGTGGCCAGGACACCGGGATTACACCCCTACTCTTTACGAGAAGTGCCATGGGATTTTTAATGACCACACAGAGTCACGACCTCGGTTTAACGTCTCATCCAAAGGACGGTTTTATGGGGACTTTCCATAGACATCATCATTTTTATAGTGTACAAACTATATATTCCATCCCCTTACACTAACCCTATCCATCACAGAAAACTTTCTGCATTTTTACCTTTTCAAAAAAACACTTAGTATGAATTATATAGCTGTTTTCCTCATGGGGACCAGAAAATGTTCCCACAAGGAATGTCTTTCCTTAAATAATGATCTACCTTGAATTTCGGATATTTCCATCTTTGTGGGGACATTTTGTCCCCATAATGTAGGGTTTACCAGGATCACAAACACACACACATATAGCACATATTTTAAAAACTTTATCATCAAATTTATATATCTTTGTAATGATTATATTAACAGCAATATTAAAAAATTCTTGTTGTAAGAACAGCTAATTGGCTGATGGATGCAGCGACCCGCTAGGTCTCAATTAATAAACACTTACAATATAGGCTTACCTTAGTCAATGAGGGTTAGACAAAAACATGTTTTGAAAGAAGGATTGATGTAGTGACTTAATATTTCCATTGTTTCCATTTTGAACAACAACCAAAAAAGGCACATAGTGAACCTTTAAAAATTCCTAGGGGGATCCGAGGGCTGCTCTCCTGAGAAGATTTTTTTTGTTGCAAAAAGAGCACCAAAACATTAATTTATTGTGTCTTTGGGAGTCAGATTTATCTATTTAATCTCATAAATCAAATTATGTAAGAAACATTAATCTAAGTGTGTGCTATAGACCACAAATAGCATTTTCATGAGCAATGAAAATTTTTACAAAAGTTCTCATAAGCGGAAGTTGTCATAGTTGGATAAACCTCTAATGGGAGATGTCAAATATAAATTTTATATTTCCATTTGCTCCAGTAAATAAAACATCATAGCATTTCCATGACTTTAAATAAAAGCGAAAAATAATCCACTGTTATTTAATATTCTAAGTAGTTGTATGCTTTTTTTTACTAGTTGCCTCTGTTTTAGATTGTAGTTGCCACTGTTTGGACTGTGTACAACTAATTACAAACTTGTCAATAAACTAAGCTTTTTAATGTATCCCTAGCATTGCAAATGTTTGGCTAACTTTGTTTTTGTAATATAGTTGAAGTAGACAGCAGCCAAGTGCCAGCAGAGAGGGACACCTTGAGCACAGAGGGACACCTTGAGCACGGAGACATACATTGTGCCAAGCAAGAGCACCATGAACCACATTCTGGAAAAAATGTATGGCGTATTCACATTGCAAGAGGTGAAGCTAAAACTAGAGATACAAAAACTGGAATTAGAAATAACCAAGTTAAAACTAGAGCTACAAAAACATAGACATGAAGTGTAGATTCCATTCAACATAACTGCTTGAAAACCAAGCATTTATTTCATGTAGTGATTTGATATTTTTTATTTCATTAATAAAATGTATTTTCATTATGTTATGAGTGATAAACTAAAATGATTAATTAATGTTATTAAATTTTTTTCTATGTTTAATATATTCAACCACGTTTTGCATAATACAATAAATAACATATTCAAACTAGCCATTGTTTAAAATTTCTGTCAATCAGACAATTATTTCTACAATAATTTGTCAAACATAATGTCCAGATCCATTTTCACCTCCTGCCTCTGAACTCCAAAGCACTTGGTCTTCCTTCAGGTCTGAGAATGCAAGTCTCTGTTAAAGGAAAGATCTTTACCTTAAAGCATTTGAGAATTCAGAGTAAATGTAGAATCTATAGAAGTTCAAATTACCTTTGATTTTTATTTTTGGCATGTGTTATACTTTGTTTGCTTGAATCCTACTGTGTCCCCCAATGATTGCTCGTAGTGCATTTTAAAATCCAGTGATGTTGAAAAAATCTTGTTTTAAAAAAAAACTGAAACTGAAAATAAACTCTAAAAACGATACTGTTATTATGAACTCTGTTGTCTCTCAGTTTATCAGTGTACCTTTTTCCCCAGCATTGAAATTGTGTTTGGTATGTAAACAACATGTTTCATATTCCATATGAGTATTTATATTTTAAATGTGAAATGGTGGGGATGTGATTGCATTGTGTCTTTTTCTTTCATTCTCAATATGAAGGCTATATCGCTATAATGAAGGACTGAGGTTTGAAAAGGTTAAAGGAAAAGCAACTAGATTATGGTGGAGAGGTGTCTGTCAATGGTGAATATGATGAGAAGACCATCAAACTCAGTCGTTGGTAAAATTTAATACATATTTTTTTTTCACTTACAGCTACTTTTTGGTAGTCACAAACATTTATTACTAGAAATATTCCTCATTTGTAAGTCGCTTTTGGAAAAACAACATCTGAATGAAGAAATGTGACTCCAATTGCTTTTGTAATATATAATTTTGTATTGTTAACTATTTTTTTTTTCAATATGTAAAGAGGATTTTCATATATACAATATCTAAGCAAGTTCCTCAGTTTTAGGAACCTCGCCTACAAAATCAATGTTTTTACTGTTTATACTGATTTGAAATCACATGTAAGAAATCATTCTTGCTGTGGACACGTTCTCTTAATCTCTTTCAGATTGTTTATTATTAGCAGCAATGAGTCAGTTTACTGTTGGACTAGACCATCAGTTTTAGTTACCTTTAACCTTTAAATTAACAGAATTTCTTGATATACTATTTGAAAAAATCTTTACTGAACCTCATAGTCCCAAGGTACACAATATTGATCATTTTAAATAGAAACACTGTAATTGTTTTACATTTTTTATTTTTATTTGACTCTTGATACTGTTATTTTGTTGAACCAGCACAAATATTTGTTACATGATTTTAAATACTCAATATCCAGATACACGTGGTCATGCTTTATTATTAGCCATAATGTTCAGTATTAACTTTGTTTTTATGGTGGACATCTTGCCCTCACTGTTTCAGCCTCAGGCATCCATGTTTTGCTGCTTGACCTGTTGCTATAATTTCCATCATTAGGTTATTTCCTTATACGGTGTATTCTGTCTGGCATACAGTTATACTGAATTCTGTGAAAGGGGTTTAGTTAACATGAAGAGAAGAACATGCACAGCTAATGGAGCTCCCTCCTCACCTGGCCTATTCAGTAAGACAGTAAAAAAAACTATTAAGAAAATAATCTATTAAAGGTTATTGTTATCTAAAAATGTATATCAAGTCAATGATCAATCAATGCAGAGCAGAGTAGAACACCACCGGTACTGGGGAATAAAGACACAGACACACACACACACAAATAAATAGAATATCAAGTCCAAGAAAGTACTGTCAGCTTGACTGAAAGAGTCCATAGAGACAAACAGCTCATGTTTTTAGAACAACAACATGATTATATGCAACGTTGCTCCTTGGATAATAGCACATTTAAACGTGTGACTAAACAGGGTGTACAATAAGTCATTAGACAGAAAATTAGATGCAAACATATTTATACTTAGCCTACAGTTATGTTCTATAACGTTCTGCTCAGTCCAAAAACATGATCTACTGAAACTAAGCTGCAACAAAGCTTGTTCCAAATTCTTATTATCAGAAAATCAAACATATTAATTAATGACCAAAACAGGGACTTGTCCAGTCACTTGATGTGATGAGGAGGAAATAAGACATACACGTTTATTCTTCTTAAACACCTGAAAGAGAGTACGCTATCATTATTTATGGCATGTAACTAACAAATAAGATGTGGGGGAGTTCCTCCTATAACACGATGATGATGGACTGCATGAAGTGGGGCTCATTGTTCTTTCGGAATAAGCTGATGTTTTGAGTCTGAAAAAATGGACTCAGAGTGGTATTAAAGGAATGACATGCTCCCTTTGCCATATGAGCCCATCCTTTTTTTTTTAAGTAGAGAAAAGAGATGATGTGGAGTGAAGAGTGCACAATGTTGCCAAAGTTATGTCATTTAATTTAAAGACAATCTACAATATCTGTAATATGGGCCTCCATATAAGTATAGGAGTAGGACTTTTTGTCCAAATTTGTAGCCTATATAAAATTATACAAAAGGACACAACAGGGACTAATAAAACAAATCTGTGTATATAAGATGTTGACAAAATTGCTGAATGTTCAATATGTACAATATGTACTCAGATATTTAAAAGCAAACATGTAGTCTCTGAGACTAGAGAAAAGGCCCAAAACTATTTTGATACTATCACAGGCACATCTGCTGTACCATGGTAACCACTAACCAGTCACCACAAGGGTGATTCAGTACTTATCTCTGCTAGGAAATACTAAAACATATTCTCATACTGTAGGTAGATTGTTTTTGCTGGTGTCTTGCTCCACATTACAATGTTAAGCATTTGACAACTTAGTTACAGGGTTAATAATGCTAGAAGTGAAAAGAAAAGGTAAGGAAAATATATCATTTAAAATAGCAAACACTTTTCTTTCATTTTTCCAGTACCTGTCAATCTTCCAGAGAATTCCCCCCCCCCCCTGGATTCACAAGTTTTCCTCAGGAGATGTGAAACAAAGGGGTCAAAACAATAGATATTTTGCTCCTTTGAAATAATCATTATCTCACTTTTCACTCCTAATATATTTTGTGTGCTCTTTGTGAGTTCCAGCTAAACACTGAAGTAGGGACAAGATCAACAATCTTTCACATACTTTCACATTCGCATAGGCCTACTGCAATATGCCATAACTCCACATTGCTCACACATTTGTTTAAATTATAATGAGACATTTGGAATGCAAACCTACACATCCTCTCTATATCAATTTGTAGTTTTAACAATGTGTATCAGGTTTTGAATATTAAACATTCATATTAAAATAGTTTATTTTACATGATTTTTATTAATTATTTTTTAGTAAATAATATCCAAAGTTCCCAGACTTGATGTTATTTGAATTTATGGTTCTCCAATCTTCTGAGAAGTTTTTTCCTGAATATAGGCTATTATTATGTGAGTTACTTACTGAGTACGCTAGAATTCACAAGTTATGTATAGAATACACAATAAGGATGTGTTTATTCTGAGAAGTAGTTTGTCTTCCTTGAACCTGCGTTTACTTTCATTACGTCATTCAGTGGGAGTGCCACAGTGTCTCGTATCATACCAATCACAGCGCGGGACAGGTAACACGGTATCACTCGGAAGGGCGTTTAGTTTCACCCTTTCAGCTTATCTTGACTTTGCTTTCCGAGGGCCCAGGAAATACACCACTCTCTAAAAGTTCTAGTAACATATTAGAAAAGCAGGTTTTTTTTTTTTTTAGAACAGTGGAATATTTTGGAAGGCTTCTATCGTTTCAGAGTGGACATGTTGACCTTCGTCTTTGTGTGTCTCTCTATCTCAGTCTCAGGTAGGCGTCCATGTTTTTAGTGTTTGAATCGTGTTTAGCCTACATTACATTTTTTTTTATTACGTCGTGTCATTGACTGCTGTGAATTATTCAGTGGGCATATAAACTTTGAATATTTTTCAATTAGCTGATATTTTGCCATATACTTTTCTTTAAATGTTTTCTTCTATTTATTACATTAAAATGTAATTACTATTTGCTTATAGTGGAGTTTAGCGTTTAAATCATAGGCCTAGGCTACTTTATTTAGTAGGCTACAGGTCTGTAAAAACCGAAAACATCATTGTAGGCTATCTGTCAATCAAATGTGACCTTATTTACGTTAATCAATTCGGTTACGAGTAGTTATTTTGAATCGGCTCTTCGTCAATTAAGAACCGGTGGAAATGGATAAAGCAATTCGTAGGCCTAATTTACCTAGCAAATCTAGGCTTATCTGCTTTCATACGATACGATACAAACACATATTAGCTTAAATCTAAGTTGTATTGCTGTTAAAACGTGAAAGAAGGCTTTTTATGGTTCGGCGGTATCACCTGGAGAACCTGTATTTCCACCTCGCCCATCCCCCATCCGAAACCCGAGCATAACAACCAGGAATATGTGACAGCTGAAAGGCAATCCAGGAAGTGTGCGCAGATAAAAAATAAACAATTAACTGTAGTCGCAGTAGATTAATAGTAAAAGTGTGATGTATTTGTTATTGAGTGTTATTTGGAGGCTACTCCGTCAGTGACGCGGACACAGTTAACTTTAGGCCTATTTGTTGAGAGCAGCACACACACACACACACACACACAACATCCTGTTGAGCAGCAGACGGGGAAACTCACGAGTTTTTTTCGTGAGTATTTGAGTTGCCAATCATGTTTGTTATACACGTTACGTTACCTTCCAAGTTCACGGGGGAAAAACAGGTTAGAACAGCAAAGTCTGGAAACCGTATAAAAGAATTGTCAGAAAAACATGTTTATGAATGTGAATTTCAAAAAGAAATGTGGAAAAGCCGTTGTAACTGTCATACCATAATTTTATGGCTTTCATTAATTACATATCATTATGGTTATTTTTTGTTTTTACTACCCTTTGAAGTATGAAGCTAAACATTTGCTTTTTCTTTTTTTCAATATGGAAAAAATATTTTGATATTATAGATATTTCCCCTTTCAAGCTGTCTGATATACTATTTAACCTGTTGTTTTTCATGAAATTGTTTGACTTTTTCCTATTTAGGGTCATGAACCTGCATGCAAAGTTTCTACACGCCGATGTGCTTACGTAATTTTGTATACAATTTCGATGTTCATGCTTCAATTTGACCCATTTGACAGCTATTCAAAAGCAACTGTACAAATACGAAATAACTCTTGCTGAGTTTAACAACTTTTTATTTTTAAAGTTTGTGAAAACAAAACTGTTAAATCTGCAGTTTACAAACTTTTCCACTAGATGATATCCAGGCTCTGGTGACCATAAGGACTCTTCTATTTTCATATATGGTTTGAGTGATCTGAAACACATATTTCCATAATTTTCCAAATATTTATGAAGTAGATATCCTATTCAGAAGTAGTTTGGGCAGAATTCAATCTCTAAAATACACATAAAACATGTGTAACGAACTTTGCGAGAAGAGGTTTGTTATAGTTTGGCACTGTATCACAAAAAGATAATCTCTATTGTTGTTCTGTCACTTCTTTTGAAAAACATTCACCGAATATGACAACTAGAGTCTGAAAGTATTCAAATGATATAGGCTATAGTTTGTCAAGATTACTTTAGATTCAGACTAAGATATTATTGTTATAAGTATGTAATCGCAAATGAGGGGCAGTCTTAAAAATAGTGGTTAAATTATTTTATTTTTTATAAATCATAAATGTAGATATTTATTCTTTGTAATGTGTGAAAAGTATTGATGTTAAAAGTTTATTGTTTTTGTACCTGATTCTATGTGTGTGTGTGTGTGTGTGTGTGTGTGTGTGATAGTGTGATTTTTAAGGAAATGTATTGAATCCAAATATGGTCGATTTGACCCGCTCTAACAAGACCGTACCCAGAAATTCAACAGTGCATGAGGGTTCAAAAGAAATGTACTGTATTACATTGATATGTTGGCTAGTGTCACAATGATGTTCTTAGCATCCATATGTGTTGTTAGCTAGCTTTCTAATAGACCTGTAATTTTTTTTCTCTTCATGGTCTTGGTGACCCAACATCCTTTGTTTGTCAAAATTGAGTCATTTTAAAGGGTAAATGTTCAAAAAACAAATGTCTTTCTTCAACCATTACCTCTTTGCATAGTTTCAGGAATTACATATGTATCTTTTCTGAGCCTGTCCAAATGACCAGGGTTCCATTTTGTTTGTTTCTTTGTTTCCTGATGTTTCTGTTGATTAAAAAATAAATGCATAAAAAAATATGTTTCTGGCTTATATGAAGATGAACACCATTCCACTCTAGGACTGGGTACAACTGTTAATGCGATTTATAATGTGCTTAGCTTGATTAAAAAAACATACGGATTAAGGATTGAATCCATCTCTTTCTGTCTGCAGGCATACATGCCCAATTTACGGTTACTGTTGCTAATCCCTCACTAAAAGTGAAGGAGAATGATGGTAAGTTTCATTTAGCCTTTTCTCTTTGTTTTGTCATGAACAGTCAGATATTACTAATATCTGCCTGCCTGCATAGGTTTTTCACTGAAGAATAATAATTTATGTGGTGTTTGTTACAAATGTAACGATTTATTGGAGAGCATTGCTCTACTGGCCGGCCTAAGGACAGGTCTGCCCGTTATTATTCAAAGTAGTACCTTTTTTCTTTTTCAGGAGCTGACTTGCAATGTTCCTACACCGCTGACTTTGGAGCAACACCCAGAGTAGAATGGAAGTTCAAGGATCTCAAGGGCTCTCAGTTATTAATTTACTTTGATAACAAGCCAACTGGTATGGATGAAAATTTTACTGTTGTTATCCAGAGTCATCTTTGTAACCTTGCAGTTGCTTTTCCTTATTGTGTGTAAAATGACAATTTGAGGAAAGATGTGCATCTTTTTTTCTTTCAGCTCAGTATGAAGGCCGTATCACTGCGCATTCTGGAGGACTGAGATTCAACAAGGTGACGCGAGCAGACACTGGAGACTATGACTGTGAGGTGTCTGGAAATAGTGGATATGGAGAGAAGACAGTCAAACTCACTGTCCTTGGTAAATCATATTGTGTTGTTTACAGAATCATTAATACCTAAAAGATGTCACTAATGTATATGTCATGAGATATCATAACCCTAAGCTATACACTGCAAAAAAGTATCTGGGAGTGGCCCAGTCTACTTTTAGCCAATCCCAATGTTCGTGGGTGGTCTAATTCAGTGGCTAAGCCCATTAGAAATCACCAAAACTGCTGAAATTGCTAACAGCACCTTTAACCTGCAGTTTTAAAGGGATAGTTCCCTCAAAAATGTGAAATACTGTCATTATTTACTCGCATGTATTTAGTTCTTAGTCGAAAATCATTTATTTTTCTGTGGAACACAAAAGATGATATTTTGAAAAAGTGATGGGTACATGGAAAAAGTCAGTGGGGTCGAGTGTTGTTTATATTTAACACAATATATAGCTTTGATTTAAATGTTATATATATAAATATATATTTAGCCTTACAATTGCCACTGTAATTCTCTCCACTACAGTGCCTCCTTCCAAGCCCGTATCTAGAATTCCTTCTTCAGTCACAACAGGCAGTAACACCCTTCTGACCTGCTTCGACAATGATGGCTCCCCCCCACCCACCTATAAGTGGTACAAAGACAACACTCCCCTCCCTGACGATCCCAGCAAGTTCCCCTCTTTTAAAAACCTCACCTACAAGATGAACGCTTTCAATGGTAACCTGGTGAGTGTTGATCTACTATATTTGAAAATACAAAATAGCATATATAATGTGTATGTTAAGTCACATCAAACTCTTAGGTCAAAACATTCAGTACTATACTCTGTATATTGGTATAATTTAAATGTAATTTTGTACTTTAGGATAATTCTAGGTTTTTGTTTGTTAAATTATTTTTGTAAAATTTTGTTTGTGTGATCAGGAGTTCCCGAGTGTGTCTAAGCTGGATATCGGTTCATATTTCTGTGAGGCCTCTAATGGAGAAGGTGCCCCTCAGCGTGGTGATGCAGTGCAGATGGATGTCCGTAAGTAACAGAGATGGGTTGATCATAAACCATTTGTTCATTTTGATCGAATCGTTTAAATGATTTGGAAAAACAAGTTGTCTCAGAGGGCATTTTTTGATATATTAAACACAAATTTGTCATACATTTCATATGAAGTTTAAGTAAGTTTCATAGGTAAAACATGTAGATATGTTAGGTAAATGTGACTACATGCAGGGCCAAAGAAGAGACGTTTTAAACGTTTTAAAGTCTCATTCACTCACTCAGTGCGTATTTAGTTAACTCTTTTTATTGATGTTTTTCAATCAGAGAATTACTAAAAGAAAGACAATACAGCATTTGTTTCGCCATATTGACCAAGAAATCTAGATGAGATTAAACAAAAGCATTCCTTACTCTCTGAGACAGTTATAAAAAATTATAAATTATATAATTATTATAAATGCTTGTTCCAAAACACACCAGTATATTACAAACAATGCAAGTCAAATAATATGAAACTATGTATGTACTAAATGTTTACATACCGTGTGGTAGCAATATAAACAAAATACGGCAAAAATGTAAACGTTACTAAGAAAAAAACAGATAAAAAAAAACCTTGTGCATATTTCCCTTGTTTATGTTCTCACTGTTTCTTAATCAATCAGGGACAAGAGAGAGGACAATAACAGCAATGGTCAAGTAGAAGAGGAAAGGTTGCCAAATAATGTGAAATTGTTCTGTTCTGCCATCAAATTTCTGAATAAACTGCAACAACCGGTTGTGCATCCAGTGAAAATAACTGGGTGGGGAAGGATTTTTCCAGTATAATCCTTTTAGCAATTATTAAGCAAAAAGCTAGAGCATTTGGCTGTAAAGATAAGGACACCTTTGTGGGATTAAGACCAAATAGTGCCACTAAGGATGTTCAACATCTAAAACGTCAGAAATGTCAAGACACAAAGACTTGAAGATTGATGTCCAAAAAGAGGTCAACGCTGGGCAAAGCCAAAAAGTATGATAGAGTAGCCGAAGCTTGTCGACATTGGTTACAAGTAGAATCGAGATCCGGGTTTGTTTTAAACATTTTAGCTTTTGTACAATAAATTCTGTGTAACTGTGAGAAGAGGTATGTACACGACAAAGGGTCTTAAACCATTCCTCATCAGTAAAAATGTGGTTAAGATCTGATTCCCAACTCATTATTTTAGACTAGATTTGAAAAACTACAAACTTTCCACTGATGTCTGTGAAAAAGGGATGCGCTCGACAAGCTTGGTCGTCTGTGCTATATAGGTGTTACTATATTTCGTTTAATATTCCATTAATTAGATACATTTACTTCAGCCTTCTTTTTTATCCCCATTATACTCTCTGTTGTCAGTGTTTCTTTGTCTGGACACAAACACTGTACACACGCTGCTTGGTATCGGTTGTTGGTATCGGATCATTTTTACAAATACGAGTACACAAGGAGTATCGGTATTGTAAAACTAATCCATATGAATTGAGCAGTTTAGTCCAAATTTTCCGATGAGACACAATCGCTTTATATGATGAACCGATTTAATTTAGGCTTTTATTCACATTGGTTCTTGCGGAAGCTCAAACGTGCTGAAGTGAAGGATGAGGGGAGCACAGTGATTGAAGAAGATGCGCAGGATATTTTCGCTTTAGCAGGTGTTACAATTAGCCTTTGAGTTTTAAATTCTAACATTCAATGAATAGGAAATTAAATTGATGTATATATCTACTCTACTGTAACCTACCTCATCAGTCAGTGATTTATCAGGACTAGTTAACCAATCAGAATCCACTTGACTTTAAATAGCTTGAGCATTTAAAGCGGCAGACGACACATAACTGCAGCGTGCGCTTTTAATAAACAGAACATCAGTGTGTTGGTGTGAACGCTTATGTAGTTATCAATCTTGATGTGAATGGGCATTAACTTCCACTCTATGCCATAGCTGGAAAATTCTCCATTTATTCTAAAAGCAACATTTTGATCTTTATGATGATCTTCTATGATTTTTAGTATGATTTATGATATTTGCTTCTCAAACAGATGTCTTGATTGACTTTAATTTGTTGTTTTTCTTTATTATAGGTGATCTAAATGTTGGTGGCATTGTTGCGGGGGTCATCGTGGCTTTGCTGGCAGTAGTGTTGCTCCTCTTTGCTCTCTGGTTTGCCAATAAAAAGGGATATCTACCAAGTAAGTTCTTACTGCGTGTGTGTCTGTTTTGTGAGTGAGAGAGTGAGAGGGGAATAATTATAAAATCAAACAATTAGATGCTATAGCTAATAATTTTAAATTATAATTGTTTTTATTCAAAATGATTTGACTAATTTGCACCCCCCACCCCCTTTACAGAAATGGCTGAAAGGTAAGAATTTATTTCTATGGCACAAAAACTTTAAATCTTTATATTATATAATACTATATCTTGCATTAAATATGTTCTAAAATGATATAAATAATCTCTTGCAGCAAGACGAAAACACAAGCTGTTTATACCCAGCCTAGAGCAGATGAGGGGGATGATGGAGATGTAAGTACAACACAAATGCTTAGTTGTGTAAATTATATTAAACCGCTGAATTGATTTCCCCATTGGAATTCTCTTTGCAGTAGTTCATTTTGCATGTCCTTTTCAATCTGTGTGTTCTGTTCTACCACCACAGTAGTTGTTCTGGTAAAATAATTATTTTCACACTGTTTTGTGTGTCTGTTTCAGGGGGAATTCAGACAGAAATCATCTTTTGTGGTGTAGCCTGTGCTGGTTTGGATGAATTGTCAAGATTTGTTGCCTAGATCAATTATTTTCTGTTTAAGTTCATTCAAATCAGGATCTGTTTATATGTGAACTGTGACATCGAATGTGCCTCCCTGCCCTGCCTACCACACTTGTTGACCATAGAGATGTCCCAAAAGCTTTAATCATAAATGTGTGTGCGGTTGTTTAAACTTACAGATTTAGTTTCAGGAATCTAAATCGTGTGTCTCTCTCTTTTGCAGCAATTAATTGAAATGTCATTTATTAAACTACGAGTAATCTGTGAGTGGAAAGTAACAAACTTAAAGGGTTTATTATCAATCCTTTATTAATATAATATGCTAGTAATATTAATTTGTTTAGTTATTTATGGCTTGAGGCATTCAAGGTTAATTCTATGTGATTGTGCTATGGGATGAAAGCTGGGATAAAGAAGGTAATATGAATGTTCCTCATTCAGGAAATAATCCCCCTTCTCCTTGATATAAACATTTGCTGTACATTGTAGTCATCATTTGTTGTTTGTTTACTTCACTGGTATTTTTTATGATAGTGTATCTTGTGTTTTTATGTGTTTTGTACTTAATTCATGAAATGTAAATAGTTATTTGTGTTTTTTATTGGATGTTATAGAATTTAAAATCATGCTTTATTGACCTCCTTTAAATTGTTCATTTGGAAACAAATTACAAAACTGTTTTTCTTGTTTGATTGAATTGAATTGAAATTTTACTGTCTGACTTGATCCTGTTCTTCCAATAAATCAAACTTACTGATTATGACTTATGCAATATTTTATGTAATATCATATGTAATGCTAACTTTCCTCCATTAGCAGGTCCGGTCCACCCAATCTGCTCATGCAGAAAACTCCTTGTGAATGTGAAATTAAGCAATGTTATCTGTGGTGGTCGGAACAATATGACTCTTTTTGGAAATATTTTTCTATCACGTAGGTTGAGAGTATGAATGAATATATTTATTTAATGTGTCAACCTGATGAGGTCAAAAATGTTTTGAATATGGCCACTAGGAGGCAGTGTAGGATAAATTCTGCACAGCTTCGAAAAACTGTCGAAACTGACTTACCATTGGCATGTATCTATGAGATTCAAAATGATGTCTGTAACACAAAAATAATAAAATGATTTTCATTGGAGTTTTTTTTTCTTTCATACAATTTTAGATTTAACCAAATACATTATTTGCACAAGGCAGCTTTGCTTACAGTTCATTCACTGGTTTCTGAACGGATTATTTTTCAAGATACTTTCTCTGTTCTGGCCATATACTACCGTTAACATTTGACAAAATATAAGTATTTTCCACATGATGCGTTCTACGTTCTACCTGCGCACAGTTACATAAGAACGTTCGGCTGAATGTGAGAACGTCAATGACGATGATGCTTCTCACTGAACTGCGCTGAGCGCATCTGATCTGCTCAACGTCACCTTTGAAAACTGCGACTTTAAGGATGAGGGGGGCGGGGCCGGGTGGGCCCCGTCTGCTGATAGGGTACTTCCGCTTTCAGTCAAGCCCCATTCATAAATAAGTCATGTCTAGAAGGAACCGATGTAACAAGTACTGATAGATTTCGCTCGCGACGCGCATTTCTACAACATTTCTAACTCTACGTCGAGCCGCGATAGACTGCGTCGAATTAAATTTCTTCCCGTGGCAGACAGCGATGGGTGTCGATTCGCGGAGCAAATGAGATTGACTTCCGACTGGTGACCCCTTTCTCAAACTGTAATGACATGAGCGCTCCAGCAGGAAGCTCAAATAATTCTGTGTTTAGAAACATTAGTGCGTCCGCCAAGACTTCTGTCTGCCCGACTGTGGGGAATAATGGAGCGTTTTTGAACCAGCCTTTACTGAAGATACTGTAGCGCTTGATTCGATGTTTTAAATGTGTGTCCTATCCGTCCATTTGGACGCATCAAAAGTAAGCAATTCGCTGCTCTGGAACCAAATGGAAAGCTGAACCATGGCAGCAAAAGAGGACCTATATGCCAAAGTCGCTCCACGGATGCAGCGGCAGAACCGGCCAGGAACTGTCAAACATGGAAATAGTCTGGATGTATTGCTGTCAATGGGCTTCCCCAAAACCAGGGCGTAAGTAGGCTACCAGAGTTTCATCTCTCCCAGATCTCTAGCACCACGCAGCTGCAATCACAGCTGTAAACGTTAAGAACGCAAACACATGTAATAAGAGCACTACAAAAACCCCTTTGGAAATAGGCTACTAAACATGGCAGATATACAAATTTGTAGTGCAAGTTGCATTTGTAATGGCGTCGGTCTGGTTGTGTTATTGATTAATATGACGAAGTGGGAAATAGGCTCATTCGGTTATAAAGTTGTTTTCCTGTTGCCTCATTAAGCAGTTTTCTTTGAAACTCGTCATACGTGGTCTGGGCTGCATCTGTCCAGACGGGACATGTTCCTCGAGCGGATGAGGTTGGCACCGCTGGGAGGTCAGATCACCGCTGTTCGTCCTATTGGCGTTGTGTCAGCGCATCCATAACTGTCTAACGACTGTCCTTTTTTCATGGCATCATGGCATCATGGCGCTTGAACATGTTTGTATAGCCTATACTTGAAGATAGGCTATATGTTAGGAATCTAAAGTTTCCAATTCCATGAATTATTCTTCAGTTCCGGACTGTACCAAAATAACAGTTATAATACGAAATAAATGTAATTCAGTTTTTTTTTTTCACAGACTTTAAATTACTGTTCACAAACCTTTTATATAAAAATAAAATACATACTAACTGTTTACTATATACAATTTCCAAACAAACAAATCTTTACATATTGGTAGTGCTTTATAATTACCATAACGTATCAATAATTAGAGTATTAAAATTGACTAACGATGAGCAATTCATTTGTTACTTATAAATCTTTGTTAACGTTAGTTAATACAAATAAAGCTGTTCATGTTAGCTCAGAACCACTAAATGTGGCAGACACAACTTTTGATAATAATTAGTGCTGTCAAATCGATTAATCACGATTAATCGCATCTAACATAAAATTTTTTGTTTACATAATATATATAAATATAATAATATACATATATATTATGTATATGTGTGTGTCTGTGTACACACACACACACACACACACACACACACACACACACACACACACACACACACACACACACACATATATATAGCCTATGTGTATATTATATACACTACCGGTCAAAAGTTTTAGATCAGTAAGATTTTTTATGTTTTTAAATGAAGTCTCTTCTGCTCACCAAGGCTGCTTTATTTGATGAAAAAAAAAAAAGACAAACAGTAATATTGTGAAATATTATGACAATTTAAAATGACTGTTTTCTATTTTAATATATTTTTTAAATGTAATTTGAAAGCTGAGTTTTCAACATCATTACTCCAGTTTTCAGTGTCACATGATCCTTCAGAAATCAATCTAATATGCTGATTTTATGCTCATAAAACATAAATTATTATTTTCAATGTTGAAAACAGTCGTGTACCCTTTTTTCCCCCCAAATTCTATGATGAATAGAAAGTTCAAAAGAACAGCATTTATTTAAAATATAATCTTTTCTAACATTATAAATGTCTTTACTGTAACTTTTGATCAATTTAACTCATCCTTGATGAATAAAAGTATTTTCTAATTTCTTTCCCCCAAAAATAAAAAATAAATTCTTACTGACCCCAAACTTTTGAATGGTAGTGATTAATGTTACAAAAGCTTTCCATTTCAGATCAATTCTGTTCTTTTGAACTTTCTATTCATCAAAGAATCCTGAAATAAAAATGTAAAAAACTGTTTTCAACATGGATAATAATCATAAATGTTTCTTCAGCATCATATTATAATAATTTCTGTAGGATCATGTGACATTGAAGACTGGAGTAATGATGCTGTAAATTCAGCTTTGATCACAGGAATAAATTACACTTCACTATATATTCACATAGAAAACCGCTGTTTTAAATTGTAATAATATTTCACAATATTTTGTTTTTTTATCAAATAATTGCAGCCTTGGTGAGCAGAAGAGACTTCATTTAAAAACATAAAAAATCGTACTGATCTAAAACTTTTGACCGGTAGTGTATATATATATATATATATATATATATATATATATATATACACATATATCATATATAAATATAATAATATATACACCTTATGTAAACAAAAACAAAAACTTTTATGTTAGATGCGGTTAATCAATTTGACAGCACTAATAAAGGTTGAAATGAACATTTAAAGGAGTAGTTCACTTTCAAGTGAAAATAAGGCCATGATTTACTCACCCTCAAGCCATCCTAGGTGTATAAAACTTTCTAAAAATAGTCATTTGACGAATACAATCAGAGTTATATTAAAAAATATCTCTGCTCTTCCATGTTTTATAATGGCAGTGGATTGCAACTAACAGATTGAAGCTCAAAAACATGCATCCATCCATCATAAACAAACTTCACGCGGCTCCGGGGTAAGGTTAATAAAGGCCTTTTGAAGCAAGATGATGAGTTTGTGTAAGAAAAATTTTAATATTTCAAACTTTACAAACAAACATACGGATTCCACTTAAGTCTAAAACGCAACTTACGCAAGTAATGCGACGTACTGCTGCATTTACGCTACGCCATGACGCATTACGATACTTCAGACGTCACAAGTTTCGTAAGTTGTGCATTATGGGCAATTAAACTGCGTATGGCCGCTTACCCGGAAGCTAGAATGTTACTTTGTAACATGTTAAATATGAATATTTTTCTTACACAAAGGTTTTGCTTCAGAAGGCCTTTATTTACCCCCCAGAGCTGCGTGAAGTTCATTTATGATGGATGAATACACGTTTTTGAGCTTCAATGTGTTGGTTGCAATCCATTGCCATAGGATGGCTTGAGGGTGAGTAAATCATGGGGTAAATTTAATTTGAACTAAGCTGCTTTAGAATTATTTTTCATTGTTAGTTCATGTTGACTACTGTAGTTAACAAAATGGTAACAGTTAACCTTATTCTAAAGTTTTACCATTTATATTTATTTGATAAAATACCAGCTGTTACAACAAAACCTTTTTTGCTAATTAAAAGTTAAAAGTTTTTACATAAAGAAAAGAACGGAACTGAAGATAAATATAATTAAAAGAGAATTTTCATTATGATTTACACTCAGATAAAATGAAGACTAATGCTAGGTCTACATTAATTTGGATACATTAGAAAGGTGTTTTCATTTAAAAACGCTCTCCGTTCTCTCTAGCGCTTTCCAACGTTTCAGTGTGGATGAGAAACTTTTGGAAAACGCCTGAAAATGCTAAATTCACCTTACTGCGCATGCGTAAAACCTAAAAAAAAAAGCTCATGATACAGACGGAAAAACAAATAATAAAGTCGCAGGAAAGCAAATGTGAGTAAACTTTGTCATCTTTGCAGGACTTTGCAGAAGAGTGTGCAAAGTAACATATTTTAGCAACAGTGTGAAAGTGAATAGCACATAACAGGCACTATACTGGTATAAACATGAATATCTATTGGTACAATATGCGTCACATGACTAAATTTACATAATCGTTTTTAAATCCCTCTGTTTTGACTACAATGCAAAAACTGTGTTTTCAAATGTATCCACTTTGGAGAGCGTTTTCAAAAAGCTTCGTTTTCGTTAATAAAACCGCCGTCTCAGTGTGGACGGAAGGCTAAAATGGAGAGAAAAATATGCATTTTCAAATGAAATTGTATTAGTGTGGACAAGACCTAAGCGTGTCAGTTTTCGACAAAAAGACAGCTAGTACATAGTATGTGTTTATTGTACGTGGAGCGGGTTGCCTGATCAAATGTGCCACCTTTAATCACATGACCAGCCTTGTCATCCAATTCATAGTTATCATTACTAATAGTAACAGTAACATTTTGTTTACTTTTATATCACTTTGAGCAAGTGCTCAAGAATGAGCCACCTAAACTTGAAAAATGAAAGTGTAAATGAATCAAATTAATTCAGTAATCACTCTGAGTGACGCATACATGTTTCCTAGTGAGTAATTTTTTCGGAAATTGGACCTCGCTCATTGTGCTGTAATGTTCATGTTGATTCATAGTGCCGTTGAATAGTAATGCAGGAAACCCTTTCAGAGACAGGTGTTTCAGTACATCGTTGGCGTAAGAATGTCATTTCGGTTCCAGTGATAAAAAAAAAGGAATTCTGATTGAGATCAATACAATTAATGCAATTCAGATCTTTACCAAAAAAGTGACGTCATACGATATGTGGCACCATAACACTTTTTTATGCATCGAGTTTCTTGATTTAGATGAAGTTGCCCAATCTGAACATCTGTCCTTTCCATCATTGTTTTACTCTGAGGAGGACGGTTGGAGGAAGGTATCTCCAGCCAACCATGAAGGCTGCATTAGGTTGCTGTCAGCGAGGAGCTAGATTCTCATTTATCAAAATTACAGTTCATCTCTGCTTCTTTTAGCCACACACATTCTCTCTCCTGTTCTCTCCTGCTCTCTCTGTCACTCACTCATGTCTTTACTTTTCACTTGGGCTTAATCCTGCAGTTTTTTTATAATCTGTTTAGAATCCTCCTTGCCTCTGCGTGTTATTACAGTTTGTGACTAGATTGGGATGTACAGGCCAAATGATTCCTTTCATGTTTAATCCAGGGAGAGCAAACAAATGTGAATGGAGCAAGATGTCTTTATTGAATGTTGTGGATGAGTTTGATCCAGTCTTGGTTTTGATGCAGATAAAGGCTTTGTCCCTGTGTGGATATTGACACTGATCTTGTTCATGAATGTACGCTGTCGGTGGATTAAGCTGGTCATCGTCCTCGAGGCCTTTACAAGAGAATTTTAAACATTTGGCCAAATATTTGTCATTTGCTGACATCGGAAGTAGTGGTATGCTAGATTTCTAACCTTCTATGGTTAGTCTGTCTGCTTCTGACAACATTTAAAAGTTTGCCTAAGTGTTAGACATCAAGTAGTATGCATATGGGTGGTTGGCATAACATGCTTTTAATAACTGTAATATGATAGTGCCATATGGATTAAATGATAGTGATCAGTCTTTTTTTTTATGTTGGTAAAAAAAAAATCACACCATTTAGATTGTGTTTGGATACATGGGAAGCAATTGACCATGTCCTTAAGTGGAAAAAGATAAAGTAAATAAATTCAAACCATTTATTCATTGTTTTCATATGCTTATGTATACCATTATGGGAGAGTAGATATAATTGTGACCTGTTTATTTTTATTTTTTAATGTGTAGGTGTACAGACCTGTAATTTTGCAACACAATATACAATATTAATTGAATCAAGCACTGCATTTATACTCGTTCTCCCTTACATATGCATATGCATTGACCGAACAATGTAATTATTGTTTTTTCATACCGTTTGTAATAAACTGCCTTATTTTGACATGTCCTCTGGGGTAATAGTCATTTGGTGTGATATTCAAATTAATGATCCCGCTTTTGACAGTAAAAATGTGTTAACATTTTAATGCGATTAGGAAATTATTTTACCATCAATGAAAAAGGTTATATAGCTCAGTAAAAAAAAAAAAAAAAAAAAAAAACATAACATGTTATGTTTATGTCAGTAAGTGTACTTTTGAGTGTATGGTACAACCGTTTGATTGACGGACTTACTGTCCAATGATTCTAGGTGGTCTTGGAAATGATTGGCTGGAGTTTTTTGAGTCCTGCCCGTTCCACAGATGATTTAAATTGCTTAATTTTCATTTCATATTAAAACAAATTTTAATTTTCATTCGTTTCATAACTCAGTGGCTGTAAGTGGGTTATGAATCGGATTTCAAGTGATTTTGAAAAAATGGACAAAAAAAATCACATACCCCACCTTTAACTAATGTTAACAAATACAATGTATTTGCATAATGTATTAGTTAAAAAATAAAATGAACTAAGATTAATAAATGCTGTAGTTCTTGTTCATTCTTTGTTCATGTAAACTAAAGTACATTATTGTAAAGTGTTACTGTATTAACATTGGTAATCTACTTAAGCTAGTGATCGAATGGTTACTGAGTTTGTCTCTGAACAGAACTCAGATGTATCAGTCAACAGGAAATGCTCATTTTGGTTAGGCCCAATATATAACCTATTACAGCAGTTTCAGCTCTGAAGGGCCTTTAAAGGACATAATGAAAAGTCAGATATTTGACATTTGCATGAGACTTTCTCTGTTCTGATACGTAATAGCCTAAACACGGCTACAAATGCCAGGAGTCTCCATCAGTCTTGCTGGACACAAGTAGCCCAGCTGGAAAATTAATTGAGATGAAAGAGCAGGAGACTCTGTTTTCAGTGGGGAGATAAGTGAAATATTGCAACGAATAGCCTATAGCCTAAAAAATAGCCTAACAAAAAAAACTGTTACATTCGATTTGTTTAATGTAAATACGTTTATTTTTTTGTTTTTCCATTATGTTTAATCAGAGATAGACATTATTTTGTATTTTACATAATATGAATCTGCTATACTGCAAGTATATTTTTGGCAGTTTACGGGCCTTTGGTTAAGCATTGATTGGCAAGCACTGGCTGTTTGTTTCAATAGCCTATCTGTTCTGGGTTTATGTTAATATAAGTCATCATGTGTACCAATATGTTAAACCACATTAACAAAATAAGATATCTTTTCACCCTCTTTACAGCTTCTTCTTTCTTTTTATAATATTCTCACTCACACACACACACACACGCATATAGGTGTATTGATACCCTCATGTCACGATTCTATACGTATCACGATAATGAACTCACGATATGATATTATTGCGATCGTCCGAGACATATGGTAAATGGTTAACAAAAAATTTACTATAGATTATAGGGCTGGTCCGAATACCATTTTTTGAGATTCGAAGCTTCGGTAGTAATGAACATCGAATATTCGAAGCTTCAGAATCTCTATAGCCTACAGACTTCTGTCTGTCCGTTTGCATTTTGATTATTTCGAGAACCGTTCATCCAAACGACTTCACAAGGGAGTGCAGTGTCGTAGCCTATTTGGTGCAATATAGATAGACAGGGAGACATGACACGTTCCGAATTAATAGAATAGCGCGAGCGGGATGCGGCGCGCCTCACGAGAGCAGAGTTTATATGCTCCGAGAATGGACACTGCGCTAGTGATATAAAAAACTCACACACATACAGGTCTGTTAACTTAAGCAATATTTTAAATAAGGTAGTCTAATAATATTTTTCTCACTAACAAATTACTGACAAAGTGGGGTAGATTTAAATAAAGAAGCGGCGCTCACGCGAGCAGGCTTAGGCTATGCTCCGAGAATAGAAACTGCACTAGTGATATAAAACACACACACACACACACACACAGCACACACACAGGTCTTTTAACTTAAGCAATATTTTTAATAAGGTAGTCTTATAATATTTATCTCACTGACAAAGTAGAGTAGATTTAAATAAATAAAAACTAAATTTAAATAAATAAAAGTAATATTTAAATAGGCCTAAATAAAAATGAAATTTAAATAAAGAAAAACGAAATTTAAATAAAAAAAAACGAAATTTAAATAAAGAAAAACGAAAAATAAATGAACGAACTGTAATAGCCTATAGGGATGTTCGCCGGAGTCAAATGTGACGTCACGATATGGGCGTGGCCGCGAACTGGTTGGCAGAAAGAACCAAACTCAATGCAGAAGGCCTGTGAAGAGAATGAAGATGACATTCTCTAGTCGTGCATTGTGTACGTAATTTGATTTTTTGATCCAGCCACTTTTTATTTTACCCTTTTGTCTTGTTTCAGCCCCAAACCCCATCTCTGCAATACAAATTAATAAAGGCTGGTTTGGTTTCTAAAGTAGGCTACTTCTTCCAGCCTCCATGTATTAATGTTCATGGGTAGTCTGAATGGGTTCCGTTCAGACCTTAACATTAGGTATTTTACTGTAAGGTTTCAACAAGATTCAACAAGACATTTTCACCTGGCTATACCCAATGTTTAGATCTGTTTGGGTATTTATGCAAATTAGCACATACGTAATTAGATTATGCACCGTTTGTCTATGTTAACAACAAATGTTAATAATGTTAATAACTGTTAACAACAAATGTTAATAATGTTAATAACAAATGTTAATAACAAACAATTTCAAAAAAACTTGTAATACATTTTTTGTTTGTCTTGATGTAATCAACTCAGTACTTATCATGGTGATATCTGGGTTAATTGCAGAAATCCACAGCTATCTTCTTGATTCAAGCTGTTTAGGTACGCGGTAGAAGGTTACTCTTATCGAACCTGTTAACACAGCCGATCACACAGCACGATACAACCATTTGTCTTCTGTGTTTGCGCTGCGCAGCAAGCCATTACTTTTCTTTTTGCCAACCAGAGCGCATCGTGACGTCACGGCGAAGATCCCTATAAAGAACACGCAATAACAATAACAATTTCAATAACATCACACATTTCAATTAACGAACAGTTTAGGCCCTAAATAAGATCAATTAAATTCCCTTATATAGAATAAAACAAACTGTAAACAGAACAAGGTCCTTTAAAATTATTAGTGCGATTGCGAAAACTGTCGCTATGTCCGTCAAGCTACGCCGCTCTCACACACACACCGTGTTCTCACGCAGTGAAAAAAATACATCGCGGAGCAGAGAGGAGTCTGACAACACGCTGACAGACAGGACAGACCAGGTCACTTTTCGGTTACTTTTGATATTAAACATATTTTACAAAGTCTCACCTTTCAAATTTGGTCATTTTCTTAAATAAATGTAAACAATAAATACCGTTTTGTGGCTCTTTAATGTGTCGTGACAGATCGCTGTAGAGCCTCAGTTGAAGCTGCTCGTGAACCGATCATCTCTTCCTTCTAGATCATTTATAGCATCAAATAAACATGAATGAACATGAGAAGGAATGTTGTTTAACCGCGGAAAAGCGTCAGTATAGAGATTGCTAATGTGACGTCATCATGACGTATTACCAATGGTGAACGCAAAGCATTTTGGGAATCCGCGGCACAAACATAACTGTACGTTCACACCGCCGCCGACTTGAGCTTCCAAAGCGGCCGGAAGTCATTCATTTTCAATGGAAGCTGGCTTCTCTCCGCTGCAAGGAGCGTCAAATCCCTCGGCGTCGCGTTTTTGGGCGTTTTGGGCGTTTTGAGCGTCAATCAGAAAGTTGAAAGTAGCTCAACTTTATGGTAATGAGCTATGACGCGGTTCAGCGGCAAGCAGCGGCAAAACGCAGCAACCAATCGGAATATAGACTTGCTTCGCGCTGGCTGATTCCGGAGAAACATACGATGTAAACTTTCGTTCCTACCAAAACATTAGTTCCGATTAAAACATTAGCCGCAGCTGCTGCACCAGCCGGTGATACTCTCCGAATTGATAACGGTCCTGGAGGGTGTAATGAACGAACCCAAAATCTCAGAGTCCGACGTCTTGTCCGCATACAATAAAGCAGCACCAAACACAACAACTTCACAACGATTATCCATAATGATCCAGTGATACACATTTGAGAATGAGCGCAACTTTTATTTTAAATATTTACGAACGCTCGTTTTAAGCGGGAATTTTCATTTGCTCACGGTAACACGATTTGACCAATTGCACTAATGCAAATAATAATAATAATAGCTAATTATTCTTTTTTCCCCGACCAAATGTGACCAAAACGGTTATAAAAATGCTGTCATTATAAAAGGTTTCTTCAATGTATTGCTTGTTTTTTTCTGTTTATTACATTTCATGTTGTGACACTTCTCTTCTCCCTGCTACGTCAGAGCGTCCAAAGCGTCAACGAGCTTCCCCGTGCTTTTTGACAAGCGTCCTTGACAGAGCGGCCAGAGCTTCTTTGACGCTCAAGTCGGCGGCGGTGTGAACAGTATAAGGCGCCAGACTTGATTGCATGGAGGGAAAAACGCTGTGTTCAAGATGCCGTCTACCTGCTGTGTTATAATTATAAACTGCAATAGTCGTTCTCACGATAGAAGTGGCATTTGTCCACAACAACAGTAAACTCACTCCCTTCATACATACAACACGCTGCCCCCCAGCCCCCACATGTAAACCATTCATCCACTCTATATTAACTAGAAATTACATGAAAGTATATGCTTGTCAGCCTTAGCCACCCCCATCAGTTTGGTCTGAAGTGTGCTGCTGGGGACAGAGACGCTTTCGGAAGTGCATTTTCAGAAGTGCTGGGTACAATGACGCAATATACGTAAATGTATGGTTAGTAAAAAATATAGACCTACTAATGTCATAGCACGGATGTACCTAATACAAATAAACAAAACATCTCCAGTTAACTAGCAGAGCATTCATTTAGTTCGCTATTAAATACGAGATCTAGCGCTTAAATCTATTTTTGAGATCCAGCTGAGCGCACGTTGCCGCTGCTCATGCACAGTGTTGTGGCTCGCGCACAGTCCTCAGTCGGACGCGCGCTTCAATCTATCGCCGTTGCAGAGACTCTCTGTTCGTTCCGGTAAAATCACAAAATAAACTGCACACAAATTTGTCCCTGCTTGATATAGACTGTAACCACTGATGAACATGTTCGGTTTTATTGACAGAGAAAAAACTAAACGTTGTGTGGATTAGAACCCGAAACCTCTGACACGCTTGGCAGAATATCTACCACTAGACCATTTAAAGGGGTCATATAATGCCATTTTTGTACAAGCTAATATGATTATTTAGGGTCTAAATTAAAAGTTTGTAATATACTTTAATTAAAAATTCTCATTAGTATTGTAAGAAAACACTTATTTTACCTGGTCAAAAACAGCTCTGTTTTCAGCACGCCGTTTCAGTGCATATGACTTTAAATGATAATGAGCTTTGCTCCCCCCGCCCCTCTGTTCTGTGCCTACACCGTTTATAACATAACACAATAACCATAACGCGTTGTTCATTATAAACGTGGGATTATGAATTATATTGAGAACGTCGTACATAGAAAACATGCCGTAATGTACCCTGAGTGTAAACATAGCTGCATTCATCGTGAAGCGTGCAGCTAGCGATGTGCAAAGATTAATATAAATATTAATATAAAGGTTAATAAAACGTACACTCACTTCAGTTCTTCTGGAGCAGCTGCAGGAACACGAATAGTTGGTAGCGATTCTTTTTTCAGGAGCAGCTTCCAAAACCAGCTTTATACTGACCCTCGTTTATAAAGCAGTCTGGTGTGTGAAGTGATTCGCGCAAACATGAAAGCAGTGACGTTGATCGTGGGGAATATTCACTTCGAAAACAAACTCAGCCTCTGTCTTCAGCAGTTCGGATTTAGGAACATTAAAATGACTGCTGTGTTCCTTTTTGCACCCAAGAACAGAACACCACTTCGCTTAGACTCCATTCTGCTCATAGACAGTGCTCCAGTATCAACGCGGACTATGATTGACAGCTCGCTCGCTGCCTCGATCACGAGCGAGGGCGGATCTGTGTTGAAACGCTGCTGTCAATCAACAATCGTGTGAGGGGCGTGCGAGCTTGTGACGTCACAGGCTCGAACGGCTTGATTTGAGGCAGGGGAAAGCATATAAGGAGATTAAAACAAAACCACTGGATGGATTTTTATCATTATATGATGTTTGTGTACAGGCACTGCCAACACACATTTCAGTGCAATCAACTTGTAAAAGTGCATGTACCATTATATGACCCCTTTAAGAACTCAAACAATGTGTGCGGATCGAAGTATTTCATTTGGAAAATAACAAAAATAAACTGGTGCCACAGAGGGGACATTCTACACTCATGATATTCTTTAAAAAAGGAAGCGCGATAGTCAGATAGAGAGAATTATACCAGCATCATGTCAAAAAGAAGTGGACAACAAGACAAAGCTTTTTATTTTTTTTAAGTGGTGGGTACAAAATGACTCATGATGAAATCTGCTGGGTGCTGCAGCGACTTGAAGTTACTGAAAACTTCGTGTGTGTATGCACTAACACCATGTAGTTGTATATGGGTGCTGGAAGTTGGGCAACAGGATGACGTCTCCTGACCTGTCAATATGCTCGTAAGGATCCAGTCCTTTGATTCCCTTAATTTCTCGTCATATCTCATCTTTGCATTAGGATTTAGTTTTAAGCAGTATGGTCCAACAATATTTTCTTTAGCCCGCTGCATTTTGTAGGATTATATTCTGTTTTTCACGCTAATTTTTCATTATTTTTATGCCAGAACGCTATAGCGTGCTATGCCAGCCCATGTAAACGGGCCAAACATACCCATAATTCTTTGCGTTCTGATGACGTTGCCGCCCAGTTGGTCACATGTCTTAGCGATCTCTATAGACCAATTTCGAGCCTACGTCACAGTTACGTCACAGCGTTAGCTGGTGGCAAAACGAACGGAAAACTGGAGGCGGCCAACACAAACCAGCACAGATTCGGCTACATAATAAGGAGTTTAAATGATTATTCTTGTTATTAAATGTCATCTTGTTGTGTTGTTGGGTGAAAGAATCGATGAAAAATGAATATGCTGTATCTGGAATTTTTATTTCTAGAAAATATTAACATCATTAAAATTATACCGTAATGTCAGTCTTCTTGGCGCTGGCTAGGCAGAACTGCGGATCGTACCACACAAGTCTTGTACATGACCATTCAGCACATAGTTATAGGCTTTATATGCCCTCTTTTTCCACTCGGTTTCTCTATCAGAGGTGTAGAAGTCTGGCCACTCAACCGGCGGTAGAGTTAACGTTAATCCTGTCAGATCGTCCATCCATTGAGTGAGTGTGTACGGGTCAGCCAATCTGGGTCCGTCCGTTAAAATTAACTTTTGCAAATAACAATCGCGGTCCTAGACAGTGAGTGACTTTGCACATTAAGATAAAATCGGATTTTCTCCCGTCATTGTTAAAAAACAAGCTAACAAAACTTGCAAACTAACGTTAGTGAAGCGGCCAGAGGGATCGTTCTGCCACCACCTAAGCTCCACCCACAGAAAAACGTCACTATGTTTACCAACTGAAAATTGGTCTATATAGAGCTGGTAAGTCCTAGCCTCGTGAGACCATCCTGATCTCGCAAGCTTTCAAGGTTTCACTCGCAGATCAGTCTGGATACTTTCCGTTAAAGAAAAATTGGGAGCAGTTCACCAAACGAACGTCCAATCAGCGTTGGCTTTGAGGCGGGTTGAGGTGTGACGCAACGAGAAGCGCGACAGTTCAGTCTAAAGAACATAGCGGCTTCAGCGGATGAAACTAGCATCAGCGTGGCTATCGAGCAAGTTTTATCGGAATTACAGAGTATTTCTTCACTGAAAGAAGAGCAAAACACTGCTCTGGAGGCTTTTCTCAGAGGAAAATATGTTTTTGCTCTTCTCCCGACTGGTTTCGGCAAGAGTTTGATCTATCAATTGGCTCCTCTTGTCGTGAAGAAAATAGTCAGTACGTCATATGCTTCGTTGATCTGATTGGTTGATTTGGCCCGTCTATCACCAACATAGGCCAATCAGCTAACCAGTATTTTCGCCCCTTACCAAAACTACTTCAACGGAAGGTTTCCAGATGGATATGCGGAGCAAATCCATCTGGCGGAGTCAGGTTAGGTAAGTCCCGCCCATCCGTAAAACTCCAAGTGGAACTCTGGGTTGAAAAAGCGTCAATGCAAGTGAATGAGAGAAATAATTATTTTCTGATCCCGTTTGAATTGTGCCATGAATGTGAACATATGTTGTCTGTGAATTTTTTATATAATTTCTCATGTAACGAGCTTGACAGTATATTGTATGATTCTTTGGCTAGCAGTTGTGGAATAGACATAACGAGAAAGACTACGTCGCATATGTGACGTCACCGCATACCACATTTTCCCTCCACAAATCAAATCACGGTGCGATAATCTAAGGAATTAGATCGAGATGCCTGTGTGTTTTGTACCCAAATGAAGGCGGTGAAGTGCACCAAAGACACAGGCATGTTTAGCGTGATCCGTGTGCTAGTGGTGGTGACGTATATCAAACGCGTCGAAAGCAGCGAAGAGTTGTAGTCCACAAAGTGCTCTCACACAAAGTCTAACCGTATGAAAATTCTACCCGCTAAATTGTAGCATTCTTTACACGAAAAATTATATAAAAATAGATTTTTTTATATAAATAGAAAAAATATTTTCTCTCATTCACTTGCATTGACGATTTTTCAACCTAGAGGTCCAGCGGGGTTAGCGGAAGGGGCGGGACTTACCAGCTCTATATTATATTGCAGTAGATTAATTTAGATTGAAATTAACGGGTAAAAAGGATAAAACATTGTTTCTATTATTCTATTTTCCACAATGTAGCAACGCAGCTTAACCCAAAATACAAGCTCAGAAATGCACTTCTGTCCATACAAACTCTGCTGTTCTGCGCTCTAGCCAGAGAATAGGCCTACTCCCGTTGCAGGAACACTTTTAGTAGTCCAAAAAGAATATACACTACCGGTCAAAAGTTTAAGATCGGTAAGATTTTTTATGTTTTTAAAAGAAGTCTCTTCTGCTCACCAAGGCTGCAATTATTTGATAAAAATAAATAAAAATAAAAAAGTAATATTGTGAAATATTAGCCTATTACAATTTAAAACAGCGGTTTTCTATGTGAATATATAGTAAAGTGTAATTTATTCCTGTGATCAAAGCTGAATTTACAGCATCATTACTCCAGTCTTCAATGTCACATTTTTAAAATTATTATAATATGAAATTATTATAATATGATGCTCAAGAAACATTTATGATTATTATCCATGTTGAAAACAGTTTTTTACATTTTTATTTCAGGATTCTTTGATGAATAGAAAGTTCAAAAGAACAGCATTTATTTAAAATATAATCTTTTCTAACATTATAAATGTCTTTACTGTATAACTTTTGATCAATTTAACTCATCCTTGATGAATAAAAGTATTTTCTAATTTCTTTCCCCCAAAAATAAAAAATAAATTTTTACTGACCCCAAACTTTTGAATGGTAGTGATTAATGTTACACAAGCTTTCCATTTCAGATCAATTCTGTTCTTTTGAACTTTCTATTCATTAAAGAATCCTGAAATAAAAATGTAAAAAACTGTTTTCAACATGGATAATAATCATAAATGTTTCTTGAGCATCATATTATAATAATTTCATATACATTTAAAAATGTGACACTGAAGACTGGAGTAATGATGCTGTAAATTCAGCTTTGATCACACGAATAAATGACACTTTACTATATATTCACATGGAAAACCGCGGTTTTAAATTGTAATAATATTTCACAATATTACAGTTTTTTTGGTATTTTTTATCAAATAATTGCAGCCTTGGTGAGCAGAAGAGACTTCTTTTAAAAACATAAAAAATCTTACCGATCTTAAACTTTTGACTGGTAGTGTATATTTATAAAGTAGCTATAACGAAGGAAGTTATATGTCAAGTATTATATTTCACCAGATTTTATAGTGTAAAACATACGTTTCGAGGGAGATGCCAGGTATGGCAAAAAAATGTCACATTTTCAAATCGAATACCAACCCACCGAACGAATATTCGAATATTCGGGTTTAGCCCTATTAAAATGCTAAATTTGGTATTACATTATGGGTTTAAATGAATAGGCCTGAAATTGGTGCTGGTAACCAAATGCACAGGACAATGGTGACACCAGAATAAGAAATATTCATGATTCTGAAGCAGGTATTTGTTTAGAATCTTAAAGGGATAGTTCACCCAAAAATTACAATTGTCATCATTTACTCACCCTCAAGTTGTTCCAAACCTGTATGAATTTCTTTCTTCTGCTGAACACAAAAGAAGATATTTAGAAAAATGTCTGTAACCAAACTTCTAATTAAATAACAGAATTAAAATTTTTGGGTGAATTAATATTTGTGTATCTGTTAAATATGATTTATTTTATTTTATAATTTTTCTTTGTTAAAATGTTAAAACATTGTACAGTTTTCTTTTTGTTTTCAAAAAACCAGAAATTTTCAGCGATCTCAAACATTTGGAGGCCACTGTATTTTTTGGCCCTTAAACCCAATTTAAATTCTGTGAAGTCAGAATACACATTTTCCTGTGTAACGGCATCCAGATTTGTATCTCTGCTATAGTGGTCAAAACCACTTTAGTGTCTGTTGACTCAACTGTGTTATAACCAGATGTGTACAAGTTTTGAAACTTTGCTCTTTTTTGGAGGTTTCCGTGTGTGTGTGTGTGTGTGTTAAGGTCAGTTTGAGTTGGAAGCTTTCATACATTGGGTGGAAACACTGATGTTTCTGTGTCCCAGCTGCTTAGGGACTCTTTCCAGTTTCACCCAATGATGCAGGAGTTGCACACATTTTCCGTTAGAGAAAGGCAAGATGAGAATACTCATGCAATGAGTTTTAAAAGGAGAGTGTGAGTCTTTCTAGAGGTGGAAACACTCAGTTCAAAGAACACAGCATAGGCTTTCATAAATGGTGGTATTAAATATTGGTGATACTGACGATAAAGAAAATCATGTTTAAAGGGATATTTCACCCCAAAATTTAAATTCAGTGTGGTCTTTGTTTACTCACCTTTGTTATTTCAAACCCGTATGAATCTGATACTCTGCTGGTGAAGAATGAGACCAAAATTCCAGCCAAACTTTAAGTCTGGGAGTTGAACTCAAGAACCAAATGAGTCCAATTCTTGAATCATTCAGATGATTTGCTGAATTATGCTTTACATTTCCGATCTCCAGTGTTTCAAATTAGTGTATTTTACAAGCTGATCATGTAACATTAAACCTATGAAAATGGTTTTTAAAAGCTCACTTTACAGTGTCGCAATGACCATCTTTTGTCGGTGCCTCACCTGTCAAAGATGAATGAGTGCGTAGATGACATGAATCTGTCCAAAGTTAGCAACACTGATGGGTGTTCATATCCTACATACAGCTCCCGATCGGGATGAAGTTTGTCCTCAAATCATTTAAGAGTGCACAAATACCTTTTATTGGTAGAATTTTAACTTAAGTACTGCAGGCCATACTCATTTTCTCCTGACAGTCTTTGGCTAAAAATGCTATAGCATGTGGCGACGTATGGACATTCTTTTACTTTCCAGGAATTTCTTCACATTATTGCTGTTGTTGTGGCAGTCAACAACAGCACAGCATAACTCTGCTTTCGTTCATTTACATTTTTAGTAATGTTCAAAAAGTTTCTGTTTAATTAATCCAGTCGCTCTTTTTAACCCGGCGCACATCGTTTACACAGGAAAAAGTTGGATACATTTAGAGTTTGGATTGTTTGTGTGTGAGAAACATGTACTTATATGCTTTGTAAGGATGAAAGCCTAACTGTTTATGTGTTCTGGGTTCAGACATGTGTTGGTGTGCACATTTTTGTACATGAGTCATATTTTCTGGTTCATCACCTGTAGGGTGTGTAGATTTTGTATATGTTCTCATTTTTGCATTCTGTTGTGTTGACTCCCGTTACCTGGTACGGAGCTCCTAATGAATATCACATTTTCAGCCACTCTACAAAGTTGCCTATATTCTTCATTATAATAGTACAGTACATAATAATATTTGGCCATTCTCAGATTTTTTTAATCTGTGACTCAAAGACTCCAAAAGACAACAAAGCCTCTGCTTTGTGTGTGTGGAGTCATCACATGATGAGCTTCTCTTGAGGAAATATGGGAAGTAGGAAGGCCATGACAGTGCAATATCTAGAGACTTGCCTTGAGCTCAACAAAACCAGTCAACCCTTTACTGTCCCACAAAATAATTGCAAACAATTGGACAGTTGGATATCTAAAAAATAAATTAAACGTTTTGTGTAATTTCAGCTCATTGCACTCAAAAAAAAATAGAATGAAGGCCTTGAAGTCTATTCAGCATTGATGCAAAGTATTCATGTCTTCTAAAACTGAATGAAGATGTTTGTAATTGCACAAACTTTTTAAATGAAATTAAATTAGCGCTCAACCATAGAATGGAAAAATCACTTTCTTTTATACATTTCCTCTCTACAGAGGTGAGATTAAATGAAGAGCAAATGGAAACTTTTTCTCAAATCATTGTGCTAATCAGTGCTGCGTTTACGTTTAACGATTTAATATACGCTTCTCGCTTGTTTCAAAAGCAACTTACAAATGAGGAACATCACAGCTAAGCTAGAACACACACACACACACACACACACACACACACACACACACACACACACACACACACACAGACATTGATTTCAAACCTTGATAATAAGAAATGTTTCTTGAGCGCCACATCAGCATATTAGGTTGATTTCTGAAGAATCATTTGACACTGAAGACTGGAGTAATGGCTGCTGAAAATTCTAATATAAAAATATATACAGTAGATTATAGTTTTTTTTTTTCTATTTTAGAAACTAAGAGACAAATTGTTGCTTAAAAGAATCAGTACTCAGAACTCCATTAAGTCTCGTGAGATATATTTTATTCTTATAACATATTTTTCCTGGTGAAATTGTCTTCTACTGTGTGTTTTTCTCAGTCTCTACCCTTTTTACCTGATCATGAAAACACATGAGCTCCAGAACTCTCTTCCCTGAGCACAGTTTTTCACGGTTACCAAGTTTACTTAGTAACTCTGTTATTGATTTGATTTAGTTGAATATACCTCTTTTTAACTGTAATAGAGCTTTTAAAATTCATTTAAATTTAAGTAACTTCAT
Organism: Semotilus atromaculatus; assembly: GCA_031834385.1. Taxonomy (NCBI): domain Eukaryota; kingdom Metazoa; phylum Chordata; class Actinopteri; order Cypriniformes; family Leuciscidae; genus Semotilus; species Semotilus atromaculatus. Next base: position 15,108,519 of record JAULUF010000035.1, on the reverse strand, counting down.
TATTTTAAATTTAAAGGAAGTCACATGTCTTTGAAATTAAAATTTAATGTTTATGAACAGTACTCCTACGCTTGCAGACTCCTTATAAACTCACAGTGCAAAGTCTGTCCGCTAAGAGGAAGTGCCCCATTTCAGGAAGTGGTTTGTGACCTTTAGAGAGCGCCGTGGCTGCTGGGACATAAAGAAACCCATATGTGCTGAGACAGAGACGTGGGGGTGGAAAGACACATGCACGCTCAAAACTTCAGATATAGTGAGGTACATCATGCATAGACACATAATCTGAAATATATATGGCAAGAGTTCACAAAAAACGGAATCAAGAGCGAGTGGCACATGCAAATACAGATATGAGCCTTCTTTGTAGTCAGTAAATATGAGCCCAACCGTACACTGAGCTATGTGTGAAGTTAGGTGAGCGTACTGAAAGAGAACAAACAGACACAAAGGCATCTCTGTATTGCTTTGATATTCTGTCCTCACATTTATTCTGCCATTAAAATTAATTTCCATAATGTGAGGTTAAATGGGCCTTTACATTTATGCTAACTGTAGTTTCTATCAAAATACCACAGTTGCTAAATTGCTACAGATATTATGGTAACACTTTGGAATACCAAATAACTATAATATCAACAGTGAGTAATACGTTTGATCCAGGGTTTATTAATCTTTGTCAACGTTAATTAAAAAAAACTTAGTTCATATCACTGTATATATAAGCTCCTTCAGTATTATCAGCGCTATCACGTTCTCAGGAGCAAATTACCCTCCTCCATCCCCAGCTCCTCGCGTGCAGTCAGTATTTGGAATTCTGATTCCCCTTGAATCAGAATAAATTCTCGAATTATGTTGTACTTTAAAATCTTGGATTAAATATATTTGCATACATTCATGTTGGTTCTGTTCTGTTTACCCCAAGAGGGGTTATTGCTGCTCTCCCTGCTCTTATCATGCTAGGCTGCATGGATGCGCAGGGAGTTCTTGCCCAGAACGGAACCATACCGCCAATCCAAACTGTATGCTAATTGTCAATCGTATTTGACAGTAGTAGGCCCTGACAAAATTATTGGAATTGAAAAATATATTTTGGATGCCCCAAAAGAGAGGCTTTCACAATCTTTGTTGTTTATCTTCTTTTTTGACTTCTTAAGTGACCAATATTTTTTGTAGTAACTCGTATTTTGGTGGAAACTATGGGAGCTGATAGTCACCTGGTGTCGTCTAATGGCGTGATAGGGCATTTGTTTAGAAATGTATAAATAGAAGGCTTTCGATTTTTACCGTTCTCTGATGTTTCTTTTCTAATGTCTCCTCTGGCTATGAATACACTAATGCTGAATAAATCATAGTGCAGAAATGAATTAATCATAATGAATAATCTAAAATGTTTGGGACAAAATGTCCTGTAGCTTTTAAAGCTTTCTGTGCTTCTCTCTGTACCATATGTCACAATTACAGACAACAACGTGGCTTTACGTTCAAAATTGATCATGGTAAACAAAGTTTCCCCGCTTTGCCTTACAATCATCTTCCTAAATACACTAATGCTTCAATACTATAATCAAATAATGCAAGACGTTATCTTTTTTTTCAGAATCTTTCTCTTGAGAACATCACATCTTTTAAGAAGCAGCAAGCACTTAATGACCTCACAGTATCACACCCACATTCGCGCACATACATACTTAAAAAAAATGCATTTCTTCTCTTCTCTTAGCTTGTTTCCCAATCTAGTTGTCTAATAAACCTGGCATTGTGTACTACAACAATTGTTGGCTCTTTGATGAATGCTTATTCTTCTGTAAGTGGCTTTGGATAAAAGAAACTGCTAAATGCATAAATGTAAATGTTCTCTAATTTGATATTTTCTTTTTAATGACAACAGTGGCTAATACTAAATACAGTTGTTGTAGAAACTATGTTATAGAAACTTTGGCAGAAACTAGAGTTGCCATGACTACATTTAACGTTTTGTAGCTGTTGGTAATTTTGTCAGTTTTGCCCAGTAAATACCGTAAGTGTGTGTTGTAACTTTAGCCAACTAGCTAAGCATAACAACAGTGTAAAAAAATAATCTGTTTAATTTAGGGTAAAAAACAACAACTGTGGTTTCCAGAGACTCACTGTAAACAATATGGTGACAATGTTTCAGGTATTACGGAATAGCATATCATATTGGTGTCTGTTTTTCAACTTTTTAACCATATTCATTAAGTGATCTAAAGTTACTATCTACCTGAAATACCAAAATGACCTTTTTACCTTGAAATGTAATGATAACCATTATTATAGTACAGATGGTGAAATAGGAAGCCACATGATGAATAAGTTCGTCACAAATGGTCTGTCCATAAATCGTGACCAATAATCTACATGGTGCACAGGGTCATGAACAGAAAGACAAAACACCATCACTGTAACACACGACAATAAAATATGCATTATATATTAACAAAATAACCGGAAATGTAACACAACACAACATGCATTACTGATAACAAAAATAAGAAGAAACAAAACTATTTTAATAAAATCTAATCATATGTGATGTACACTCACCGGCCACTTTATTAGGTACACCTGTCCAACTGCTCGTTAACACTTAATTTCTAAGCAGCCAATCACATGGCAGCAACTCAGTGCATTTAGGCATGTAGACATGGTCAAGACAATCTCCTGCAGTTCAAACCGAGCATCAGTATGGGGAAGAAAGGTGATTTGAGTGACTTTGAACGTGGCATGATTGTTGGTGCCAGAAGGGCTGGTCTGAGTATTTTTAGAAACTGCTAATCTACTGGGATTTTCACGCACAACCATCTCTAGGGTTTACAGAGAATGGTCCGAAAAAGAAAAAACATCCAGTGAGCGGCAGTTCTGTGGGCGGAAATGCCTTGTTGATGCCAGAGGTCAGAAGAGAATGGCCAGACTGGTTCGAGCTGATAGAAGGGCAACAGTGACTCAAATAACCACCCGTTACAACCAAGGTGGGCAGAAGAGCATCTCTGAACGCACAGTACGTCGAACTTTGAGGCAGATGGGCTACAGCAGCAGAAGACCACACCGGGTGCCACTCCTTTCAGCTAAGAACAGGAAACTGAGGCTACAATTTGCACAAGCTCATCGAAATTGGACAATAGAAGATTGGAAAAACGTTGCCTGGTCTGATGAGTCTCGATTTCTGCTGCGACATTCGGATGGTAGGGTCAGAATTTGGCGTCTACAACATGAAAGCATGGATCCATCCTGCCTTGTATCAACGGTTCAGGCTGGTGGTGGTGGTGTCATGGTGTGGGGAATATTTTCTTGGCACTCTTTGGGCCCCTTGGTACCAATTGAGCATCGTTGCAACGCCACAGCCTACCTGAGTATTGTTGCTGACCATGTCCATCCCTTTATGACCACAATGTACCCAACTTCTGATGGCTACTTTCAGCAGGATAATGCGCCATGTCATAAAGCTGGAATCATCTCAGACTGGTTTCTTGAACATGACAATGAGTTCGCTGTACTCAAATGGCCTCCACAGTCACCAGATCTCAATCCAATAGAGCATCTTTGGGATGTGGTGGAACGGGAGATTCGCATCATGGATGTGCAGCCGACAAATCTGCGGCAACTGTGTGATGCCATCATGTCAATATGGACCAAACTCCCTGAGGAATGCTTCCAGCACCTTGTTGAATCTATGCCACGAAGAATTGAGGCAGTTCTGAAGGCAAAAGGGGGTCCAACCCGTTACTAGCATGGGGTACCTAATAAAGTGGCCGGTGAGTGTATATTCCTGGGACTTCTGGGAATATCCTTTTACTATTTCCCCTGTACTGTATATGGTAATTTTATAGCTTTTATTCACAAAAACCATACATTAAAATTGCATATAATGCGATGTTAAACTATTTATAGTTTTTCACTATGTTAAGGTAACTTAGTTAACTAATTAACACATTTTCACTTTTTCAGCATAATGCATACATAGTACTTTTTTGTAAGGGGTAGAATACAAAAAACATGTAAGTTATATGGTAGAGTCAGTGATGGTATCAAATTGGAATACCATGATACTTTGATATATTTTTTGTCACTGAATGAAGGTACCAAAGTATTTGCTTTGTACGTTATTACCATTGCATTACCACAGTCCATTTAGCCATCTGTTTCTCAACGTACAGTGTGTTGGTACACTTCCTTCACACAACACACAAAATTTCTTTGAATTTAGCTTTTCATCTCTTGGTAAAAAGTTAAAAACCCTTGTCCTGATTACATTCGAACCAAACTGAACACTGAATCTGAGAATATGAGACACTACATAATCAAGCTCAAAGTTTCCGGATGATGAGCTGTAATGGAAGAAGCAGCAGTGTGATTCTGATTATGCCTTTGGAATCAAGACCTTCATACGTCTCTTTCTGTCTATTGTGACATTTCTAAATGGCAGAAATTGTTGTTAATTGTTCAGTGACAATGAATCATGTTTTAGTCATGCACGCATGTTCAAACCCATGGTCACACCTAAACACCGCAGACACAATCTTTATCTCAAAGAGTGTTTAGCTCAGTTACAGTTTTATAGGCTTAAATTAATTGTCTTTGCTTGCTTGTACAGTAATTCACATATATAAGAAACTGTTTTCAGTTCTCTCTTTAATATTGCTTGTTACATAAATACGTTTTTTCCCCCTCTCTTTAATGCCCTGCTGGTCCTTCCCGTCACCATCTAGATAAACAGTGTCACCATCTGCCTGGTCTCATGCACCCTAACTAAGCGAGAACACGCTCACAAAAGCTGCGAGTGTCTTCCCTGTAGTTTTAACATAATAAGCTGTTAACTAGGCGGGTAGAGAACACGAGATGAGCGTGAAAAGATCTTCACGGCCAGTCAGTCCTGTTACTTACAGAGGGAGAAGGGCTTATTGTCAGAGGATAACAATTGTGCATGAGGATATGTGCACTGAGAGAGAGAGAGCAGAACAATCAGAGATATCACACACTGTTTTTGTCATTCTTTCCTCTCATTTTCTCCGTATGGGATGGAGGAGCAATAAAAAGAATGGAAGAGAAAGATAGCTAGTGTGATGGTAAGATCCAAAATGAACCATTTAAGCACCAAATAGGTTTTGGCAAGTGGAGTTGCTCGCCAGTTGGCAGGTTACTTATTATGAACTCCAATACATGGTTTAAATCGAAATGATAACTAGACCCTCACTGATGTATGTGTGATGTGTGGAAGTTTTACCTCAGTGGACAATTTGCAATTGAGAAAGAGGTTTTTGTTCTCCAAAAACACTATTAAAAAAATTCAACTTCTGTTTTGTCTGACAAACTCTATTTGAACTGTCGAATGTAGAAAACGTTGACATTACTTGAAATTAAGTCCGTTTTTAGGCCATTTAGTATGAGGACTAAAAAAAGTTTAACAGCATGAACCTGCAAAATAGAAGTAACTCTGAAACAAGTTAGACAAGCTAGGAAAGTTATGTATCACTATTATGGAATGTTAATACTCCGCTTAATTTAAAATGCAAGCTTATTGAGCTAAGATCCTCACAGAGGACAGAAGTAAAACATTGTTTTATTCACTTTTTTATTTATTTATAGAAACTTAAGTTGATACCACATTTTACCCCTATAGTATACTCAAACAAATCCTAGTGTTTGAGTTTTCTCTATTTCTGACTTTATTTACAGTGGAATGTTTACATGCGGATTGTTCAAAAAACATGCTTAGAATACAAACTGGTTTGTGTAATAAAATTGTGGGAGAAAAGTGTGCAGGAACTGAATCGGGCTTCATTGCCTGATGAAATCCGCTCATTATTAATGTTATTGAGTCTTCATGAGCTATATCTGCACCGAGGACACCGTTTTATATCTCTATATGTGCGTTTGTGTGTGTGAATATGTGGGTGGGTGTTGCGCTGTGTTGTACTGAATGGGGAATACATGCTAACTTACTCCTCTGTAAACAGGAAGTGACTATTTCCCCATAGAGTTTGGAGATTTGGTCAAAGCAGCGAGAATGATGGCGAAAATATGCACTGAGTTAGGAACTATTCTCTATGCATATGTTACACATTTGTACTCCACTTCTCAAGAAAATGTTACAAGGGCTGATTAATAACAGGCATAAAAAAATGCTGTAAATTCAGCCTTGATCACAGGAATAAATTACATTTCACTATATATTCACATAGAAAACCGCTGTTTTAAATTGTAATAATATTTCACAATATTACTGTGTTTTTTTTTTTTTATCAAATAATTGCAGCCTTGGTGAGCAGAAGAGACTTAATTTAAAAACATAAAAAATCTTACTGATCTAAAACTTTTGAGCGGTAGTGTATATATATATATTTTTTTTTAACAAGAAATGTGAATAGTCTCCCACACAAAAGCACACCCAGTCAAATGTAATCCCTGGACCAGCCTATTCATCCCTCTTAAATGCTGCACAGGAAATACAGGTTATAAATAAATCATTGAGTTCCTGCCTGGAGCACTGACCAGAGGGAAAGGGAGGGGGAGATGGCCTGTAACACAATACACACACACACACACACACACACACACGTATAGGCTGATGGATAATTGTGAGTGTGTGCATGATCCCGGATGCACAATGATTTTCAGTTCTGATTTCAAATGTGCATTAGGTAGAATAAATATCTGTGCTGTTTAGCATTATGGTCTGTATAGGAGCTGGTACGTGTGTGTGGCTTCACTTTTGTTTCTTGTGTGTGGCATCGCTTGTGTTTTTGTGGATGTATACGTGAAAGCATGTGGGTGGAGTGTTAGGTTGGGGTGTGAGGAAGTCTTGAACGTGCTACAGTGGAGTTTGTTCAAAGGCTTCTTAATAACCTGTGTAAATCTCTTTGATTAATGCAGGTTTATATGTGATTACTATAGTCTTAAAATTCAGGACAACCTTGAGCGGAATAGAAATATGTTTCCTCTACAAAAACTTCTGTTGTTGTTATTTTACATATTAACATACAACCATTAAGATTGTTGATAGTGTACTTGTGGTGTTTTGCAGTTACAATCAACACCTTGTATATTGACACCAACTTTTGTACTCATATTTTTGACAACAGACCTTTTGCATTAACTGTAAAGCAAGTTCTCTGGAACCTTTTTTTGTGTGTGTTTTCAGGAACAATCTTTATTTTATTTTCATTCATGGCAGAATAGCTCTCCACAAACGACAAATTTGTGTATGCGAGACTGCACATGGCATCTGAACTTGATCATGCATGTATGAAAGTCTGAATATGTCTCACCATGTTTCAGTGTCATTAACCATGCCATATGGTGATTGTGTCGTGTGTGTTTTATGCACAGACACTTTGAACATAGTTTTGCACTACATACAGTACATGCTTGCATTTCTTCATACGTGTTTAGCTTGTGAGTGTATAAATGCATACATCTAGCATGTTTATGCATTTAGACATATGGCTGTGCATCATGGGCTTCCCCATCCCAGCATGCATTGTGGCTTTGGGCCCTGAGGGTGAGTTGGCACGATGACCATCTTTCTCTAAGCCAATTAAATATAGAGTAATTGAGCGCTATGTAGGGCTGCATGAATTGGGGAAAATGTCATATTGCGATTATTGAGGTCAATAGTGCGATATGTGATTGCGATATAATAAACAAATGGTTTCATGAGTAAACTTGCTTGGTTCTCAAGTAAAATGTACACACAGATTAGTGAAAATGCTAAAATGTGTATTTCTCAACTCAAACTTGCAACAACATCTAAATGCACAGTGTTTTCAAATTAAAATAATATTGTTTACAAAATTAAATAGTGACATCTTTGCATTACTGCAAACTTGTTATTGTCTCAATAGTACAATAGTATAAAACAAATGTCATATTTACCTGTGCCCTTACTGTCTAACAGTCTGCACTGCATAAATTATAAATTAAATATAGACTTATCCTTATTAAAGCTACAAAAGTTCTTTAGTCAAGAGCAGTCAGTAATTTTTTTCTGTTCCCTTTGTCCTTTGATTAACTTTACTCACAGAAAGTATTATTGGCTGCTGTCCCTTCAAGACCAGCCGCTGCTGACAGAGATGCGGATCTCTCGCTACTCATTCTCTCACAACTCTTCACGTTAATCATAAGACTGCTGTTATGTAATGAAGATACTCGACAATACTGACATTTTGGTATAATTGTGTGTTATTGTTCGTTCAAGCACGAAAGAGAACCGTATGCTGGCGTGCTGTCTGTGCGCATGATACTGGTGGATGTCTTTCTGTGCGTCACTGCAGTCAGGACCATAGACATTATAAATACATAGATGCGCTATTGGCCGCTGGAGCGCACGTCAACGGCGCCGCCATATTGGGGATGGCAACTTTCCCATACCTCTCATACCGGGAATTGAGAAAAATGCCTGTTTCGTGTTCTGCTTGGGGCTGTACACATCGCCACACAATTAAAAACAGGTCTCGAGGAACTACCTTTAACAAGCAAGACTGAACATTTGTTTCTGGTTGAATTTGATCATGATATAATTAGTTTTAGTAACGTTCAGAGGAGAAAGGCCGCGAAATTTAAAAATACTGCTGTTATTGTGTCACGAAATGTAGTTTTAATAGTTTTTCAGTCGACAATGTAGTTGTTTAAAGCTCAAATATGTGGTTTATTTATAAAGATAGCGCCTATTTAAAGATTTGGTCTGACGTTTTCGGCGAGTGAGACCCATGAGATCAGCGGGTGCTCAGCGCTCATGTACCCGACTGGAACAGCCTCACCTCGGCTAGTGCTTCTGACGTGTGCCGCTGGCGGATGTCTCTAGTCTAGTGGTTAAACATGAGATTTAATTCGTCTTCTGTATATCTAACGGGCGACCTTTGATCTCATTAATCTGTAATTTGTTCACTGGCAAATCGTTTTGGCTGAGGGCAAAGTGAAGTTTCATAACTTTATATTTAGCCTATTTTAACGTTGTATCCTGCTGTAGCTATGTTTGACTGAATCGTTTACTTTTTTTTTTTTACAATATTTCTTATTGTATTGCTATTTTTATAGTATTATACATCAAACTTATTCTTTACTATTTTATTTGCTGTATACTGTTTATTTTATTGACTAAACTATTTACTATTACTTCTCACTTCATCTTATATTTACTATTTGCATTGCACTGTAGTTGTACCATAACATATGTATTACCATAAAGGATCCATCAGTTATCTTTGTTATTGCTAAAATCGGGTCAATCACAGAAAATGATTTTTCCACAATAAGAAAACTTTATTTCATTTAATGTGAAAATTAAATTATATCTCAGTATGGGGGTCTTCACCATTCTTATCCAAGAATAAAAAGCCAGATGACAAGCCTGAGCTTTGACAATTCCTTATTAAAATATATTTTATAAGTCTATCAAGATTTTAAATAACTAGAGATGGAACTTTTTGTACACCACATACAAACCAATGAAATCGGTTGATAAATGTACAAACATGTTTTGTTTTAATCCAGAAAAACCGCAGTTCACCCGCTTGCATTAGATTACAGTACAGTCTTCTTGCCCTCCGCAAAATGGCGGACGCGTTAACGTATCGCAGCAACGGTCCAAAGCGGCCAATAGGGCGTCTATGTATATATAATGTCTATGGTCAGGACATTCACAGGCAGCGCGTTCTCTTTTGTGGGAGCGCAACAAGACCACGCCCCCTTTTTTGTGCATTCCTGTGGGCGGAGATTAGTCAAAAAACTGTTCTAGTTACGTAATTAAAAAAGAAAGTAGAGGGATGTAGTCCAAACCGGACGTTCGCTGTAGGCTTTGAACGGGGACTTCTATTAAATAAAATATCTCGCTAGGCATTGAACTTTGAGCTTTATAATTTTACAGGTATTATTTATGCTGGCAACATTACACACTAACTAAAGTTTGAAAAATGGAATCGCGAAGAACGGGACCTTTAAAAGCATTTGCACGAATAAGAGCGGGGCCATATAATGTAACACTAGCCAAAGAATGAAAAAAATAATTTTGTTTTAAATATTTTATCAATATTTGATCACAGGGCCTGAATTTAGTTTTGGAAAATGGGGGGGAAATCCCCCCTTAGGTGATTCTTGGGGGGGGGATTTTTAATTTGAGGGGGGAGTTTAGATGTTTTTTTTTTTTTTGTATTACATTTATCTCCTAAAGTATTTAGGAGATAAATGCATTTTTTTGCATAAAAAATGCATTTTTTGCATTTAAACTCATTGCATTTTACAATAGGATAATTTTGTTCTTAAGAATTTACGCAACACAAGGAAGCTTGATTTCAATCTTTGAATTAAATTGAAAAAAGTAGCACAAATAAATACAATAGAATAAAGATACCTATAAAGAGAAATAAAGAGAAAGTTTTTGCTTAGGTCTGACACTAGTATTCAGAAATAGTACTACAGAGACTGAATAAAGTAATCAAATGTAAAAAAAAAAACACACTGGGTAGTATTTTAGTCCTGACTAAATTAAATACATAGGCTATTAATCCTGCTTCCTTAAAATGCAAGCTATGTTTTGTTGTTTTGACAACCAAATTAATGACAGACTATGGCTGCTGTCACTAAGAGCTCGTGCACAGATCCTGTATCCACCATCATTATACGGTCACGTGCGATGTATGCTTAAGACATAACCGACTGTGTTGAGGATACTCAGCAAGACCGAAATTGACATGATTTTCGCATGTTTTTGACTGTTAAAGCGATATAATCCACGAAAAATAACTTTTGTTACCCACGAGCTGTGAGGTGGCTTGTATGTGTGACGAAAAAAAACATCTCTCATACAGCGCGCGCCTACCGAATAGTTCAAGATCGCGTGAATTTTTAAACTGGTAAGACTTAAAAAGACGTGCAAATGGTAAACTTTAGTTACTCATGATGCAATGCTGGCCCGATTATGCAAGTGACAATTCCGTCTATCCCGACTCCCGAAACGCGAGTATATTATCGCCTGCAGCGCTTAAAGGAGAACTCCGGTCAATTTTAACATTGAGCTAATTTTTTGGTAAATTTGGAGTGCTGTCAGTACAGAGAACAACGACAGAAATCGGCGTTGTCTACACCGTGTTATTTTCTTTTTAAAATTTGCACCCTGTTGACTTCAATGGGGCAAGTTTTAAACCTGCTTTTAGCCTCTTAACATCCTTGATATGTCATTACAAGTGCACAGCCATGTGAGTGGTGTTATTAAGAGTGAACACTGTCAATCTGACTGCAGTAGAAGTGAAAGATATTAATAAAAATGATGTTAATTCAGCCAGCTCACATACCTGTATTTTCTTCCTGTTTTCGGTCAAAGTCCAAAGTAGTCAATTATCGAGTTGGGAGAATGGGATCTCATACAGCCTGGCCGCGCGCGCAAACTCGATAATCGACTGCTTTGGACTTCGACCGAAAACATGAAGAAAATACAGGTATGTGAGCTGGCTGAATTAACATCATTTTTATTAATATCTTTCACATCTACTGCAGTTGTTCTCTGTACTGACAGCACTCCAAATGTACAAAAAAATTAGCTCAATGTTAAAATTGACCGGAGTTCTCCTTTAACGATTGCCTTGTGCGACCCATGTTGAGAGACGAGAGAGAGAGACGCAGCACCACTGAATCACTCACACTGTTTGTGAAATTGCGTCTCGCAGAAAGTTTTACAATTACTGATTTTATTTTAGAATCTGTGTGGATTAATTTACTAATACAACCTACATGCTAAAGTGAATCGGAAATTCCCGCAGTAGGCCTATAAGTGGGAGACCTGCGGGAATGATTACAATTATGCGCAATACCCGCAATCCCGCGCCGAAATTCGAGCCCTGTGATCAATTTAACGCGTCAACGTTGACAGCCCAAATGTATTTATTCCATAAAATTGCAGCATTTTGTGTCATATAAACGCATATGCTTGACATCGCGATTGTGACTGCAAAATGATTAATCGTGCAGAACTAGCGCTGTTCATAGGCAGCGAACTGGATTACCACACAAAAATGCACCCACTATTGACTTTTCAGTAATCTTCAAATTTAAATGAGACAAATAAATATATACATAAAAATAAACAAAACAAACCAACAAATGATTAAACAAGTATATTTGTGTGTGTAAAACATGTTTAAATGTGACAGTAATGGCATTTATATTATTACAAAAGTTTTCTATTTTAAATAAATGTTTTTCTTTTTCTTACTAGCCTACTATTAATCAAAGAAAGCTTTCATCAAAGTTTTTAACACTGATAATAATGAGAAATGTTTCTCGGGCAGCAAATCAGCATATTAGAATGATTTCTGAAGTGTCATGTGACACTGAAGTAATGGATGCTGAAAATTCATCACATAAAATATATTAAAATATAAAGTTATTTTAAATTGTAAAATTATATCACAGTATTTCTTTTTTAGTTTTACTTTATTCTTACTTTTTTGCTTATAGGAGAGGATATGTATTATAAATCACCTTTGCATCTGCAATGAACATAAATATTTGTTTTGTTTGCTTAATGCACTGATACATTGTCAGATATGCATTGTGGAGCGCCGATTACCAGAGGCTTCCTGTACTTTGAAAAATGTGCGTAATCTGCATAATTTCCCTCGTCTCTGACGCGTGACTCTGTTCTTGTGCCTTGTCGTTTTTTCTCGCGAGGTGTGAGGGAAGCACATACACTTGTAGTGAAATGTTGCCCTGGTTCATTTGTATTGTTTCATTAATCTGCCACTGAACAACTTTTTGTTGATTGAGTTGGTGGAAATTAAATGTATATGGTAGGATGAGATTAAATTCATCTCAGAGTACTTGTATGTTTCACTGATTGCTCGTTGTTGACCAGCAGAACGTCCCTTTATGTTGTCTTGGAGTCATTTTGGTGTGTTTTTTCTCTTTCAAACCTGAAGCAGCATTTTCAGTTTTACTGTGAGGTTTCAAACCTATCCACGGTGCACAACGCTCCATTTCCCCCGAGAGTTAGTCAGAGTGTGTGATTTTAGAGCTTTTATAAAAAGACACTAATTAAATTTAGAAGATAATTTAATCGGCTCAGGAAAAAGCCTTTGAGATGTCAGCTGACACATGAGGAAATGACATAGTGAGTTTAGCGTGACCTTAGATTGGATTATATGTCGTTTTACAGTATAGATGCGAGCAGAGGAAATAATATCATCCTACACATGAGAAGATTATGTGCAATTATCCCTACCAAGTAATGTACTTCCACTGTGAACGTGAGGGTCTGTGACCCTAAATTATTGTACCATAGGTGTCAGATTGCTTTTAATTACACCTTTTAGTTCTGTTTGATAAAAAGCGAGAATAAAAAAAGAACTAGAGAGAAGAGCAGGCTGTGGCGAGTGTTTTATGAACTGAGAGAGATACCACATATTTTCTGTTTCATCACAGTTCTTCAAACCACAGACCAAGTAATATTATTTTCCACTTTAATCTTTATAAGCAAGATGCTAGCTAAATAAGTGACTTATAGTGAGCATTTGTGAGATGTTGAATGCATTGATAAATTCAGGGGGTTGCTCTTTACTCATGTAACTTTTTAAAGAATAAATACCATTCATTGGTGTCAGCAAGATTTTTTAATGTTTTTGAAAGGTCTCTAAAGCTCACCAAGGCTGCATGTATTTGATCAAAATGCAGTAAAAATAGTAATATTATGAAATATTGTTACAATTTAAAATGACTGTTTATTTTTATATTTTAATTTAAATAAACAGTAATTATTAATTTTGCGAAGCTGAATAAAAGTATTAATGTATTTTATAAAAAGGTCTTACTGACCCTAAACCTTTGAATGGCAGTGTGTTGCTGTCCGTAGGAAACTCTAATTATTAAATAAATAAATGAATAAGAAAAAAAAAAAAAAAGTAAATGACTTATATTATGTGAGAAGAAATAGACCACAATAAACATTAGTACATCCTATACAGTTTTGTGGTCTTTATGCTATATATATATTTGACCAATCAGAATGAACTAATCTATGGAACTGCATATTAAATATTGTTTTATAAATCTTTTTATATTATAGTGTGTTATTTTTTTTATGTATACCAGTAAGAGCAAAGTGTATGTAGTTGGGTCTAAAAAGTCTTGAGACCACAGTGCTCATATTGGACATTTTGCATAAAGAGAGTCACATGATAAATGCAACACATTTGCTTATTTTATTGGTGACCTAGAAATAGTGCAGAATCTTACATTTTGTGCGTAGACTTTTGTGCCTCAATGAATGGGAGTTTTTTTCTTTTTCTTTTTTCCTTTCAATGAATGTGTTTGAGGTGGCTTTGACTTACATGTCCCTCTTTAAACTAATCCGGATAAGTAAACCTCCTTGATTTTAATAAATGCCTGTAAACAAATAATTATCCATCTTTCCCAATGTTGCTCTGGGGAGCAGGGGGTATTCTAGACTAGATAATTATTATGCATTTGATTTAATGTGTGATATACGTTTCAGATGCATATAGGAACAATAGAGGAACATCTCCGTAATATCAAATTGAGATCTCTGAGAAAACTTCTCAGCGCTAATGTACTAATAAACATCCTCCGGAAAGAAGGCCATTGATTTTGTGACCAGTACAGCAATTGAGCTGATCTCTCTCTCTCTCTCTCTCTCTCTCTCTCTCTCTCTCTCTCTCTCTCTCTCATTCCTCTCTCTCTCTCTCTCTCTCATTCCTCTCTCTCTCTCTCTCTCTCTCTCTCTCTCTCTCTCATTCCTCTCTCTCTCTCTCTCTCTCTCTCTCTCTCATTCCTCTCTCTCTCTCTCTCATTCCTCTCTCTCTCTCTCTCTCTCTCTCTCTCATTCCTCTCTCTCTCTCACTCTGTCCTTTCTGTTACAGGCTAAAAGCTCTGGTTTCGACTGGGGGCAGAAATGTACAAGCAGCCTGTGATTGGTGAGTGTTCACACCCACACACATGCACCGTCCGTGACCCATGTCGGATTTGACAGTCCTTCATTTCAGTTGAACCGTGCTGATCCACAGACACTCTTTGAGCTTTGAAATTATAATATGTTGCATTTTAACATGCACCCAGACACATGCACACACACACACACACACACACACACACACACACACACACACACACACGTCTGGTTCGCTATCTTTGTGGGGACTCTCCATAGGCGTAATGGTTTTTATACTGTACAAACTATATATTCTGTCCCCTTACACTGCCCCTGTCCCTAAACCTACCCATCACAGGAGACATTCTGCATTTTTACATTTTCAAAAAACATTACTTAGTGTGATTTATACGCTGTTTTCCTCATGGGGACCGCTGACTGGTCCTCACAATGTAGGTGATTTCAGGTTTTACTATATTTGTGGGGACATTTGGTCCCCACAATGTAATATAAACACGAGCACACACACACACACACACACACACACACACACACACACACACACACACTTTAATGCACTATAATGGTTTACTGCTGCCCTCTGCTGGCAGGGAGTCAGAAATGTTTGACTGTTGATATATTTTCATTTTAAAAATGACATGACATGTCCTTACTTTCCATCCCAACCAAAAATGAAATTACTGATCACTTATTCATAATGTCTTTACAAAGTATATCCAACATGGCATGAATGTCTGTATTCTACAGGTTGTTTTCCCATGTGGATGACCCGTTCCTGGACGATCCTTTACCCAGGGAGTATGTGCTGTACCTGAAACCCAGCGGTCCCCTCCTCAACCAGCTCTCCAACTTCTGGCAGCAGAGTCGCATCACATGTGGAAAGAACAAAGCCCACAACATCTTCCCTCACATAACCCTCTGCCAGTTCTTCATGGTCAGAGCACTTCATCAACATTTCCAACCATATGCCTGCGTCTTTCTCAGCACTGCTCTTTAGTGTTGTTTTACTTAATACCTCTTTTTAAATGCATGTTTAGCAGTGGTTTTCTTTTTTGTCACATCAAACTTGGAAACTATAAAAGAACGTAATTTACATGCTTTAAAATGACATAACAGAGAGTTACTTCACATTCCAGACCATAATTTTTTTCATGTTTCAAGATATTTTGTGAAAAAAAGAAAAGAAAATTATAACCCTAACCCTAATATTCAGACTATACTTTGAAGTGATACAACAGGTTTGTGTGACAAACAGACCCAAATTCAAGTCATTGTTTATTGATAAACTTCCCCACCATGTATGATATACAATACCGTTAAAGGTTTATTATTTTTTTTGACAGATGTCTTTTATGCTCATCAAGGCTGCATTTATTTGATCAAAATACAGAAAAATAGTAATATTGTGAAATATTATTACAATATATACATAACTGTTTTCATCTTAATATATTTTAAAATGTCAGCAGCCAGCACTCCATTCTTCAGTGTCACATCATCCTTCAGAAATCATTTAAATATGCTGATTGTGATAGAAATTTCAAAAGAACAGACTTTTATATATTTTTTATTTTTCTTTTTCAAATCCATGTAAAAGTCTTTACTGTCACTTTTGATCAGCTTAATGTGTCCTTACTGAATAAAAGTATTAATTATTTTCCAAACCAAAAACGTACCCTAAACTTTTGGAAGGTAGCGTATGTTCGGTGTTGTTGACAACATCATTGTAGAACTGTATCTCTCTCTTTGTCACTGTAGTGTGCAGACGGTAAGGTAGATGCCCTCTGTGAAGCTCTGCAGGCTGTGGTTGGTCAGTGGAAAGGCCGTTTCCCTTCCCCGCTCCCCCTGGAGTTTTACTCATCCTCAAACTTCATTGGCCTCTTTGTGGAAGAGAAGGTGGCTGAGGTGATCAAGAGCTTTGCTGCAGACTTTGCCACTGAGGCGGCATCCAAAGCAGGTCTGTGAGTGTGTGTGTGTGTGTGTGTGTGTTTAAATGTGTTCAATTGTTATTGCTACCGATGATGACACTGGAGCAATAATCTTGCTTTTCTTTCTTTGTTGCTCCCTTTCTTCCTTATTCTGTTCAATTTAAATTTTTGTGTTCTTTTTCTGGCATGAAAAACCCCTGATATTTGCATTGCCAATGGGGTTGCAATGTAAAATAATGTGCATTCTCTCTCTCCAGATGTTCATGTGGAGACCCATAAGAAGCAGCTTCACGTAACTCTGGCCTACCACTTCCAAACCAATCATCATGCATCATTAGAAAAACTTGCCAAAGGTGTAGACATAACCCTGTGCTGTGATTGGCAAGCTGTCCTCTTTTCAAGAGACATCCGATTTGCCAATCATGAGGTAATCTATTGATTGTCATCCATTGTTTCTTTTGCTAAATGCATCCCAAATAATGTAATTTTTTGTTTTAAAAATATTGTCCATTATTTAGCATGTAATTGACCATTGTTGATGCCAAATATTTGCTACAGAAAGCCATCTATAGAAAATAAAACATACCATCATCACTACATCTTTATCCGTACAACGAAATTAATAATTTCTAAAATATAATTAAGTTAGATGGATACACTTTATAGTAATTGGTGTATATATATATATATATATATATATATATATATATATAATAAAATGATATATATTATTTGAACACTGATATATTTAATTATAATGTTGAAAGATTACTAATTAATAATTATGTTATCATATACTAACTTTTTTGGCTTTTGTGGATTTGTAACTTTCTGTGTCTTTGTTTTAAGACCCTGCGAGTGATGTACCCTTACGTGCCTCAGAATGATGATGAACTGGAGCTGGTGCCCAGTGACTTCATCTTCATGTCGTCTATAGAACAGACCACTGCCAGTGAGGGCTGGGTCTACGGGACCTCGATGAGCACAGGGTTATCTGGGCTACTGCCAGAAAATTATGTCAGTAGGGCAGACGAGTGTGACACATGGGTCTTTCATGGGTAAGATGGATCATGAAGTAACTAAAGCTGATTGCAGACTACCAGTCAAAAGTTTGAGATCAGTAAAAAAAAAATATATATATGAAAGAAGTGAATACTTCAGTTCAGCAATGATGCTTGTAATTGATGTGACCGTAAAGACATTTAAAATGTTTCAAAAGATGTCTATTTCAAATAGATGCTGTTCTTTTGAACTTTCTATTCATCTGAGAATCCTGAAACATAATAATTCACAGTTTCCACAAAAATGAATGATGATAATTACGAGGAATGTTTTTGAGCAAGACATTAGAATGATTTGATGCTGAAGACTGTATTAATGGCTCCCTAAAATTCAGCTTTTTGTCATCACAGGAATAAATGACATTTTGAAATATATTAAAATAGAATAAAATTGCTGAGCATAGGAGACTTTTTCAAAAATATAAAACGTTTAGTGTAGCTTAGTTTCAAGCTCTAATGGTGACACTATGCTAGATCTAAAAGAATCTCTGCATCTCTTTACCTCCATCTCATTATCTAATTTTTTCAGGTCTTTCTCTTTCCTTAATGGAACCCTCCCAACCAATATCAGAGGTGCAATGGGTGGGATTTTTTTTGACCCGCACTTGGATGATCGTCTCCTTGATGACCCCATGCCATTGGATGCCTCCGGTCTTAGCGTCATATGTCAGCCTATGCAGGTAAAACACTTATCAGGGATGTGATTTTTCCACCCTGAAAAGTATGACCCAAGTGAGTTGCGTAAATCTGAGAAAAACGTTTGTGCTTTTTACTGTATGATGATTGAAATCTGGAAATGGCGCTGGAGGCGGTCATATACAAACGACTGGAGCTAGGTGACGTCACCTTGCCCCATAGGATCCACAATGAGCCGTATTTGGAGATTGATTAAAAAAATGCTTCTTTTAATAAATGGAGGAAACTTGCAGAAAGTTTTAATGGTACAAAGACCTCTTATTAGTTGTTAAATTAACTACAAAATGTTACGTTTTCAATTTTTTTTATTTCATGCACATTCTGACAGCGTTGCACAAGCTCACGACGCCATCTGCGGGACACTCATACCATGTTAGCCAGGGTTCAAAGCACAACATGTGCCAGCCAACTTCTCAAATGTAATTTATCTGATGTTGTCAACAAAGAGAAGCGAAAAGGTGGTTTTCCGGCAAAATAAAAGCTCAACGGTTTAACGTTTGAAAACAAAGAAATTAAGACAACCATAAATGTTTGTATTGTAATTTTACTGTTGTTCTGTAAAATAAAATAAAAATGATAATAATTATTATTATCATTGTTATTAATAAGAAAAATAACAATTCTATTAGTATACATTATAACATTGTATTACAATATATAATATTTTTATCATGATTATGAAATACTCAATCTTTTAATTTTACAGTACAATACAATGTATTATTGCAATATAAGATATATCTTTATTAATTTGATCAAATAATTTGATTTAATAATAATTCCCAGGGATGGGGCGTTTTCCTTCTTTTTTGTCTTTAGCTGATCA
The DNA here is from genome assembly GCA_031834385.1 of Semotilus atromaculatus. Classification (NCBI taxonomy): domain Eukaryota; kingdom Metazoa; phylum Chordata; class Actinopteri; order Cypriniformes; family Leuciscidae; genus Semotilus; species Semotilus atromaculatus. The sequence continues at coordinate 15,089,097 of JAULUF010000035.1, read as the reverse complement.
CATGCCTGATTTTAAGATCTTGTGTTAATGTGACAGAATATGAAAGCTTTTTCATGTATAATGTTTTATTCAAAATTCTTTGTTTTAGATCCTACGACCCAATCAGTCTCGGTTGCCTAAGAGAACGTTGTTTGTGTGTCGCCATGGTGAGAGAATGGACGTAGTGTTTGGGAAACACTGGATCACTCAGTGCTTTGATGCCAAAGGTCTGATTTTCAGTTTTCAGAATCAACAGTTCTTTGTAGTTGTTCCCACAACCCGGAAAAAGCAGGTTATATTTCAGCGAGTTTTAAAATGTAACAGTTATATTAAGCTCTAAAATATTTCATCAGCTACAAATCGACAAATATATACTATATCCAGAAGGAAATTTATTGGCCAAAATGTTGTTTCATTTCTGGATGTGTACTCATTTGTCTATGTTTGTGTATATTGAGCAGGTCGGTATGTGCGGTCAAACCTCAATATGCCGCCGAGTCTCCCTGCGAGGAGTGGGGGGTACAGGGACTATGATAAGGACTGCCCTATCACTGTGTTCGGATCAACACAGGCTCGGCTAGTTGGTCAGTCCCTCATCACTGTCACCCAAATACACATTAAGAGCAAGATCACATGAATTCCTTTCAATTTTATATTATAATGGCAGTAAAGGTGCCATTTCTCTCCCAGTACCTGCACTAGCATGAGTTTGTGTGATTTATTTCACAGGGGAGGCTCTTCTAGAAAGTAATTCAATGGTAGACTTTGTATACAGTTCTCCATCTCTGCGCTGTGTGCAAACAGCTCATAATATCCTCAGAGGTAAAATAGCACCTTCGTTGCTCTTTCATCTTTCTTTAGTTTCTTCATGAATTGTTTTCAACTTTTTTTTAGCCATGCCTATTTACATTCCTAAAGCAATTCTTCATGTGCCTCATTCGCTGTTATGGACTGTATGTCTCAGGTCTTCAAAAGGATGGCAAGACTAAGATCAGAGTTGAGCCAGGTTTGTTTGAGTGGACTAAATGGGTGTCGGGAACCTCATTACCCGCCTGGATCCCTCCTGCAGACCTGGCAGCTGCTAACCTTAGTGTGGATACAACGTACAGGTATTTTATTAGACTTTCAATGTACTATCCATCCTTTTTTGCTTCACTTTTTGATTGGAAAGTTGCTTTTCGATAGCATTATTTATTGTTTTATGGCTCCATTTGATTTCATAAATAACTTCCTGTTCTGAATGGAATTAAGTTGTCTTGTTCCCCTGCAGACCTCATATACCCATCAGTAAACTGGCTGTGTCCGAGTCCTATGAAACTTACATCAGTCGCAGCTTCCAAGTGACTCGTGAAATTCTGTCAGAGTGCAATAATCTGGGTAGGTCATGAGTGCGGCTACTTTTGCTAATATATATTTTGTTTATTTGTTTCAATCTATACTGATCTAAATGTCTTATGCTTTAAGAAGTTTTATATTTACCATGTTGTTCTGGTGTCCAACAGGAAATACAGTGCTGATTGTGGCCCATGCTTCCTCTCTTGAGGCTTGTACGAGGCAGATACAGGGTCTGACCCCACAGAACTCTAAAGACTTTGTGCAAGTGGTCAGAAAGGTCAGATCTCTTGTGAATTTTTTTAAATATTAGATTTCTCCTTTTTTTTATGTGCAAATGCATAACAGATGTGAATATTGACTAGTTGATAAATAAATAAATAATACATTAAAATAGAAAATAGTTATTATAAATTGTACTACTATTTTACAGTATACTGTTTTCCTGTATTTTTGACTAAATAAATGCTGCATTGGTGAGCATAAGAGTCAAAAATCTCCCAACCCCATCAATTTATCCATTTATTTTGATATTTTAATTTTAATGTCATATACATATATTTCTCCCCCTTTCCATTTCTCTCTCACAGATACCTTACTTAGGCTTTTGCGCTTGTGAAGAGATGGGTGAGACAGGCGTTTGGCAGCTTGTGGACCCGCCCATCCTGCCGCTCACCCATGGACCCAATCACAGCTTTAACTGGAGAGAAACACTGCTGCAGGACTGAGAGGCGCTGCAACTTTACCTTCAATGCTCTTCCTCCAAAGGCAACGAAGACGTAGCTTAAAGTCACATCATCACAGACCTGCTTTATAGCTCTATAAAGGCTCATGCTTCCATAGCCACGTTCTTGCACTGCTACAGTACACCTCATTGACTCTGTCTTAATATATACAGCATAAGAGCAGTAATATTTGCGATATATTTTCATGTGCTCAAACAACATTCAAGCTGCAGCAGAACTCCTGCTTCCAACTGTAGCCCAGAAGTAACTAAAAGTCTGAGAGCTTCAAAGACATGATAAACTCAGGTTTCCTGCCTCAGTTAGGAGGAAATAGTGTGCGAAGTTGAAGAGTCATCATCCAACACTTCCAAAATGGATGCTGGTTGACTCGGATTGGGTTTCCGCACCCTTTGTAAACTCCATTTTACTAGACTCTGTAGGGGAACGAGATTTCGCCCTGTACACTGTGAATCAAGTAGACATGCACAACCTCTTGCATCAAGATTTCCCAATTACACCTTCTACAAGCCCACTCACCAACCTCCTGAAAGCACAAGAATATAATTTGGCAATCAGATAGACTGAGAAGCAGCTTTAAAGTAATTTATAAATGGATTTGGTGGACAGCACGTTTTGTGCCTTGAGGTCATGCTGCTACTGTTAAACACTTTGCATCTATAGGACACATTGGGAGGACTGTTAGTTAGGGCTTATTTGGAGACAGTTTTTAAAGGTATACTGTCACACTTTTCACATGTAGGGTTTATTTGGCAAAACGAAAGATGTTAAACCTACTAAGGCATCATCAAACATTCGAAGACAATGCCACAGATGGTTACAACTTAAGCAGCAGCTTAAATAATGTTATGTGCAACTGTTAAGGAACGCATTGTTGTAAGGCAAGCTTTACTTTCTGAGCACTTGAAAAATCAAACCAAACAGGAAAGAATGCTTCAACAATGTAAAGAATTGTACATTAATGCATAGCGTGTCTGTATATACTAAGTAACATAGTAAAATCCATTCGATGTGTTTCACCTTTAGATGGAACAATTATAATTGCATTTATTTATATATTCATAAGATAGTTGTAAAGATAATATGTTGGTGCTTCAGGTTTTTTTGTTTGTTATTTCCTGTTATTGGAATATAGAGAAATCAAGCCATAGCAAATGACGATATTAATCACTATATAATGCAGTGTTTTTCTCCACTCAACGCACTTACATAAGCATATCTGTTACGGTTACTGTAATATGCCATCTGTGTTCCCTGAACTTCATAACTATTTTAGCCGACCCATGGTTTGACATTTAATGATGATAAGCAGCATGTACAATGAGGTGTGCAGTGCACTGCACAGGCAAAAGTTGATCTCTTGCCTACATGAGTCATGTCAGAGAACGAATGTTGGAACTATTAAAGGGATAGTTCACCCAAAATGTATTTTAAAACCTGTGTTAAATTCTTTCTTCTGTGGGACACAAAGCAGATTTTTTTTGTAACCAAAATCTTAATTGCATTTAAAAATACATTGCAAATGTATAGGAAACATCCAAAATGAAGTTAGTAGTTGCTGGTTTAGCCGTGTTAAGTCGTTCTGTTACATTCAAAGTTTAGAATTTTGAGAAGGCTATCCATTCAATATGTTTTTGGACATGTATACAAAAATGTTTTATATATTTGGGCTACTCTTTTCAAAATAATCTAAGTAAATGAGGACTAGTGTGACTGCATATGACTAGTATTTTTCTCGTAACTCGATACGGCTGCATTTACAGTTAACAGCCCACCTAAGGGCTAGAAATCACTGAATATCAACTTTGGCCTGTGTTTTACACAAATCATTGTATGACATGAGAAGACTAAGTAGTATTATTGCACATTCAGCCTATTTTATGAGAATTTCATTTTAATTGCATATAGAGACCAGTGCATATATTGACCAGTACAACATTTCTGATTTTGTTTTCCATGGAAGAAAGTAGTAGTCAAGACTGGAACATGTGTGTGAGTAAATTTTTTTTTTTTGGTTAACTATACCTTTCAAATATTTGAGATTACAGGGACTCTGAGACAAATCTTTCTTCATTCATTTGACATTTTCCAGCTCAACAGTATCACACAACCTTCTTAATGCTTCCTACTCATGAATTTAAATGAGACATTATCTCAGCACAGCTGACTTTATGTGAACTTATGAATAACTGTATTTGGTCATTCCAGTGTATGTGTGGGTGTGGTTGAGTGTGCATATGCTAGAAAAAGAAAATGATGTTCTCCTATAAAAATAATTACCTTATTAAATTGCCCTTGTCTGCCATTACAACATGTCTACCATAGATCCTTGTTCTTCCAAAAATGGCAACACACAACTACCCCATCATGTGTATCAGTGTGTATTACCACAGGGGCTTGAACGTACAGCTTGCCAAAAGCTGATCCAGGCCGTGTTTGATTCACTGAGAGGTAATGTTGTCACTGTATAATTTTTCAGAAGCATGCTATGTGTGCAACTTCTTCTGACTATTTGAAAATGTGTAATATGAGCCAAAGTGCTCCATTGATTTTTTTTATTTTTATTTTTATGAATCATTGTTTTCTCTGGGTGTATAGGCTACTTAGACTCCTGAGATGTTTTATACCATTTCTGATCATTGACTAAGGAAACAATATACAAAATCTAAATTCAAAATAGTAGAAAAATAAGGGGAAAAATACAGATCCTTAGCTATTATTATTGATTGTTGTTTTGTCCTCCCTGGGATGAGTCATGTTTAGTTATCAATATATGCTTTCATTCAGGTCATCTGATTTAGTTAAAGTTATTCAAATTTAATGTTGGGGCATTTCAGCATCTTAAAATTGATCCTTGCATGCACAAGAAAATGCTAATTTAACCATTTCATAGTGAAAAGTGTTAGGCAACATGAAATAGCCTAACTGAACAAAACATATAGCCTACCATATAGTTCCGAGCGTAGGCCTACATTTTTTTTAAATTAGGATTCCAAAAGCATATGTGACATTCCACCACGAAGCTACCCTTTTAAATATGATTGTTGACATTTATTTTAAGACTTATTTTAATGCGTAACGCTTGTAAAGCATGTTTGCAAATAAATCTTTTGTCATCCTGCATTGAAGAGTTTTTCTTTTATATTTGTCACACTTTACATTACACTGCAATATAATCGCTGAAATGGCATACGCAAACGGTATAGGCTAATGCTAACAAATACAATTACATTGCTATTTTTTTGTTGTTGTTGCAATTACTAAGGGTCTCCTCTATACAGTATTGCCTGTTGCATAGGGTGAGTTGGGCCCTGTATAGGTATAATAATTTTGAAACTAAAGTTTATGAGATTTTCTAATAATCAGTAGGTTATATGTTTATTATTATTAATTGCATCAACAGATTATTTATTAATGCATGATTTGTTTTATTCATAATAATCATATAAATGTGTAAATGTGTGTATATTTTCTATTTTTTCCCCTAATGATCTTTTTAATTTTAGAGGAAAAATAAACCGCGCGCGCATCCATCTGCAAACGTCACACGTTTATGTGCACGAGGCGAGCATGAGATGATGAATGAATGGTGATAAACCTAGCCAGATGAGGTGGGGCATCGTATTTAACCTCTCTGAAGTCTGGAATCGGTAACGCTTGCAATACAGTGTTAATTTGTCAACAAAACTTTAACATGACTAGTTAGTAAATGAAAAGAGCACAACGTTGAAGTTCGTTGTTGAACGATTTTTTATAACCTATACAGCAAGTTGTGGAAAAGTTAATAAGGCCAATTGGTTTGCTATCGACTGATGGATAGCATCCAAATATATATATAAATATTTTCATTTGAATGCAATTTAAAGAATTTTGACTGGACCTGATAAATCATTTTTGTCATAACCCTGACAGGTAACGTTAAACTCTACTTTTCGAATACATTATAAGTTACACGGAAACATGTATGAGGAAATCATCTAGGCTTGTGTCAAGCTTAATGTGAAATGCGTTAATGTTGAATGGAAGCCCATTATATTTGTACAGCCAAGTGCACTTTTCTTTACACATTTGCATTGAGTTGGTATACACTTTCTCTACCTCATAGAGAGTGTTACTATTTGCACTTCTGGTTAGATGCTAACTGCATTTCCTTGGGTCTGTACTTGAACTCTGCACATTGACAATACAGTTGAATTTAATCTAATCTAAAAAAACAACAACTGAACGGTTGAGATGCAGCTGGGCAAGTATGCCTTGAAAGATGTACTGCACCTGTTTTCAGACTGTGTTGAAGTCTGCTATAAAAAAAAATATATATCTTTTTTTAATTGATGCTAATCTTGTTTGCTGTGTCCTTGCAGAGGAGAAAGTGTGCTGCATGATTGCATCCGTGACACTAATGGAAGACTTGACATTGAAGATGATGCTGGAAAGAAGTCCTCTCACTCAAGTAAGTTAGTGTATTTATGCACCACAGTGTTATGGATATGGATTTGAGATTGTGTATGTACAGAGTTTCTTAGACTATATTGCCTTATTCAAAGCAGTTTGTTGGTTTAGGTTAAAATAAATATATAATAAAATAAATGTGCTTCAAGTGTCTCTGAAAGTGATAGTTAACCCAAAATGTCATTGTTTACTAGCTCTTGTTGTTCTAAAATCTTTTTTTAATGTAATTTCCCATTAAGGTTCAGAAAACTTACATGGCTCATATGGACTGCTTTTATTATACGTTTATGTAATTAATCTTGTTCTTTTTGGGACCACGTGTGAAAATTATTAAAATATTTATATTTTTGTGTTTCATAGGAATAAATAAAAGCATTAGGGTTTGAACAATGAGTGTCAGTAAATAATGACAGAATTTCCATTTAATGAACCATTCATTTACTATTGCAGATGCATGAAATACTCGTATTAGCCACTAGAGAGCAGGATGTGACTGTAAAATACATCTAAATATACACAGCAGTGAGGGACACTGAGTCAACTGCATAGTCCAAAACTACTGTAAGGAATATCAGGGACAAAAAAATTCCTATTCATTTTTTTTTACTTGTTACCAAAATTACTTGTTTTAATAACCAAAATACTGAGTGCACCTTTAATGTTTCTGGGCAAAAGATGAAGGTAAAGATGTCCCTCACTGTTGTGTGCCAGCCAAGTAGCGTTCTTTTAAGTATTATAGCCCATCTTGGCGTTACCCACAGTGACCACCAAACCAGTCGACTGATAGGTCAAATAATTCAGGGGTCAGGACCCTGTGATGCTGTCTTATTGGTGATCATGGTACAAAATACGCCCTGTTTAATTCCATAATTCATTGAGCTGACAAAAAGAACAGCTACTTATAATTCATTCAATATTATGAATACATAAGTACTGATAAAATAGTGATATAATAGAACTTGTTTTTGTCAATGTTTATGTGTGTATTTTTTTGCTGTTTTGGACCATCTCATTGATAGCTTACAGTTTATGTAATGTTTTTTTGTTTTTTTAATTATCAGGAAGTTCAGTTGTTCTGTAATACATGACAGCACAGCTGGAAAGGACAAAGGGGCTTATGGTTAGCTTTATAACACCATAAGAAAGTGTTGTGCTGGTGCAGAGAGATGATATATTTAAAGCTACAATATGTAATATTTTTTTGCCGCTAGGGGTCGCTAACCTCTTACAATAACAAAAGCGTAGATTGATGACACAGTGATAAGCGGAATTATGGAACTTGTCGTCATGCCGATGGATCTAATAATGTTTATGGATGAGTGAAAACATTGATGTTTTTTTAACATGACTGTGGTATGAAGCTGGGCGAGATTGCTAATGAGAGACAGATATCAGCGCCAAACGCGAGTCCCGCAGATGTTAAAGGAATGAGGACATTTAATTCTACCGAACTACCCGCAAGTGCTGAATTACTACTCACACAGGTCAGTTTATTAGACGAATGAAACTTGTGAGGTAACACAGCGCTGTTTCACTTGGTCTAATGCTACACTATCACAATAAACTGCATTTGAGTGTGTTGAAAGTTCTAAAGTTATTCTATGTGTTAGTTTGTTGGCTGTATGAGATTAGCAGTAGATTAGCAACTAGAATAACATACTGATCATGTTCTAACATTTCATCATGTTGAGCTATATAACATTGATTTGTTTTATGTACATTTGCTCATCTGTCTAATAAAGTACATGCAAGAGTGGCGTTTCTGTCAAGTTGTGAAGCTATGTCAAGTCCAAGTTTGTCGCAAAGCTCTCTGCATCGCGAAAACGCCACGCTGATATCCTCATTTTTGTTTTCCTTTTGTCCCAAAGTCTGCTTCCCATGATCCATAATGTTTGAACGAAACAACAACAGCGTGCCGCTAAGCAATATCAGAGCCGTCTACGGAGAGCATTGGCACTTCCTATTAGCACCATTGTATCATCTTGGTTGCAGTTCCATTAGAATTCCACTGGAGGTGATCGTAGGCGAGTGCAGAATGAATGGGAGTCTATGGAGCTAGACAGCTAAATGTATCTCTTTCTCCTGCTTGTCGTTGAATCAACGTAGATTTTACTGTTGATTCCACAAGTTCAATATAGATTATAGGCCAAAAGTTGAATGAATGAGTGCTTATGTCCTTTCAATTTCTTACAGGTTGGGCCGTTGTTGGCCGGAACACGCTAGCATTCTGCTAAACGATTTTGCAACTGATTACGACCTGAGACCACGTTTTGATGGCACCTGAAGCTAAAGCAGAATCAGAAACATTATCTTAAGAATGCCTTTCTGTCGTATGAACCGAAAGAGCCTTACCTCAAATAGCAGCTGGTGTTATCGTTGCTGATGCCACGAGAAATGAAGCCATGAAGCGAATTGCCTTAAAGCAGCACCTCTGGCAGTATGAAAATATGTGACGTCATCACATTTTTTGAACGGATTTTTAGAACAGATAAGTGAACTTAAAAATGCAAAGTGGATTTCTGGGGGTGAAACTCCATAGACTCTCATTCATTCTGCACTCGCCTGTGAGCGAGTCCAGAACCGGAAGTAACCAGAGTGCCAATTCTCTTCTATTAGACATTCTCTGGCAATATGCAGTTGTCCACATCTGTCGACTCGCCATGGTTACTATGGCAGAACAAGTGAAACCAGATATAACGCGGATATGATGTCATTGACAGGCGACAAGTGACAAGAGACGGGCACTATTTAAAATTGTTAATTTCTTCTGAATTGTGAATTTGTGAATTAATCTGAACTTACAAATTCTTGGAAATATTTAGAATAATGTAAGTACATAATTGAAAAAAAATATAACACTGTGCAAGTGTTTTTTTGGGGGGTATTTTGATACAAAATTCATACATATTGAACCTTTAAACATTTCCTGTTATGCCCAGTACAAATTGTATTATTTTTGGCTGTCCCAGAGGAAAGACGATTTCTGTGGTCATGGGTCCTAAACTGTGGTCCTACGTCATACAGTGAAAGCGGTTCAAAGACGGCCGTTGTCTTGGTCTTGCAACCACAGATAGCCTGCCATAATTTTGTGAGTGTTAGAAATTTAGCATTAACATCTATTCAATTCAATTCAATTCAAATTTATTTGTATAGCGCTTTTCACAATACACATTGTTTCAAAGCAGCTTTACAGAAAGTGCATTAGAAATATACATAGAAAATACAGTTAGTTCATCATGTATTAATTTAGGGCATAACATATCGCCGGCGTTGAGTCGTCTCTTCACAGGCGTCGAGTCGTCTCTCCACAGGCGTTTAGTTGTCTCATCACAGGTGTTGGGGCATCTGAAGTCTCCGTGAGAGGCTGGATACAAACTGGAGCTGACGAACGCTATTAACCTCGGGACTTGCGTCCCGAGATAACAGCAGAAAGGCAGATGAGAAATAATTAGCATAGCTGATGTTCATAATATTAATGCATTCGATCTGATTCGGCAGTAGTATAAAAGGTAAGCATTATGTGAATGCTTGGTTAAAGAGATGCGTCTTTAATCTGGTTTTAAACTGGGACAGCGAGTCTGAGCCTCGAACAATATCAGGAAGGCTATTCCAGAGTTTAGGAGCTAAATGTGAGAACGCCCTCCCTCCTTTAGTGGACTTAGATATCCTAGGAATGACCAGAAGCCTCGAATTTAGTGATCTTAAAGAGCGCGATTGTAGGGCGATAGAAGATCCGTTAAATAGACTGGAGCTAAACATTTAGAGCTTTATAAGTCAGAAGCAATACCTTGTAATTGATACGGAACTTAATAGGTAACCAATGTAGAGATGATAAAATTGGTGTTATATGATCATATTTTCTTGATCTAGTAAGAACTCTAGCGGCTGCATTTTGGACTAACTGTAGCTTGTTTATTGAGGATACAGGACAACCAGCTAATAAAGCATTATAGTAATCTAGTCTCAAGGTCATGAATGCATGAACTAACTTTTCTGCATCAGAAACGTATAGCATGTTACGTAGCTTAGCAATGTTTCTAAGGTGGAAAAAGGCTGTTCTTGTAACATATGAAATATGATTTTCGAAAGTCAAGTTGCGGTCAAGTATTACACCCAGGTCTTTTACTGTAGTGGATAAAGTAACAGGGCATCCTTCTAAATTAAAGTTGTATTGTAAGGGATTTTGTGGGTAGTTTTTTGGACCAATAAGTAATAGCTCTGTTTTATCTGAATTTAATAGCAGGAAATTACACGTCATCCAGTATTTTATATCTTTAAGACAATCTGTCAAGTTAGATAAGTTAGTGTTTTCATCTGGCCGTGATGAAATATATAATTGAGTGTCATCAGCATAACAGTGAAAATTAATTCCATGTTTTCTTATAATATTACCAAGTGGCAGCATATATATTGAGATTAGTAGAGGGCCTAACACAGATCCTTGCGGTACTCCATAGTTTACTGACGTTATCTTTGATTTTTCCCCATTTAAACAGACAAAGTGGTAACGGTCTGATAAGTATGATCTAAACCAGCTTAATGCCTGTCCCTGAACACCAGTGTAGTTTTGTAGTCGATCCAGGAGTATTTTATGATCTATAGTATCAAATGCAGCGCTAAGATCGAGTAGAACTAGTATTGAGATGCAGCCTTGGTCAGAAGCTAAAAGTAAATCATTTGTAATTTTAACTAGCGCTGTTTCTGTGCTATGATACGGTCTGAATCCTGACTGAAATTTTTCATAGATATCATTTTCTTGCAAAAAAGAGCACAATTGAGCGGACACAACTTTTTCTAGTATTTTAGACATAAATGGAAGATTTGAAATGGGTTTGTAATTTGCTAGGTTATTTGGATCTAATTGTGGTTTCTTAATAAGAGGTTTTATTACTGCCAGCTTGAATATTCTTGGAACGTGACCTAAAAATAAAGATGAATTAATAATATTGAGAAGAGTCACATCTCACAGTGTGTTTGCTGCTACAACCAACATCTAGTGACTAGCCAATAAAAATGCAACATAAAATGGCGTATTGATCAATACGACGGTGCTAAAACATAAAACGACTTACCTCAAGCTCCACTTACAAAATTGGCATGCCAGGTTGGCCTCTTATCCCTAGCCATCGTCACGTCCACATTCTCCTCTTTTGCTTCCTCCTCTATTTTTTAGCGCACATAAAAAACACAATTGCCAAAGTGTGATTCATCTTGCTCTATTTGTTTACCACTAGTGCATACTGATGACGTTTTATTCTTCTATACTAACTTGTGTTGTAGCCTACTATTCAATAGGTGTCATCATCGTACAGTCTACATGCATGTCGTAGTACCCAAGTTTATTGGATCCATGTCGTTCGGTGTGATTTGCAATGATCTTTTGGGATTGCCGGAATCGCACAGTCTGTGGCACGAATCTCAACAATACAAGTGCATCAGGTGACACTGATTGAATGACTATAGGTAGCTTAGCCATCAAAGGTGAACATCTTTCAATTGCTCAAGCGTCAGGGTCACATACCATACTCAGTGTATGCCTCTGTTCTCAGGCTGAATGAATGTGTGTGCTAATAATTGTTAGATAGAAAGGAAAGGTAAAGAAAAATGTAATACAGCTTTTGCTCTGTATTTTGGGCACTGAAAAAAATTAATTAGTCCTAGCTCCTAGTGGTAAGATGGAATACGGTCCCTGGTCCTCTCCACGGTTTCTTTGTCTTTTAGGTCTCGTGTTCACTACACCAGCACTGTCTGTTGTTCTGTTGCTCAGGGTTCTCTTCAAAAACAAAGCAATCTTGGAAAAGTCATGGAAATTAATAAAAGCTCATGAAATTGATCAAATTGAATATTTTTCTAGGTATTCTTTGCTCTAAAAAATGTAATTGGTTAAAATTGCAATTGGGTACAGTAAAGTCAACTGTAGCCTATATGATTGTTTTTTCGCAGTTATTTTCTATGAATTGTTTGAACTGACTGACAAATCAGTCTGAATGAATAAAAAATTCAAGGCTTTAGATTGATTAGCTATAAATGAATCATTCAGACTGATTTTTGAATCAGTGCAAACTATTCACTGAAAATAACTGAAAAAAACACTCATAAATCATATAAGTTTGAATGATTCATTTGAATATGAATGATTTTTTAAAATATATTTAAGCTGATAATTGTTTCAATAATACTAATAATTGATTCAATAACACTAATAATAAAAAAAAAAATCATTCAAATTCAAATTGACTCAAAATGAACCAGTTAAACCGATTTGTGTTAATCTTATCCAGTAATCATAAATGTATGGAAAAGTAATGTGAATTTATGGGTCAAAATTGTGGGGACTGGTTAAATGGTGGAATAGGGAGATTATTAAATGGTGATTTTTTTATTTTATTTTGTATGTGTGTGGGTCAATGGCCTGAGGGTGGCCGGATATTGTTACCTTCAGAAAATTGTTCCTTGCCTTTGTCCTTCTTTGCCACTTTTCATTGGTTCAACCTTTCATTCAAAGTGAACATGTCTAGGTCCGTGTCTCTGTGCACAAACTCTGTCAATCCTCTGTCTCTAGTACCACACACACAGACTTACACACTGCGAGTGCTCACTTGTCTCTCACTGCGCACAAGAGCTCTTTTGTTCTGTATGTTTCTCATGACCTTTGACCTTAGGTATCAGTCGGGTGCCCATTGGGGTCTAAGAGGTGTTCCCTACTGTGTGTCTCTCACTCGCACACACAAACCCTGACAAAGAACTATAGCAACTGCAAGAACAGATAGCAAACTCTGTGAAAAGAATTATTGATGCTAATCTTCTTTTACCTTTATTGTCTGCAAATGAAACACGGTTTTGAACAATTCAGCAACTCAAAAAAGGGTTTGTTGGGAAAGAAACGAAAGTATCCGTAATTTAAATCAAAGTGACATTTTAGTGAGCTGGAACATTGTGCGTGGGCTGTGGTTTACGCAGCAGACAGACTATCCTCAAGTGAGGATCTTTTGACCTGGATCTATCTGACCATGTCTAGCTGCAAACATCACCAAGCAAGTGTTTTCCAGAACGACAGCGTTTCTTTTTCCTTCACTATTCTTGCACTATCCTCGAATTCCCTCATGGTTTACAAGAAAAGTGAAAAATTGGGGTTTGCTGTCTAAAGGCCGGGACACACCAAACCGACGGTCTGGCCATTTTTTCCATAAAAGGAATTTGATCAAAAGTCATTTATATGTTTCAAACAATTTATTTTTCAAATAAAATGCGGTTATTTAAAATGTTCTATTTAAAAAATCGTGATATAAATTCCACAAAAATATTAACCAGCACAACTGCTTTCCTTATTGCTATATAATATATATATATATATACACTCACCGGCCACTTTATTAGGTACACCTGTCCAACTGCTCGTTAACACTTAATTTCTAAGCAGCCAATCACATGGCGCCAACTCAGTGCATTTAGGCATGTAGACATGGTCAAGACAATCTCCTGCAGTTCAAACCGAGCATCAGTATGGGGAAGAAAGGTGATTTGAGTGACTTTGAACGTGGCATGATTGTTGGTGCCAGAAGGGCTGGTCTGAGTATTTCAGAAACTGCTAATCTACTGGGATTTTCACGCACAACCATCTCTAGGGTTTACAGAGAATGGTCCGAAAAAGAAAAAACATCCAGTGAGCGGCAGTTCTGTGGGCGGAAATGCCTTGTTGATGCCAGAGGTCAGAGGAGAATGGCCAGACTGGTTCGAGCTGATAGAAGGGCAACAGTGACTCAAATAACCACCCGTTACAACCAAGGTGGGCAGAAGAGCATCTCTGAACGCACAGTACGTCGAACTTTGAGGCAGATGGGCTACAGCAGCAGAAGACCACACCGGGTGCCACTCCTTTCAGCTAAGAACAGGAAACTGAGGCTACAATTTGCACAAGCTCATCGAAATTGGACAATAGAAGATTGGAAAAACGTTGCCTGGTCTGATGAGTCTCGATTTCTGCTGCGACATTCGGATGGTAGGGTCAGAATTTGGCGTCTACAACATGAAAGCATGGATCCATCCTGCCTTGTATCAACGGTTCAGGCTGGTGGTGGTGGTGTCATGGTGTGGGGAATATTTTCTTGGCACTCTTTGGGCCCCTTGGTACCAATTGAGCATCGTTGCAACGCCACAGCCTACCTGAGTATTGTTGCTGACCATGTCCATCCCTTTATGACCACAATGTACCCAACTTCTGATGGCTACTTTCAGCAGGATAATGCGCCATGTCATAAAGCTGGAATCATCTCAGACTGGTTTCTTGAACATGACAATGAGTTCGCTGTACTCAAATGGCCTCCACAGTCACCAGATCTCAATCCAATAGAGCATCTTTGGGATGTGGTGGAACGGGAGATTCGCATCATGGATGTGCAGCCGACAAATCTGCGGCAACTGTGTGATGCCATCATGTCAATATGGACCAAACTCCCTGAGGAATGCTTCCAGCACCTTGTTGAATCTATGCCACGAAGAATTGAGGCAGTTCTGAAGGCAAAAGGGGGTCCAACCCGTTACTAGCATGGGGTACCTAATAAAGTGGCCGGTGAGTGTATATACATATACTGTGTGTGTGTATATATACTATACATTTGTGTCGGATAAATTTTTTATCCGAAAAGAAAATGTGCGCATAAACTACGATGGGAACACATTTACCAAATAAATTGTTCAATGTGAATAAAAAAAAAAAAACTAAACTAAACTCATATAACTTTGCGATGGGACGGCATAACTGGACCAACCATCGGACCGATCTCGTAGCACAGCATCTGAAAAGCTGTTTTGGTTGTTCTGAAATGACTGAGCAAAGTCTGTCATCAAATTTATTCGGTATAATTACCTCCCAGAACTGTCTTACACGACTGCGTTCCCAAAAAGCAGGCATCCGCCTCCGAAAGCAAGATAATGCGTTTATTGTGTTTTGTCTGTGCGCTCTGAGACACAAGTAATTTATATGAAAATTGTATATATACAGTGGCTTCTCCTACTTTTCTTAGTGATATTTAGTATATTTAGATATTTAGTTTATCAGGGAGTGAATATTTTTGTTCTCTTCAACTGGAAATGGTGCTCTATTATCAATTGTTTGATGTGGTGTTCTAATTTTGCGAATTTATTAAATTTGCATCTTTGGATGGAAACATAGCTACTGGAGCTCTTGGATGTGGGAAAGACAGTGAAGGTGGACTCGTCACAGAACGTCACATGAACAATACATGTTTTACATTGTCCACAGTCCTCTGCTGGCACTATTGAAATTTATATTTGGCATTAGAACGAGTGACCAAAGGTTTGACCATGAATATTGACCCTGTGGAGCTCCAAACAAAAAAGTTTGGGTGGAAACAGGAGAGTCGCGGTGTGCATTTACTGTAATTCTGCAGTGATTTGTGCAGCTTTATGTTTTTTGGATACAATACGGGTTAGTATCCGGGCATCTCGGGATGCACGATGTGTCAATTTTGGCATATACAAAGTGATTCCAATCGTATTTAAAGCAATTCAAAACCATCATGTCGAACAGTGCGCATCTGAAGTGATACGTTTTCTTATCAGCCAATAATTATAACATTAAAAATGAACATATATTAGCCAATACCGAGATCCCTAAATACATCTCTTTCAGACATCTTTCTCTTTTCCCAACTGAGTAAAAACATTATTTATTCCAGACCTGTACAGCGTACGTGAACACACAAAAAAATGTTTTCATCATCATGCAGTTGTAACTCATAACTTAAATGTGCCATTTCTAATTTATTTGACCCTTGATGTAATGATATAATGATATATTAAAACAAGCAGTCAATTCAGAAGTCTTTAATTAAGCATATTTTAGGTTACCTGAGTGTTTTTTTCTTTCTTTTTTTTATATATATATATTTTTTTACAGTTTTGTTTTAACTGTACAAGTCTTTACCAAGAAATGTAATTTAATTTAAAAATCCCCCGCAGGACAGTTGTTCAATTCTTTATAATAATATAATATAATATGAAAAAATTAAGTAGTCAGACCAAGATGGTTTGGGAATAAAGGAAAAAGGAAAATTTGGGGAAAATAATAAATTCTTTATTAGGCTTACAATATAATATAATAAATATAAAAAATGAATATTATATCAGTTTAAATGCTTAAATTTTTTTATATTATATCATTATAATATGAAGTCAAACTGAAGCATTTGAATAGATCTAATAGCTAATTTTTTTCTAGAAAAGTGAACATGTGAACTCTTTTATAGTTAAACATCCTTGAAACCCATAACACACACAAATGTTTTTAAACTGATGTATGTAACTGAGGTATTTTGAGTTTGTATGCTACACCTGTGGTTGGTGTGCAATTGTAAATGTCTGAGTTTTGTTACCATTCTGTGCCCATCATCCGTTATTTCCACCACTTAATCAAGCCGCTCTTCTTTAAAACATGACTTTTTATTTCACGTATTTGCGTTGACTAATCTGGTCCGCAAACATGACAGTATTCTTACCGCGACTTGCTCACTGCCGCTCACATCGTTCTCTTTCTATAAAACCTGTAAAAACTTAAAACATTTTATGTGTTTTGGTCGTACATTTACAAGACAACAGTGTTTTGGGTGGGTGAAAACGTGTTGTTTACTCGTTGTAAACATCAAACACTCAAACCTTTGAAACCGATGACGTCATGTACATGCGTATTATGTGTTCAGTCTATAGTGTTCTATTGCATATAGTGGCCTGGCAGCAGAATACAGTGTTTTTAGTTACGCGGATCCATGTGAATGGGGATCATTTTGACAATGGTGTCGTCTGTACCCAGAAAACTCAAAGGAAAAACTTCTCTGTTTTAAGCATATCATTGTCGTGTAAACATACATACCCTTAGAGGGAACATTGATGCCGTGGCTCTCGATACACCACAAAGTCTTGCTTTCCTCCTGGTCACATATGCGCCAGTGAGATGCGCAGTTGCACCAACAATTTGTCCGCTTTTGAACTATGATATGTCTCCCATTATGTTGTGTAAATTGCAATGTTTTATGTGCAGCTGCGCTATTGCTCTGCTAATTCAATCTTCACACTTTGCTCTTACTGATGGAATGTGCAATCAGTAGAGGTATTTTAGTGCTGTCAAATCGATTAATCTTGATTAATCGCATCTAAACATAAAAGTTTGTATATATACTGTATGTGTAAAACACAGTATATATATGTTCTATTTAATATATTTACACGTACCTTTTATGTTAAATGATTAATCGCAATTCATCTATTTGACAGCACTAATGTGTTTGTGTGTGTGTGTGTGTGTGTGTATACATACACACATACACACCCATATATCCTCTATATATATACCCAAATCATCAGATTACACTGCTCAGTCTGACCATGGTTTAGCGTTACCCGTAGAGCCACTATGTCATCCAAGCTGCACTAGTCACAGTCTGCGTGTAGCCGTCCTCAGTGTTATGCTTATTGCTATGATTCAGCAAAGCCAGCAGAGTATAGTACAAAACACAGACAGAATGTTCTGTCTGCTCGCTGGATTACTGGAGCTATTTCCAGATAGCACTCTGTAGTTTTCTTTCTGCCACACATACACACACATACAAGGTTTTTAAGGGCGGCCTGCCTCTGGGGACAGCTGTGATCTCTCTGAGTTAGGCTCACTGAGCCATGGCTTCTATACATTCATGTGTGAAAGCAATGATGGCTATATGTCTATAAGCCCAGAAGAGTTCTGGACAGTTTTTGGAGTCATGAATTCTTAGATCCTAGAATGCTCTAATATTTGGATGCTGGAGTCTGGACTCCTTATGTCTTATACAGAAAACATGAAACATTCAGTCTGATGAAAGACCCTATCAGATCAAAAGCACTGTGAATAGCAGTACTGTTTTCAGAGATGGATCCAGGTTCTTGACAAGCTCTGGGTGTGACCATCCCGACTGTGTTTGACTGTGGGACATTATGTACTTGTATCTGCTGTCGCATAGATAGTCTGTATGCTATATGTATATATAGACTCGTATACCGTATGTAAATGTGTAAATGTGGGTCAAGAAAAAAAGAGGAGATTATGTACAGACAGATCTGCTGTTGGTGTCAGTGCTGTGGGATATATTAGATTGAGGGATTTCTAGGACAGACATCAGAGAACATTCAGATTGCCCTAAACCACATACACACAGTTCAGGATGTCCTCATTTATTTGCCATATACGACACACTTCCATTGCTATATGTGTAATGCTCCTGACAATAATGCTGGTACAGTTTATAAATATACAGTATTAGATAAATGTTGGTTTTGAGAACTTTACCTTTGCATACCATACGTATATTAAGAGATAACATTTTCTATTGGCAAGTTCTCTTTTGTTGCACCTTTTTTCATTGTAAATATATGCATGGTAATCATGATTATCAGTCGCAGAGCGAATCTCAGATTCAGGTCATCAGATATAAATTACTTCTGGGAATCAGAATGTGTTATCTTATATGTATATATATATATATTATATACATACAGTATATTGTACTATGTACTGATGTATTATATAGCCGTTATATAATAATATCTTTCTGGAGAAAACCAGTTAACTTTCTAAGTGTCCGATAAATGTAGTTATTGTCTCCCAAAAGAAAGAACCGATTCTGAACTGCCTGAAATGAGTTGTCAGGAATTCCACTCTTACTTCTTGCATGAACCTACGTAGGTTTGTAACATAGTCCTCATTAAACCGGCACCATTGTTACTGTTCGTATCACTTTGTACAAGCGCTGAGGAAGCCTCCGGAGCTGGAGTTCAGATGATGTATTCAGGTAATGGCTGTTTAATTTCCATTATGTGCTGTAAGTGGTAGACCAACCACAACAGACTGAGCCATCTGACCAATCAGAGCAGAGTAGGCTATCGGAAAGGAGGGGTTTAGAGAGACGGAATCCTTTATCGAACTGTTTCAGACACTGAGAAATTAGGTGGACCTGCAATGGATATTATGAGGAATTTAAAGTGTTTTTTGACCTTGAATCCATGCAAACATATTGAAGGAGACCTCCAAAACAAAAAGTTAGGAACCTTTAAAATAGCATAATAGGGGCACTTTAATGGTACGTTTTATGCTATTTTCATACTGTTTTATGTCTGTCAATTGCATCTTAAAAGAAAACTATGCAAATAAAGACAAATAAATATATGCAGCAGCTTCATGCCCCATGCATGTTAATTGAAAGCTGTGCTGTACCACTAAACTAACACAGTGAACTGTGAACAGAACTACTAAGTTATTAAAAAGTGTTATATTTTTTATTCTTCCCCCATGTCTTGTCGTGCCAACGACGACTTCCATTGGTCCTCTTTCAAAAACACACAGACACACTGTATGCTTACATAACTTAACACGCTGTGGGGATGCAAACTCAATACAGTGCAAACAGTAAATTTTAATTCTTCCTCTCTCACACACACACGCACGCACTGCATTTTCAGTGGACTTTGGCCTGTACCAGATGGCTTCTGCTCTGCTACAGGACTGAGTCTCTGAGAGGGGAGGGCAGGAGTGCGGAGCAGAGGGTGGGGGGTGGAAGAGTATGCAGAAAAGTGGCAGTGGTCTTTTCACTGAGCGTTTGTGTCTGGAGCGTTCACTAGCTTCTAACACTCACTCTCTCTCTCTCTCTCTCTCTCTCTCTGTCTCCCTCTCTCTCTCTCGCTCTTTTTGCTCAGGGAAGAGGTTGAAACTGGATTTAACTGACTGAGGAAAGAAAGTAAACTGAAATAGAGGAGCAGAGCAGAACGTGTGTTGTACATGTTTTTCAGATATCTCTGCATGAATATAAAGAACGGTCCCCACACGGAACTGACGGCTGAAGTTGTGGAGTTAGTGGGTAAGTATATTTCTGAAGTCTGGCTGAGTGTCGTGAGTGTGTTTGTGAGGTTAGGTTTTGATACCATGAGCATGTTTTTCTCAGTACAGTTTTTCACTTCATGGCAATGGGAGGGTCTAAAGTTAGCACACAGGTTCTCTTCATCTAAACACGTGGCTTTAAATGTCTTAAACGTGATTTAAATGTAATAGTATTTCACTTTGGGAGGCTTATGATCAGTTTAGAAGGGTAAAAAGACTATATTTTTGCAGACAAGAATGTTTGATTTGCACGTACATACTTCAGTACATACTAAAAGTACTGTTGACATGTCTACTCTGTGAAATCTGTAAAAGTGAGAAATATTGGGATCCGTGTGCATGTGCTGTATGTGAGCTATGCTATATACGTGAATGAATGTCATACAAATTTGTATGCATGCATGCATGCGTGCGTGCGTGTGTGTGTCATATACTCATCTGGAGTGTTTGCATGTGTGTTGTGGATGTGTATTAATCCTAACGGAGTGGTTGCTCACTGCTGCAGTGTATGATGGACTCAGCTGCCGTCTTTTTCTTTTTTTTTTGATGGACTCTTCTGTCTCGTCTGTGTCTCCTTTGTTCAGACGTCCAGACATCTACTGCATCCAGAAATAGAGAATCTCTCTTTCTCTCCCTAGTGTTTTGAGGGGGCACACACAGAGACATAGTTTCAGATGGCATCAAAGCAGTTCCTCACAGCTGTCTGCATATGCCGTCGACTGATTGATAAGCCAAGCGACGCAAGAAAAAGCTCTGATTCGTTATCGCTCCCTAATCCATACAATCGCTCCTCAGTTACTTGCTAAAGGGCTTTGAATTGTTAATGCTTATGCTGCATTAGCAATGTGCGTGTGCACACAGCCTGCAAAAGTTGTTGGTTAACTTTTCTGGTTCAGGGTTGGTTGGGTGGTAATCTGCATGAGAGTTTGAAAATATACAGCATGTCCAAAAGGATATCCTGAGGGGAAACCGCCTAAAATAGCCATACTTTTTGAACTTCATTTCAAACTCTTATCGCAAGTTTTGTGCTTATGGAGGACGAAAGAATCTGTGGCAGAGAAACTGATAAAAGACAGAAAGAAAACAGAGTGAACAAGCAGAAAGGGAGGTAGAGATATAGACTGAGAATAAGGGAGAGAAAAGGGCTTACTAGGAAGAGAGACACATGCGGTCTTTGCATGCCGTGCATTCTTAGTGGCTGACCCTATGGAAAATAACAACAGGCACATGTGAAGGTCAATCCGTCATCATTCTCCCCTCTGACCACTTGCGCACACACACACACACACACCACTGGTCATATAGTGGACTTTTAACACTTGCTTCGCTCACAAACCTTTCTGTCAGCACTTGATAAAACCTCCTAATTCAAGTCTTCCATGCTTTATTGGGTTTACACTGAGAGAGAATGAGAAAAGTGGGACAAAATCAAACAGAGGAGGCACCTGTGATTAAAAAGTGTTTCTTGTTGTGTCTGATTCAGTCTGATCTCATCCCTTTCCTCCTCTTTTTAATCTGATTAGTTCTCAGGTTTTTGCTCAGCTGGCTCATACCGAGGAGCGAGAGGTCACGATGACTCCCATTGTGTTTGTGAAAGGAGACGATGAGGTCATGAGGGACTTTGGTCCTTCACAGGTCAAAGTTCATATTACGGGCAGGCTGTGTTCTTGGTTGGATGCTGTTTTGAGTGGCTAAACTGAATAAGATGACGACTTGAGAACCCATTAGATTAGATTATATATATTTATATAATATATTTCTTGCCGTTTGTTAGAATGTGAATAAACTAAATGTTCTACGTTTTTCTTTATGAATGGACGATGATGCACATTTTTTATTTGTTATTAGTGTCCATGAGATTTTTGTGAATACTCTGCTCCCCTCCTTACCTTTGCTCTACTTCTGTCTTCCTGTGCTGTTACGCAATGAAGATTTCACACTCTGCCTTGTAAAAAATAAATTATTTAAACAACAGTGATCATATATAATTAATGAGAAACCATCTGCATATATATGATCTATATGTGATCATCATATAACCATGTGATCATCAGCTGAGATGTGTGAACTCAGTTATGTCATTTTCACAATATTGAGAAAATTGAATTCTGATAATTTCATGGCATTTAGTTAAATTATTTTAATTTTACATTTCAGGGTCCTTGAGGTGAATTAAAAGCAATGCTGGGTTCACCACAAGATTTCAAAATAGTTGTTGATAGTGTAACTTGACCTCAGCCAATGGCGTCACTCAGAGCGGCTTTAATCCCTCCCACATGTAAACAATGGCATGTTGCCCAGAGCAACTGCCAAAACTGCCATGCCTCATATGAACTGACCGAAAGTTCCTTTTCCCACCCCTCTCTCTCTCTTTGCCGTATTCTATTACTCTTTTTCTGCTTTCTTTCTGTTGTTAGTTCACAGGAAAAGAAAGAAAAGAGTTGCACCTGTAGTCAATGTGCTTTTGTTCGGGCACATGTATTCCCAGTTGTATTTGCTTTGATTAAACAACTATATATATATTTTTTATTATTATTAGCTCAATTGATTGATGTTATCCAATTTATAATCCTTTCATGGTTTTTATAGCAGACCAGGGTCTTTCTTAGCATGTTTAGTAGTATAAAAGTAAAATTAGGCAATATTATTATCTAGTTAGTATAATTGCTTACAGTATCATAATTACTTTTATCTCATGGGCTCATCTTATTTGTTGGGATAAAGCACACTACTTGTGGTTGCCTTTATGAAAAAAACAACAAAAAAACAAGCATCATATTGCTCAATCCAATTAGCAAGTGCTTTGCTTTTTGCTTGCTAAATTCAGAAGAGAAGAATGTGCCGACTGAAGCTCGACTATCAGCACGTGTAAAGTTGACTGTCCTGTGCATTAAATTCAGTTCTCAGCTTATAAATGCAAAGGAGCGTATGAGACTGTTTGAGCTAGATGAAGTCTGACAGTCTGTATTTAAATTTAGTGTGTGGCAGCTAGAAGGGCAACAATGCTGAAAATACATTGAGGACTAAATCTGGTTTTCGATTTGCCATTATGACAGATCCCAGATGTTTTTAGTTTGGTCAGAAACTTAACGTTTTTTAAGATGTTTTTGAAAGAACTCTCTTATTTGATCAATTATACAGTAAAAACAGTAATATTTTGACATTTAAATAACTTAATTTTATTCTTTTAAAATGTAATTGTCAAAGCTAAATCATTAATTTCAGTATTTCAGCATCATTACTCCAGTCTTCAGTGTCATATGATCCCTCAGAAATCATTCTAATATGCCGATTTGGAGCTTAAGGAACATTTATTTTTATTGTTAATGTTGTCAATCGGTTGTGCTTTTTCAGGATTCTTTGAATAGAAGTTTAAAAGAACTGCAAATTTTTTTTTTAGCATTATAAATGTATTTTCTGATCAATTCATCCAAAGTGTTTTCTATAGGGTAAAAAAGAGAAAAATTTGACTGACCCCAAACTTTTTAACTGTAGTGTGTCTTACATTACTGTTATTCTATGATAGTATACTTAACAAAAGTAAAATGACACAACATACCACAATAACATCATGTAAAATATATTGCTCAAGGAACTCTCCGGAGATCTCTCTCCACACTCGGTTTCATTTGACGCACTAAACAGAAGTAGACTTTGTGACCTCATTATAATTGGCTAAACGCAAACATTAATGATGCAAGTAGCTGACAGATGTAAGAGCTGTAAGATCAGGAGGAGAATTCGGAAGAAAACAGGACAGATAAACAAAGCGAGACTTTGAATCTGAGACGGTTAGTCGTGTTGTAGATGAAGAAAGAGAGAGTGAGACAGAGATGCCTTGGGCTAAGTCTGACCCAGCTGTGTAAAAATACCATCTATACACTCTCAAACACTCTCGTCAACTGAAGATTCTGTTTATCTCCCTGTGCCTCCAACCAAAACAGGGACACAACTCCCCATCTAGAAATAGATCAGACATAGTGTGCTGTAAATTACACTATAGAGTCCTGACAGTGTTCATATAGGTTTGGTTGTTGGTGGTGTTTTTCTATTAGAATATTATTGGTATTGAGTGGAAAGCTGCTTACTACAACTAGATTTTTTTCCTCTTACTACAACTATTCTAGAGTTTATGGTTGTGAATGGTGCTACAGAGATTAGATTTGTGCATCTACTTTACATGCATCCCAGAATAGTCCAAAGAATGACAGGAAGTGGGTTGCCACAGTTGCAGGGGTCAGGCAAGGTCAACTGTGCTGTATGTGTGACTGGATGAGACTGGAGGAATAGAATTTGAGCAGCTTATACTGGTACACACACATCGCTTCTTGACGAACACAGTTCTTCACTACACCTTTATTCACAGAGCTCAGGCATATTTATATTTATACTTGTGCATCAGAAGCTTTAGTGATGCAAATTCTCACATATGAAAATATGTTCTGACAGTCATGCAAATGAGTATTTTGTATTGTAAAACATGTTTTTTTCTTTCATAGCTCAGGAAAAAATCTGTAATTAGATAAATTGGTACCATATGCATTATTGGAAAATATAACATTTTCATTTAATTTTGATTAATTTTTCATATAATTTTTGTATTTTCACTTCCCATATTTTTACATTACAATTAGCTGCACTGTCATCTTACAATAAAAATTCATTAATCTTTAAAAACACTATTTTTTACACTGTGCATTATAGTGTTAAATAAACCTAAATTAACTTAAAAATTATTGATTGTAGTTTTTAGAGTTTTCTTTTTTAGATTTTTAATTTATCCAGACAAATAGAATATTGTCCTTAACAAGAAAATTATTATTTTATCGCATTGACCAAAGTTTTAATGTGTGCTCATGTTTTATTAGTCCCAATGAAATCTTTGAATCTTGAAAAAAAAAAATTGGGGGATTTTAGTATGAACTTTATTTAGGTTATCTGTAAGCTAGTGTGCTCCAAAACAATGACAAAATTATCAGTTAGAAGATAGATTTCAAAACGTACAGTCTCTCACTTCCGCCAAAATGGATCAATGATTTTGATGACATCACTCTACACTCTACTCTCAAATTTTCTGTCCAATCAAATGCTCTCTAGAATTCGAAGCATCCTGCCCCTTACACTATACATAGACGCTGAAGGCACTTCAGTGGGCCTTTAAAGCCTCAGTTTTATCTTAGATGTTTCTACTAAAAGATTTTTCCTTAGGTTATAAATCTTTGCAGTGTGTGAACATTATCTGAAATTTATGAGGATAGAAACCGCAAACTTAAGTAAACAAAATTGCTCTCAATTTAATCTCAATGCTGTCTGGTAGAACAATTTTTCTTATATACTATTCTACATTGATATTAAAGAGATCTAATTTCTTTTTCTTTCCTTTTTTTAAAATGAGAAACACACAGACAGCAGCGAAACAATTTGGAAATAGCACACTCCCGGTTTTCTTCCAGCTTCCTGCTGCACTGGGAGGTGCCAGAGAACACGTTCCAGTCGTTCTTCTGTGTAGTAAATCCAACCACAGAGAACAATCACATTCCAGCGGTAATTCATGGATTAATTTCGGTAAATTTAACATCAGAGCACAGCACATGTTTCAGAAACATCTGTTTATGGCATTCTTGTGCAAGTCTTTTGTGTTTTTTTTTGTGTGTATTTTGCATCTGATCTGAAACAGTCACCTTATCTTTGTTTACTCTGTCCAGCAGAAATGTCTCTGAACACATCGTTAGAGTTTCAGCATTTCTTAGCAAAACATGAGTGCCTCTCTGTGTACATTACACATGACAGAATGAGACTGCGTATGAAAGTTAGCTAAAGCAGTTGAAGAAAGCTAAGTGACCGCTGTGTTTATTATACTGTCATATGTAGAAGTCCAGAGAAGCATGTGTAAAATCATGTAGCTGTACGCGCACAAAACACTGTGAAGTGCTGTTCACACCTATTATGGCATTTAAAGTGTTCCTAATATTGTTTTGGGAGTCCCCAACAACAGTTTTACAAGCATGCAATGACGAAAAAACACTTTTGTTGTTTTATAATATGCATTTATTTTTACCTGATTTGCTCAGTGACTCCCATATGAATCGTTCAGAGATTCATTTTTCCAAACCCTGCCTTTGCGTGACGCTAATCTGCGGTGATTGGTCAGATGACTCAGTCAGTTGGTTAACACGGAGTCAACAACCAGTCAGTTGGTTAACACGGAGTACAGTGTACAATGCTTTTATCAATTAAATTGTGTTATAATAGTGATTATAGTGCACCGCTTTGTAGTAAAAAATTCAAAATAAGAGAAGGAATTCAAGTTGAGTTATGTTAGCGACCACAGCCCAAAGTTCAGTGGTAAAAGCACATTCAGTCTTTGTTTGCGTTAGCCCAACGCATAAACATATTGATAATGCAGTACTACGAGGTATTGCTCTATTCTTTATGACAACTCCAATAACAACGACAAACACTTCACATATTTCAATACAACTGACATTGAAGACTATAGAAGCTGCGCTGTGCGTACACAACACACAAAATAATTATTGAGCATGCTACATAAAACATAAAAGCAACAATTATTAATATTAATAATACTTACAGGTTGTGATTCGGAGGAGAAAGCTGATCCAAATAAACCAATTAAAATGTTTGTGAAGAAATCATCTTCAAAATGACGCGAACAAAGCACAAGGTTCAGGCTATACTTCTGTGGTATAGTTGTATATATGAACGGCTATACTTCTGTGGTATAGTTGTATATATGAACGGCTATACTTCTGTGGTATAGTTGTATATATGAACTGTAGCCACTTAGTCTTCAAATGCTCCTCCCTGGGCAGTGAAAAAAGTTCGCTTTTGCGTCGCACTTTAAAACACAGCGTCTCGTCGACATGATGTTTGTTTTCAAGGTTTCCCTGGTGTCTACGAGCGCAATCTTATTCAAATAACTCGTCAAGTTGACGTCATCTAGACAGAGAAAAAGCATCGTTCGTCTATCGATTCATATCAGCGACAATAACTTTGTATACGGTGAACTTTCATATTTAAAACTTTGCAGGATGTTTTCGTTCACTTAGATCTATGTTACACACTACACGAAAGGTAATTTTCAAAATTCCTTAATAGGTGCCCTTTAAATCTATAATGTACGTCGTTATAGAAGTAACGGGAATTCATGTTGATGTTAACAGTGTGTATTTCTGAGGGAAACATAATATTAATTGAGAAAAAAAAAAAGTGGAGTGGGACTTTTTGTCCGTTGGTAATTGATTGGATGATAAAAAGTGTGTTACAGACCTGAATAAACGTTTGCAATACCCAAGCAGCTGTTTTTCTGTTTGTTGACAGTATCCAATAGCCTGCCAGGCCTTAGTGACGTGGAAAAAAGGGAAAGGGAAAGTTGTTTTAGAAGGAAAAAAGTGAATGTGTTTTTTTATTCACACTGGATTAGTATTATCTGGGGACCTCGTGTGATTTAGAAATTATGGTAGGTCATTTGCGGTGGAATTTTTACTTCACAAATTACAGACATGGCCGATTCGCATGGGATTAAGATCACAGACAACCTCTGCAATTATTACAAATGACTAGAGGTCACCTGGTAATACTAATCCAGTGCAAATAGGGCTAAAGATATATTTTTTTTCAATAATAACATGCTCTGACAAATCATTCATAATAAGACCAGGAGCATGCATTAAAAAACTATAACTACATTTTGATTGACTTTAGATGCTATTCTGGCCATATTTAGACCTATCTGGTTGAAGAGACATTTGGAATAGCCTGTTTCTCAAAAGGCTTCCTATTTTCAGGTAGAATATATGACAAAATTTGAGACTGGAAACCCAACTCCCCTTATGACATCAATTTCAGTGGTAACTGAGAAGCCAGAATGCCAGAAACTAAGAGTTGTGGGTTCTCTTAAACAGGTAAATGACTGAGGTGTCCGTTCTAAAGCCAGAAAGAGAAAGAACCGGTCTGGAATGTAGTTTGACAGGCAATATGAATGTCGATACAGTTTCAGGACATCTGGCCACAGTCCAAACAAGGATTCATTGAGCAACTCTTTGAGGGATATTTTTCTTCATTCCTTTTTTTTTTTTTTTTTTTTTTTACCATTCACTAAACATCTAGAGCCACAGAATGTCTCTTATTTGAGCAAAAGATAGTTTAGACTAAGATGTTTCTAGGACGGTTTCCCTTTAGAACTGTTTTCATGTGTTTGTTCTAAATTCAAACCTTGTCCATTTTCAGCATGATCATTGTATGTTTGTACACTGGACACATGACTTCACCCTAATGGATAGAAATTATGTTTTTACTAGCGCAATAATCAGCAAGGGGTCCATGTTTTCCCTGCATTTGTCTGCCGCTCAGGAAAGGAAGAAGCCAAACATATGCGTGTGTGTGTGTGTGTGCTGGCAGTGTCACATGGAGAAGGCATGTGTGTTTCCTCCCAGAGAGGCCTCCGCTGAGTGTATGTGTACGCATGTATATGAATGAACTTGTTGCACTGCAGCAGTTTCCAGGGTCACAGGGTGCAGCGTTTTCAGAGCAGCACTGTATGTTTACAGTGCTCACGCACATACATTTAAAGACATACATTAACCTACTCACCTACCCAGAGAGGCCTCTTAGGTTGGAAACCCAGTACGTTCTCTCTAAAAACACACAGCTGTTTTGTACAATTTGATTCTTTGTGTTGTCCAGTTGTCAATAAATATTCTAAGTTAATCTAAATCCAGCGTTTGTTGCATAATGTTGATTACCACAAAAAATTATGTAAACACTTTTGCATTTAGACCATTACAATTGAAGTAAATGGGGTACATTTTTATAAGTTTTAAAAGCAAAAAAAAAAAGTGATGCTTAATTTTATAAAATCATGTTCACACGCTTTGTTTACATCTTGCGATTATGCTATTGAAACAGTATTTAATGTAGAAATACATTTTTGTGGTAATCAACATTATGCCACAAGTTATGTAAATCAAGCTTAACTTGTACAGAATGCAGAATGTTCCTTTAAACCTACCTGTAACCTATCTAGTAAAGCTAAAAATAGAAGGATCAATACAATTCTCAAGTATGTAAATCTGTCAAATGATTTTCAACCTCTTTGAACGGATTTGAAACTAATTTAACTATATATAGGCTACTTGTCTAAATAATTTACTTTTATAAAAGATAAATTATATGAAAGTCTGAGGCCAAAGAGAAAAAGAAAGGACAACTACAGGGAAAATTGGAGACATGAGAGACGGACATTTAGACTGTAGTGAAATACAGAAACAGTCAGACTGTCAAAGGCTCTATTGTCTTTACTTTGCTCTGGGCTCAAGACATCCGCATAGTTGTACCTCTCCATGGGGCCTTTGCACAGCTGTGTGTGTGTGTGTGTGCATGTGCTGGCGTCCTCTTATGCAGTATGGGTTACAGTGTAACTGTCAGTGTTTCCTCTAGGAAGAGTGTTTGTCTTACAGGCCGCTGGAGAAGGCCTTTTGTTTAACTTGGTGAAGAGAATCATCCTCAAAGCGAAGGCCTTCACCAATACTGTACGCTTACACTGCAGTTTAGTCGATGTATGTGCTTGTAGAGTGTGTGTGAGTTTGAATGTCTCTGCAAGTTTGTTTAGTGCCTATGCTCCAAGGAAACAGCAAGCGGTGGCCTTGCTCAGTTATTACAGTTATTATCTGTGTTTACATCCAAGTTGCGAAATTAATTTAGGTGAGAAAAAGTAATGTCGCATAAAACGTTTCCAAAGGGAAAAAGTGACATTTCAAACCCCATGCTCGAGAGAACAAATTCATCACTTCTGTGGAAATTGGCTACTTCCTCTCAGATGTTGGCAAACATTTTATGGACTGGCTTTGGCTCCAACATTTCTAAATGACCAGAGAAACATCTTTTCTTTTCGTGCAAATTATTCAGTTACACAAACTTGTTAAGGGAAAGACACGTGACTTTTGTGATGCTAATCTAGGAATTTATTCTGTAAATGTTTTGTCATCGTGGTCAATATGCATGTCTTCTTACGGAAAAATACTTTAACCACCTGAAGCAAGCATATTTTATGTAAGTTTTTTGCATTTTGGTATTTCCAAACATTATTTTTTTAATGTAGTGTCCCTAAATTCACTAATTCATATAAAAACCAGACTGACGTATTTTTTCTCCATTTTCTTACCCCAGCGTTTTAATATTGGCTTATGCTAAATGTGGATGAATCCCATGAAGAGTTTTTCAAAACTTGTTTTTTTCCCCAAAAGACAAAAACAATTGAACAATTGAATGAACAATATTGGATGCATCTTGGTATTTCTAAACAGTATATTTATGTAATGTGTAGTTCCCACATTTAAAAAAAAATATATGGAAACATATTTTTCTCGTTGTTTCCCATTCTTAAAACTTATGCTAAATGTGGATCCCATGAAGTTTTTCAGTGTTAGTTGTTTCTCTGGAAAATCTGTCCTATACCTGCTTGTTTTCCTGGAAAGGACTTGATCAGACATCAGTAGTATCCACATGCTTGTTTAGTTTCTCACTGTAATAATCACTCTCAGCTCACAGTGTCAAGGGCTACATGATCAATAACCCTGAACCTGAAGACCTCAGATCCATGGTCATAGTTCAGAATTCTGTGTAAGGGGAGTCTGTGACACAATAGTGCCCTCTTCTGGGAAGAAAGAAGAGAAAAGGCCAGAATAAGGCCAGCAACAGATCAGAGATACTGCTCTAAGAGGAATAGAAAGCTTTGCAGCAGATGTGCTCTTATAATAGTCCCCAATGGAAGCGAAACACCAAACCAAAATAGTGAAATCCAAACAGGTTAAATCCATCTTCAGAAAAGTAACATGAAATTGAGATGAACACACTTGCTTGGCTTGTAGGCCAGTTTTGATTGCCTCTTTTTAATGTCATTGAACTTTTGACTGTTTTAGGAAACAAAAAAACTAAATGTAGCTCATGAATCAGTCACAGCATAGCTGAATGATATACTAAGACACAGACATTCACAATTTGCACAGCGTCTCACACTCAAACACACACACACTTTACTCATGTGCATTGGTAGAAATGGAGCTGTCTGGTGCCATGGCAACCAATGCGGATATCCACCCCAATTCCCACCTCCTTCCTCATCAGAAAGAGAGAGAGAGCGATACAACGTTAATTAAAATGGAAGCAGGGAATAACCGGAGATCGAGGGAAAAAAAGAGAAAAGCATAGCTTCTACAAGATAAAAGGTTACACTTTGTCTGCAATGCAAATAAAAAGGAAATGAGACGAATCCGGATTCTGTTCTGTATGCGAGAAGTTGAATAAAGTACGTGAAATGAAGTCCAACATAATTAAACGTTTTTTTCACAAATTTGACACTATGCCAAATAATGAAAAACTGCAATTTACAAGAAGGGAAATATATTACCTACGTTATATATTTTTTCTTCCCTTTTATATTCTTTCATTTTAATAGTGATTGCCTTAGCCACTTCTGCTTTGGCAATAAAAGCGTGCAAATATTTGTCATGCTGTGAAGCACAAGGAAAAACTGAAACATTAAGACGCACACACACAGACAGGAAAAGCACCAACATGAGCTAAACAGGGCGCCAGGCCGGGGCATTTGAGGACAACGTGGGAGGGAGGAAAGCAGAGGGGAGGGACTAAGGTAGATTTAGAACAGGAGAAAAGAATAATTCCAGGGTGCACAGACAAATAAATGAAGGGATCGAGATAGATTGTGGCTGAGTAAGAGATGGGGGGGGGGGGTTAGAGTAAAGATCATGACATTGTCTGTTTCTGAGACACTCCTGAGACATACAGTGTAATTCTTTCACTAAACTGAGTTTTTTTTTTTTATGTCCCTTACAGATGAACCTGCAAATTCAACATGGAATTGAATATTTCCCACATAAGAGGTAAGAGCAATGTGAAATGTCCCTTTATATGCATGGTTGCAGTACTATAGTGAACCTGCAGGTGGCAGACTGTCACACCAGCGTCCTTTTGGAGCTGTCTTTTCAACTATCTTCAAACATTACCCAGCAGAACAGTGTTATAAAAAGGGAGTGGTTGGTGGTACCACCCCTCTATAGTCACAATCCATGAGTCAACCAGATATGATCATCATAATTTGGTTAGAAGGACAGCGGTTGTGCATGTGTGAGTCCTCTGTGTGCTCCTATAGTTGGAAAGGTATTCCACATACTACAATCTCTCTTTTATGTGTACTGTCCAGCTCTTACAGACTATGTGGACAGCACGAGCATGTATTCAATCGCTGTACATAATTAGCAAAAACATAATTAGAAACAAAGTTGCAACTGTGGAACAAAGTCACAATTCTGAAAAATTCAAGTTGCATTTGCAAAATGTACAGTCACAATTTGTAAAAAATAAAGTTGCATTTTGAAATAAAAAGTATTATTATGACAATAAAGTTGCAATTTACTCTGAGACGGAAACAGGCATCCATTAAATACTGAGGTCTTAGAAAACCTGCAAAAGTATTTTCTTCTGAATCAACAGTAATCGTATCAGGCTTCGGCACATCTGTGCATTAAGCAAGAAAGTGAAAACATGACTCATCAGTCTCCTGGCACCCTCTTAGGGCCCATCTTTGCCGTGGGATAGCTGCCCATGGATGTGCCAAATCAAATAAACCTTAATCTCTAAAGGCCTCCAGGCCAAATAGGCCGATCCGGCTCCATCCAGTCCTATACAGGCAGGCCACAAGTCAAGTCAAGTCAAGTCATCTTCATTTATATAGCGCTTTTAACACAAGTCTGCCTGGGCCTCGCTTGCAAAGTCATGCCCACTTCGCCCTCCCTGCAGCAGGTACGGGACTGAGGGGAAATGTCACCCTCCCTCCCTTCTTTCTTTCACCCAGGCCTGTTCGAGATAGCCAATAGTATAATCAACTCGGACAAAGTTAAAGTGGTTCGAGACAAGCTTTCATCCAATCAGAGCACACTGCAGTAGAGCAAGCAGGTGGGTGGGGGGTGGAAAGGAGAGAGACAAGGGGAAAGACAAAGGAAACGGAAGATGGAGGGATTGACTTGGCACAAGGGAGAAGAATAGAAATCGAGATAGATGGAGGAGAAAAGAACATGTTGTTTGTCGGAGAGGAAGCAACGGGTATCGACTGTTGCTGCACTTATTGATCGTTCTCAAATGCTGTTTGTCCAGCACAGTCACCAAGACATTTATCTTCATGTGTGCACATGACGTTGTGTGGATTTTGTAACATTTCTGCAATTGTTGTAACAATCGTAACTGCCTGTGTTCTTTGAATAGTAACAACCACATTGTGGATTCTGAACCTCAGGGCAGGAGACAGACACACTCCATGCGTCTTCCTGCCAGGATTCGCCAAGTTCACTCACCAGTGAGAAATTGGTTAGTGTAGCAGACTGACTCCTCCGCCTCATATCGCTCATCCTTTTCCAGCCATCAATAGACTGATGACCCAGGCGGACCAGAGTTGATGGAGGAATGGGCAGAGAGCAGAGCTCCCACACACACTGAGAGTCTATCTATCCTTCTGTCTGTTTCAATAGATGAAGGGAAGAGAGGTGATTGAATGAGTTCAGCTGCATTGCTTTGCATTCTGCTTCAGGACTGCAGAATCCTTCTGTCTGTTCATCTCCATCTTTTCATCTTCTGTCTTCCTTCCATTTCCTGACCGCTGTTTGTCTTCACAAGAGTCCTCTTAGATACCACACATACAGGAACACAGATGAAAAAATACACAAACATCCAGTGGGGCAACTAAAGAAGAAGGTCTAAGGAATAAACTTTTTTAATCAAGTTTATCTGAAAAACACCAATTTACATAAATTGGTGTTTTTCAGATAAACTTGATTAAAAATTACAGAGAAAATTAACCTCTCAGGAAAAACAAAGTGGACAAAGTGACAGTGTTCCTATTATTTTTAACTTACTCTTAACTAACTAACTCGTAGTCTTGCCCAAATAGGAATGTATATATAGTCAAGGTTCAAGGTACTATTTATTGTCTTCCATGGGAGAAATTGAATGAGAGAACTGCTGCAACATTAACCAACAAAACATACATAATACAGACATTAACAAACCATCACACAAAAACTTCCTAAAAAAAAAAAATGTTATGCATAAATTCACATTTATGCAAAAAACACATCACCCTTGGTTGCATGTACACCAACATACAAGCAGTTGATAGTACCTACAATTATATCAACACCCCCTACTCTCCCTATCCTGCTGAAATTACTCATTGATAAATTTGATTGACAAAGGAACAAATTAGTATTTATATCAATTGTACCTGCATAATGGGAATACAACACATGCAAAGAATCCAATAAAATCTAATTGGCTTGCTGAATTGACTGCTAAAAATATATTGTGCTGAGTGTGGGTATTCCCACAATCTTCCCTGACACTTTTGTTATTTGAACTGTCATACTGCAATATACTGTGTGTATATAGTTCAAATGTTTGTAGTTGGAGAAATATTTGTATGTACAATTTTTGTTCCACAATTGGCATTGACACATTTCTCATTGCACTGCCTGGTGCACTTTCATAATGGTAAAATGTTGGTGCAGACATATGCAGGCTTTATCCTCTATATGTTTGAGGAAATCTCCAGATGGACATGTGATGAAAAACTATTAATATCTGTTTAGTGTCCATCATAACAAGCGTCTTTGTGTAAAAGGCTTTCTTAGAATCACAGGCTCCAATATTATTGGATGGTTTTATGCAATTTCCGGGAGGATGCACTGATTTTTATCAGGCTTGTCAGAAATCAAAGTCGTTTTGTTTACAAGGTAATGTTCTCTGATAATGAGAACTTTGGCAAATCCAAAGTCTTTTTCAATCAAAGTTTATGGTTCATGGCATCTTACATTTTTCAAAGATATTCAGAGATTGAATTTTCTACCACTTGATATCAGAATCAGAAAGCTTTTAGGGCTGTAGCGGTACATGTATTCGTCCTGAACCGTCATGGTTCGGTGCATGCAGTCAGATGATGAACACAGTCAGGTGATCAACACTCCAATCCAGAAGTACATGGTAATGCAACAGTGTTTGCTAACCGCCACAACATGAAAAAGAGAAGAAGAAGAGAATCTACACAGTACACACCAACCTAAAACAAGAGTTCAGATTGCACGCAAGAGCTTGCTAGTAGCCAAACTTGA
Source organism: Semotilus atromaculatus (assembly GCA_031834385.1). Taxonomy (NCBI): domain Eukaryota; kingdom Metazoa; phylum Chordata; class Actinopteri; order Cypriniformes; family Leuciscidae; genus Semotilus; species Semotilus atromaculatus. Next base: position 15,053,479 of record JAULUF010000035.1, on the reverse strand, counting down.
CGGAAAGGAAATCGGGACAGCAGAAAGCAGCATTCTGTTTGCTTTCTTTATTTTACAAAAAGCTCAATGTTTTGTTTTTATTGTGAGTGTACACAAATAGACAAAACAGACCCTTTAGACCTAGTTTCGAATGATGTCATACACTTATCTGTATGACCATAAATAAGAATTATTTAATATTTTATGTTGTTTCCGCTGTTGTAATGAGACAAAATCATTTGGTATTGTGCCGATTTGTGTCTTGGTTGAAGTCTCACTGAAGTGTTACGGCGTGTCCTGGAAATGGGAAGCCTCAGGTGCAGTTTCACTCGCTGTCTCCTCGTGGAAAGGTGAAGTAGGCTCAGATAATACCACTTTTTCTCCTCGCTCATATTTTTTCATTATTTCTTGAAAAAAGCGTAATATTAAACTTTTGTGCATCCGCCATTGTCACCTACCTCTATCTCAGGGGGGACTAAATTCCGCTATTTGGAACAATCTGTTCAAAATGAATGAAAAGAAACCTAGCATTGGGAATTCGCTTTTTCCTGTTGTACCAAAATCGCATTGAACTGTGACGCCAAACCCGAGGTACTGTACGTACCGTACCATGACTTCTGTGTTCTGTTACTCCGCTAATGTTTACACATACAAAGAATTTGTCTTTGTGAGATAAGCTTCCACAGCACAGACAGTATGACAGCGACAAGACAGATAATAAAATATATAAAAATATACAATATACAAAATAGACAATGTGAATGTACAGGTATGTTATATTATATACACTCACCTAAATGATTATTAGGAACACCATACTAATACTGTGTTTGACCCCCTTTCGCCATCAGAACTGCCTTAATTCTACGTGGCATTGATTCAACAAGGTGCTGAAAGCATTCTTTAGAAATGTTGGCCCATATTGATAGGATAGCATCTTGCAGTTGATGGAGATTTGTGGGATGCACATCCAGGGCACGAAGCTCCCGTTCCACCACATCCCAAAGATGCTCTATTGGGTTGAGATCTGGTGACTGTGGGGGCCATTTTAGTACAGTGAACTCATTGTCATGTTCAAGAAACCAATTTGAAATGATTCGAGCTTTGTGACCTGGTGCATTATCCTGCTGGAAGTAGCCATCAGAGGATTGGTACATGGTGGCCATAAAGGGAAGGACATGGTCAGAAACAATGCTCATGTAGGCCGTGACATTTAAACAATGCCCAATAGAGTGCCGAAGTTATGACGCCACTTTGTAGGCCAAAACGCGGAAGTGAGTTAGCATTTAGCACTTCCGGTTCCCTCGCCCTTAAGGCTATGGGTTTTTGAATGGGTTTTTGCTAAATCGCCTGAAATAAGGTCTGTGGTTAACAAAGCCTCTAAATATTTTCACGTTTTGATCTATGACATAAAACACACCAGTTATAACCTGCTTGTGATTTTTTTAAACTTTTTACCGTTATATTTGTATATCTAACGGCTTTATTTAGGCTTCAAAATGTATACATTTTGGATTAACTTGTGAAGATTATCTTGATTGACAAAACGTGTAAGGGTCACAACTCTTTGTTGAACACAGATCTTATTTTTTGCGATTTTCCAAAAGTCTATGGGGAAAATGCATAGCTTTTCGATCGAGGGAACCCATGGGCCGCTAGCTTCCGAGTTGTCCTACAAAGTGACGTCATAACTTCGGCACTCTATATGCACTAAGGGGCCTAAAGTGTGCCAAGAAAACATCCCCCACACCATTACACCACCACCACCAGCCTGCACAGTGGTAACAAGGCATGATGGATCCATGTTCTCATTCTGTTTACGCCAAATTCTGACTCTACCATCTGAATGTCTCAACAGAAATCGAGACTCATCAGACCAGGCAACATTTTTCCAGTCTTCAACTGTCCAATTTTGGTGAGCTCTGGCAAATTGTAGCCTCTTTTTCCTATTTGTAGTGGAGATGAGTGGTACCCGGTGGGGTCTTCTGCTGTTGTAGCCCATCCGCCTCAAGGTTGTGCGTGTTGTGGCTTCACAAATGCTTTGCTGCATACCTTGGTTGTAACGAGTGGTTAGTGCCGCATACTGGATGTTTTTCCCTTTTCACACCATTCTTTTTAAACCCTAGAAATGGTTGTGCGTGAAAATCCCAGTAACTGAGCAGATTGTGAAATACTCAGACTGGCCCGTCTGGCACCAACAACCATGCCACGCTCAAAATTGCTTAAATCACCTTTCTTTCCCATTCTGACATTCAGTTTGGAGTTCAGGAGATTGTCTTGACCAGGACCACACCCCTAAATGCATTGAAGCAACTGCCATGTGATTGGTTGATTAGATAATTGCATTAATGAGAAATTGAACAGGTGTTCCTAATAATCATTTTAGGTGAGTGTATAAGTGTAAGGAAATGTAAATAAGAGGTATGGTGTGGTAATAAATAGTGTTTATATTGCACGTTTATTGCCCAGTGGGGGCATTTAACTGTTCATAGGGTAGATGGCCTGAAAGAAACGTTTATTGTGCCTGGCTGTTCTGGTGCTTATAGTGCCCTGTAGCGCCTACCAGACAGCAACAGTTCAAAGAGGAATTGGCCTGGATGTGAGGGGTCCAGTCACAGTGTGATTTTTGCCAGTCATTTTACTCACTCTGAATGAGTAGCCTACAGTGCTTGGAGAGTGAGGAACCAGCTGAACAGAACCAGACCTTTATAGAAGTGTAGAGGACAGACTCAATGACTGCAGAGTAGAACTGCATCAGCTGGTGAAGGAAGTACAACCTCTGCTGTGCCTTTGGAGTCAATGTGATTGTGCCACTTCAGGTTCTGAGAGATGGTAGTGCCCATGAACCTGAATGACTCCACTGTCGCTACAGTGCTGTTCATGATGGTGAGTGGCGGGAGTGCTGTGGTGTTTCTTCTGATGAAGTCCATAATCATCTCGACTGTTTTGAGCGTATTCAGCTCCAGGTTGTTATGATTGCACCAGACAGAAAATTTTTTATCATTTCAAAATGGTAAAATACAGTTACAAGATCTGTTGTTGCTTGATCTACTAAATTTTGTCTAACTGAATTTAGTTGGAAAGTCTCCATCAAAGGTTTATGAGATGTTTTGGGTTGAGTTGGTATAAACAACACCCAGAAAATGGCAAATGCAATATTTTTGTGAATGTAGCTTTTTTTCATTATTTTATTAATTGAATTATTTTTGGTCACGTCCCAATCTCATTATATCAGTGTTGGGATGCTACTTAGAAATAGTAGCTTGCCAAGCTATAATCTACTCATAATTTGTGAGTAGTGATTGTCTCACGGTTAAAAATAAGATCAGTGGATCTCAACCTTTTTGACTTGAATGCCCCCCTTTGTCCAACAAAATATTGGAAAGCCCCTCATATTGGCTAAGATATTTCCTCGGGAGTTTCTGCAGTAATTATGACAATGCTGTTCCTACAATGACAAACTTTTTTTATTAACATAAACTGGGAGTGTTGATTTATTAATTTTCAAGATTCGTGTTCTGTATGTTCTTCAATAAAATCAATAGTTATTGAGGGGGAACATTTTTTTTCAATTTTTTTTTTTCATTAAGCTCTTTTTAATATAATTAATTTTAACTCACCCTGTGGATCTGAGGAGGTTTGCTGAAGCACCCAGGTTGAGAACCACTGCCTTGGATGGTATTTTTAAGGCTTCTGTTTTTATGCCCCTGCTATATTCCAGGCACCTTTATACTGTCACCACATAATGCACAATAATTACTATAAGTAAAGCACATAATATTTACTATTAAACTAGGCAGGCATAAATGTGTTTGTTTGGATAGTTCTGCATTTCTCTAGACTTAAATCTTTGTTCTTATCTGGGTCAGAGTTTTTATTATTACTTTATGATTCTTTTAAAGCAGCACTGGAAGCCACTCGGGCAGATCGCCACATACTGCTCATACCAACACATTATCCCACTGAATGCCTGCTGAAGAATGCAGCACATCCCTCACCCTCCACCCCGCTATATCCCTCTGCCTGACTTTCTACTATCTCTTTTTCACCAACCGCGAAGGAATGATGAAGTTAGTAATTGAGAGAAGGATGCAAGATTATAACTTCAAGCATAAAGTCTGTGAGTGGGAAGATATGTGGTTTGGGTGATGAATGACAGGTGTGTGCTGAATTTGATGAGTTATGATTCTGCAAAAGTATGTGTATGAGTAGCGCATTACTCTTTAACCGTTGTGTGTATGTGTGTGTGTGTAAGGGGTTCAGCTCGGCAAGATCTATTCTTCCTAATATGTGTGTGTGCTACAGGTATGACTCAGTGACGGATATGAGCAGGGATGAGGTATGTGTGCGGGTTTGTGTAGAGGATGTGACTCAGGAGGCATGCACTGGTTGTTCAGCTTAAATCGTTCAATATAATGACAATGGAGTAATCACATTTTTCAGTAGTCTGAGCCATGCAGCAGAGAAAGTGCTCTGTGACTCATACAGAAAGGCAGGGTGAAGCTCACACACGCAAACAATATAACCCCAAGGGCCGTCATTCGCTAAATGTGAGATAATTTGCTATATACATAAGATAATTCAGGGAGAAAACGCCTTGCATGGTTGTTTATTTTTCTAGATAGTTTATTTCATCTGTAAAATGTGTTAGTTGAAGTTAAGTTCAACTACTCACAAGAGACACAAGACTCACAAGAGACAATAACATAAACCTACTCATATTTATGTACACAAAATGTTACAACAAAATGATGAAAACCTTTTTGGTTGTGTATACTCATACTCAACAGTATACTCAGTAGGACTTTTCCAGTGTTTTGGTCAGTGCTGAAGTATTTAATATACTTCATATATAATTATTTTAGTAAACGCTGAAGGATATGACTTCACCTCAAATCTCATATTAGTAAGCACAATCTCTGTGGTTTAAAACTGCCCTTCAGGCCATATGTATTATGGTTATTATATTTATAAAATAAATCTATGAAATTTCAATGAAATTAGTTTAGTTATCTTGAGGTGTAAGCAGTGTTTTTTTCCAGTATAAACGATTATGTAGGGAGCTTCAGTGGTTTTGACAACAATCCTGGTGTAATTTGATAACTACTTTCCAGGCTTGATCCTTTGAAAATAAGCAAATTTGCACCAAAATTGTATCATAAAAGAAAACATTTTCAATCACATGAGAAAAGCCTGAAAATATGAATAGAAAACTGATCAGAAAACAGAAACTTTAAAATGGAAAAAGCAGCATGAAAATACATTTTAACTTAATGTCAAGTTTTATCATATTTGTGATATCTTGCCACAAAGAGCCCGCTTTTACAGTTGATGAGACATGTACAACTGCTCTATATGTGTGATGAGATGCACAGAGATATCCAGACGGGCAATAAGCACTCAGTCTGAAGACCAACGGTATTAGCATATTGTCAAAATTCAGATGTGATTGCAAACTCATTTTGCATTTGCGTTGCCTAATTGTGCACACACAAAGTGTGACAATTCAAATACTTAAATATAACGCAAATAACATTTGCATTTCCCAAGATACTCCTTTTGGATACTGGCTGATTAAAAAAGAGTGTTTCCCGTTCTTGAACAGATTGCAGGCTTGTGCTCGTCTGCCCTTTGCGTTATATAAAGGGACTAACCAAAATGTAATGTAATACGTGCACAGATGGAGTTGTATTTGAAATTACAGTTTTATTGAAATAGTATTCTTTTGGCACATGCATAACTACTGGCATTTTTTTCTATATAGTTGTTCATTTATTTTAACAGAAAATGTTTGACCTTTTTATTAGAAAATCACACCAATCAAGGAAGTAACTGTATTTAACATTGATTGAATTTATCTTTAATCAAAGCAAAAGCTAATTGAAAATTTTCAATTGAGTTTCAATGAGTTTTTTGAGAATATTGTAAGAATGTTGTAAGAATGTTTTACTGCATTACTATTAATAAGTATACTGAAGGTTTTAAAAATGCCAGGGGGTTCATTTAATTTTTGTTTCATCTAACCGTGTTCACAATTGTTATATAAAAAGCATTTTTAACAGTTGGCATTAAATAGGTGACATAGTGATGTAAATATTTGAAGTGATGGGGAATAATGATGCCTACATAATAGTACTGAAGTCTCTTGGCTGGATTATTTTTTTTTGTTCCCAAAATGTGCCAAGATATGGAACCTCGAAACATTTCTTGACTACATAACTTGTAAGCTTTAAAGAGAAAACAAACATAAGTGGCTTTTAGACATAAAATTCATGCCAAGATATGATAAGAACAGGACAGGCCATCTGTGAAGTGATGGAATATCTCTTGCTAAATGATTTTGAAGTGTTCTACATTTATTAATACTTTCAAAGATGGTGATTCGAAATTGTGCTTTCCAGGACTCGGAAAGTCATGTAAATTAAAAAAGTGTGGGAACCCTTAATTAAAGCTGAAAAACATACTGTTTCTTTTCACAGTGTAGAGATTTCACAGAGGGTTGATTCCCCTGAAAAGTATAAACACTGTGAGCAACCCAACACATTTCAGCTGATGGCATGAGTTTTGGGCTGGACTGTCTTTTTATCAAGCCAATTAAAGATGGGGTAGTGTTCAGAAAACCTGTGTGAGACCATTACATTTGGTGATTTTAAACAGTACAGTTGGTCATGAATTGCAGGATACTCTTTTGCTTGTTTCAGCAAGATTCACATTGATTTGCTGCCAAAATGTTAATCAATTTTGTGCAGCTGTTTGGTCTGTCACCCTTCCTCAATTCTTAATTGGTGAATGTGACAGACCTGTAAGAAGAGGGTGAGAATTCAGCAAAAAGAGTTGAAGGTGTGACATCCCCCAAATCACGTTTTTGAGTCAGCTGGTGGAGTTTGCTCGTGTAATGCTTCAACATTCAGTTTTCAGACCATAAAATGCAAATGAAAAAATGAAAAAAATAAAACCCACAATTTATTTTTGGTTACTTCATCAATGGGTAATTGCTTGCTATTTTCTCCTTTTATTCAGTTTCACTTTTTCTAAATCGTGACTTTAGAACAGATTTTGACATTTTCTAACTTTCTGTTTTTGTCTTGCATTCTGTGCTGACAAATTGGTTTTAAGGCAAGTTTATTTATAATAGCACATTTTATACTCAGTGGTAATTCAAAGTGCTTTACATATATATACTGTATATATATATATATATATATATATATATATATATATATACTTTTTTCTTTTCTTTCTATCTTTCTTTCCCTTTATCTTTTCCCATTTCGTCTCTCTCTCTTCGTTTCCTCTTGTGTTACTGAGGGATCATTGTCCTGTCATAATTAGGCCCTTTCTCCGTAATATTATTCTGTGGCCCATTAGAGGGACGACCGGCACTTCTGCTCCCTCTCAGCTGAAACATTACAACTCTTTAGTCTGTGTAAACACACTCTGAGATTGACTCTTCTCTCTGGTCAACACCCTACTCACAAAGATATCAGAGTAGTACTGTAAGCACTGACCGCACTGGTGATTTAATCACCGTCCAAGAAATGTTAAATGTGTTTACAAATATGGGTTTCTTAATGTATTCCAAAGTGTTGGGAAATGGTGTGTTACTGCCCTCTATTTTCACTCATGCACTTTGTAGTGCAATACAGAGTCACTTAAAAACTTGCAATTTAGTTTTTTTAAGTTACAGCCACAGAAACACGTTCTGCGGTAAATGCTCACCCTCTCAAGTTGTAAAGTTCTCTCACTTGTGAGTAGTGCTCAATGTTGAATTGTCCACCCAAAAATGACAATTTTGTCATTATTTACGGACCCTCATGTTCTTCCAGACGTGAGTTTTGATTTTTGTGAACACAAAAGGAGAATTTTTAGAGTCTTCACACACTTCCTTTCCATACAACAACAATTCACAGTTTCAACCAAGATCTAGAAATCTGATAAAACATCATAAAAGTACCATACAAGTGGTCCATATGATGCATCACTGCATCCTTTTTTGAACGTGATCCTTCTATAATGTTGTTGTTTGGCTTGAGAGAACTTGGAAAAATGCACAAGTCATAATTACCACTTTTATAGTACATTTATTGTTATTTTTCATAGACACACGTCACACATAGGTTTCTGAAGAGCATTTTTGAGGCCCAAAGTGGGCGGAACTGGACGTTGCCATCTTGGCCGTGCGTCACTCCTGGATAACTGAGGGGCAGGATTAGCTGAGGTGACGTGACGGCTAACAGACAGCAGACAAACGACTAGTTGTGACAGCAGCAGCAATAGAAAGATAAGAAAAACTTTATTGTCTGTCACAAGTGACAGAAATTTGTCTTTGACAAGACAGGCTCAATGACATAAAAACACATACAAAACATGGATACACTTAAGTCAATTTAGCTGGACAGACGTGCAAAATACTAAAAGTGATGTGTTCTATATATGGTTGTTCAATATAGTAATGGCCGTGGGAATGAAATATTTTTTTCCTTGCAAGTGGGACTGTAGCGTCGACCTGATGGCATTAACTGAAATAATGGCATTGAAACTGCCAAACTGAAAATGCCAAACTGAATAATGGCATTAACTGGCATTATTGGTTAAGGGGGTGGGTGGGATCCTGTTTGATTGTAGTGGCTTTCCTCAATACTAACCGAGTATGAAGTTCTGTTAAGGGAGTTTGAGGGGAGCCTATTATCTTACTGGCTCGATTTATTATTCGTGCAAGTTTGGTTTTGTGCTTAGCGGTGAGTGCATTATACCAGGCTGAAATATTGAAAGTGAGTATGGATTCATTGAGTGACTGGTAGACCCTAGTTAAAATGTCCTTGCTCACACTAAAATCTCTAAGTTTCCTCAGCAGGTGTAAGCGCTGCTGGGCTTTCTTATACACAGTGTCTGCGTGCTGTGAAAAAGACAGAGATGTGTCCATCTCTGTCCCAAGGTATTTAAAAACATTAACCTGTTCAACTGGCTGACCATCCACATGTCACTCAAGCTGCCACACCCTTAATTATGCTGAACTTTAAAGGGGAACAAGGGAACTCTAGCCATTTCTTCACTGGTTTTCACTTTTGTTGTCGCATGTTGTCGCATGCTCCCCCTACAGCTCTGGGGCGTAAATTTCACAACACTGTCGTAAAAAAAACTAACTTGCGGCACCCTCCTCCCCTTTTCTACCGCTGCTCGTGTGCATTTGTTATTATCGGAGCCGGCCAACTGGAGGTTGGTATGGAGGTATGTCTACCGAGGTGGGTAATACATCACACAGTATCATATGGCATCTGTGTTTATGTCGAATTGCCGCAAAGCAGTTTGTGTTTCTCGTTCGTTCTCGCTTCTCACGAGACTTCCTATTTCCAACTTACTGGGACATTAGTCCCCATGTTGCAAGGTTGGTGCTGGGGGGTGCGGGGAAAGTCACCATTTTCACCAGAACAGGTTATTTAACCATTCAAATGGTTTCTAAATGGTTTTATTAAGTTGAAATAGTTACCAAGTTCCCCTTTAAGGCTTAATAAAATTTAAACAGATGAGTTATAACCCCCCCTCACAGTTTTCATGAAGTGCAAATTAGCTATACAAACACTTTTTGTAACAGGCTGTAAACATTTATTTTTCTGCTGTAAAGTTGGGCATATTAACATGGGGGGTCTATGGGATTGACTCTCTTTTTGAGCATTTTTAGAGCCTATCTCTAGCGGCCAGTCAATGAATTTAAGTTTAAGTCACTTCAGTGTTGGATTCAAGAGAGGGATCGGAAGGTTGCCGCTTAGCTTTTTTGTTTTTGGTTTGTTTTTGCTAGACCATGACCGTTGTGGTCTATCTATGTGAGCTGCCCTCAAATCTCTCCTTTTGTGTCCTTCATGGAAAAACAGCGTATGGCTTTGGAATGATATGAGGATGAGTAAATGATGACAGAATTTAAATCTTTGGATGAACGACTCTTTTAAGATATTTGAGAGTGTTGGTAATTTTCTCCAGCACTTTAACAGTCTTTGTTGTTCTGGTGTTGGGAGATGTTCCAATTTGTCCATTCATTTAGTCCATGTTTCCATTTGCAAACAAGCTTTTCTTTTCTTTCTTTTTTTCTAAAGAAATATTCAAAAGAATCTGTCTGGCACAGAGGTTTTGCTGTATAATTTGAACAGTTTGCAAGTTAAAGGAGTAGGACAACTCCGGCGCAAAACGAACCTTTGGTCTAATTACACATTGGTACATAGTCAACCGCTCTCTGAGATTTGTTTTCATGATTATCGAATGTAAAGAGTTTTAAAAAACAGTCTCGACCAATCGAATCATGAACGCCGAGCCGAGTGCACTGAACTGTCTGGAATCCAACGCACTCGGCTCGGCGTTCATGATTCGATTGGTCGAGACTGTTTTCCAAAGACGGCTCCTTCCTGTATTCGCAAAGTGGACTGTCTTTATAAAATATCTTCTTATTAAACTGTCTGTACACTTACAACGTTCTCAATGCTTCAGTTTGCAGGTAGGGACCCTCATTATGCTACCGTGTTTGTGTTGGGCTATTTTGAGCCTTGTTAGTGGTATTAACTAGCGATTTTTTCCCTCATTACTCTATGCCCTATATACTAGCGTTATAAGCTTAACAGTTTTTAGAGATACAACTCTTTACATTCGATAATCATGAAAACAAATCTCAGAGAACGGTTGACTATGTACCAATGTGTAATTAGACCAAAGGTTCGTTTTGCGCCAGAGTTGCCCTTTAACTGCAACCTTTTCTAAGTGATTGCCAAAGGTAAAGTCAGTGTAAATGATTTATTTACATTGTTGGATGCTGTGATCACATCTGAATCACAAGATGTTTCACACATGTCCCTTTAGATCATGTGTGAGAAAAATGGGTCAGAGTTTGTTTAATATTCTGGGGTTTGCAATGGATTGCCTCAGTAGGTGAAATTATTGGCTTTTCTCTGAAAATCTTTTCTCTCTCTTCAAGTGCCCTTTCATTTCTAGACATGCACACAATCAGTCAACTATTCTGTCTTGACTAACTTTTATCTTCTTGTCAATCATAATAACTTGTCATTTGTCAATCAGACCACAAGAGCTTGTGGTTACTGTGTCATTAAAGTTACAGTTGCCGCAACTTCTTCTAAAGTCTCTCCTCTGACTTACTGTTTGCCCTTTAATCTCAGTTCTTAAGCTTTTTGTTTTATTTATCTACCTATGGTTAAGATTTGCGTGGAGGCATCTGGTTCTGGATCATCGCAAAAGAAGCGGTTTCTGCATTGTTATGGTGGACGTTGAGCCAGTGCTGGGTGTCTAAATGGGTTTTATTGAAAAGGAAATCTGTCAGAGCCTGATAAAAGTGAATGGGCTCCTGGACATGAAGAATGGGTCAGAGGGTTCATTCTGAAAGGACTGCCTTTTCATCACTGCATGACTCATTCTTTGTGTGTCTGTGTGTGTGTGTGTGTGTGTGTGTGTGTGTGTGCATGCATAGTATTCAAATACTCAATGTGTATCCAGAGAGTGTGTTTCCTTGTTCTTTTGGTGTTTATTAAAGTGTGAGAGATAACATTTACGATAATGCAGCAACATATTGATGGTCCTGGAGCTGAAGTCAGGAAAATATAGAATCTTTTTTTGTGTGTGTGCGAGACATTTATCTTGAGAAGCATTGTGTGATTTTATGTGTGTGAGTGAGTGTGTGTTCTGGCTCACTGAGGTATAGTGCCCTCTTACCTCACCGCTCAGGCATCTCTGTGCAGAGCAGAGCAGAGCAGTGTGAACAGAGAGAGAGAAAGTCTCACAGTGAGGGCATTCATATACTGCTAGCATTGACAAAAGAGATGAAGGGAGGGAGGGAAAGTGAGAGAGAAAGAGTACAGGGATCAAACTGAGATTGTGGAGGCTTAAACATCAAACATTCATATTACCGTTATGAATGACTAATCAGCAAAAATGGGTGTGAATTAAGCCCAGATTGGTTTTGCAGACTAGGTATTAAAAATATAATTATCATCCAGCCATCCCATTACCCTATGGGATACATTGTACCTTGATTATTTATCCTCAAATGGGCTTGTCCATTGTACCGTTACCTTATAATTCATTGTCTCTCTTTCCCTTCTCATCTTTATTCCCCTCTCCCATTCTCTAACCCCCCCCCATCCATCCATCCAAACTGCCTAATCCTGCTCCTTTGGACGCCAGTAAGTTTCCCGTCCTTCCCCTCCTCTTTCCATCATGTTGATCAAGATTCCTAGAGTTCCAGTTGTGGCGCTGCGTCCCTCACAGGCCCCTTAGCAGGGCCCTCTCCTTCATATCGGGTGGCCTGGTTCACCGTGTCCTCAGACAACCCGAGCTGAGCACAGGAAAGGGGCCACGATCTGGGGGAGGCCCACCTCAGCCTCAGCCCGGGATCTACAGCTCTACTGCTCTACCGCTCCCTCTCTCCAAGCAGCCACAATATAGTTATATGGTGTAATGCCTCTGACAGCCATACAGAAAGATGTTTAGACATGTTTTTGTGATTGTGAGAGTTAAAAATGGCTACTTATTTGTATAGTGATGTGTGTGTGTATATATATATATATATAAAATGTAAGTAATTTTTTCATATTAATATACACACTATTTACATGATTGTAGTATTAAAAAAATATATATATTATTATTATGATTGTAGTATTATTAAAAATTGTTTAATTGTTTCTGGAATCCCTCTATCTATCTATCTATCGACCCATTTATCTGTCTCTGTCTGTCTATCTAGTACCATCTATCTTTCTGTCTACCTGTCTATAATAAATTACATAAATACATTTTGTTTTATTATATGTATTTTAAATTAATGACTAGTCTCAGGAATTTTATATATTCATTATTATTCTTATTATAATTACATAGAAAAAGGTTTTTATCATATTTATTACAATTATTATTATCCTCAGAGAAAATATATTCTTCATATTCTCTTTGTGGAGAATATATATATATATATATATATATATATGTGTGTGTGTGTTTGTGTGTGTAGTCTATAAAAGTATGTATGTGTATAGTATATAAAATATAACAAACAAATTTTCTTGCAGTTTTCTGCAAACCTTGCAGTTTACTGACTGACATATCACATTGGCAGAGCCGACAAAACACTATGCAGTAACTACCTGAGGCAGAGAAAGTGGCCATGTTTGAAGGTGGTTCTAGAGAGTGAGAAAGCTTGATAGGTTGATAGTCATTCTGTTGCATCTATGTTACCAGACCAGCAGTCACATGATCAGTTAGCTTCTGTTTGATTGGAAGAGAAAGCAAAATCCAGTGTTCTATTAAATTAAGTGTCCTATGAGCCATGCCGAACATGTTTCAAACCAAACACTGTGTGGCATCACCGCAGGTCGATGCGTAGATGCCACTTCACTTGTGTGACTCAGCGGATTTAACGATCTAACAGATTCTGAAGTTCACAATTAGTAAAGTGGTCCAGTAGCCTCGTTTTTATGAGCATGTGTGCATGTGGGTGTGTGTCTATGTGAGATGGTGCTCAGTATTCAGACCACACTGCAGACAGTCTCAGCAGCATAATGGGAGGTTGACTGTTGGGGGTAGAGGAGAGGAGGGGATGCGGTGAATGAGGGCTGAAGGAGGGGAGGGAAAAGGGGTAACGGACGTGGCGGTGCTCCAGAATCAATTGGCGGTGTAATGAGATGGCACAACGCCAGGTAACCATGGCGCTGCCCCCTCCGCTCTCCTCCGGAGTAAATTAAAGAGAAAAAGAGCATGGAGAGAAAGTGAGTTCGTTTCTGAGAATGACAGAGAGAGAGAGAGAAGGATGAGACGGAGATGCAGACAAAAGAAATCGAAAGAGAGAGACCAAAAAATAGAGATGGGGCACTGATAAAGGGTAGTTCAATGTTAGAAAGTAAAGAGAAGAAAACATTTAGCGACGAGGGAAAAACAGAACTGGAGAGAGTAAGAATGCAAGAAAGCAAGAGAGAGAGGCACTTACCTCACACAATGAGCATTCCTGAACTCCTTTTCTCAAGCCCCTGCTCTAAAGAGAGAGGGGAGAAGGGAGGCCAAAGTTTAAGGCCAGAGGGTTTTTTTATATTATTATTAAAATTTACTAAGACATCTTTTTTACGGCCCCTAGAAAAGAAACTGGCATGAGATGAATTAGTAGATTGTGTCCCCTTGAGTCCCAGCAACCACCTTCTCAGCTCTCTCTGTCGGTCTCTAACCGTTATTCTCTCTTTCTTTTTATTTCAATTCAAGCTGTGATATATATTGCCAAAGCACTGGTAAAATCATAATGCAATCATCTTAATCTCTTGTGTGTATAATTGTGTAATAATAATAATAATGTCAGTGGTGTAGCTAAGGGATGAAAGAACATTGAATAAAAGCTCTTACATTCACAGCTGTTATAAAGACGGGTTCAACAGTTTCAGAATTCAATGAAGATGTGACCGAAAAGGTTTTCCAACAGCTATAGTGGTTTTGAAGATAAATGTCTGTTGAATAATGCACTCAGAGTTACTCCTCGAGATGCATCCTTTTAAAATATTCACCACAGAATATAACCAACCCCTTCCCTACATTGGCACACGCCACATATCTGAACCCCCCTCTCTTCTTTTCTCTGTCAGTGCTGTGCTGATTTTCTGGTTGGATGAGAGGCATCAGTCAGTTTGATTTTCCTGAGACAGTATGCATTTCTTCATCAGCCCCTTTCTCCCTTTCTTTCCGTCCTGCCGAGGGGCTGAGATGTGTTAATACTGTGTAGTTGGCTGTGTTACTTGCTTCTCTGATTAGTGAGCGTGTGTGACGGTTACTGGAGATGAATTGAAATTAAAGCTTGATTAATATCGTAATTAGGTTCCCCCCTCTCCCATTTCTTCCTGGTCCAACCTCACGCCTTCCTAAGAAGGACTCCGGCTGTTTTCTTTCTTTGTCTACATTTTTGTCTCTTTAGCCACCTGCTTGCTTCAGTCTAAAGGGGATTTAACTGTTTATGCCACTTTGGAAGATTTTATTAATGCAATTTGATTGTTGTTGTGGTTTTATACTGTGTTATTTATTTTGATATTGAATAAATATTATTACACTAAATACTGGATGTGAAGAAAAGTTATGTGCTCTAGTGTCCTAGTGAGTTTTGTTCATAGGCAACATTTTAAAATGTCATAATACACATTTCCGACGCAAATGCTGTTCTAAAAGTTAGGTATCTTTTGGATGATACAATTAAGCCCATATTATTTTTAAGATTATGGCCAATAACTGATAAATGGTCAATATTATAAATCTATAATCTACATACTTGAAATAACAATTTGCTGCAAGTGAATTTAGGCATCACATCATTATAATGTACAGTGTAAAAGAATGATAAATATTAATTTGATAAAGTGCAAAAATACGTTGTTTGATTTAGTAAAAAAAAAAGAAGCCCTCGTGATTGTAAAGGAGGGACCTCTGGGGTGCTGGTTGAATTGTTGAATCTTTGTCATAATCTATCGCTATCCCTTTAAGTTAGTGCTAAATGCTGATCTATTCTAAAATAAGCAGAAGCGATGAAATACCCAATATAGTTCAAAACTGACACTAAATAACTAAGTGGCAATAAACTGAACCAATATGGTGCTGATACAGTATATCTCTTCCCATCCCTGAAACTTTCAGGCAGATTCATACAGTATGTATCAGTCACGGTGAAGGCAATCCCAAAATGGCAACAATCTCATAGAAAAAAAAAGTTTGGTCAACGTTGTCACTTAAAGTTGCAATGTAACGGAACTAGCAAAAGATCATTTTTCTGTATTGTGACGTTCATTCCAATGAATGGATTATTGAGAAAGAAAAAAAAGATTAGAGAAATCTGGCATACATCATCAGAGAGAAGTCTGTCGTTTCACATAAAGATCGAGTTATGCTCAAACTATTTTGATTAAAAAAAAAAATGTATGCAGCTTATTAGATCTTAGGACAGAGCTATAGTTTCATGCACTGTGATGCTGATTACAAATTCAGTTACTGACACTCTTTTTGACTTATGTAAGGAATATTATATTTACTTTGTTATCCCCACAGTAAAGATTGGTTGAGTAAGTTGTTGGTTAAAACCAGTTGAAACGTCATCTTTCCTAAAGGTTTTTTACAAAGGTTTTCTCAAATCTGATCAGTGCTGTCTTTGCTGCTGATCCAGTCTCTTGTCAGTTACATGGCACAGCATGAAATGCAACTACTATTTTTCCGACCAAAAAAGTGTACTGAAGGCACTGAAATAACAATGAGATGAGATTAGTATAGATTATGATTCCAAGTTTGCACTAGCACCGTCTTTTCTACAATGGTAATCTCCAGCCATTGCATCCTGGGAATGGAAGACGGTGACAACGCTGTATATCTGAGTGGTAGATTAATAGGGAAGACCGGAGTGTGGGTGCCGCAGTAGCACATGAGGAGAATATCAGACAGAGACGAGAGAGACTTGGAATGGGAAAGAAAAAAAAGAAGAAAGAAAAGCAGTGGACAAATTCAGTACCAGCAAAAAAAATTACAACTATCTTCAGAGGTGTTTGTATCATATTGGAAACTGTAGCTGCTGGGTTTAATCACTTTCTTTTATATTGTTGTATTAAACAGAAAGGCGATGCCAATAGCTAAAAACAGGGAATTAGAAACCTGTTAATAATAAAGCTATTTTACCAGATCTAATGTATTGATATTTAAAATTACTTCAACATAGTAATAGTTTGATTCATTCATACATATGTATAATTATGTATATTTTTACTTGCTCTGACAACATTTTCACTGGCACCACCATAAAAAAGTAGTAAATGAAAAGAAAAGAAAAAATAGCAGAAACCATATGTAAGCAGATTCATATGTAAAAAAAAACGTGATCATCACCAACATTAAACAGCATATAAATCAAAACTGTCTAATGTTACCGAATGAAATGTCGACCCAGTACGAAGGAATGCGTGAAGCTAGAATAAAACAACAAGTCTTTTTTGTTTGTTTGTTTAAAAACAGAGGGTCTGTTATTTCTTTTGATATATTGCATATTCAGATATGCATCAAAATATTCTTAGGGCCATGAAAGGCAGCTTTTTCAAAAACGCTGGCTGGGAAAGTGATAAATGAACATCTGTTTGTTTGTTTTTTTTGGGTAATTCAAGCAGGAGCAGTTTGTTTTCTGAATACGTAATTAAAATGTAATGTTACATATTTAGTTATTTCCTAATTAATTGTATTTTTCTCTACCTAATACGGAATTGCTTTAGTTTGTTGTCTATAATAAACAAATAATCATCAGAATTTCTGAAGTACTCAATATTTCTACCTCTTTCTGTGACAGAGTCAGAGAGGGGGAAAAAAGAATTGCAAAAGCAAGTTTTTACCTCTTTAAAATGTAGATGCTTGTCATTTGCTTGCTGACCAGGCAGCTGGTTGACAAGACAGAAGATTTGAATGACTCAAGTGGTCACCCATGTCTTAGTCTTATCATGGAGAAGATTCATCATTTTTGTTCTTTATCACTTAATCTATGTCTCTCTTCCTTACTGTGTTTGTGCTGAGTGGGTGTTCTCTCTTATATTTCTCTCTTCTGGCTTCAGAGGATTTGACTCCTCAGAACCACTGCCAAGGCTCTTTCTTTGAAAACCAATAAGACCTCACCGGTATGTCACCATAAACAGGCTCGGAGCCATTGAGCACAAGACGACATTGTTCTTCCTGTTGAGGTTGATGATGCCCTATGGAGTCATTATAGGCGTTTGTGCTTTCGAGTGCTGCTTAGAACGTCTCAGACCTGCCCTCTTGTTGAAAACATACAGCCTCAAAGCTTTTTATTCAAATGTATCCATATTGTCTCAGAGCTTTTGCCACTGGTGAACTCGCGTATGTAAGGATGCCTCAGGTGATTTTATGGCACTTTTCTCTAAACCTATCTATGTCTAGTTAAAAGGTGTTTTTGGGAGTGTTTCATTTTATTATGTGATAAATAATTGGCTGTCATATTTGCACTTTTATTACAAATATGCACTTTTATTTATTGTTGTAATGGAAAAGATAAAAGTGAAAGAAAAAAAATGGAAACAACTTCCAGTAGTTGACCGTGGAACTTGGAAACCGTTATGCGCATAAGCATAAGTTTAAATATAAGGGATGACAGAACTAAGGCATTTTGCATACCCGTCATAAGGTCTTGTTGCACCTCTGTCTCACATTACAAGAAACATAAAACAACCGTAGTAGGGCAACAAACAAGCAGAGAGAAAAGTGATATGGCAAGCATTGTAAATGTGTTTATTCTGGATCTATATATATACTATACCTATCTGTCTGTCAAACCTTGTGATTTTCCTAGCTGAGTGTAGCACCTGCCGCTCTGCATATCCCTCTGAAGAATCCCAATGTTAGAAGTTTATTTTTAACAAGGTCCATTTCAGACAGTTCTTTTTTTAGCAGTTTGTGTGGGCCATTAAATTGTTTGAAAATGGTTAAAAATCGGCAGCATTACAGGTTTTGGAACAGACAAACGATATAAACGAATATATTTTATGTTAAGTTAGTTAATGTTTCACATTACTTACACTCTCTCTCTTTGCATCCATCTCTTCTCCCCCTTTGTTCCCCTGTGTTGGAACCAGCCGCTGCGGACACTACCCCCTATCCTAATGCCCTCTTTGTTCACCCTTATGTTAGAGGCCCGCTCTTAAAGCTTGGCATGGGTTAAGGCAGGCGAGAGGGTTGAAGGGGGAAGGAAGAAGAGTGGGCACAGGGCAAACAAGGGGCAGACAAGGGGGCTTGGCAGACACCTGAAAGTCAAATCTGCTCATTTAGATTCAAGAGGAGCAGGATGTGGAAGAGACTTAAAAAGCCTCTTTGTACCCCCCTCGACCCTCTTATAAGCTCCTACAGACAATTTCATTATGTTGCAATTGTTTACGAGCAGATGTCAACCTAATTTATTGACATTTAGCACAGAATAATGAAATATTTATTAATATTAGTTTATTTGACATTAAGTGTATTCTATCATACACTACTGTTCAAACTTTTGAATAAACTTATTAGGGGTGTGCGATATTGACAAAAAATGATATCTCAATAATATTTTTTGGGATACATTTTATCGATAACGATAATTAGACAATTTTTGTAATTTGTATTTGCTATTTTGTAGACACAATGGTGTGTTTATTTGTTTAGGACTACCGTTGACAGCTGACTCCCTAAAGTTTTTGATATTCTTCATATTCTGTACGGTGGTCAGTTTGCAGCAGTGACAAGAAATTATCTTTTCCAATAAGTTTAAATTGATTTTTAACTTTTATGGGCATTTTTACCTTTATAAAGCCATTTTTATCCTAATTAATTTAATGCATCATCTTTTGAGTCAAATTCTACCATTTAATCAATAAATTAAATTAGAATAATAAGACACAATAGGGCTGTTACCAATAAAATTAAATCAGTTTCAACAAAATCCATCTTTGCAATGCAGAGGAAACACAGAAGCTGCATACCGTAAGTGGCATTTAGATTTATTTACACAGACGTTTTAATGCAGCTCAGAGGGGACATGAATGCACCTGCAGTTACAAATGCATAATGATGTATTGGTGTTTTAAACATAAAACTTTCAATACTGATATTTTGAAATGATTTTTAAAAATGAAAAGATACTTTAAATGTGAAATTAAAACCACCAGTAGGTGGCAGCAAGTCACTGTTAATTAGTGAGTCATTGAGTTTCAACTTATTCATTTAAATGGCTGATTCATTCAGGACCGAAGCATTTGACTGCCTTAATGAATGAGTCGTTGAATCATTCAACATAAAAAAAAACTCCTGTGGCTTTGTTTGGAGCAAAATGGAGCAAAAACCAGCAATACTGTGTCTAAAATACAGTCAAACCAAAAATTATCCAGACACCAGATATCATTTTTGATATTTTTTTACTAGTGGGTGCAGGACACTAGTTCATTTATGTAAGTGAGGATAGCAAAATAAAGTAAACTGACATATTATACCCAAAAATTCTTCATACAGTGGACTACCAGTAAAATGTATTAAAATTTGGGGACAAAAATTAATTAGACACTTTGACCTGACAATGTTTTAAGTGTTTTTCTTTAATTGCTAAGGCAACCTTTTAACACCACAGACTGAACAAAATTAAGCATTGTTTTGTAATTGGTTGACCTAAATTGGTATTATCTAATAGTATTATCTAACAGCTGACAACTAACAGCTATTCAACCTAATTCATTTGTGAAACAGTCTAACAGAAAGATGGCCAAAATCAGTGAAATATCAACTGCTTTGATATCTGAGTTTTTGTCTTATTTTATTACCATTTTCTAAACTATAGCGAATAAACTGTGATAATGTGAGAAATGTTGAAGGTGTCTGAATAAATTTCGATTTGACTGTATATGTCACTTAATATTAACTTCTTGTTTATTGAACTGTTGTATAAAATCAATTTGTAATCATGCTGATATTTGGAGAAAAAACTGTGTGATATTAACTAAATGATATAAATATAAAAGACAAACAGAGGTATTTTTTGTCCCCTTATCTTGAATAATTATCAATTATCTTGGGCATTCTAAATGCATTTTAATTGACTATATCACGTACACACACACACACACACACACACACACACACACACACACACACACACATATATGCAGTATATATACACACACACACACACACACACACACACACACACACACACACACACATACATACAGTGCCGGTCAAAAGTTTGGAGACATTACTATTTTTAATGTTTTTGCAATAAGTCTCTTCTGTTCATCAAGTACTTATTTGATAAAAAATACAGAAAAAAACTGTATAAATGATAATATTTATAAAATAAAAAAATATATAATTTATTTCTATGATGCAAAGTCTGAATTTTTCAGCAGCCATTACTCCAGTCTTCAGTGTCACATGATCCTCCAGAAATCATTCTAATCTGCTGATTTGCTGCTCAAAAAACATTTCCTATTATGAGAACTGAAAATGAAAGTTGAAAATGAAAGTGATGAATTGAAAGTAAAAAAAATAAAAAAAAGAATTTATTAGAAATGGAAATCTTTTGTAACATTATAAATTCCTTTACTGTCACTTTGATAAATTTAATGTGCCTTGCCTAATAAAAGTATTACGTTCTCAAAACAAATCTTACTGACCCCAAACTTTTAAACTGTAGTGTATATTTAATAATTTATATAAAAATATATCATTTTTCACAATCCAGTTCAAGATTTATCTTCAAACATGATCCAAATTCATGTTTAATGTTTATTGTTTATTTGTATATTTATTGAAAAGGATCCTTTAAATCAATTAAACTTTTGTTATCTCTTCCTCGTGATGCAGTTCACATCATGTTTTCACCTTTGGAAAGTAAAAATGTGGGGAATGAATATGATGTTGCACCACATGCTGGCTGCAGTATGTGCACCCCTGAAATTATTCCCCTCCTGCCATGTTGCACACCATAGATGAGTTGGGCTGCATTGCAGGATTAAAGGGAAGCCATATTGAGATCTCGTGAACCATTTCACGAGTAATTCCCATTTGATTCTGCAACTTCGCCACTCCTTTCTTCATGTAGAAAACCATTCGGCTGTGAAAATATTTTTGTCAGGATGCAAATTATATAAAGTGTTTTATTCATAAAGAGGGCAACATAAATATATTTTTAGGTGAAGGATGAATAATGTAGGTGAAAGACTCTCTGTGACAGTGAGGTAATAGCACTCAAATATGTTTGACTGTCTAGGGAGCGGCGGAACGCCAACCAGACTGTGACCAACTGACACACTGACTCTCTCTCTCTCTCTGTCACACACACACACACACACACACACACACGGGGAGCATTGGAGAGACTGTGCCAATGCCTGGATTAGGCAGCCATGTAAACAAGCAAATAGATATGGAGACAAGCAGACAGACAGACACAGGCAGAGAGACAGATGGATGGACAGACACAGAGACAAAATGCTATTAATTGCATCCGATTAGCATAGCGGGCACAGCACCCCGTCTACAGCGGGCACTATATTTGATCGTGGGGCACAACAAAAATATATTTTTCGCTGTTGTTTTTTTGATCCGAGGGAGTTTGTGCCTTTAAAAAAAAGAATCGAGACAAATTTCGGACTGCTGCCCGTGGTTTTATCCAGAACAGAACAGGACAGTGAGCTGTGCTCCCTTTCGCTTGCTCTCTTTCTCTCTCTTGCTTGTAACTTTCTGTCTCTGCCATTTTGATGAGGTTGAAAAAAAGTGTATCTCTTTTTCTCTCTCACTACGTGGCGTGGATTGGACGCCGACTGGAAGGAAGGAGGGAGGAGTAGGAGCAGGAGAGAGCGCTCTGCTCGTGTAGACGGAGAGATGGCATATTTGCAGAAAGAGTAATGTGGTGTGAAAGCAGTCCTTTTCAGTCTTCACTCTTTAGACTGTTCTGTCGTCCGTAAAGCTGCTTTTTATTTTCTGCACTACGCTCTACCCTCTTTCTGCATCTGCTTCTCTCCATTATAAACTTTTTTCTTAGCGTTTTTATAGCTTTATTTCATTGCTCTGTCAGTTCGTTTCTGTTTCAATTCGTTCCTTGCTTGTTTTTAATCACCCCTCAGTTGTTGGGAGTTCATGGGAGTTAAAGACAAAGGGAAACGTCCACATTTTGGCACCACTAAGGGGAGTCAGAACTGCAGCCAAGGACCCTGCTGAGATCCAAAAAACCCCAGTACAGCGAAGCGCCAAAAAAAAAAAGAAAAAAAAGAAAAGAAAACACCACCCTTTCCTTTGCATGGTCACAAATTCCACTCTCCCTGTAGCCAGGGCAGTGCCGCAGCTCCTCCTCGACCACATCTCACCGCATTCGACCTTTCCGCCTTCTCTTCTCAGTCTTCCATGGAACCTTTTCTGACCCATTTTTGAGGATTTTCTTTTTTTCCACGGTAAATACGAATAGGACCGGCCGCACAGGAGGGCGAAAGAGGGGACAGGGGCTTTTTCAATGTTGTCTGCCGATGACTTGGCGATTTGCTCTTGTTGAACTAGGGATGCCGTTTTTGGCTTCTTTTTCAAGGTTGTAGGTGCTGTATGTGTTCTTCCTTCATGTCAGGACGTGTTTGTGTATTAATGGTTTGAACGTGCGAATGAGCACTTGTACTTCCTTCTAACATGCTGTTTTTCTTTCCTGCTCTAGATTTTTTGCGGGCAACGGAATTGGCCTAGTCTGCACCCTAAGCCTGACTCCATATTGCCGCCAGGTGTAGGATGACTCTGGTATGGACATCAAACTGGTCATCACCATAGACAGACGTCCTCCACCGGTATGATACTTTGCTATGCCCTTTTTTCTTCTGTCCATTCTTTTCGTTCTTTTTCAGTCCAAACTTTTTTCTGTACGTTTTTTTAACCTGCATCTTGTTTACCATCGGGTTCTTGTTCGTTTAAAAGTCCGCCATGATGTAAAAATAGTCTCCGTATCCACAGTTGTCCACATTCCATTACGCTCCATAAGCAAACATTTTTGTTTTATTTTGTACGTTTGGATTTTTTCTGTGACAAGTAGTAGACCACTAGTCTAAGGTCATATCCGAAATAAATGTAGGTCAATTGCGGTCAAACATTTAACATACTTAAAAAAGAAAATTGGACAGGTTCAGTTGTTGTCAGATATTTGTGTACGCATACTGTTTGACGAATCACAATTCATTTGTTTCCAGTGGCTAGAAATCAGCAAGCAAATAACAGTAACGGGTTCTGAGTGGTCGTACGATGGCATGGAAACACATTTGAAATGTGAGACTGTGTACTGGATGCATGTTCAAGATTCGATTCACTAACAACTTATTTCCTTTTTCTCTGGCATTTCTCATAATACAGTACACCGTGTCTCTGTGTAGAAACAGGTCAAGATATAATACAGATATATTTAACATTTACTCTATTGTTCTGGAATAACCTTTGATTTTCCTTAGGGAGTGGCACTGTACCATGAATCATGGCATTTCTAATTGTAGCTTGTTGCACCTACAACTTGTAGTACAGACTGGGAAAGCCCTTGATGGAGAGTCTGTGATTTCTTATTTCTGTATATTAAATGGCAGTAATGGGTAAACAAAAAGATACAGTTGAATGTGTGCGATATATATTTAACTAAAACTTGCTAAACAGTTTTAACATTTTAGGTTTATTTCTGCAAAAAAGTTTAGTATCTCTATACTTGCGCTTAAGTTGCATATACACAAGTGTAGATATCAAAAATAAATAAAGCGTTTTTGCTATTGCTGCTTTCTCAAATGTCATTCACTGCAGCATATTTGATCCAACAGTAGCGGTGTTGTCTCATCTGGGCACGGCAAACACCACCTGTGCCTTTCAAACTGACCTTCACTCTGAATGATATGTTTTAAACTGTATGATTTGAAATACAAAGAATTTATGGTAAAAAATTTTGGTAGGAGCTCCCATCTTAATCATGTCTCTAATTATTAAACAAGTTATTTTTGTTGAACCACACCCAATAATTTTGCATCAAATTATTTGAATAATTACTTGACTTTAAGTTGCAGTAATATTTGGGAATTTGTCGTTATTTTTCTTGTCTAATCAATAACACTTATTCTGTATGTTAGCAAAATTCTAACCTCATTACAGTAAATGTATACATTTTTTGCAGATTTTTACCCCCTGAATTTTCCTGACCTGAATTCCACTGTCGCATTATATATTTTACTTGCTTATGTTGTTGTTTGCTTGTGGAAAGATGCATCTTGCATAGTTCTTCTCATAGTTCTTCTGTTCAGCAGCTGTATATATTTTATTTAAAAGCCACTCATTTTACAGGATCAATACTTTCTCTGTTTATTAATTCCTAATCTTATCTTTTATCTATCCTTTTCATGAATTTCAGGTGACGTACATAATGATCTTCTTCCTCTGTATTACCTGGCGAGGGCCATTATGTCTATTCCAAAAAAATACTTATCTTCCAAACATGGCCGTCTATGCCTGTCTTTTGTTTTAAACTGACTTGTCAAAGTGTTTTGAAATTGGTGCAAAAGAAAAAGAGCAGTCATAAGAATTAGCGTTTTTTTTAGTGCAGTGGATATAATTTTTTTGTGTCCTGTGAAAGGTGGAGTGGGTGTAGCTGTGACGCAGTGCAGTGATGCCAGCTGCCACAAACCCGTAGATCCGAACTTGTGGTGACTCTGTGCACAAGCTCGTGTCTATAGGTATGTGTCTGCGAGGTGAATGCAACAGTCTTCCCTGCAACCACTGCTGTTGCTGACTAGAACCTTCTGTTCAGGGTTGACACTTTAGCTGTAAAGGATAAATTTGAGGTGGCTGCATGAATGTTTGCATCTATTTATTAGAATGAATTGCACCTATTTTTAACATTAATTAAAGGAAGTTTTGCTACTTGCATATGCGCAAACGTAAGCATTCTCATATCCTCCCCCTCAAGTTTTATAGCGATGTCTCGGGATGAGGTAGTAGGTTGTATAGTTTAGAGTTACAACATGGGAGATAACTGTACAGCCTCCTAGCTTTCCTCGAGCAGACGCCCTTCTCTGTACAAGCTACAGTGCTAATGCTAACGTAACTAGCATCACAACTAACATGCTGCCCTGACGTTTTAAGAGCAGTACAACAGTGATTATAAATGTTATATGTGGAGTCTAATGGTCTTTGTTGATGATGTAAAGGGTTTGACAGAATGTCCATTAACACTGAGGAGGATAACTATAAAGTTTTAATAATCACTCCAATTCTATGAGAATAGGAAAATCTGCGGCTCTGCGCCAAAACTATAACGATAACAACACACTGGAATCACTTTCAGAATGATTTTCAGCCAATCAGAAGCCACCCGTCTTTTAAGGAACTGGAGCATTTACAGCGGCAGACGACATAACTGCAACGTGCACTTATAATAAAACAGCATGTTATCATCTGTTGGTGTGGACACTAATATAGTTATTGTTCTTGGTGAGAATAGGCTTTTAGCCATAATTACCATATTTGCTAAACATGTAGTGTCAATAGAACCTACGTATAGCCTATGCCCATAATTTAACATTTAAACCCTTCCCTACATATTTAAATCACTCTGCTTTATCCCATAGCTGATTATATTTTGTTAGAGAATCTGTTAACATCATGCTTGCCCACAAGCACAGCATTTAATAAAAACAGCATTGTGTCCCCACAGAGAATAGAAATGTTAAATTTCTATCAAAAGACCACACAGTTATTGCAACAGGGTGTTTAACATGGTATCCTACAATGTTCTGCACCACAAACAACATGTCTTAAAATACACATAGAAACTGTGAAAGCCTTATGTTCTTTACCATATCCTTCTGGATTTTATATGACCATTAATTGTTCTACGTTTCTCTCCTGCTTTGAAAACACATTTATAACTGGCAAAATGTCTGTCTTTTTTTCTTTCTTAAGTGGTTATGAAAAGTGATATCAATGACATGAGGTACAAGTTCTACCATAAAGGTAACTGTAGACCGAGTATTAGTTAGGAAACCTGTGTAACTTTCTACCTGCTTTGTATGTATTTTATTACAAGTTTGCTTAGTTTTATCAGCATGCAAAGAGCTTTGAGAGTTGTAATGCTATACTATGGAGACATTAGGCTGTTGCAATGGCTATTTTAGGGCAAATATTTGGTTTTGTGTGTTCATGCTTTTGTTCATGCTATTTCAAAAAGATGTCAAAACATGGAGAATATTTTGTGAGGACTTAAAAAGCAAATTTGGTACCACCAATTTGTAGGAAGCAGCATCTGCAGTTCAGCTGCAGTCACTGCGTCAGATAAAATATGTGTTTTGAATGACACTCCTATACAGGTGAAACTCGAAAAATTTGAATATTGTGCAAAAGTTATAATTTTGATGATTATGGTTTACAGCTTATGAAAACCCCAAATTCAAAATTATAGAAAAATGTAATATTACATGAAATCAATAAAAAAAAGGATTTTAAATACAGAAATGTCAGCCCTCTGAAAAGTATAATCATGCATATGTATGTAGTTATATATCCTAAATATATTAGTTTCATCTTTTAATTAGAATTACTGAAATACACAAACTTTTGCACAATATTCTAATTTTTCGAGTTTCACTTCTATGTCTGGCATGTTGTGTTGTTTCAGTCAATGTTTTTGTTTTCTGTTGTGCTTTAAGTTTGTGTGTGCCGCGGTGAGGTTTGACCCAGGTGTGTGTGCTTGTTTAGGTGTGGTTGTTGTTTTAGTTGTTTAGTGTAAATTTCTGCTTGATTTAGTGGTACACGTGCAAGCATGTCTGTGTGCATGGAAATCGGGTTTATTAAAGCAGTTTGTATCAAATGGTGGAGGTGCTAGTTGTGATTTCATGAAATGGCAAAGACTTTGCTTGTGAATATTTACACTATTAAAAAATGTGGGGTCAGTTAGATAAGATGACAGTAAAGACATTTATAATGCTTTTATATCTTAAATAAATGCTGTTGTTTTGAACTTCTATTAATCAAAGAATAGTGAAAAGATTGTGGTTTCCACAAAAATAGCAGCACAACCATTTTAAATAAAAAAATTAATTTAAAAAATCTTGAGTAACAAATCAGCATATTAGAATGATTCCTGTAGGATCATGTGACACTGAAGACTAGAGTAATGATCCTGAAGATTCAGCTTTGCCATTACAGGGATACATTATAATTTTTTTTACTTTTTCAAAAACATTAAAAGCTTTTAAACTGGAGTGTATGTTATCCAGAAATGATTTAGCATGCACTTTTTGATGAATTGTTTTGATAAATAGTCAATACAAACAAGATATATGTATATAATATGAATGATATACAGTATTAATCTGGAGGTCAGAGGTGTATATGCTCATCTCCAATTAAAAACTGAAATGTAAACAATAACATTAAGATCAGAAATATCCAACAAGCATTTAAGCAACAATTTTAATAGCACAATGAGTTTAAAAAAAACTGCATAACGCAGTGATTTGAGGGAGCACTGCAGTCAATTAATTTCATTTCAAATGTTCAAATGTACCTTTGACTTACTTAATTTGACAGCTTAATTTCTACATTGGTTAGTCTTGGTATTTTGTTGGTCAGTAGATAAATGATTCGATCAGTGTGTAAAAATGAAGAATGACTTGTTGGTCTAGCGGTAACATTTTCACTTTTAGTATGATGAGCTGTTATCCACCCCCATGTGACTTAATTTAATAAATCAAAATTACAGCTTAAAGTCAGTATTAGGAGTGGGTTAAATGGTTGTTAGCATTTTGTTTCCTGATTTCACTAGAATGAGGCAGCAGAAAAGCGATAGATAGGAGTCTGAAAGCTGTTTGCTGGTCAGAACCTTACAGGTGATGTGTTCCCAATGAAAACCGTTTTCAATAGTTTGCATAATGCACTGGGGACAAAATTGACAATGTCTCCACCGTAAACAATATCTGGTTAGTGCTGCTTCCTCTGTGATGGCATATGGTTAAGTGTGCCTAGCCTTAATAAATGTTTGAAGCCAGTTTATTATACATATTATACTGTTTCCTGCTTTGCTAACAGTGTGAGTCAGCAAACTTCTAATGCAGCTTAAGAAACACTGTGTGGATAAATAATGTTTTGAGCGCTCTGCCACCCAGAATGCCTTAGGGAGAGAAAATGGTGCACTAAAGCCAAACGTGTACAGAGTTCAGCCTCATTTAACCAAAAACTGTGCCGTCAATGTGGAAAAACCAGCTCCAGAAATGCAAGTCTGCAGCTAAAAAAGGCTGAAAGAACCAAAGCACATTTAGACTAGCACAGTTTAGAATGCTCTGGAGTAACAGATCTGATTTGGATGGATAGATTGATTTGGACCACTTTTTCACCACTGAAATATATCCATATTTGTAAAATGAGTTCTCAAGGTCAAACCCTGCTGAAATATTATGAGCTTGAGAAATTTGAGAAACTGCATATACAGTGAAGAAAATAAGTATTTGAACACCCTGCTATTTTGCAAGTTCTCCCACTTTAGAAATCATGGAGGGGTCTGAAATTGTCATCGTAGGTGCATGTCCACTGTGAGAGACATAATCTAAAAAAAAATATCCAGATATCACAATGTATGATTTTTTAACTATTTATTTGTAAGACACAGCTGCAAATAAGTATTTGAACACCTGAGAAAATCAATGTTAATATTTGGTACAGTAGCCTTTGTTTGCAATTACAGAGGTCAAATGTTTCCTGTAGTTTTTCACCAGGTTTGCACACACTGCAGGAGGGAATTTGGCCCACTCCTCCACACAGATCTTCTCTAGATCAGTCAGGTTTCTGGGCTGTCGCTGAGAAACACGGAGTTTGAGCTCCCTCCAAAGATTCTCTATTGGGTTTAGGTCTGGAGACTGGCTAGGCCACGCCAGAACCTTGATATGCTTCTTACAGAGCCACTCCTTGGTTATCCTGGCTGTGTGCTTCGGGTCATTGTCATGTTGTAAGACCCAGCCTCTACCCATCTTCAATGCTCTAACTGAGGGAAGGAGGTTGTTCCCCAAAATCTCGCAATACATGGCCCCGGTCATCCTCTCCTTAATACAGTGCAGTCGCCCTGTCCCATGTGCAGAAAAACACCCCCAAAGCATGATGCTACCACCCCCATGCTTCCCAGTAGGGATGGTGTTCTTGGGATGGTACTCATCATTCTTCTTCCTCCAAACACGGTTAGTGGAATTATGACCAAAAAGTTTTATTTTGGTCTCATCTGACCACATGACTTTCTCCCATGACTCCTCTGGATCATCCAAATGGTCATTGGCAAACTTAAGACGGGCCTTGACATGTGCTGGTTTAAGCAGGGGAACCGTGCCATGCATGATTCCAAACCATGACGTCTTAGTGTATTACCAACAGTAACCTTGGAAACGGTGGTCCCAGCTCTTTTCAGGTCATTGACCAGCTCCTCCCGTGTAGTTCTGGGCTGATTTCTCACCTTTCTTAGGATCATTGAGACCCCACGAGGTGAGATCTTGCATGGAGCCCCAGTCCGAGGAAGATTGACAGTCATGTTTAGCTTCTTCCATTTTCTAATGATTGCTCCAACAGTGGACCTTTTTTCACCAAGCTGCTTGGCAATTTCCCCGTAGCCCTTTCCAGCCTTGTGGAGGTGTAAAATTTTGTCTCTAGTGTCTTTGGACAGCTCTTTGGTCTTGGCCATGTTAGTAGTTGGATTCTTACTGATTGTATGGGGTGGACAGGGGTCTTTATGCAGCTAACGACCTCAAACAGGTGCATCTAATTTAGGATAATAAATGGAGTGGAGGTGGACATTTTAAAGGCAGACTAACAGGTCTCTGAGGGTCAGAATTTTAGCTGATAGACAGGTGTTCAAATACTTATTTGCAGCTGTATCTTACAAATAAATAGTAAAAAAATCATACATTGTGATTTCTGGATTTTTTTTTTTAGATTATGTCTCTCACAGTGGACATGCACCTACGATGACAATTTCAGCCCCCTCCATGATTTCCAAGTGGGAGAACTTGCAAAATAGCAGGGTGTTCAAATACTTATTTTCTTCACTGTATTTCACAAATTGGCACTGTTGTGAAATTAATGACTAAACATCTTAATTCAGTCCTTTCTAATCTATGCCAAAACCTTATTTCTGATGTTTGGGATCAGTAATAGACATTCATTGTGCTCTCTTTCTCTCTTTATATTTGTCCCGCTGTCAGTCATGTCCTAAAGGCTGCTAATACACTTGGCAAACAATAGTGCTTTTGCGTTAGAGAAGATGGGACCCAGAGAATGTGTTTCGCTGATGACATCATTCTCTGAGCTAAAAAATGTCTAGGTTTATTGAGTCTGAATCAAAAATGTCAAACAGTGCAATTTGATTATGGTGTTGTGAGTAGTTTCCTTAGAGGGATAAGTTCACATTACAGTTGTTAAAATGAAGAGTATTGGTATTGTGTATTTATGTAAACGATACCATTCAAAATTCTGGGCTTGGTAAGAATTTTAAATGTTTTTAAAAGAAGTCTTTTGTCACCAAACTTTCATTTATTTGATCAAACATATAGTAAAACAGTAATATTGTGAAATATTATTACAATTTAAAATAACTGTTTCTATTTTAATACATTGTAAAAGGTCATTTATTCCTGATATGGTCAAGTTTAATTTTCAGCATCATTACTCCAGTCTTCAGTGTCACATGATCCTTCAGAAATCATTCTAATATGATGATTTGCTGATCAAGAAACATACCTTACTATCATCAATGTTGATAACATTAGTGCTGCTTAATATTTTTGTGTAAACTATTGTACATTTGTTTCAGGATTATTTGATGAGACGAATAGTTCAAAGTTAGGTGGTTAAAAGAGACGCATTTATTTGAAATCCATTATTTATTTATTTTTGTCAAATTGTAAATGCTTTTACTGTCACGTTTGATCAATTTAATGTGTCCTTGTTGATTAAAACTATTTTAAAAAATAATAATTTCTTTTAAAAAAATGTCTATATTTGTCTATATTTATCTGTATGACCTGTTGTACTGGCTAATGTAACTGTTCGAGAGTTTTTTATAGTGAATTTGAAATGAATTTTGTCAGACAATTTAGCTCACAGCAATTCAAGCAAAATTTTAAATGATTAAATTTCGAAATTAGTTTGTATGTGCATCAATGAGAACTGAGACATCACAATCTTGCTCTTTTCCTGTTGTGCCTTTGAGTAAGCTATTATGAACCATCCACATGGTCTTTCTCTTAGATTTTGTAGGTGTGTGTGTGTGTGTGTGTGTGTGTGTGTGTGTGTGTGTGTGTGTGTGTGTGTGTGTGTGTGTTTATGACCTTCACCTGCATGATAAAGCGCAGTTTGGGGCCCTCTGTTGGCTAATACTGGTACCTGAGTTATTGTATTATTTCCACGGATATAAATCATGAGAATGCAGATGGATAGAGTCGAGCAGGAGTGTGTCTGCTTAACACAGCACTGTAGCTTCTCTAAGTGAAGTACGGCAAGCAAAATGGGCCGAAATGAATCTCAAGATGAAGAATGTGAACTGGTCCTATAAGATAAATGGCTGCTTATGTCCAGGAGAGGGAAGTCTAACACCATTTCCACATGAGGGACACTGCCATTAGTGTGTTGCGGGCGTTTCAAGCTAGCAAACGTCAAATTTGAAATAGTCTACATAAAGAATATCATAAGTGTTAAGCCGTGATATTACTGTTAATGCGGACAGGAGAAAATATAATATGTGAAAGTAAAGTGCATGTGAAATTTTGTCTGTCGCTGATTAGAGCCCATCAAAGTGGCCTGTCGGAGGTCTCCTCCACCGCAGTCTCCCTGTGTCCCTCCTTTTCTCTCCTCTCCACTTTACATCTCCCCGATTCCTTTGCCTTCTGTCATTCTCGTTCCTCCTTCTCTCTGTTTTCTTCCTCGTCTCCCTCTGTTGTGGCCGCGGAGCTAGCCAGGCAGTATCGAATGTAAGCCAAGCACATCATATTTTCATGTGTTCATGCTTCTTTTTATCCTCTGCCCTCCCTTTCTCTATATTCTCTTTTTTTCTCTCTCTCTCTCTCTCCCTGTGCTTGCTCCCTCCCTCTCTCTCTATTATTTCTCTAGTTCCCTCCCTCCTGCTCCAATCTTCAGTTCAGCTAGAGAAAGAGAGGGAGTGAGAGTGGGAAAGAAAGAAAAAGAAAGAAAGAGAGAGTGGAATAATGGTGAGCGACGAGGGGAATTTCGGTGCTCAGAAACTTTTTCTTCCTCCGAAACAGAGAAAACATCACAGGTAAGCACATTTGGAGATAAAAATCTCCAAAGATAAAAATCTTTCTCTGTCTACCCATCTCTCTCTCTGTTCCTTTTATTTCCTTCCCTCTCTTCTTTCTCTCAGGGGGTAGAGGGCCTCTTGCGCTAACTGGTGTCAGCTGTTGCAGGAAATGAAGGGATCACTTCTATCCCAGTCTTTCTCTCCTGCTCTCCCTCTGAGCCTCGATTTTTCATTAGACTCGTATCCCGCTAAACACGCTCAGAGAGAGAGCGGCCCGATCAGACAGAAAGATGAATGGGACTCAGATGAAGAGGGTGAGGAAGAGTCGTTTCGCCGCTATTTATTTTCGCCGCTTTTTGACTCGTAGATGAGATGTTCTGCCTGTTTTTTTGCCACCTCGGGATA
Source organism: Semotilus atromaculatus (assembly GCA_031834385.1). NCBI lineage: Eukaryota > Metazoa > Chordata > Actinopteri > Cypriniformes > Leuciscidae > Semotilus > Semotilus atromaculatus. Next base: position 15,020,286 of record JAULUF010000035.1, on the reverse strand, counting down.
TGGTACCCATCGCACATGTGACATGGGGGTGAGAGACTGCATGCGTGTGTGCGAACGCCCCCACTCCCTATGCTGATCTCTCGTCTTATAGCCCTCTGGGTAGAAGTCTGGTGTGTGTTGCTGGTGTGGTGGCCCTACCTCCCTCTCTCCTCTCTCTCTCTCTCTCTCTCTCTCTCTCTCTCTCTCTCTCTCTCTCTCTCTCTCTCTCTCTCACTCATCCCCATTCAGTTTTCTGTCCTATAGGCTGATTAATCCGGATACCTTTTCTCCCCAGATTCTTTGTTTCCTTTGTTCACGTTTTCCTTTTTCAGCAGCGCTCTACTGCCTTTTGAAATTCCCACCTTTTTTCCCTCTCTCTCTCGTTCCTCCTATCTCTCTCTCTCTCTCACTCTCTCTCTCTTTCCTCTGCGGCTCTCGGCTCCAGACGGTGGGCAGACATCAGCCTGTCAGTGCCCTCTCGTGTCTTTTTACATGCTCTCTTCTTTTTATTTTGTATTCGTGATGTGTTGTGTTGCATCATGGAATGAGCAGCATAAAAAAAGCGTTCTTTTCTCTCTCTGTCTCTCCTTCTCTGTCCTCGCAGTCTCACAGGCGTTCGGAGGACCGCAGCACCCGAGGCACGGTCAGTCGCTGCCGCCAGCTCGGTGAGTTCACTCCCCTTCTCTCAGTGCATGTGTGTGATTTATACAAGAGCTGACGTGACCCAATAGTATCTGTATATGAAGTAGAAATGACAGTATTGCGCTGTTCTCGTAGGTTTGAGAACTTAGGATTCATGTGAATATCGTGTCTTTTTCAGCCTTTTTATAATTGACTCTGGCTGTTTTATACTCTAAAACCTCATTGCAGATGAGTGAATGTCTCTTCCACAATAATTCATATCGGTGTACAGAAAGGCAGGTTCCCGATTCGTCTTATGTGTGTGTGGCCGGCGTGAGGGGTCTGTGTGTGGCACCACTTCTCCACGCATGTCCTCGTCCGCCGTGCGCATGTGTGTTTGCGCGTGAGACTCGATGTCTTTGTTTGCAGTCCATGCTGATGGGCGTGTGTGTAACTATGTTGTGTTGCTTTTAAGTAGCCGATTGCAGTAAATGTCGAAGGGATGGCGAATTAGAGACAGCGGAGGAGAGAAGGACGAGACAACAGCAGAGACACAATGGCGATCGCACGATTCTCCGCGCCGCACCGTGCCCCTCTCCTTCCCTGAGACCCTAACTTGTGACGTTCTGCTTCGATGTCCACGGGTTGGGTTCTCGGGAGCTGTGAGAGGCACTCAGTCATCCGCCCATCCAAGAAGGACCAGAGGAGAGGAGAGGAGAGGACAGCGAGAGAGATTGTCCGAGCAGATTGAGTAGGGAAGGAAGGACGGTCAGAAAGAGGGACACGAGGGGAAGAGATTGGGTTGAGTGAGGTGAAGGTGGCGCAGTGTGGGCCTGTGGATTGTGGTTCAAGAGTTTAAAGGATAGAAGGTGAAGACCGAGAGAGTGAGAGATCTGTGTTTTTAGGTTGGGGTGACGTTGGGCCATTGAGGGTTTGGCCCAAACAAAGCGTATGTTTAGACTGTGAGTCAGGACACTGAAATGGCTGTGTGTGTGCATGTCTGTGCCACAGCCTTGTCTGTTACGCCCTCGTTCCGCACCCATATTTGTGTGCGTCTTTTTGTGTCAGTAAATTTTTTTCAGTACCAAATTCTTCTTTCCATACAGGAAGTCCTCATAGATGTACATGTCCAGTGACTTCGGTTCATGTATGCATGTGTGTGGGTTTTATCCACCAATTTGAGAGCAGCACAAAGTACTGTTGAGAGCGTGACATCGATAGCTCGGTACACTTGTGTTTGACCTCATACAAACCTTCATCGATATTAAAAATATACGCCAATGCTTTCTTGTTATTTTCGACTACAGGCTATATTTTTCCTGCAACATGTTGACCGTCATATTCTGATATCCGTCATATTCAGATTTGGATATAGCCCACCTTTACAGCAACATATGTTTGATTGTTTTGATGCTCAGAGGATGTTAATGGCATACAATAGAGAGCTACCTTTAGTGTGTCTGCAGCAGAAGTGCATTGTGTGTGTACGCAGCATCATGTGTGTTCCTACAGACATCGCGAGTAAGGCAGCCAACCGTCTCTCTGGTAGTGCTCCAAATCTCACTCATCTCTCTCACTCTTCAATGGTGCTTGATGTTCTCAGTCAAACAGAGGCTATACATTTTGAACGGAAGCTAGAGTACATCCTGGGCTTAAACAGTCCCGCAGACTAGATTTTTATCCGGAAGACTGACTGTGGTGTTTCAAATGGTGGGGATCATGATATTAGTTTATTTTGAATTCACCTCATATTTGTGCATGTTACCCTTGAAGTGAAGAAAAGCAACATACATTTTTTCCTGTCTTTATGCTTTCTCTAACCCCAACAGTATTTGTCAAACAGTGTAGAGCCGAGCGATGCAGAATGATGTGTTTATTTTCAAAAGATTGGTTGCCATATTAAGCTGCCAAAATAGTCATTTGAAGGGTGTTGCAATCAGCAAAATGAACAACCCATTTCTTGACATCATTAAGTGTCTCATTAAACTCAATTTGTACTATAACTGGAATACTTTGCTTGTATTGTTAAGTTGGCACTATACATTTTATGGATGTCTGTGGATATTTATATCAGCTTTAGAGGGCATGACAGTTATGAAGTAGATGAATACTTTCATACTCACTTTTACCTCTATGAAAACGCTTCTCTGCTGTTCTTGAAATACAGTTAAAGATTATAATTTTGATTTATTGACTAAATTGATGGATACATCTGTAGAATATATGTAGTGTTGACCATATTTGAGTACAAAGCAAATTTGTGTTTTGAGTGTATCATGAGTGTTCATTGTGTTTGAATATGTGTGTATGTGCTATGTGGTTTGTTCTTAGATGAGCAGTGTTTCAGTGTCTTATTACACTGTAGAGCATATAGTCTATGTTAGTGCATCGGGTCACGAGAGGCAAGGAGAGAGAATATGGTGCATTTATATAGAAGATGTGTATTAGGTTTCTCAGATAATATTGGCCTTTAATAACTTAATAATGGAAATATTCATTTAAAAACCAGTTGTGATTATTTTGTCAAAAGTTTATGTTTTAAGCTATTAGTTTAATGTGATACCAGTGATTTATTAAAGGCAATAAAAATGGATACATATTTGTTTTAGATGATTTGATGTTTACAATAGACTAATACTGTTCTTCCAATATAATAATGTATGAAGACTGCTCCTATGTAGTGAGTTAATTTTCTATATAAACAAACTCTATGTATACTATGTTCACGGAAACATTTTAATAACTCCTTGCCAGATTAATATTATTCCTGACAGGTCATATATAAGTTATTGTTGCACTTTGAGTTAATTTTTTAAAGCCGAAATCTTACGTCAACGCACCCTTATATAAGAAAGACTAATCATATAGTAAGCATTGTCTTTGTAAATTGAAATGTCAATTAAGAATAAAAATTGCATGCAATCCATTCTGGAGTTATCTTAACATTAGGACAGATTTTATAATACAACAATTATGCAAATATCAAAATACAACAAATGTTAAAAAGAGAAGCATGTTTTGATTGGTTGAGGCTTATTTATTGGTCCGTGAAGCCAATAAATGTATGACAGTGTAGTGTTTTCTCATATCTGGGTTTGTTATAGTGAGAGTTCAGGTGAGAATTTCATGATGGATTGTTCATGTAAATGTTTCAACATTTACGAGCATATATGTTCGTCATGGTTTGTTGTGGTATGTTGTGTGTATTGTGGTGTCTAGCTTCGGCGAGGGCATGCAGGAACCCCTCCTCTCCTCTGCAGTGCTGGATGAAGACTATTGTCCTGGTGCCCTCGTCTTCCTCTGGCACCACAACTTACCCACCATGCCAGCCCACCTCATCAAACAAGTATGCGTGTGTGTGAAACTGGTGCAAGGTCAGTGTGAAAATGCAGGACGGTTATGATGGAAGATATTTGCTTTAGTCACTGTGGTTTAGCATGGAAATTTCTCCTCTTGTGTTTCTCAGCATCTCTCATCTGTATGGAGAGATGCAGTTGTGCAGTGGAAGAATACTGCTGAAGTTACAGGCTTCTTAAAGTGTCACTCCACTGATAATACACCATTCCTCACCATTCCTCCCACACACACACCCTGTTCCTCTCCCTCACTGTCAGAATCATGGTAGTTGGTCTGCAGTGCCAGCACACGCCCCAGGAACGCCCAGATTTTACCGCAGTACCAAAGTACCCTGAGCAGTTTCACACACATAAATCCACTCACTCCACCCGCAATATGATTATGAGGCTAAATAATCAGCTCATATCAATGTATGGCATAATGTGATCGAGAGTTAAAATGTCTTAAAATGTCAAAGTTACACGGTCATCTTCTGTCATCAGCTTTAAAATTGATATTCTTTCTCTTGTATTTATACTTTTTCAGGGAGTATTTAAATTGTGATTTCCAGGGCTTTTTAATAGTGAATATAAATTTGCCAAGTTTTGCCCTTGTCAAGGGCATTTTTTGTTTGGCTTGAAATTTTTTTATTTAAAGATTGCTTAAAGAGTGAAATATCCATTTGTATACCAGAAAATTGAGTAATTCAAATTGAGATCCGTCAAGCAATCTCTATGAAAAAATTTCTATACAATCGGAAATGTTTTGAAAAGTCGTCTTCGTTTTGTTTTTTTTGTACGTGATTTTTAAAGCGTTTTATGTCTGGCCATGTGTGCATGTCTGCGTATTTTGCAGTAAGAAGACACCGTTGTCCCTTTCTCACAGACGTTGTCCCATACGGCCATATGTTCAAAGCTGGCATAAAGCATCCTACATATTTCTCTAGTCTGTCCATCTGAGTTTGTCCACACAAACAGAAAAACAAACACTTACTGGTGAATTACAGTTGTCAGCCATTAAACAAGCAGCAAAGACATGCAAGAATACATTTGAACGTGGACTCATTAAGAATCGTGGAGAAAACTCAAGAAAGAGCTGGGAGAGAGAGAATAGCAGCTCAACAGTTAAAGCTCTTTTGTCATTTAGAATGAGAAACAGCAGGAATGTGACTAAATAGCAGTTTTTCGTAGACATGCCTGACTGCAGCTCACCCCCTCAGTCCAGCTGATTTCTCTAAATCCAGCACAATGGATTAACAGAGCAGTCGGCCACAGTCACGGCCACTGAATTACTGGAAAACTACATGTGGATGTATGCAGTCTGGAGGGGAAATGTATTTGAGTCTGCATGCTGCATTTGAGGTGGATTAATCGCATGCAGTGTTTTTCTAATTTTTCTTGTTCGTTCATTCTCTTGTTTTCAATCTCTGGCTCTTGCATGTGCTCTCTCTCTTTCCCTCCCTCTGTCTCTCTGTCCTCAGATGGCTTTCAGCCTACTTTCCTATAACAGAAAACAGAACAGAGTAGAGTCAGCATTCACAGTCAGAGGCACAAGCACTAGATAAATGCCCCCTTTAAGTGTGTAGGTTCGGTATGTACATATGAGTGTGTGTCAAGTGCACCTTGAGTATGCTTTGTGTTTCTTTGTTTATCTTTCTGTCTTTTCCACAATGCACTGAGTAAAGCAATAACTGGGCCCAGATGGAATCCGCAGAGGTTTTTCATATTTTCAGCACAGATTTTTTTGCGGAAAGTGCGCACAATTCTGTGTAATAAATTTAAACATACTAAAAAATACTCCAGCAGTATTACTGGCAAAAAGGTTATTGAATTTAGCCAAAGTAAGTAAACGTACAGTGAATGTGTGCAATCTGTGGAGATCTGCGGGTGCAGATCGCAAGTGGGTCTGGAAATCAGCATTCTGTGTAATAGAGTGTGTCTACGGAGCTATTTATAATGTATAAAACATTTTTTTTTTTTTTCTGAAAGATGTTTGATATTAATGTGTTTGATCGTTTTTCTTTGCTATATATTACTTTTTCCTGCTTAATATATAGTTGTGTGTCTAAATCATTCTCACTCCATTTCACAGCCACAAGCACTGAGAATATTCCTTCCTCTCTCTCTCTCTCTCTCTCTCTCTCTCTCTCTCTCTCTCTCTCTCTCTGTCTCTGTCTGCCTCTTTCTCTCTTTCTCCCTCTCTCTCCCCTCTTCCTAACCCTCACTCTGTCAACTAAAGCCCTTTCATAATGAATGGCAAGGTACGATAATAGCCTTTCGGTTGCTATAGTAACCAGACAGGAGCTCAGTTCGTGCTGTATTTTTTGTCCTTTATTTTTTTTTTCCAAGGGGGCAAATGACAGTGGAATGTGAGGCAAAACCCTCCCTCTCACTTTCCCTTTTTCTCTTTCTCATACAGTCACAGCAGATTCCCTCTGTTCTTTTATATTTGCCTGTCCTCTTCTGCATCCTTAATATGACAAACAGGTTCATCCGAGAATAGAGTTCCATATTCTTTTAGAAATGTAATATTATATATTACATATATATATATATATATATATATATATATATATATATATACTTAAAAGAATAAACATGCTATTTTATATTTTTACATTAACAATGCAATTAATGTTCTATTTATTAAAACCAAGTATTTTTGTCATGAAGCATTTGAAGCATGTTTACATTTTTTCAAAATAGTAACTATAAAAACACAGTAACAATTATTATTTATTTTTTTTAATTTCATTTGTTCAGCTGTTCTTTTTAATATTCTTAATTATTGTTTAACAGTCACTTATTTTTGCATCATCAAAGCTTGCTAAATACTGCAGGTGTCATGATGGTCACAGACATAGACTTGTACCTTTAATTTCACCAACCAGATTGCTCACTAAAAAGCCCTCACAGATTGTGTTTTTCACGTCATTTCGTGGTGATATCTAAGTGGGTGAGTTGTTTGCTTTCTTTATAATTAGTCTTCACATCAACACTATTATTTGTTCATTCAGACTGATTCGCCGACATGGAACTCACACAAAAACAATAGAAGGGATTTATCACCAGAACATCCAATCAAAGTGTGATGGAATCATTGCCTCCCCAATCGTGACTTTTCCCCATTCATTCTCAATTACCCCCCACCAAACCCACGGCACGCTTCTGTTAAAACTCAATGGGCTCAGGTGAGGCTAGATGATTCCCGCCATAAATGCATCCGCTCCTGTTGTTGGACAATGTCAATTTGAAATGAGTGAAATTTGCATTGCTTTATCTTTGTGCAGTGGATTATTTTCTCATCCAGTTTTTTGAGGAGGCACTGCCTCCCTTGCCTCCTTGGAAGAACCACCCCTGATATATGTGTATGTGTGTTTATTTTGTACAATTTTATAAAATATAGTTTTGTATCTATAAATATGTTTTTTGCTCTAAAAATTCCCTAGCTTATTTAGCTTGTAAAAAGCTAAAGCTTCCTTTAAAAGCTTCCTTGTAAAAACCATTTAAAACTTGATTATACGAATCGTTTCTGTGATGCTTTGCCTGATATAGCAAACCTAATTGAGTTCTGCTAAACTGTTTTCTACTCATGACACAGGATACACAATGGAGGCATTTATTTTTCATTTGCATTATGAGTTACAGTAAAATAAACATGCAAAAGTGTACAGTTTTAAGGTGCTGATCATTTTTATGTGAATGCTGTGTCCATATTTTCCATTTGTCTGTACAGATCACTTGTTCAGAGGCAGCAGTGTATTGTGCCCATGGCCTTAGCACCTATAGTGGGGCGATAAGTGGTGGACACAGATTAATCATCAACACACAAGCAAACATGCGCGCACACACCCTCTCCGTGCAGCTGTTGAAGCTGGTGGTGTCACCATAGCGACAGCAGTGTGCTACTGAAGATCCCAGCCAACAGCTGCTCTCGGTAGAAACTGTATTGATTGAGTCTGCTCAACTCCCACTTCAAAATGTGTTTGTCTGTTAGCGGCCAGCATCTGCGTATGACACCGTATACAAAGATTTGGGTTGCAAATGTATTTTTGTACAATAATTTGTACAAGTCTTTGAAGTGTTTACATTATAGCATTATGAATCTGAAGTATGGAGGATGCGTTCTGTGTGTATCCGAGCATGTGCAACAGATGGATCGGACAGCTCATCGCATTCCCTCTAAAGCATGTCAAATAGGTCCCCGATACTTGTCTTATTGTCCGTCCCCTTTCCTCTCTTTGGACGTCCCAGAGGACTGGTGCACTCTAAGACTTCCTGCGGCCCTTTAGAGGACCTCTCGCTTCCCTCCCCCTCAGCGGTTCAATGTATCATCAAAGAAAAGGATTAGTGTGGGCCAGCCCAGGAGACAGACTTGAGCACCTGACAAATTTAAGCTTATTAACTACAGAAAAAAGGGGGAAAACCTGCCCAGGAAGCACTGAGGGGTGGAGGGTGAACTCTGGGGATTGCTGATCTGTCAGCATATGGCTTGATGTTAGGTGCTAGCAATGCTGATATCTTTGCATTGAGAGAGTGTTGCTGTGTGCGAAATCGCATACTGTTCAGTAGGAACTACATTTGGTTTGAAACTCATAGCGACCGTTAACAATGTATGTAAGATATGGTATGAATGTGTGTAGTTGTAAGAAATTCGGGCTCATTACATCCGCCATGTTGTCACGGTCATGTGACCTAAAGCGTCAGTCTAAGAAACTACGCTTCACCTCCATTCACAAATCCTCTCCTGTGGGCTCATGGGATATTGAAGTGTCCATCGAAAGAGCACTTCAGAATCACACCACTAGTAGTAAGTCATCCGGGTACTTTTCACCTACTGTTTTATGAATGCTGTGAATTTGGACAAACTACACGGCTCACATACTGTTTTTCGCCTACTATATAGTATGGAAGGTGGCATATTCGGACACAGAGCGTATCTGTGCTCTTCCTCTGATGAGGTTCCCCTGATGAATGATGGTGGGATATCTTGGTTTTTGTCTTCACACATTATTTCCCAACAGTGCTGAAGATGGTCATGCCTCTATAAGGATGGGAACTGTATGAAATGTAATGATTCTGGTTCTGATTCTTATTCTATTAATGATTCTTTTGTATATTTGGAAAACAGAAATGCAATTCTGCGGCTAAATGTTGTGATAATTTCAATAATAAATGTAAAACAACAAATAATAAAAAGTGTAGTCACAGACTTTTCCCTTTTTTTAAATACCACTGACAACTCACAGTGTGTTTCTTTAAGTACTCATTGTCATATGTGCATTAATTTAGAAACAGCTTTGACTGTTTGTAATGTACTAAAAAGAACTCTCATAAGAGAAGAAAAGAGTCTCATGAGAGTGTTTCCCTCGAGAATCAGACTTCAATGGTCAGGCTGTATGTTTTTGATTCACTAAGAAGAATCAGATCATATGAGTCATTTAATTGAAAATCTGACCACTGATCAGACTATGTTTTTTATTCACTAAAAAGAACCGGATCATATGAATAATTTATTTGAAAATCAGACTTCATTGTTCGGACAGTTTCGTTCTGAATTGTGACACAGGGAACGCTTTCAGGGTGAGAAAATGTCAACAGAATTGAATGTCATGAAAATCACTTGGTTCTGTTATTTTATTTAAGTGGTTCTTGGGTCACAATCCCTAAACCTCTATCATTCCTTATCACATTTTTGCTGATCAAACCCAAAACAGATGTCACACCATAGGACTCTCACAAACTCCTCTGTTTATGCTTTGTACTCTGAGGATATGCATTTTTCAGAGAATTAGACATGTCTGTGCAAAACATGGATGAATCTTTTCTTCTCTTCCTCTAAAGGAAGTATTTTTTGTCAAACCAAATTTATATGTTTCCCATCAGACTCATGTGGTCAACTTGTGGCTTGTTTTGTCATTCAGCTTCCAACTTCAGTTTTATTTTAGAAGGTTCCCTTGGACAGGGTATTAATAGCACTAAAAACTTGCTCAACGCTTAAAAGTTGAATGAATATTGCTACTTAACAGTTTTAGATCTCGGAGCAAATTACTGTAGCTAAAACAGAGCATACAATGCTACGGTCATGGATTTGATTCCCAGAGAATGCATGAACTATAAAAGTGTCTGCACAAATGCATAAATGTAAGCTTTCTAAAACATTGCCACCTTTCTTCTCAAAGTATGTGTTCTTAATGTTATTTCATGTTTTTGTCTTTGTGCCACACTTATATTTGTTACCTCATGAATGAAAGTATGTGGATGGACATGCATTTACTGCCAGTAAAATCCATGTAAGTATTAATGAACTTCAGTGACTCCATTCCCGTATACAAAACTCTCGGCACACCCTTATTATAGTCACTTTCTTTCAGTATTTCTGCTGAGAATGAGTGTATAGGGGAATGGATGGTCCTGAGTTTTGCCAGCCCTCATGATTCAATGTTATGCTTATCATGGCTGAGTGGCTTTTTATCCTGGACTTGTTCGCAGTTGGCGCTGTTTCTAATCCTCTCCACACGTAAGTCTGTGTCCCTTCAATGTGCGTATCTTTCCGAGGAAATTTCCATAGCAATACTACAATAATTCAGGGTGGTTTTTTTTTAACTGTCAGAAGGAACAACAGGGAAGTATCACGGTGGAGAACAGTGTTTGGTAGTAAAACAATGATAATCAAAGCCATAAGCTCTGTTTATGTTAATGATAGCTTGAATATGTTAAATGGATGATAGATGGATTATGAGCTGTTGGAAGCTTTCAAACGGGAGGCAAGATGGCAGTATGAAAGACCTTGAATATGCAGTGTGGAGGCTGTTCATATATGAGGTAAAGACTTCAGCTGATAGAGTCTCTTGCCATTGCTTCGAACAATAATATGACTGTTTACTGGATCATATCCTGGTTAATTTGAATGGCATGACAGAGTGAGTGAATCACAGTGAAAGAGAGAGATTACAAGTGCAATAGGCAAGGGTCTCTAGTGATATCACATTGCCACTTAGAAAAATAAAAAGGGGCAATGAGATGGATTTGTTTTTTTTTTTATTTTATTATTTTAGTGTTCCTTGAGGTTCACTTGTAATTTGCACTATATATATATGTATATATTTGTGACGAAATGATTAATTTCCACCCTCATTCTGTCACTCTGTCTGAAATGATCAGTTTTTAAGACTTGTGTATTTTAAGGCTTGTCAGTAAAAAGCCACTGTTATGATTGGCTAATGCCTCCTCGCAATTGCACCTGAAATAAATAATTTACAGACAAGGCATTATGAGATAGTTTACTTATGGTTTGAGATGTACAGCAGCTGCTGTCAGATCCAATACAGTGCTCCATCTTTCAACAAAAGTTTCTTTACAAACTCGCCATTAAACTGTGACTTAAAAAACAACAACAATCTGCGGTCAAATGCTCCGGACAAACATATAATGTGAACTTCTTATTTCACGGTCTGCAGTCTCTCCGACTGTCAGTATTCTCTCTTTCACTCTCTGCCACAGATTCTTCCCATCAGCTCCATAATTCTTTGTAAATGCAGCTAGTGAAACATTTATTTTAATTCCTTACAATTATTGTACATTTTCCCATCTGTTACACTACTGTTCAGATTTTTTTTAACAAATTAATACAATTAAAAGGGAGAGTAAAACATTTATAATAAATAATATATAATATAGGCTATAATCATAATTTTAAACTGTCTATTCAACAAAGAATCCTGGAAAAAAGAATCAGTTTCTACAAAAAAAGCACAAAAGTCTTGAGCACAAAATCAGCATATTAGAATGATTTTTGAAGAATCATGTGACACCAAAGACCTTTACCAAATAAATAAATGCATGTGAAGTATTGAGTTTCAATAATTCTGTAATGAGAGAAAGAGATGGCTGAGTTATAAGGACGTATTTAGCCTGGACTAACAGTCAATTGTGCAGCGATTGACCAATCATATTGCATATTGCAATCAGAGCATCACAGATCTTTCTTATATGAAACACACATGAGCAATTATTAATAGTTCAACTTTTGACCTGTATAATGGTTTAATGTGGCCTGCAACCTGTGGCTGTTAATGCATCAGGATATTTCTCAAATGTAATGTAGACCTGCTTTTGTATCCATAGCAACAGATCTTAATGCACCGTTATCCTGCACATGTCACAGGGTGATGTTTACCGTATAGATGAAATGTTCTACTTTAGCTTGACTCAAAAGAGTCCGCAGAGTGATCCGCTTTCAATCTTAATGTTTTAACTGTGACTTAATGGGGCTGTTTTCCCACAATGCTTATTTTTTCTTGATGCTTAATGCTAAAAAAAATCCCTCTTTGTTTATATTTGAATGTTACTTCTTTTTTCGGTTCTGCCAGATGAAAAGCTGTTATCTTGGGTCAATAACTTAAAAGCGAGCACTTATGTCTACTTCAGTTTGTACAATTTCATTTCACTTCAAAGTAACAATATTACATAGGATGTATTTCAGTTGAGAGTTTTAAATGAAAGCATGTGTTTTGTGTGTGCGTGTGCGTGCGTGTGTGCGTGTGCGTGTGTGTGTGTGTGTGTGTGTGTGTGCGTGTGCGCGTGTGCATGTGCGCGTGCGCAGCCTTGTCTAATTATTGATAATACTTATCAATATTGTAACATTTACTTGTATAAAACATACTTTTTGGATAGATGCTGAAACATAAAATGGGCTTTTGGCAACATTAACGTAATTTTTTTTTTAAAATGTACTGCTAAAAAACAAAATATTTACAAATCTATTTTATCATAAAGATATTTATATAATTGCCCTTTTACCATTTTATAGACAATTTTTTTAGATCCCTAAACTCTACCCCAAACCTAAATATAACCATTTATTAAAAGAATACAACTTAATGGACAGAAATGTGGGGAACTGACTGTTTAATATATATTTTAGTAATATAGCATTAAAAAGTTATGCTGAACCGCTAATCCCACTCCTCTAAACCTACCCATAACCATTTCTTAAAAAAAATTACAGTTATAAAGAAAAACATAACAGATAGACAGACAAGTGGAATCACAATAATTTATTTATTGCAAAAATGTCAAAAGCATGCAGTACCAAAAGTAGTTCAAATGACAATGTGTTGCAGTCACAGTCCTCTCTGGCGGTACAGAGCATGAAGTTATTAGTTTTAGTTAAACATTATTCCGATTCACTCTGCGGAGGTGCACATTTCCCATTCATGCGCACACAAACTAAAACACAACATGTTGCGATCTGTGACGAAGCAGGCAAGAGCCAATGAGCTTTTTTTGGTGGCAATTTTTCCAAAAGTTCCAGGTCGCTGTAGAGAATGGAGATGAAGATCGCAGATAAACATGATACATGATAAATAATGTTTAAACGATTACAGAAATGTAATTAATTTGAAGGTTTTGAAGTGTAGTCTTGTTTAATGTTATGTAATACAAGTTTAAAGAAAGATGTAAAGAAACAAGTCCCGAACAGAGTAAAATGTTATAATTTCATATGAAGTTGGCCTAGGCTAGATGAGTAAACTGCATAATAAATACTGAAAACATGTAATTTATATGACAGCTGAATACAACAGAATCAAAACAATAACATTTTAATATTCATAAATAAGAATTCGTACATATTTGTACGTCTGTAGTCTAAAGCTGCTTTAAAAATAATCTGTACATTTTCTATGTACTAATTTTCTCTTTAACACACACAAACAAATAAACACGAAACATAATGTAGCACTGTTAGAAAACATGCTTTTCATTATCTGAGCTCTAGTGGCACTTCTATTTCCTATTTTTAAAGTGTTCGACTTATGATAAATCAAACAGTCATAACCAGCCCATTTTTAAATCCTAAATAATTGCTCAGCCACATAAAACTAAACATTTCAAAGTACTGCAGTAATATTTGTTTATCAAGTCAGTTATAGGTCCGATAATGAACCAGACATTTCTATACTAACCTAATTTAGTTTCATAAATACATAAAATAATAATGATTTTAATTAATCCTTAGTATTACTTGAAGAAAACCATAATGTGTTAAATGTGAATGAAATATAAATATGAACTTCTGCTTTTCATTGATTCATTGATTTTAATAAAAGCTGTTTAACAGTTGCACAGAACGTCTCGGTTACGTATGTAACCCTCGTTCCCCGAGTGGGGAACGGAGACGTTCCGTCGGATGACGACGATTGGGGTTTCACTTAGAAGCCTATCAACTTCAAGTATTACAAAACGAGCCAATGGCAAGGGAAATGCCATGGGTCTGCGGAATTTGCATGGCGCATCTCCGCCCCACCTCGTAGGTATAAAAGGAGGACGCCATAAAAGTTCATGTTTTCCTGCTGAGGAGCCGAGACTGAACTCAGGCGTTTCCCAGCGGTACAGCGGAAAGTGGCTGGCAGACGGAACCGTCGGATGACGACGATTGGGGTTACCAGTCTAATCACGCCACCTTCACAGCTGTCTTCCAGTGCCCTGTGTAAATCTGAGATCCCTGTCGTGAGGCTAGCACGGACGAAGGACTCCAATTTAGCACAGGAATACCAAGGTACACTGGGAAGCATATCTCATATCTCAGAGGAAATATGCAATTAATGCCTGCCCAGAGGGGGGGGACTTATCCTCGGAATACACATATGACCCGGAGGGATGCATATGGGGAACACTGGGGTGTCCAGCCGCAGGAGGAATATTTCAACCCCAGGGGGTGGCAAGGTGGCTTGCCAAGGGAAAGACACATGCTCAGAGAGGCTTACAGTGGAAATACACATGTGGGGGTCGCTCAAGGGAGGGACCATGCACACGGAAGGCACCTAGCCAACGCACAGGCAATAGACACTGGCGTCGACGTCAGCAGTGCTGGAGGAACTCTGGGCTTACGGGGAAGCTCACCTGAGGAAATATCGCACGTATCCAGTCCGTGGAGGGGAATGGCGAGCAAGCGAAGACACCTGAGCGAGTCCAGTACTAGCTGGTTGAAGCGAGTACATGAAAGGACACAGGCTCCACTCAGAGATTGTAGAATCTGGCGAATGTGTTCGGTGTCGCCCAGCCTGCACCTCTGCAGATGTCTGTTAGCGAGGCGCCTTGCGCTAGAGCCCAAGAGGACGCCACACTCCGGGTAGACCTTGCTGCTGGTATGCCAAAGCAATGGCGTCCACTATCCAGTGAGACAACCTTTGCTTGGAGAGAGCCTTTCCCTTCAGCTTCCCACCATAACAGACAAAGAGCTGGTCTGAGGTCCTGAAACACTGCGTTCTGTCTACATAGGTGCGGAGAGCACATACTGGACAGAGCTGTGCCAAGGCTGGGTCTGCCTCCTCCAGGGGCAGCGCTTGCAGGTTCACCACCTGGTCCCGGAAGGGAGTGGTGGGAACCTTGGGCACATATCTAGGCCGGGGTCTCAGGATCACGTGAGAGTAAGCCGGCCCGAATTCCTGGCACGCTTCGTCAATGGAGAATGCGTGCAGGTCCCCTACCCTCTTGATGGAGGCCAGTGCAGTCAGGAGCGCTGTCTTCATAGACAGGAACTTAAGCTCCACTGACTGCAAAGGCTCAAAGGGAGCACTCTGCAGGGCAGTTAGAACCACTGCGAGGTCCCAAGAGGGAACGAGAGGAGGGCGAGGAGGATACAGTCTGCTGATACAGTCCTATAGCCGAGCCTGATGGTTCCAGTGAGCCAGCGGGACAGACTGGAAAGTTCCAAAACTGAACCAGCGGGGCATGAGAACCACAGACGTACCCACGATGGGGCAGCGAGGCGGAATGACCGGCCCGGACGTGGACGGCATAGCGGCCCGGAGTAAGGGGGAACGGTCATAATCCGCATCCTGACAGAGGAGGCCAGGGGAGAACCAGTGTTCCACGGGGGCCTGGTCTGTCAGGGTGTCCACTTCTGGGCGGCCAAGAACTGTTGGGCAGAGCTCTCAACCGTGCCACCGAAAAGGCCAGCCTGGGAAATGGGGGAGTTGAGGAAACGGGTTCACTCAGCCTCGCGCACATCAACCAGGTTAAGCCAAAGATGTCTGACCACAAATGTGGACATCACCTGACTCAGGGAGCGTGCGGTCACCTTCGTCGCTCGTAGAGCAGCTCTGGTATAAGCCCTGAATCAGCCCTACCCTCGTGCACGATGCATGCAGTGAGTCGGCAGTTAGCCCCGCAGCTCTATAGGTATTTGCCACCGGAGTAGACAAAACCTACAGGCATTGGTGCCACGCCAGGTGGAGGCGCTGTGGGGTCACAGACGTGTCGCCACAGAACTCTCCACAGGGGGAACCCCAGTGCACCCTGGGCCGCGGTCTCACGAGGGCAGAGAAGGTGGAAGAGGCCACTGAGCGGTCACAAAAGTCAAAAGAGACTCCCACAAGCTCATGACCTCTTCATACACATCCAGGAAGAAGGGAATTGGGGTCGCCAACCCCAAAAACCAATCATCAGCCATGAGTACTCGGGACATGGCAGATGTCCACACAAGCCCGATACTCACGGCACCCCGGGAAAGCATAGCTGTCAACTCTGGATCAGACTCGACAGGCTGACGCACCCGGAGGTGGCAGCACAGCCGAACCGTCATCTCCAGAGGACTCGAGCTCACCTTGTGATGCGGCGATAGACATGATTTCATCTGCCGGGGTGCCGGATGAGCTGCTGGAGCCGCCGGCGTCCTACTGGACACGGGCAGTCAGCGAACTCATCCAGACACCGCACGGGTTGCAATGTGTAAGAGGGGGGTGTGGACCGAGGATAAATCGCCGGGTTTTGTTCCACACCATCAGCCTCAGGTCACCCTGGCCACCAGCCAAAGTATTCCCTCACGTGGAGAAAATAGATTGGGGTGTGGATGAGGGGACTCTCGCTCCGTAGAGCTCATTGAGCCTCGACCATAACACTGCGATGGTCACGTTCGTAGAACATGCACATGCCCAAACACAACAAACAGCGATCGCGCCCATCAGCTGAATCTATCAGACTATCGCACTCAGAAATACACGGGCAGAGCGTCTTTAAAAAGACGTGCCGCATGCAATACACGGGCAGAGCGTCTTTAAAAAGACGTGCCACGTGCAAGCTCTTTTTGTGAATAAAAGCTCTTTTTATGAGAGAAAAGCTTGCAGCAGTGCTGAAGCGCCGAGGGAGAAACACACGCGCTGTTGCAGAACACTGCACAGATCAGCAGGCAGGAAAGTGAAACTCGCTGGAACACGCCATCACACCAATACCGACTGGAAGCTGTTCGTCTAGAAGATTCTCGAAGATAATCAGAGAATAGACTACGGAGTGAAGAGGACCTCTTGGCTCCGAAGCAAAAACATGAACTG
The DNA here is from genome assembly GCA_031834385.1 of Semotilus atromaculatus. NCBI lineage: Eukaryota > Metazoa > Chordata > Actinopteri > Cypriniformes > Leuciscidae > Semotilus > Semotilus atromaculatus. Next base: position 15,003,017 of record JAULUF010000035.1, on the reverse strand, counting down.
CATATTGCCGGCGTCCTCCTTTTATACCCATGAGGTGGGGCGGAGATGCGCCATGCAAATTCTGCAGACCCATGGCATTTCCCTTGCCATTGGCTCGTTTTGTAATACTCGAAGTTGATAGGCTTCTAAGCGAAACCCCAATCGTCGTCATCCGACGGAACTCGGAGTGACAACGATGGGGAACCATTTAACATACTGTAGGTAAAGTGTAAATAAATATATTGTTTGATTTCATGTAAATGTATTATCACCCACAGACCAACACTAAGCACATTAGTCATAAGTTTTACAGCTTATGATGCAGCAGGCTGTCACGAAACATGATCAATAAAATATTCTGTATAGTGTTGCATATTTTACAACTTTATTCTCATCTCACAACAAAGCTTTTTTTTTTTCTTACAAAACCCTGAAAATGGACGCAAATGGTCAGAAAATATTTATAAAAATTAAATAAAAACCCATAGTGATAGCAAATACTTAAAGGTTGGGATTGGTTGGCACAAGTTCTAAATCAAAGTCTCTTTTATACCTCTACCTTTATTTCTTATTCCTTTGCTTACACTTGGGTTTTCTGTTTCACCACAGATATTCAACTAAGGCTGAAACCCTGAATGGATGGTCATGGGCATAACATGAAAGAATGTTCAACAAGTTTATTGATGTGCTTGTCTGTTCTTTGTCAGTGGTATTCTGGTAAATGTGGTATTCTGACTGTATGTTCAGGCATCCATTCATCTTCAACATTCACACAGTATTTCACATGGGGTCATTGGTTCAGATGCATCATGGGAGTGAAGTGGGTGGGCAGGGGTGCACATTATGTGCTTTTGCCTCAGGAGAAGTCAGAGGTCACTGTGCTCTCTTGACACTTAGTCATTTCTGGCCATATGTTTAATGCACTGGATAGGACTGGTCGTATACTCAAGGACTGTAAATTTCATGCTTTCTGAAATATACGTGTATGCCTTTTTTTAATGATTTTGGCTGCATTATAGTTATTAAAACTAAAATTCCTTTAAAAAAAAATAAAAAATATTTACATCATTTTTTATTTTCCATTGTGCTAAGAAAGTGAAAAGATAAGGTAATTCAATATTGATTTTTATTTTTATTTATTTATTTTTTTTAAACACAAAGCATTAATTTCTTCAGATTGTATACACTGTGGAATGAAATGTATTTACCTTTTGGAATGGAATTTTAACACTGTCATAATATTATAAAAAGGGACATTTAAAAAAAATGTGTTGCCATAAATCATACAATGGTTCAAAATTCTTAACTCTCACAGTTGCATTATTAAACTTTCCATTATCAGGTGTGCATTTATTAATTTTTAAACCGAATTGCTGCAATGTTTCTCCATGGCATGGTAACTATTTGAAATACTTTGTAACAATACAATAGCAACCATTTAAAATCAACAAACTACATTTTAATATGCTCACCAACGGTTAATGAGACCACCATAAGAGACTGAAATCCAGCAAATGGCATAGTGTCATTAAAATTATAGGTTTTGTCCTGCCATTTAGTTTTACAAAACGTGGTCATTTGAAATACTAAAACGATTAGCATGGTTAAAAGAGAGGAGTGACAAGGAGGGGTGAAGGGGTGAGACAGATCAACACACGGAGATGAAACAGAATTACTTTTGTTAGTGCTGTGGCAAGTGTTTGCATTTGATTGAGGTGAAATGGTTCTAGTGATAATGACAATATGCTTAAGGCTGTGTGTGTGTGTGTGTGTGTGTGTGTGTGTGTGTGTGTGTACCTTCCTTCACGGCAAAGCCGAATTATTGCACATGGAATGGAACTATATAAACCTGTTACAACCCATTTAAACAAATATGTAAATCTGTTTATTTTCAATGTCTCCAGAGTGAAAGACAAACATGATTTACTACAAAATAATAATTTAGTCTATTATGTTTATTTGCAAGGTGTCTATTATAGACTCGTTTTCTTTTAGTAGTAGTGAAATATTAATTACATTAAAAATATTATAAGAATTATAAAATTATAATTAAAAAATATTATTAATAACAACTATTTAAAATTATAATTATAGCCAGGTTAAAATTAGTGTTGATTATTTTAATATTATAAACATTATATAAAGACATGCATGCATAACCTTTCATGTATAACCTTTGTGTAAGATTTCAAATAAATTACGTTATTTTGAACTGACTATTCGACAAAACTTATTAAGCAGCGCAACCGTTTTCAACATTGATAGTAATAATAGTTCCCCATCATTGTCACTCCGAGTTCCGTCGGATGACGACGATTGGGGTTTTGCTTAGAAGCCTATCAACTTCGAGCATTACAAAACGAGCCAATGGCAAGAAAATGCCATGGGTCTGTGGAATTTGCATAGCGTAACTCCGCCCCACCTCGTGGGCATAAAAGGAGGACACCGGCAAAATGCAGGTTATGTTTTCGCTTCGGAGCCAAGTTGTTTCTTCACTCCTAAGGCCATTCCTGACTGTCAGCTTTACAGACGAGACTCTCCAGTGTTGGTGTGACGGCGATTCCCCAGCGAGTGCACACTTCCTGCTTATCTGTGCAGTGGTTTGCCTGAGAGTGTGTTTCTCCCTGGGCGCTTCAACACTGAGTTTTCTCTCACTAAAAGAGCTTGCGCGTGGCACATCTTTTTAAAGATGTCTCGCCCGTGCACTTCTGGTTGCGGTAGACTGGTGTCAGCCTCTGATGGGCACGAGCGCTGTCTAGTGTGTTTGGGCATTGATCACGCTAGAGCAGCGCGTTCGTGGATGACTCATGTTCTCTCTGCAGGAACATGACCATTGTGTCATTACGGTCGAGACTCAATGAACTCGCTAGAGTGAGTCTCCTCATCCACACCCCGATCTAATGTCTCCTCGAGAGGCACTACTTCGGCTGGTGGCCAGGGTGACCTGAGGGTGACGGTGTGGCAGAAAGCGCCGACTGTTCGTCCGTGCACCACACCCCCCTCTTCAATGACGGTGCCCGCTAGCATGCATCTATCTTCGGATGCCCCGCATGTTTCTTTCGGCGTTACAGAGGATGATGCGATGTCTATCGCAGCATCACAAGGCGCGCCAGAGTCATCTGGAAGTGATGACTCGTCACAGCTGCCACCTTCCGGTGTGCATACGGCTGTGCTCGAGTCTGATCCAGAGATGACGGCCATGCCTCCCGGCCGCGGCCAACCCCAATACTTTTTTTCCAGGATGTGCATGATGAGATCTCGAAATCCTGGAAGACCCCCATGTCTTCTCGGGATCGCTCGTTGATCTCATCTGCCTTTCCTCCCCTCGATGGGGCAGCTACCCGTGGGTACACTGAGCTCCCCCCGGTTGAACGCTCTGTTGCGATGCAACTGTGTCCTCAGAGTGCAGAGGATCTCTTTTCCCGGTATGGACATTGACTCGGTCGCCATGTCGATAGGCTTACTAGCGAGCGCGCACAGTCACTGCTGACTTGTCTTCGACAGTTCGAGGGCAAGAGTGCGGTTCCACTGAAACTATTTCAGAGACTCCTGGGGCATAAGGCATCTGCAGATCTGCTCGGATTGCTTCATATGAGACAGCTCTGGCTTCGCGACCGAGTCCCGAGGTGGGCATGGCAACAAGGCACGCTCCGAGTACCAGTTACTCCGACCTGCCGTCAGACCTTCACCCCGTGGTCGAACCTCAGTTTTGTACGGGCCGGTGTCCCCCTGGAACGAGCTTCCCGGCATGTTGTTGTGTCAACAGATGCCTCCATCATGGGCTGGGGCGCCATGTGCAATGGACATGCGGCCGTGGGCTCCTGGACAGGACCCCACCGTCTGTGGCATGTCAATTGAGTTGTGAGTTGCTGGCAGTACGTCTTGCTCTGTACCGCTTTCAAGCACTGCTCACGGGTCAACACGTACTAGTCAGATCAGACAATACCGCCACTGTATCGTACTTCAACCATCAAGGTGGTCTACGCTCCCGCCGTATGTCGCAACTCGCTCGCCACCTCCTCATATAGAGTCAGAAGCATCTGAGGTCGCTTCGAGCCGTTTACATTCCCGGAGCCCTGAACTGTGCAGCCGACGAGCTTTTACGGCTTCAGCCCCTCCCTGGAGAATGGCGACTCCATCCCCAGTCGGTTCAGCTGGTTTGGGACTAGTTCGGGGACGCACAGATAGATGAGTCTGCCTCTCACGACTCGACCCATTGCGCCCTGTTTTATTCCCTGACTGAGGGCACGCTCGGCACGGATGCACTGGCGCACAGCTGGCCGCGGGGTCGCAAATATGCGTTTCCCCCAGTGAGCCTTCTTGCGCAGACCTTGCGCAAGGTCAGGGAGGACGCGGAGCAGGTCATTCTGGTCGCGCCACACTGGCCCACCCGGACCTGGTTCTCCGAACTAGTACTCCTCGCGACAGCACCTCCCTGGCCAATCCCTCTGAGGAAGGACCTCCTTTCTCAGGGACGGGGCACCCTATGGCACCCTTCCACAGAGGTTCCATAGATCGGGACGAGGGTCCCGGGAGGCAGGTTTGAGTACCCTACCACGCCTATGCGTTGAAGTGGAACCTCTTCGTTAACTGGTACTCTTCTCGCCGAGAAGACCCCCGGAGATGCTCGATCGGTGTTGTGCTTTCCTTCCTTCAAGAAGGGTTGGAGCGAAGGCTGTCTCCTTCCACCCTCAAGGTATATGTTGCCGCTATTGCCGCACACCATGATACAGTAGAAGGTAAGTCTGTGGGGAAGCACGACCTGATCGTCAGGTTCCTGAGAGGAGCAAGGAGACTGTATCCTCCTCGCCCTCTTCTCGTTCACTCTTGGGACCTAGCAGTGGTTCTAACTGCCCTGCAGAGTGCTCCCTTTGAGCCTTTGCAGTCAGTTCTCCGTTGACAAAGCGTGCCTGGAATTCGGGCCGGCTTACTCTCACGTGATCCTGAGACCCCGGCCTGGATATGTGCCCAAGGTTCCCACCACTCCCTTCCGGGACCAGGTGGTGAACCTGCAAGCACTGCCCCTAGAGGAGGCAGACCCAGCCTTGGCACTGCTCTGTCCAGTACGTGCTCTCCGCACCTATGTAGACAGAACGCAGTGTTCAGGACCTCGACCAGTTCTTTGTCTGTTATGGTGGGAAGCTGAAGGGAAAGGCTCTCTCCAAGCAAAGGTTGTCTCACTGGATAGTGGACGCCATTGCTTTGACTTACCAGCAGCAAGGTCGACCGTGCCCCCTTGGTGTGACTGCCCACTCCACCCAGAGTGTGGCATCCTCTTGGGCTCTAGCGCATGGCGCCTCCCTTACAGACATCTGCAGAGCTGCAGGCTGGGTGACACCTAACACATTCGTCAGATTCTACAATCTTCGAGTTGAGCCTGTGTCCTCTCATGTACTCGCTTCAACCAGCTAGTACCGGACCCACTCAGGTGTCTTCGCTTGCTCGCCATTCCACTCCACGGACTGGATACGTGCGATATTTCCTCTGGAGAGCTTCCCCGACCAGCCCTGAGTTCCTCCAGCACTGCTGACGTTGACGCCAGTGTCTATTGCCTGCGCGTTGGCTAGGTGCCTTCCGTGTGCATGGTCCCTTCCCTAAGCGCCCCCCACATGTGTATTTCCATTGTAAGCCTCTCCCTTGGCAAGCCACCTTGCCACCCCCTGGGGTTGAAATATTCCACCTGCGGCTGGACACCCCAGTGTTCTCCATATGCATCCCTCCGGGTCATATGTGTATTCTCTAAGTCCCCCCCTCCCGCTGGGCTGGCATTAATTGCATATTTCCTCTGAGATATGAGATATGCTTCCCAGTGTACCTTGGTATTCCTGTGCTAAATAGGAGTCTTTCGTCCGTGCCAGTCTCACGACAGGGATCTCAGGTTTACGCAGGGCACTGGAAGACAGCTGTGAAGGTGGCGTGATTAGACTGGTAACCCCAATCGTCGTCATCCGACAGAACGTCTCCATTCCCCGCTCGGGGAATGAGGGTTACATACGTAACTGTTTCTTGAGCAGCAAATCAGCATATTAGAATGATTTTTGAAATAGTGTGACTGAAAATTCAGCATTGCCTTCACATGAATAAATAACATTTTAAAATATAAATAGAAAACAGTTTTTTTTAATTATTATAATTTTTCATGATATTACTGTTTTACTTATCAAAATAGTTCAGCCTTGGTTAGCATAAGAGACATCTTTCAAACACATTAAAAAAAAGAATCTTACCGTCCCCAAACTTTTAACGGTAGTGTATACATATTATAATTATAGTTTGTTCCTTGACAAAAAAAAAAAAAGCTTCATGTGTACTAAAGTTTATAAGAACACATTTACATTTACTACTGTTATCATTGTATTATATTATTCATGTATAACAGCAGAATATGGGGTATGTAATTTTTATGAAGCATAAACATTGCAACATTTATATGCATGTATTGGAATCTGTTATGACAACTAGCTTCAGTTTCTCATGTTGAGAAATCACAAATGACGATGGTAACACAAACTTTCAAAAAGAATGACTCTCATAAGGGCACAGCAATCGTAGACACCGTTTCATTGTTGTCGGTGTAGATCTCCCTCTTTCTGGCCCCTTTGTGCAAGCTTTTCATTCCCTTGATATTCCTCTCATTTTACATATCCCCCTTTTTGTGCCACAGTTGATTGAACAGCTTTCTAATTTCCCCAAATACCTCGGTTAGATCCCTTCTATCTCTTCATCATCCTCTCATAATCCCTATTCCCTTTTCCTTTCCTCTTCTACCTTTACTCTAATGCCACAACTTGCTTTTTTCAGTGTCCTACTACTGTGCTAATCTGCAGAAGACAGCTTTTTTCCTATTGTGTGTTCATTCCCTCTCTTCTCTTCGAAGTTCTTTTTTCCTCCATTGTTTCCCTTTATTAATTATATTTTTCTTTAATTTATCTTGTTTCATTCTGTGCAGTAATTATGCTCACACATGCACCTTTTTCTATATTTATAACTATGTCCAAATCACCACAACTCCTCTTTTTTCTTTGATAGTTGAACAGTGAAATATTTGAGGTTTCAGTTAAACAAAACAGAAAATACAAAACTAATAGACACATACACCTGTGCAGTCCAACACTGCCTTTGGGGCCCTGGCAAAGTCTTGGTGGGTTGCCATAGTAACCCTGACCACCAACAAAATGCCAGGTGTCTGAAGACATACTGTTGGCGCCACTGGGTCTCCAGCCCCTCCCTGCATGGGCCGTCTCACTCTACAGTCTTCCCATGATGCCTCCTTGTCTCTGAGAGGCCAGATAAGCAGAGGACTGAGGGAATTTTAACTCACTGAACTTTACTTTTCATGAAAAGGGAATTATTCTGAGCATATTGCAAGAAGAAAAAATGCTTTTGATAAATCAATATGACATGTCAAAGGTTGCTGTGCTTGAGTATTCAATTTTTTGGCATTAGTTCTCACTCTTGCCAGCAGCTTATTAGCAAATTCCCCATGCCATCTTCCTGTGGCTAGCTTGAGGTCATCATTAAGCAGCTGACAAATTAGACTGACACCTCCCGACTAGGGCGACTGTGGGCTGTCTGCAGCATCTACTTCACGACTGTCTCTCTCTCTCTCTCTCTCTCTCTCTGTTTCACTCTCTTCTCTTCCCACTCTCCTTGTTTTCTGAGATCTCCTACAGTCCGACCTGGCCAAAGGCATTCAGTTGGCGGCTCTCCACGTGGCACAAAAGTGCCGCAGCATTCCTTCTGTCTGTGGTTAATCTGTAGTGTCAGCCCGCTTTGGCCGGGCCGCACTGAAGCACAGGGAATATTAAAAAGCCCAGCGGCAGAATTCCTATGGAGCAGAGATGAGGAGGGAGAAAGAGCTGGAAGGAGGGAGAGAGTGAGGTCAATTAAGGTTGGGTGGTACAGCCAACAGCAAAGCGTGAAGTTTCAATCGCGAGATGAAGCAGAGGAATGGATCACTGGCAGGATGATGACCGTATAGGTGCATATGAAATTTTAAAGTTTACTACAGGCACCTTTTCTTGCACTACTAAATCCATGAAGCCAGTATATTTTAGAAAAAGTATATTTTTAGACCATGTTTCTGTACCTTTTGCCTTGGTTTTTGTCTCCCAATTGATTAAATAACATAAATTTGCATGCATTATTATATTAGAAAAATTATTTGAGAGCGTGTCAAATGGTGGGACACTGCAGTCAAACGGCAGGACAATTCACGTTATTATTTTCACACAGGTAATAACAGTTAGACTCCAGTGTACTATTCACACAAAAAAGTAAAGCTTTGGCTTTATATATCCATATTAAATCTGAAAATGTCCCTTTCTTGTATGTGTGAGGTGTCACGCTGCATGACTGAATGAATCAACATGGAACTGATACCACATAAATATATTATTAAAGGTACAATACCTAAGATTTTTGCATTAAAATATCCCAAAATCACCAGTGTTATATATTTTGTTAAGGTGATAACTTACAATATTCCAAATGTTTCAAACAATTTTTAAATCGCGAGAAAATTGCGATTTTAACCAAGGAAACGGGGCGTGTGAGCAGGGGTGAGCTGGTAGTCGCCAGTCAATCGCGTCATATCCGCGTTACCCTCGGTTTCCGCTCGTACTGCGTGGAGTCCTGGGCTGCGTCCGAAATCGCGTAACACAAATTAAGTTATTTTTAATGAAATCTGAGAGATTTCTGTGCCTCCATTGACAGCTACGCAATTACCACATTCACGCTTCAAAAAGTTAATAGAGATTGTGAAACTATTTTTTTCTGACGGGACGCGATCCCTTTATATGATGAACGGATTGAATTTAGGTTTTTATTCACATATAAACATTCATCAACAGTTCCAAAAGAACCAGTGAGGTTCATTCTCTTGTGTTACACATCACGATTGAGCTTCCTCAAGAACCAATGAGGTTAATTCTCGTGTATTATGCAGCACGTTTGAACTTCCTCAAGAACCAGTGAGGTTCATTCTCGTGTTAAGCAGCACGTTTGAACTTCCGCAAGAACCAATGAGGTTAATTCTCATGTGTTACTCAGCATGTTTGAGCTTCCTCAAGAACAATGAGGTTCATTCTCGTGTGTTATGCGGCACGTTTGAGCTTCTGCAGGAACCAATGAGGTTTGTCGTTGCGCGTCAAGCAGGTTCGGAGGAGTGAACTAACCTTAGTTCCCTTTCGTTGTCACTTTGAGTTACGCCGAATGACGACGAAATGGGGTTTCGCTAAGAAGCCTATCACCTTCGAGTATTACAAAATGAGCCAATGGCAAAGAAATGCCATGGGTCTGCGGAATTTGCATAGCGTAACTCCGTCCCACCTCGTGGGTATATAAGGAAGTACGCTGGCAACATGCAGAAATGTTTTTGCTTCGGAGCCAAGAGGTCCTCTTTACTCCTGCAGCCTGAATTCTCTCTGAGTGTCACAGAGTATTGTTCGAGATGAGCAGCTCTCCAGTCTTTGTTGGTGCTAAGGCGATTTACCAGCGAGTTTCACATTCCTGCCTGCTGATCTGTGCAGTGGTCTGCATCCAGCGTATGTGTTTTCCGCTGGCCGCTTCAGCACGGGCTGCTGAGCGTCCTCTCACAAAAAGAGCTTTCACGTGGCACGTCTTTTTAAAGACGCTCTGCCCGTGTATTTCTGAGTGCGATAGTCTGATAGATTCAGCTAATGGGCACGAACGCTGTTTTGATGTATTTGGGCTTCGATCACGTTCAGACAGCGTTCGGGGATGCATCAAGTTCTCACTCGGGAACATGATCATTGCAATGTTATGGTCGAGACTCAATGATCTCACTAGAGCGAGAGTCCCCTCATCCACACCCCGATCTATTTTCTCCACGAGAGGGAATACTTTGGCTGGTGGCCAGGGTGACCAGAGGCAGCTGGTGTGTAACAAACCCGACGAATTATCCTCGGTTCACACACCCCTCCTTCACAATGCAACCCGTATGGTTTCCGGATGAGTTCGCTGACCAAAAAAAATCTAATCAAAAAGTCACGTCTCATCTGGCGCCCCGGCAGATGAAATCATGTCTATTGCCACCTCACAAGGTGAGCTGGAGTCCTCTGGACATGAAGGTTCGGCTGTGTATTGCCGAGTCTGATCCAGAGTTGACAGCTATGCTTTCCCGAGCCGCCGCGAGTTCGGGCTTGTGCGGTACCTTCCGCCTTGTCCCAAGCACTCAAGGCTGATGATTGGTATTGTGGGCGGCGACCCCAATTCCTTTCTACCCTGAAGTGCATGAAGAGGCCATGAGTTCGTGGGAGTCTCCTTTGACTATTCGCGACTGCTCAACTGCCTCTTCCGCCTTCTCTGCTCTCGCAGAGGCCGCGGCCAAGGCTACACTGGGGTTCCCCCCGTGGAGTGTTCTGTGGCAACAAGTCTGTGTCCACACAGCGCCTCCACCTGGCGTTGCAACCCTAAGCACCCCTCCAATGCCGGTAGGTTTTTTGTCTAGGCAAATACCTGTAGAAGTTGCGGGGAAGGCTGCCGCCTCACTGGATTCTTATGCACGAGGGCAGGGCTGATTCAGGGCTCATCTAAGAGCTGCGTGCCACCACCGTTCTCGCTCTGTAAGTGATGGTGACCACATGTTCAGGCTAAGTGGCGCTCCTGACGCGGACAGCTCAGAGATGGGCAACAGTTCTGTCAAGGATGTGGTTGCAGGGAAACTCCTTCCCTCTGGGGCGGGCCGCGGGAGAATCTACGCCCTAATGTGGTGTAACAGAACTAACACCCCCATCTCTGAGCTTCCAGAGTGTGCGGATGACAGTGTGTGCCGCTTAAAAGCCTCGCCACTCTCATCCCTCTCTGTCGCTTTGCCTCCCTAGTCTGGGTCAGTCATACCATCTCGCTGCCTCACAGAGGGTACATCTGTGGTTCCCATGACCCCACTGGTATAGTTTCTGGTTTCTTGGCTTCAGCTTCCCAACCTATCTTGCTGGGTCACCAGGACCATCAGGCTCGGCTATGCGATTCAGTTCGCACGATCTCCTCCCCGTTTCCGGGGAGTCCGCTTCATGCTGATCGGTGCCAATGCCCCTGTCATGCGACCGGAAGTCGCTACCTTACTGGCGAAAGGTGCGATCGAGATGGTCCCTCCAGCTGAAATGAAGTCCGGCTTCTACAGCCCCTACTTCATTGTACCGAAGAAATCCGGTGGGTTACGGCCAATCCTGGATCTGCGAGTGTTCAACCGATCTCTTCACAGGCCCTGTGCCTCCACTGCTGCATGTCTTAATACTGCTGTCTCCCTCCACCCTCAAAGTTTATGTTGCCGCTATCGCCGCACATCATGTCGCAGTTGAGTCCATTGGGAAGCACAACCTGATCATCAGGGTCTTGAGAGGAGCCAGGAGACTGAATCCTCCTCGCCCTCCTCTCGTACCCTTTTGGGACCTCTCAGTGGTCTTATCTGCCCTGAGGAGTGCTCCTTTTGGATATGTGGATATGTGCCCAAGGTTCCTACCACTCCCTTTCGAGATCAGGTGGTGAACCTGCAAGCGCTGCCCCTGGAGGAGGTAGACCCAGCCTTGGCATTGCTCTGTCCAGTATGTGCTCTCCGAGCTTACGTAGACAGGACGCAGTCTTTCAGGACCTCAGACCAGCTCTTTGTCTGTTATGGTGGGAAGCTGAAGGGAAAGGCTCTCTCAAAGCAAAGGTTGTCTCACTGGATAGTGGACACCATTGCTTTGGCTTACCAGCAGCAAAGGTTGACCATGCCCCCTTGGTGTGAAGGCCCACACCACTCGGAGTATGGTCTCCTCTTGGGCTCTAGCGCATGGCACCTCGCTAACAGACATCTGCAGAGCTGCAGGCTGGGCGACACCCAACACTTTCGCGAGATTCTATATTCTCAGAGTGGAGCCAGTATCTTCCCGTGTACTCACTTCAACTAGCCGGTAACTAGGATCCGCTCAGGTGTCTTCGCTTGCTCGCCATTCCACTCCACGGACTGGATCAGTGCGATATTCTCTAGGGATGTCCCGATCAGGTTTTTTTGCCCTCGAGTCCGAGTCATTTGATTTTGAGTTCCGATACCGAGTCCCGATCCGATACTTATATAATACATAAAAAAAGAATAAAGAAGAGCGAAAAAACAGATCTAGGATGTTCCTTATGTTTTTATTTAATTCACCTTATTTTAACATTCAACAACTCTGTTAACAAACAGAGCACTTCTATGAGGTAGCTTGAACAATCAAGTAATAAATAACATAAATTCTTCACTTTTGGCCTTTAGTGCAACAGTAATAGAAAAAGTCTAATATAAAAACAAATAGCCTAGCACCTCAACTTCAAATAGGCTACCCGGCAGGCATGTAAACAAAAAATAAAAAGTGTTTCAAAAGTGTATAAAAAAAATAATGAGAATATATATACATTAGGGGTGTAACAGTTCACAAAATTCACGGTTCGGTTCGATACGATACAGCAAAAAGAACAAAATGCCAGAGACATTTCCTATTTATTAAAAGAAAAAATATTTTTAAATAAGTTTGAGTTTTCCTACATCTTGAAACTTTCAGGTTTATAAATGGGGGTAATCTTTGAAGGATGAACAAATAATGTTTTGGTAATCACATTAAAAATGACATTTAAATATATATTTATATAATATTTGAGTTTTGAAGTGCAACATTAAATCCATGTTCATTCACGGCACAGCGCTGTTTGATCTAATAGTGATCTAGGTTAATAACTGAGAAATTTGAATGCTTCTCACTAGATCTCGCAGCGATGTTATTACTTCAGTGGCGAATTCAAATGTTTTCTTCACTGGACCTCTTAGCACTGTGTCGCTTGATCTCGCGCTGCACAGATGTTGCTGGTCCGAACTGATAAATGGTCCGTTAAGCTCAATATAATGAGTAGCGCAGTTTCGTTCCGCTCTCATTACGTTTGCCATTTGATGTTGCGCAACGTTGTGGTGATCGCGCCAGAGCGCGGATTTTGTCGGCAGGAAAAATGGTCCTAGGAATCGTTCGGTTTGTATGCTTACCGAACCGGAACCCTTGTACCGAAATGGTTCAATTACGAATACATGTACCGTTACACCCCTAATTTACATATATCCGAGTCCTGATCGGGAGGTAACGTCCGATTCCGATCGAGTCTGAAACCACGTGATCGGGCCCGATTTCCGATCGCGTGATCGGATCGGGACATCCCTAATATTCTCCTCAGGTGAGTTTCCCCGAGAAACCCTGAGTTCCTCCGGCGCTGTTGATGTCAACGCCAGAGTCTATGCCTGCAGCAGCTTCGCGTTGGCTAGGTGCCTCCATGTGCATGGTTCCCATCTGGTGACCCCCACATGTGTATTTCCACTGTAAGACTCTTTGCGCATGGGTGGGCATTATGTTCGGGTGCGCATTATGTTGCATATTTCCACTGAGATATGCTTCCCAGTGTACCTTGGTATTAGGTATTTGGTATTATGGTGTTAGTCTCACGACAGGGAGCTCACACTTACGCAGGGCACTGGAAGACAGCCGAGAAGTAGGCGTGATTAGAATGGGAACCCCGTTTCGTCGTCATTTAACGTAACTCTACGTAACTCGAAAGGGAACGTCTCGTTTACGTATGTAACCCTCGTTCCCTGAGTAGGGAACGGAAACGTTACGTCTCCTTGCCACTTCCGCTGTACCGCTGGAAACACCTGAGTTCAGTCTCGGCTCCTCAGCAGGAAACATGCAGACATGCAGATGCATGTTGCCAGCGTACTTCCTTATATACCCAGGAGGTGGGGCAGAGTTACACTATGCAAATTCCGCAGACCCATGGCATTTCCTTGCCATTGGCTCATTTTGTAATACTTGAAGGTGATAGGCTTCTAAGCAAAACCCCATTTCGTTGTCATTTGACATAACGTCTCTGTTCCCTCTGTTTCACGAGAAACAGTTCTCTCTGTTTCACGAGAGTTACATACGTAACCGAGATGTTTTTTGGTGAACTAACCTTTTAACAGGAGACATGAGTTATTTTGTCTCAAACTTATGAGTTTGAAAAACTATACAAAAACTTTCATTTTTGTGAGCAGATTCATACGATTTCTGACATATTTCTGTAGAAGGGAGTTGTATAATCATCAGTTTAACATTAGAAACATGTGAAATTACTATCATACATGATATCCACCTGAAGTTAAAGTTTCCATGAAAATCTAAAAGATTTAAGTCAAGTCAAGTCACTTTTATTTCTATATTGAACTTACAAAATACAAGGACAAAAACTCATTTTGAGGTAGAATAACCTATGTTTCATTACTGCATTATATTTTGATTTGTGATCAGGTTAATATATGTTAAATTAAAGAGTTGGTATCATCTATTGTAAACTAGTTGATCTTCTTTAATTGGATAACATCATCTTAAACCAGAAATGTTAATGTAAAAATTATGTTTTTGTTGATGCTTTGAGAGTGACTATACATGCATACAGTATTTTTAGTTTTTTAACTATTAGCCCTCTTTGTGTTTGTTACCTGTTTCCAAATTACATATTTTATATTTTGGTGTGTGTGTGTGTGTTGTGTAATGTGTGAGTGTGTGTGTGTGTGTGTGTGTGTGTGTGTGTGTGTGTGTGTGTGTGTGTGTGTGTGTGTGTGTGTGTGTGTGTGTGTAAGTAAAAGAGAGAGAGTGAGTTTGGCGGGATGTCTGCTCCACAGCGACTGCCTGCAGAACCTCTCCCAGGGTCAGTGAGTGCAACTGTTACCCAGAATCCCTCAGCATAGTCCTTCAGTGAAACGAAAAACATGCTGCTCCTTTAAGAGCATGAAACAGGAGCCGGCTGTGTGCCCCTACCAGAGACACACAGTCAGCCAAGAGAGAGGGAGAGGTGGGGGGTGGGGTGGGGTAAGAGTTGAGGAGAGGGGTGGGGTGGGGAGGATAGAGAGATACAGACAGAGTGAAACGAAGGTAATGTAAAAAAAAAAATGAGGAGAAAGAGTGTCTGAGAGATGAGCGATAGGAAGAAGCCAAAGATGAGGGGCAAGAAATAAAGGGAATGACAGAGAATGAGCGGGAATCAGAGAGGAACCAACAGAGGTTAAAATACAGAGCCAAATGGCAGAAAAGAGAGATATTCTCCTCCATAAAGCTGTGCAGTTGCCATTATTCGTAGTTTATCGTGCTGAAAGGACACAGTCACTGTTGTTGCTAGGAGAAAAAAGGTGCCGTCCTCTCTTATTGGCTACGAGTAGCTCCATTATCCAATCAGAGAGCTCTGGTATCAGCGAGAGAGAGAGAGAGAGAGAGAGAGAGAGAGAGAGAACGGGCCACACTACAAGACCTGATTAATATGTTAGCCATGTTTTGTGGGTTAAAATAAGTCTGGGAGTAAAATGTATTGATAAAACAATGGTAACATTGGAGTCTATGTTGCTGTCTTATTGCATGAGACTTTTTTCAAATAAGTCTTTTTGTATTTTCCTGGGATTGCACGGTCATTTCTAAGTGTAGGTGCTATCAGGTATGCAATATTCAGTTTCTGGTTTTATATGTGATACAAGCATACAAGCAAGACCTTCAACTAAAATACAATATACCTTAAATGTCCTACAATAAGTCGGACATCAATAGGTCTAAATGGTTATTTTCTGGAATGTCTTGTCCTCTGTAGTTGTTATGGTAACCATAAGCACCAATGTGTTGTTAACATGTCCAGCAAGGATGTATGTTGTGTATTGTTTACTAAATAGATGTTTTTGTGGAAAAACTATTTGTTAAATCCATATTTTCACTACTGGTGGCTAATACCTCAGGTTCGGTGTGGCATTAGACCATGTTATTGTGCATTCAAAGACATTTGTTGCCAACAAAATGAAAAAAAAAAAAAACCCACTCTTTGCAAGATATTAAGCCACAAACATGCTTGTTTACTGTACTTCGGCTCAAAATGTAAGACATAGGACTGGACAGAGACATTCTTCTGTGATCTTCAGTCTTCAACATCAGGGGTCGTCTTCAAACCTTTTTCAGCCAAGGACCCCTTAGTGGATATGAGAGATGAAGCAGACCACCTGCTAGATGTTTTATAACACTGGCTTATGGAAACACATATAGTACAATATGAATGAATTCACATAGATTGTGAATCATCATAATAATAATAAATGTTTCTTGAGCAGCAAATCAGCATATTAGAACGATTTCTGAAGGATCATGTGACGACTGGAATAATTCAGTTTTACCATTAAAGAAATAAATTAAAATAGAAAACAGTTATATTTTACTGTCTTCAGTTTATAGACTGCAGCTTCATCATGGGTGACTAAAGCAACACTGGACCTGTAGAGTGATCTGGAACTTCACATCTGGTGTTTTGGTCTGTGACATCTAGTCAGATGGAGGTCATTTTGACATTAAGCATGAATTCACATACTCTGTAATGATACACATATGGAAATTCATTCATTTTATTTCAGCAACATTCTGTGAGCCATCAAAGCTATAAAGACATTTCAGTACTTGTGCCTGCAGTGATTTCTTTTTGAAAATCAAACACAGCGTTGTATGATCAGAGTTGTTAGCAGGAAAGTTCTGCAGGGATCCTATTTTTTACTTTCTTTCTCAGTCCTTTGTTCCCTTCTTCGTAGATATTTGTTTCCGCTCAATGTGTCGGTAGTTGTTTGAAGTGGAGGTTCAGCAGCGGAAGCTTTGAGTGCAGGTGTCTGAGTGGGATTTGCAGGGCAAAAAGGCGAGCGCACACACATATATACACAGCTGTCTTTGTTGTGACCACCACCTGGTTAGTGTATTGGTTTAGGTCCCACCGCTGCTTTCGATCATTCATTCATTCATTCATTCATTCACTCGCTTCTCAAATTTTAATTAATTGTATATTTCTTTTTCTTACACTCTTAAAAATAAAAAGAAGGTTCCCCAAAGAGCCTTTTTAGACAACAGTTCTTAAAAGAACCATTTTTTTTGTTTTTAGTGTGAAGAGTATTTTAATAATCTGAAGAACCTTTTTCAAATTTAAAGTATACCTTTTGTGCAGTGGAAATGTTCCAGGAATGTCAAAGGTTCTTTATGAATCTATCGATGGCAATAAAGAGCCACCACACCAACATTGAAGGCATTGGTCTAGAACAAAAGCTGAAGTGTGGATGTGTAGCGAAAAAAAAGAGAGGGATGGAGAGACACAGGGACAAACAACCCATGCTGTGTCTCTCACCCAAACACACATACAGATACAGGGACAATAACAGCACTGTGTACGGGGAAAGAAGATCCGGCAGGTCGAGATACCACAGGAGAGCAGTGCCTCTGTCTGTCTGCATCTGCTCTGCTCTGCCTGCTGTTTGATGTGCAGGGGATTAGGGGAAATCTGAGAGCTCCCAATTTAGCCGAGCCACGGAGAGATTCACATGCAAAAGCACATACACTCACACGTTGCACACATATCTCTATATAAACTGAATGAATGCACTATCGGTTAATGAAAGCTTTTCAGATATATAGTTTGTTGCATAGAATGAATGTATAAGGTTGTTTTTACATCAGGTTTATGACTTAACTCAGGCATACCTGCTATGAGTGTTTGCTGCTCCCTAGTGGAGAAGAAAGGTATAGCAATCCGTCTCTCTGTTGGATGCACGTCGTCAAGATTACCTCAACAAACGTGTATTAGAATGTGAAATGATGTGGAAAAAAACTGGACACTTTCCTGTTTTGCTTGCTTTGTAAATGTTTTTTTATATATATAAAAGTGGACTGTATGTATTAAGACATGCAGCAGAGAGCATAAAGTATTGTGAAAATATTTATCACAATAATTGTGATCATCAAGTTACAAATTTGAAATGTGTAAAAAAACAAAACATAATATAATATATATGTGTAATATATAATAAAAAAAAAGAAACCATAAAAAGTAAAAGGCATAATACACAAGAAGAGTAGTCTTTAAAATGTTACTTTGCAAAGAGGTAGAAAGTTGATACAAAGCTGTATGGTGATCATCTGTTGCCATTTAACCAAATAATAATATGCTTATATTGGCACTTCTGGGCTTTTTTTATTTACAAAAATGGTTCTGTCTTAGGAATTACATTCAATGCAATGAACTTGTTTTCTTGATGGAATTAGAAAAATTCTAACAGCAAATATTAACCATTGCTGCACAAATGTTGTGTGCTCACGTTTGCTTTTAGAGTAGAAGAGAACAGCCTTTATGAAACACGCAGTTCATAACTGATACTATATTGAGCAAATAAAATTAGTTGCAAAGGTGTCATATTGTGGTATAAACATACAGTCCACAATTAGAAAAAAGAAAAACAATTAGCAAAGAAAAACTGAAAATGTATTGAGAAATCAAATGTGTATCAAAACTGAGCTTTTTGTGAACATTCATCATTCTGATATTATTAGGGTCATAAGTATTTCTCTCTTGTGGTTCACTATTATGTTTAGTAAAGGTTTCTTGCACCAAAAAACACAATTTAGTTACATTACCTTTACAGTCCTTTCTGACCCAGGATTCAAAAAGCTGTTTTTACCCGCATATAAACGCCTCTTTGCAAAGCTTATATTACATTCTGACAGGTCTACAAAAGCCAGAGACATCACAATGTTTGTATCTCTCAATCTTATTATTCTTATTGTTAAATACAAACAAAAGCATCTTCTGCTGCTCTTTAGAAATGATAGTATCTATTCTACTTCCTCCTCATTACATCACTGACTGGGTGAGCCAAGTTACTGAACACCAAATCATTAATGTATACGCTGTTTTTCTGACTTTGTTTCAGTAAATGGTCTTTTTTTAAATTAAATTTGTAAAATTGTTAAATCGAAATAAACTCTTGTTTGTTGTATTTCAGTCGAGGTACAATTTCTCACTGAGAACTAACTAACACTTTACAATAAGGTTTTTTTTTTTTTTTACATTAGTTAATGCATAAAACATTAGTTGACTAACATGAACTAACCATGAGCAATACATTTGTTACTGTATTGATCATCTTTGTTAATGTTAGTTAATAAAAACACAACTGGTCATTGTTTGTTCATGTTAGTTCACAGTGCATTAACTAATGTTAACAAATCAAAATTTTGATTTTAATAATGTATTAGTGAACATTTACATAGATTAATAAATGCTGTAGAAGTGCAGTCTTGTAAACTAATTTTAACTACTGAAACCTCATTGTAAAATGTTACCAACTAACTGTTACTATACAGTATGTTGTTCTTTAAAAAAAATATTAGATCAATCTGTGGAGGATGTCTCTGGACTAATTTCATAGAAATATTATTTGCTTTCAGTAGTAGCAGCTGAGTGGTGTATTAGCCATTTTGAAGAGCTACTTGTCATTAGATGTTCTTTTGTTGGAGGGATACCAAGAGCTTCATGCGCTGGGATTGAAGACTCCATGGAATCCATAAGGAATGTTGACAGGCACTTCAGCTCTTCCCAGTTCTTCAAACGTTTTGGCATCTAGGACTAAGAGAAATGTACTCTTATCCTGCAGAGAGAGGAGAAAGAAAGGGTTTAGAGTTTAGATAAAAGACGCATTTATAACAAAATTAATAACATTTAATTTCTCAACTGACTTTTCTTAACACGTTTCAATTTCAGGTGATATATAGAGCTTATGTTTTTATTTTTTTAAATATTTTTTTTAATGTTTTTGTTTTTTTTAACACACATTCAGGGTACCTTAACTGGTGTGATGATCACAGACAGGATGACTCCATCGTCCTCTTTCTCAGAATTGGGTGAAGGAATGAAGACAGGCTCTGATGGGTAGAGATCAGGTTGGCGCCATACCTGTAAATCAAGTAATTTAACAAACCTATAAACACTCTTAACATTGTGAGCCAAATGGACAAGAAAAGTTTTACTGCTGTCATATATTACATTTGTTTGGACTTTTTGGTCATTGTAGGTATCAGTCATAGTCCAAGTTTAGCACATATGGTCATAATTTGATCTCACCTTGAACTTTTTGCTCTCCAGATCCATCTTAATTAAGGAGTCACCCACTAGGTGGCGGAAGCCACAACCATAGTAGTATCTATAAGGTTTGGTGTTATATTTGGCATAGTTAATATGAGGAAACTCCAAGCCACCATAGTCTTTCAGGTCTTCACCATGGAGATCCTCAAATGTGCAAAACACCTGTGAGAGAGACATTATGTAATCCTATAAGAGCTGAAGACTCACAAACTAGCAAATGCACATTTTGTGACATTTATCAATCACTGTTACCTTGAGCACAAAAAAATTAGTCACTTATGCTCACAGTGGCTGCATTTATTTAATCAAATATACAGTAAAACAGCAATATTGTGAAATATAAAAATTTTAAATTCCTTTTTTATATATATTTTAAAATGTAAAAATGCTGCTTTTTCAGTAGCAATTACTCCAGTCCTCATAGTCACATGATCATTCAGAAATCAATTTTACCTAATTTGGTAAAAAAAAATCTTATTATGAAATGTCTTATATATGAAATATTTATTATTAACAGTGTTAAAATTGCTGTGCTGCTTAATATTTATACATTGATACATTCTTTGAGGAACAGAAAATTCTAAATATTATAAATATATTCACTGTAAGTGTGCTGTGTGTGCCAGTAGAAAGGCTGGCAAATATAAGCAAACAATACTATAGACCAGATTCCATGAAGGACTGTGAAGAAAAAACAAGCACATAATGCTGTTGTTACCAGCACAAAGACAACACCTGGTTTTTAGTTCGGCAGACAGCGGTGGCGGTGCTGTCAGGCCGTGTGTTGAGATTCTGTTCCAGTGGTGTTTCACTGGTGATGTTGAGAGGAAGCACAAAACGACGGGGAAGTGGCCGGCACATGGTGTTATACATCTGACAGAAAAATAGAGAGTGGCAGGACAAATGAGATTGTCATTTATGTAATAATAATAATAAACTGAGAGAGCGACAGGACTGACAGAATGTCATTTATGCTATAAAGAGATTTTAAGGAAGAACATCACCTCATCCAATGCCTCTCCTGACTGACGCAGGTTCTGGACGAGGAAGTTGTTTATGGCCTGGCCGTCGTCAGAGGAGCACATGTCTAGCATGAGGAATCCATCCTGCTCAAAAGCATTGATCTGATGGAAGGTGGACAAAGCCTTGGTGTAATACTTCACTGGCATCTCCTGCAAAGAGAGATGCTGAGTAGTTGGCTAAATTGTTAAGAAATCTTTAATTATTTTTTTTCCCTTAAATATAATCTGATAATGTATTCATGTTCTCCATCAGATTTCATTGAACCATATGAACCACAATCAGTGCAAATATAGAATAAGCTCATAGTGTCTCTGTGAGACTATTGTAATGATTGTTGTCTCACCTTTCCAGTTTGTTTGTCAATAAGGTGGAAAATGGTTTCCTGGTTGGGGTCCCAGTAAACACCCTCATTTAGGGATTTCCCCCTTAGTTTACCAGTCACTATCTTAAACAGATCCATCTTAATGGGCTGCTCGATGAACACTACATAGTTCTCTGACATGCCTGAAAGGTTCAGGAAAATAAAATGTTTTTCACATTCATATGATCGCTCCATTCATACTATATGATTACACCATTCAGAGTGCCTAGCAATACAATTACAGATGACTTAAGAACATACAGTGGATGTGCAAAAAAATTACACGTTAGTCATTGTTGAATGACTAACTGTCTGTCTAGGAGATCTGAAGATCATAAACATGACAGATTTTCTTCTTCACTCACCAAAGCTGTGATAATAAGAGGGTTTGGATTTGTCATGAGGGGTGATAGAGCATAATATCTTGGCTCCCTCTAGAGTATCCGTTGAACTGTCTCTTTCTGGGGGCACCCTGATGATGTTATAGAAAGCCCCTATAAAACACATCACAGCACAACATCATGCCTCATTAAGATTGGTCAGTATAAAAGGAGAAATTCGGAACCTAACCTTTGTTTGCGTATGAGTTGCCCATGTTGTAAGCCGTGCCATCTGGATCAATGTGTGGATGAGCAGTAGCACCGTTCACAGCTATGAACTTGCTCCAGTCCACCTACAAATAATCATCCTTCCTAAATTAGACATGACTGGTTGTTGGTCCAAGTTGGTGACTAAAAACTGGTTATTCTTCATACCTTCTGTTTGGACTTTAGAGTATCTGGATCCACTCTGTGCATGTAGTTTGTCTCTGTGCTGACGTAATAGTCACCCTTATATTTAACAAAGTTGACGCTGGCATTATCTGTTGGCTCTGGAATTAGAGAGAGAAAAATAAGTGTTACAAATACCTTTTATTTATTTATTTATTTTTGGACTGTAAGACTGGAAAAACTGGTTGAAGAATGATCACTGGTCTATGAGACACCTTGCTGGAAATTAACATTTGACTTCCCCCTCTTCCCCTGAGACAAAAGTCTCACCTTATCTACATTTCATTCTCTCTTTCAGGGACACCTAAAACTCACATAAGAATAGATATGGTTTAATGTGAATGATTATCATTGAGTATTATGTTTAGTATCATTTAAAATGTCTCAAGAGTGAGTGGTACAAATGTATCATTCCCAAAGAGTCAAACACAAGGTAATAAGGCTTTTTAGAAGTTTAGAGAAACTGGCACACAAAGGAGACCCTCTGTGTGAGACCTTCCCCGCTAATCGAATGCCGCCATTGGATCGATTTAGACGGGCCTTACAGGACTAATAGATGGCAATGGATTTAAAACCTTGAACTTTTTGACTCAAATGACCCTAATATTCGAAGGTATTTCTTATGTAATTTTGACAAAGCTGCTTGTTTTCAGACTTTTTTTTTATTAACAAAAACTGGGATTATTAATTAAGAATTAATTTTTTTTTTTTATCTATTAAAAATGATAGGCTATTAACGGTGCACTATATCATCAAAAGGTGTATACATCATCAAAATACCCCAATGTATCATCATCAAGTTTTTTTTGTTGAATAAGTCAATACATCATCAATGCTGCTTCTTTTTGGCTTGCCCTGATTCACTATGGTGAGACTATTCTAAGTGTTTATATTTTAGACCCTACGGCATGGTTTTTGCCGAAAATACATAATTTGCCTGTGCGTTAGAGCTTAGATCGGGCCCAAAAAATCAAGCCCGACCCGACCCGAGCCCGTGCATGTTGTGTCCGAGCCCGGCCCGGCCCGACACATTAACTCTGATTATGAGCCCGAGCCCGATTTAAACCCGACCATTTTTAATACGTGGGCCGTTATAACCGGGGGCGACGCAGGTTTTTTAACGCAGGTGCTGAAAGGGTGCTAGACCATATACAGGGGGGAGCTGCGCAATTTTATATATATATATATATATATATATATATATATATATATATATATATATATATATATATTCGATTCAATTCGGTGACAAGCGTCCCGAGAATTGATTTAATTTATGATGAGATGCTCCAGTTCACGTGGTGACCGCGGCTCGCCGGCGCCTCCATGTCATGATTATATTGTCTGTTATACTTGCTTCTTATTTTTTTAAATCCAGGCAATTGGTTGATGATAAACTTATTAAAATTAAGATACAATTTATACAAAACGAAATTCACTTTAAATAAAGGCTTTATTCAAAACAAAACGTAATGAAGTGGTCAAAATCATGCCTGCCCTGTACCACTCTCTCCCGATATTGCGCATCCTCATAGCCTACTCTGTTATATTCACAGAGTACTGTGAGTACTTCACAGAGTCTGTTACTTTCATAATCAACATGGAAAAAAATAACATTATAATATTTTTATTTTAACTAAAAATGAAACTAAATGCGCTTATTTAATGGCTACAACACGACGCTCTTTGTACAAATTGCTGCACAATGCACATTCATTTAATTCTGAATTTTGCACATAAGTTGAAAGGCATATTGCCTTTATTGCGTGCATTTAATTTGTATCTTTATGAATAATGTAACAAGGACGAAGCATAAACTGCGTTGTTTATTTATTCAGAATCGAATGGATCGCGAATGGATCCGAATGAAGAAACGTAAAAAAAAAAAAAAAAAGGTTCCATACCTCCGACTTTACTTCATACTTTCTCAGTTAATTATCCTGTTTTCATTTTTTTTCTTTACTTCTTCAAGCTCCATTTTGCACTTAACTTAAAGCACAGCGTGCGAGAGTGGAGGAGATGCTGCGCGTGACACGTGACGTGCTTGATCAAGGGCCCGACCCGACCCGACCCGAGCATAGTGGCGGGAAATATCGGCCCGGCCCGGCCCGCGGGTCGGGTCGGGTCGGGTCGGGCTCGGGCTCGGGCAGAGAATCTAAGCTCTACTGTGCGTGTCTCATTTTACACGTAAATAGAGAAAAGTTGCTCTGGTTAGTAGTGGTTAGTTGTTTGTCACAACGAGCGAGAAAGTTTGACATGGAGCACGCTAAATCTCTAACCTACATGGAATCAACCGTTTAAAAAAAACACTGAACAGAGGAGAGTCTGCTGGCGAATAGAGAACGCGACAGAGCTAGTAATACAGCGAGAATCAACATTGGCTTGGCTTGACGAGAACCAAGGGATTTGAAATGTTGTAAAAGTGAGATGCCGTTTTATTACTCAGCAGGCGAGTATGGTATTTTATGGTACCATATGAAGTAGCTTTCTGACAGAGTTAATTAAAGCATTATATTGTATTATGGATTGTTGTAGTGCTGTGCTGGAATTTATTTTACTGTGTCTATTAATGGGTACAATAACGTACTCAGCGAGTCAGCTTGAGATCCTTTCCATCTAAATAGTTTTTTTTGTTATGAAAAAGACCCAAATTCATCCACACAGTCACGCAGAGCCGAAGCACAACCAAAACAACATTCTATCACAAAATTTGTTTTTTTACTCTTAGAAGACTAAAAGTTACTAAAAGCCCCAGCCCCCTGGATAAGAACTACTGGTTTTAAAATGACAAAATTGTTTTTTACAGAGAATTAACCCACATATCCAAATGCAAACCTCATGATGGCATTAAGTAACACTTCCACCATACTGAGAGCTTAATGGATTTTCTCTCCATCCAGTGGTGGGTTTTGTTTATTCATTTCTTAAGGCATTGATATTAAAGATGGTTGTGCAATATTTGATCATTTTAAAAGACCCATATTTAATTGATAATTATCTCAGTTTAGTGTCCAGAACATTCTGCCAGCTCCATCTCAGCACTTTAGTAGTCGTGTCACTTTAGTTCATCCTAATTGAGTGCTTGCGGTGTATGATTTAAATGTGTTCTCATGATTACAGACATAGAGTTGTTTGTCAAGGACACACTTAAGACACACTTGGATGCTTCCACTGGCCACTCATGTTGTGCTGTTGAGCAAGGCCCTCTAAATACATACTCTTTCAGAAACAGAAAGAGCTTTTTGTAACCTCTTTAAAGCAGACAGCTATTCGTGATGTTTACATTTTCTAAACTGATTGAGATCCGTTTCACCAGCCAGCACAGCTAACCTCCTTACCATCATTCACACACATATTCAACATCTATACGTACTTATCATCTCAAATCTGGACAGGAAGCGCTGAAAAATGTTCTTGCAGGGATCAGGTAGGGCCAAAGTGCCAAACTCTGACACCATGATGCGGTTCCTCTCGCTGTTCTGCTTATACGAGTCGCTGCTCAAAAAACGGCTTCTGTATGTCACCTGACCGTCCTCAATCCGAAAGCGATGCATCAAGGCCATGCCATCAAACCAGTGGTTATAGCTGAGGAAAAATTGACGTGAGCCAGAATATGCATGTTAGAGTTTGAAAGACTTATCATTGTGATCAAACAAATCACAAATCGAAATTTAGAATAACAGTCTTGTGTGAAAGGTTTCATTAGTTGGCCCTAGTTTAGTCACTACCTCCACCACAGCATATCCCAAATTACTGAATTACACCTTTCCAAATATCATTAGCTGTACAGCCAATTACTGCTAACCAAACATAGATGAGTTAATTTATTTTACTATTCCTTACTGAAGACTAAAAATGTACTGTTTAACGTTATTTTTTAGTATTATTTTTCTTTATTCGTTTTTTAATAATAATTTCCTATTTTGTGAAGTCAGAGATGTTGTACATGTACAGTATATGTGCATGTGCTGAGCAGAGAATGGGATGAGCTATATGTGTACGTGTATGTGTACAGTTGGCATATTCTTTACAAGGAAAGAAATGTTTCAACTGATGCAAATGTACCACTAATGTATACACAGAGGGAAAGTGCATTGTACCATGTGTGGCAGTATACGTTCCATTTTTAACCATAAGAAACATGTTTTGTTACCATACAAGGAAGTTGTAAGTTCTAGTGGTGTATATAAGCTCAATCCTTACTGTACTGACTCAGAGAAACAAAGGCATGGCGGGGTGAGAGGAAGAAGAAACTAAAGCATGATGGGGTGAGAGGAAGGAGAAACATAAAGGCATGACGGGATGAGGGAATAGAGAAATGGGGAACAGAGAAATCTGGAATGAAGACCGCCTCACCTATAGCCTCATTCTGCTTTGCCTGTTTCTCTCTGTCTGATACATGTATATTAAATAATAAATAGAGATCTCTTGGCAAAAGTAAGAGGTGTAGCTTCCGTGATTCAACCATAACAAGGGAAAGCATGATTTTCAAATCTAAACTTACATTATTCCAAGTAATATATAAGTAATAAAAAATGATTAGATTACAAGTGATGTTCTTGTAAGATAAAAAATAAATCACCATATATTAACAGTAGAATAGCCATACTCACTGCTGATTCCCAAACTCAAACTTTCCTGGACCATTCCGCAGCAGACTCCCACAGATCCAGGTTGGGATGGTGCCCTTAACTGTGGTGGGGATGGGCTCAGGTGTCTCCTCTACCGAACTTACCAAGGGACTGATGCTTGGCAGCCCATGTACTTTTGTGAAGTATGTTCTCTGAGCACCAGCTGTAAAAATCACACATAATTTACATGATATACAAAATCTGACTATTTGGCTAATTGACAGAACAGAAACTGTCCATAAAAATAATGAACAATGGATAATGTAATAAATATCCACTTATGAATACAAAGGATCTAAAATTATGATAATGGTAATATTTCATTTATTTATGGTAATAAAATAGTCATTTTATAAAGAGTACTGTCACTTTTATATGGAGTTCCACAGTAATCTAAACTGCAAGGTTAGCTAAGCCTGAGTTATGTTCAATTGGGTAACACTTTATTTGAAGGGGTGTGCATAAGACTGACATGACACTGTCATAAACATGACATAACACCTGTCATGAACATGAAGGAGTCTTTATGAATGTTTATGACTGTTGTCATTAAGTGTCATTCGGTAAATTATGACACTTTTAATGCAAAGTTGACATTGTTTAAAATGTCTTTGCTATGACAACTTGACATTAACAAAGACAAAAAATGTCTTTATGACAACTTGACATTACCCAAGACAGAAATGTCTTTGTTATGACAACTTGACATTAACCAAGAAATCATAACCTGTCAACCTGTCACAAATATGTCATAACAGGTCTAATTATCAAACTTAAAGCATTTGACAGTGTAATAACCCTTAATGACATCTTTATAACTAGTGCAATGTGTTCCACTTTACTTGAGGACAAGTAAAATATTCATGACACAGTTATAATGGTGTCATGACGGCCAAAGTTGTGACAGGTTGACAGGTTATGATTTCTTGGTTAATGTCAAGTTGTCATAACAAAGACATTTCTGTCTTTGTTAATGTCAAGTTGTCGTAACAAAGACATTTTAAACAATGTCAACTTTGCATTAAAAGTGTCATAATTTACAGAATGACACTTAATGACAACAGTCATAACCATTCATGAAGACTCCTTCATGTTCATGACAGGTGTTATGTCATGTTTATGACAGTGTCATGTCAGTCTTATGCACACCCCTTCAAAGAAAGTGTTACCTTAAATTATATAGCTGTAGTAAGTAACAGATTTGCAGACATACAACTTTGCTCTAACCATCGCTATTTGGGTCAGCTAAAAGAACAAAGGATTGAAGTCAACAAATGACAGAGCTGAAATGGCAGAGAGTCAGCGATATTACAAAGAGCCTTTAGAAAAACAGTCCCTCTCTACACACTCACATGTACTGGGATACTGATACACTAATGCATAAATAATTAAGGAACTACATGGACATGCACAGACGTTTCTTTCAGAGCAGTCAAAGTTAAATTCAGTAATTCATAAGTAAGCTGTGACTGCAGCTAAATTTAAACATTTGATAACACTCAGACTCAAAGTATATCACCCTCTCTCGTATGAATGCACAGGCGTGCACTGCCCTCATACACTGCATTGCTTCACACAATCACATAGCCTGTGCATTAGCGTACAACAGAAAGTTAAACTTGCAGGTGTGCATCCATGCAGAAGAGCTCTCATTCTTACCAATCGTTTGAGTCTTTCTGTAGGACATCCTGTAGAGGGATGTGAGGCTGCACCCTTGATCAGAAAAGAGGATGAAGAAGAGTGTATGACAAATTGTAAAGAGCAATAAAACCCATGTGCACGCAGAAGGGAGGAGACAACCTTTTTTATGTAAGTCGGATCTTTTGCCAGCGGTTACATCACACGATTACGTGACAGCAGAGGAGGGGAGGGTTGTGTGTGAGAGAAACGACAAGGCTGAACAGTTTATGAGAGGACTTGGATAACACTACAAAATGCACTTATACAGTTATATTTATCATTAGGAGAAATTTGCTTTGCATTATTCCATGCAAAAGTGTACATGGTACAGGGCTCATATGCATTGTTCACATTAAAGACATGAAAAATTGTCATTAAGCATTATGCAACCATGTGCAACACATTATAGTTGTTGTGGTTATTGATAATTATGTAAATATTGAATGTCATATCAAAACAATAAATACAAATAATGACATTAGCCACTTGTTACAATAAGCTAAATACTGTGAAAGTTTGGTTCAGACTTGAGATCAACAAAAACCAAATCCCTTAACTAGTCTGTGGTTTTGTTTCACATTACAACAGATTTTTACTTTCGATCACTATTTACATTTAAGCAATGCTAAATGCAAGTGTCAAATGTTTTATACTTATGTTTTATATCTATTATCTTTGTGTTTTACATATACTGTCTTGTGTTGAACATTTGTCTGATCTCAGTTTAATTGGCAACAAAAGCTAAATTGTCACAGCTCTTGGTTACAACAAAGTTATGATAAAATGCAGAGATAATCAATATTAAAAGCTTACCTTTGCTAGTCCTAAATGCATTTTTAAGCACACTTGTTGGCATGATTAATGCAAATACAAGAGAATGCCGCTGGTATGACCCACTTTACGTACACTTTAACCCTAATAAACTCATTCACTTCCTGGTTATAACATTCTCACTGAAAACTTACTGTTTTCTTATACCTTCAACTGATTCATTGTTTTGAGACTGTGAAGTATTACTATGCACAACATTCTTATAAAAGTCCATATTTATAATGTTTAATATAATGACAAGATATTTGCAGTGAATGCCTGTCAAATAAAAAATTATGGGAGACTTTGATATATTTTTGTATTTTTGATCATATGATCCAGAGGCCAGGTTCTCTTAGCCTTCTTTAGAAAGTATTTCATTAATCAGAATACAAATATAGAAGGTAAGATTGATCTTACGAGAAATTTGACTTTGAAATGGACAGACGTTCATTCATTCGTCTTAGTGTTTATATTGTTTGTTTTTGTTTATTACTTTTGGTTATTGTAACTCTGCATCTGTTGTCAGGTGACGGTGTCATTATCATTTCATTTGTTATGTGTCTTATAATGGCTCTAACGAACTATACAAATATAAATGTTGTATGGTTTCCTCCCTCAATGAATAACATAAATGTTATGTTTTGATCATGGCATTGATTATAACTTACTAAACTAACAACATTTTTTATCTACAGTGAAGAAAATAAGTATTTGAACACCCTGCTATTTTGCAAGTTCTCCCACTTAGAAATCACGGAGGGGTCTGAAATTTTCATCGTAGGTGCATGTCCACTGTGTTGACAATCTATAAAAAAAAATCCAGAAATCACAATGTATGATTTTTTAACTATTTATTTGTAAGATATAGCTCCAAATAAGTATTTGAACACCTGTCTATCAGCTAGAATTCTGACCCTCAGAGACCTGTTAGTCTGCCTTTAAAATGTCCACCTCCACTCCATTTATTATCCTAAATTAGATGCACCTGTTTGAGGTCGTTAGCTGCATAAAGACACCTGTCCACCCCATACAATCAGTAAGAATCCAACTACTAACATGGCCAAGACCAAAGAGCTGTCCAAAGACACTAGAGACAAAATTGTACACCTCCACAAGGCTGGAAAGGGCTACGGGGAAATTGCCAAGCAGCTTGGTGAAAAAAGGTCCACTGTTGGAGCAATCATTAGAAAATGGAAGAAGCTAAACATGACTGTCAATCTCCCTCGGACTGGGGCTCCATGCAAGATCTCACCTCGTGGGTTCTCCATGATCCTAATAAAGGTGAGAAATCAGCCCAGAACTACACGGGAGGAGCTGGTCAATGACCTGAAAAGAGCTGGGACCACCGTTTCCAAGGTTACTGTTGGTAATACACTAAGACGTCATGGTTTGAAATCATGCATGGCACGGAAGGTTCCCCTGCTTAAACCAGCACGTCAAGGCCCGTCTTAAGTTTGCCAATGACCATTTGGATGATCCAGAGGAGTCATGGGAGAAAGTCATGTGGTCAGATGAGACCAAAATAGAACTTTTTGGTCATAATTCCACTAACCGTGTTTGGAGGAAGAAGAATGATGAGTACCATCCCAAGAACACCATCCCTACTGTGAAGCATGGGGGTGGTAGCATCATGCTTTGGGGGTGTTTTTCTGCACATGGGACAGGGCGACTGCACTGTATTAAGGAGAGGATGACCGGGGCCATGTATTGCGAGATTTTGGGGAACAACCTCCTTCCCTCAGTTAGAGCATTGAAGATGGGTCGAGGTTGGGTCTTCCAACATGACAATGACCCGAAGCACACAGCCAGGATAACCAATGAGTGGCTCTGTAAGAAGCATGTCAAGGTTCTGGCGTGGCCTAGCCAGTCTCCAGACCTAAACCCAATAGAGAATCTTTGGAGGGAGATCAAACTCTGTGTTTCTCAGCGACAGCCCAGAAACCTAACTGATCTAGAGAAGATCTGTGTGGAGGAGTGGGCCAAAATCCCTCCTGCAGTGTGTGCAAACCTGGTGAAAAACTACAGGAAACGTTTGACCTCTGTAATTGAAAACAAAGGCTACTGTACCAAATATTAACATTGATTTTCTCAGGTGTTCAAATACTTATTTGCAGCTGTATCATACAAATAAATAGTTAAAAAATCATACATTGTGATTTTTGGATTTTTTATATTTTTTATTATGTCTCTCACAGTGGACATGCACCTACGATGACAATTTCAGACCCCTCCATGATTTCTAAGTGGGAGAACTTGCAAAATAGCAGGGTGTTCAAATACTTATTTTCTTCACTGTATGTGGTGGAGACTGTTTAAAGTACAAATACACCATAACCAGTGTTTTATGGGGTTATTTGTTTAGCTTTCTGGTTAAATGCATCCACCAAAGAATTTTGAATACTAAATGCAATCGGCAAAATATTTATTTTTCCAAGTCCCAAGCAGTCTGGAATCATTATTTACCTTTTACTTGTATTCTGTGAAAATATCAAGGTCCTGCTGGCTTTTCAGAGGTGTTCAAACACATTCAAATAAATCTTACAAAACATACTTGGTGCCAAGTAAAAAAGACTTTGGTCAAATATCAAACTCAAAAAATATATCTATTTGAACTTTTATTATATCATATATTTGTACTGGACCGGCAAATCCCTGATAGTCCAATAATTTAGCATTAGAAGTTTAATGGTGATTAAAACATGATGATTTATTTTTGCAGTTGGGTAAACTCCAACCATGTATCAACTTAAAAAAAAAAAAAAAAAAAAAATCAAAGCAGTAATGAATCTTAGCATTTATTCACTGTACAACAATCTGATCGTGAATTTGCTCTTACAGCATTTTAATATTTTTAAGAAGATTATATTATCATGCTTCAAGTAACAAATACACACATGTATATACAAGTAAAGTTCTTGGTTTTAATGCATATTGTAAACAGATGTGATGTGACCAACACAGTAAAACTGAAAAACACTGACCTCTGCTGGAGACCAACAATAACTGCTGAAATAATAAATACTAATTAACAAACCATAGAGATTTGTCCTAAACACACACACTGCTTATGTTCTCATATACCAAAAATAAAAACTAATTATCAACAACCATGGCTATAATTTAAGGTTTCTTAAGACCTGAAGAAATAAAAATTAATACTGTACATTAGAGGTGTGAAATACTGACAAAAACATGCATCTTGATATTTTTAAAGATTTTGTTGATAACAATTAGATGATATTTTGCTGAATGTGTTTTTGTGCTGGTACCATGACTGGTTTAGACAGCTGACTTACAAAAACATTCATATTATTCATATTCTATGTGGTGGTCAGTTCACAGCAGTGACAGAAATTAACTTTTATTATTTTCCACCTTATATATATTTCCAGGGGCATTTTTACCTATTTTTTCCCCCTAAACTTATTAGATGTATGCATCATCTTTAATGTAAAATTACACTCAATTAGAATAATAACATAATATAGGGCTCACAGTATAGGGCTGTTACCAGTAAAATGAAATCATTATCAACAAAATCCATCTTTGCACTGCAGAGGTGACGAAGAAGTGGCATCAGAAGTAATATAATATATTTACAACGCATTTATTAATAATTCCATGAGATTGTTTTTTTTATTATTCAATATTGAAATGTTCTCTAAATTTTACTTTTTAACAAAAAAGGTGTACTTTAAATATGAAACTAAAACCACCAGTAGGTGGTGGCAAGTCACTGTCAATGAGTGAGTCATTCATTCAAACTATGCCCTTGCAAAAATGTAAATCACAATGTTAACTTATTGTTCATTTAACTGTTGTATAACATAAATATCACATTTGCAATCATGCTGATATTTGGGGTAAATGGCATTCTTGCTTGTGTGATATTGTAATATATATAACAACTCATATGGGCAAAAATGCCTGTGTATCTTGAATTTTGGGGGCATATAACTGCATACACAAACTCTGTCACCTCGCATACTGTTAAAACACGATATAATCAGCGTTACATATCACACCCATACGCACATAAAGAATAAACTTACATTTGGACTAACATTTACCCATTTTCTTCTCCTTCTCTCTTCCTTTCATATGCAGGACGCAGTAGGCTAATAACTACGCTGTCGTAGGCTATGTGCCACGAATTGTCGCATGAACAAGTAAAAATCCAGAATAATAAAAATCATATAACGCTGATTTAAGTATTTAGATACATCTAAGTCAAAGTGTCATCTAAAATTGAAGGATCCACGGGAACCCTGGGTGGTCCTCGGAAATGCTCAGTAATTACAGGTCATCAACAAAGCAATATCTTTTCTTTTTTTTCTTACATTTCTCTTCATTTAGTTTACAACTAAATTGTCTCTGTGAAATATCACTGCAAATATTATTCAAACATGTAACATAAAGAGACCTTAAGACCTTAAGTTGTCTTCTGTAAAGGTGAAGGCATGAACCTGTTCAAAAGACTGGGACAAGTACCTAAACAGCGATAAATCATTCAAAGTCAGTCAGTTATATTTATATTTACTAGAGTAATTGCAGAGGCCAACATCATGGTAATTGGAATAGCAGAGACCAAAGAATGTGGCTGTGGAAAGCATAAAAATGCCAGCTTTAGCCAGCTTGATCTTGCCAGCATCACCATGGACATAGTCGGTAAGAACTTGACCAATCCCCCTGCAGAAGGAGAAAACACAGAATGAGTGTAACGCATGTCTACATAGATTAAATATGACCTCATAGATTAAATATGACCTCACTGACGAATGAGGTGCCTCATTATAGTCCACTTTCAATAAAACACAGGATACAACAAGCATAATAGAGCAGGACTCTTCAGACACATGAGTGTGACACGCACTTACCAGTGACCTTTAATGACATAAAAACGAAATTAAAACGGATTTAAAAATCCAGTTGAGTCTCATATAACTTATTAAAGAAAGTTGAAATTGCTTAAATTATGTTTATGAGTTAAAGGAATTTAACATGTTACCATGAATTATTGCTCATTTTATTTTTACAGTGCATAAAAAATATGGCTCTTCTATCAAGTATGTCATTTCAAACATTAAATTAATGTTTACATTTAACTATAAACAGTGAGAAAATGTTTGTACATACCTTTACATGTCTTCCTGCAGTGGTTAAAACGGAGATGAACTCATCATAATCGAGTGTCTCTGTCAGTTCAAGTCGCCATAGACTTGCATGGTTTCTTGCAGTATGGATTGGGATATTCAATTTAAACTTAGTTTTAACTGATCGATATTTGCTTTGCCCTTTTCAAATTAAACGAGCAAATCACTATTACAGGGGCGCAGAATTTAGTAGGGATGCTAGGGACGTGTCCCTACCAATATCCAATGACCACTGATTTGGTGAGGTGACCGAAACAGTCCTGCTAGGTAGTAGCTCAGCAAGAGAGGCAGGGTCACAGGTGAGGTCAAGCTATGACATGATGTTGACATGTTAATAGTGGGAGTCATTATTGCGAGATTATTGAGAATTGTTAGGCAGATGATCTGCTATATAGTTCTTCAATGTGTGTTTGAAATGAAAGCTTTGATTAGGCACAAGTTGTTGTCTCATTGTTCATATGCAAGAATTCATAACATTACAGAATTCATTATTGCATTACACTATGGTTAAGTCTGTTAAACTGCCTCCTTGTTATTATTTGTTATACCTGTAACATTACAGAATTAATTAATTAACATATGGTCAATGTAAAAACCTTAATACATTATCCTATTCATTTCATTTCCTGAATCCTCAGCTTCCGGGGATGTCCCCACCAATCTCAAAATCAAACCTACGCCTCTGCACTATTACACTAGTGTAATTGTCTGTCTTATTAGTACCAGTTATTAAAAACAAAGCTGGAATGGTGGGTAACTTAGATAATTATAGACCTGCAGCTTTAGCTAGTATTTTGTCTAAAGTCTTAGAAAAAATCTTGCTTGATAGGTTAAATGTGTTTATTAAATCTACAGACAACCAGTTTGGATTTAAGGCTAAACATGGTACTGATCTTTGCATCCATGCATTAAAGGAAATTGTAATTAAGTAC
Source organism: Semotilus atromaculatus (assembly GCA_031834385.1). Taxonomy (NCBI): domain Eukaryota; kingdom Metazoa; phylum Chordata; class Actinopteri; order Cypriniformes; family Leuciscidae; genus Semotilus; species Semotilus atromaculatus. The sequence continues at coordinate 14,967,695 of JAULUF010000035.1, read as the reverse complement.
AGAAATAAAAATTCAATCGGGTTAACCATGCTAAGCTATTTTTTTTAAATGAGACAAAGAGGGGTACCAGAATACATTGTGAGAATCTTGGCCTATTGGTATGCCCACCAGTTGATGCAAGTTAAATGGGGCAATAAGGTCTCTGCCCCTTTTGGGGTCATTAATGGGGTGAGACAAGGAGGGATTTTGTCCCCAATTTTGTTTAATCTTTATATGGATGAGCTGTCTGAACGTTCGAATGTTTGTAAAACTGGTTGTATGATGGGAATACGTTAGTGAATCATATGTATGCGGATGATCTTGTGGTGTTTAGTCCAAGCAGTGCTGGTCTTCAACAGCTTTTAAATGTGTGTTCTGATTATGGTCTTGAACATGATATTGTATATAATCCTGATAAGAGTATGGTTATGATTTGCAGAACTTAGGAGGATAAAAGTATAAAATTTCCCGTTTTTAAGTTGTCTAACAAGAATCTCACGGTATGCGAGAAAGTGAAATACCTTGGACATATCACTGAGCACATGACAGATGATGATGATATTGAAAGGCAACGCCGGCTGATGTATATGCGGGCAAATATACTGTTGCGTAAGTTTAGTTTCTGTTCAGATGAGGTGAAGGTGTCACTTTTTAAAGCATATTGTACAACATTTTATACTGCTCATTTGTTGTGTAACTATAGAACATCTAGTTTACAGAAACTGCAAGTAGCCTATAACGATGCTATGAGAATCTTACTAGGAGACCTAGATGGCATAGTGCAAGTGAAATGTTTGTCAGTGTACGAGTAATCACTTTTAAAGCACTGATACGTAATTTTATGTATAGATTTATCTGCCGACTTAATGACTCTAAAAATGAAATTATTGTGAGTTTATCAAAATTAAGGGTTAGTACTACACGGTATCAGTCAAAGCTGTGGAGACACTGGTACTGGTGTATTTTTTTAACTCTATGTTCACAAAATTGTATGGTTGTAATGGATTGGATTGTATTGGTTGTGTATGTTGTGTAATGTCTTTTCTGATTTTTTTTTATTTTAAATTGGACTTTGAGTCTGTAATAAAAGTTTGATTGATTGATACACGTTTTACAGCCTTGCGTTGGGGAGAGGGTCAGGAAAACTACGAAATCGCCTGTAATTGACTATGTAAACTTTCATTTAATCATTCTTAACTAAATAAAGTTATATAGTGTGATGAGAGGTTTTTTTTATTATTATTGTTTATTAAATTATGTCGTATATAGGCTTTGGAAACTTTTGACTGGGTGGGCCACAATTCAAAGTGGGTGGCCCATGTGCCCACCTGGACCCACTCGTAGCTTCGCCAATGGGTAAGAAAATTGCTGAAATGCATTTAATAAACAGTTATCAACGCTCACTTGAGTGTGATGAAGCTGTGTGGATTCTCCCAGCAGGCAATGGGAAAGGCTCAACAACAACTCGATTCTTCTGATAGGCAACAACCAGCCCACGAGACAGGTGTGTGTTGCAGAGAAGTACAGCTGCATAATATATTTTACATAAAAAAAATAAATAAAATATATATATATATATATATATATAAAACATTATAAAACGGTTAGGTCCAATCCTTGATTCTGATTGGTCAATAGCTGTGTTTTATTGACGATAAAACACGGCTATGACCGCTTCACCCAACGGTTCTATGTATCACTACACATCACCCCTAGTAGCAACCACCTTTAGTAACTTAAACACATGTTTGATCTCATTGATATTGTTCATTGAAGCTAGAATAGAGTATTGTGAGAGATCGAGTAATTAACTGTAAGTTACCTGCATTTACAGTAGACATAGCATTTTCCTTCAGGTCAGTCCTATATTCATAATACAAAAATCTGTTTGAATGTCCGCTGCGATATCTTGTCCTTTTACCAGTTAACGTTATGGGGTTTTCCGTTCCTATAGTCATCTGTTTGCGTCTTTCTTCTCCGTGATCACAATTTTGAGTCCTTTCAATGTAAAAGTCTTCTCTACTGACTGACTCACTCATAAAGACAGTCTTTGCCGCCATCTATTGGCGAAATAATGTATGTGACTTCTGTTGCTGTTTACGGTCAGGGACTATTTTTTCCAGCGGAGGGAATGCTTTTAGTGATTTTCTTCATGAAAGTTGCATAGATACCTATTTTTCGACTTTAATATTTTTTTTTGTGTGTGGTAACCGTTTTATAAAAGCAATAAGGTACGAGAGGCTGTGCTGTATCGTGAATAAGTAACGGCTGAAGGGCGTTGTTAGGCACGATGCGAAGCGGAGTTATTATTGCTTATTCCACTTATAGCTTACGTAGGCTATACATAGGCAAGGATAAATATCAACAACTTGAAAGACAAAAAAAAGCTTAATATGTGATGCTAAATCTGTTAATGGAACAAACAGCATTTCTGTGCCATATCGTAGCTTATTACTCTCATTAATTAATCCAGATAAAATGTTAAAATGGTGACTTACGTCTTATTCCTCTTTGGCAGACCGTGCTCAAACAAATCAAGCTCGCCATGATTGTTTAGCTAAGGTCAGATCAGATATTAGGCCTATTATTGTTGTGATAACAAGGACGAGCGAGTATTGAGTTCTTTAACAGCGAGTATTTCGAGAGGCATCCAGCTGCAGCCCCGCAGACATAATCACTTCTTGCTAGACACCAGTGGCTGGACAGCAGACGTCATTTCCATTTTCTCCGTCATTTCCGTTTCGCCACTAATTTCCGTTTTCACCGCTGGATTGACATATATTTATTTTATATTTTCACCTATGGATAGACAGCATATTTATTTTCTGTTTTCACCAGTGGATAGATAGCATTCTTTGCAGGCTTAATTGCACATGTCTTTTCCGTATTGTCATTTTACTTTTATGACTTAAAATATATAATATAAAAGCTGTGTGCAAATTGAAATATTATCTTTATCATATCTCTTTACATAAAACAATTCTCAATAATATACTTAATATTATAACATCAATAATTCATGCAAACTGCATTCACAAGAACCACCTTGAAAATATATATTGTTCAGATCATATCACTATTTTTTGTGACTTAAATTCAGCCTAGATCAATGGACTGGAAAAGCCAGATTAATTGTTTTTTTTTTATTTAAACTTCAAACAAACAACGTCAATATACAGTCAGAACTGCAATAATACATACATATAAAAACATACTGCCAGGGGGATATAACATGTAGGACTCACAGAAAGAGTTTTAATTGCTTTCTTAATATGTGAAATATGTGTCTTGATATTTATTTGAATTTCTTTTTCAAGAACCAAAAACAAAGGTTGGGTTTTACTGTAGCCTATTACATTGATGTAGGCCTAGCCTATATGAAATTTTGCAAAAATCTAAATTACATTTATAGTATTCTTTCATTTTATTTGAGGGGATAGTAGAAAAACGAAATATAACGTTTCCTAAACACAAGGGGAAAGTGGGGTCAATGTTATCAATTATAAATCTTAAAATCTTTCCAGAATTTCCTTATGAGCACAATGCCAAAATAACCGAAATAAGGTTTCAGCCAACGTTTTGAAAAAAGAACAGGTCAAATCAATATCCTTTTTTAATTTAACAAAAAAATTATTTACATCTGTGTATGGTTTTGAAAGTTATGCTGAACTTTATTTAGCCTACCAATAAATATTAGTTTGGTAAAGTCCAGATGGCCTTCCTTCCATAAACCTAGTCTATTCCAATAACAGTATTGGCATGGTGACAAAATGTATGTGTTTTTTTAAGTAAAGAGCTCATTTAAAACTATGGGGGCAAAACAAAGTTTCCCAATTCCAGTAGGCTTATCAAATCAATCAAAAGCAGAAGGGGGCGCAATACTGTTTCGGGTATTAGCTCTGATTAATGCCAAGACCCCTGTGGGAATCGCATCTATACAATAGAAAACTCCCTTGGTGCCACTGGAAAAAGTTCAACTAATCTTTCAACAAAAAAAAGATATTTATTTAAAATAATATGAATTGTTCCAAATTATCTATGGGCCGGGGTGAAAAGTTATGCTTATAGCAAGGACCAAGGCAGCAACATTCGTTTTTGAAAGCAAAGTAAGTTCAGAGGGGTTTTGATGTTGAATGTTGAAATTGCAAATAAAGAGAAACAGACCACCTAATTTGGAGAAGAAGACAGAATTATTTTAATTTCAACCTTGTCATGACGTCATATTTCTGCGGCGGAGCTATAGTTCCTTTTACGTCCATGCCTGTCAGTGGCCCAATCCCAAATGGCACACTTCATGTGCACTTTCGGTCTTGTGGACTTACAATGGCTGCCGCGTGCGCGTGTCCGTTAAGTCCGTGAGACCGCAGTGTGTCCCATTTGTCATTTTTAGATCTCAGAAGGGTGCTCGCGAGCGCCCCCTCTGCGGTCGATTTGCGCCCTTGATGCGCACTTTTGCCGAGCCCACACTGATGCGGACTCCACAGCAGACTTCTTCCCGACATTCAAAGCGGCGTTACGTCGCGAAAGTGCGGACTCAGAGGAAGACCGCGAGTGCTTAGGGTTCCATTTGGGACAGGGCCAGTGAACGCTGTAGCTTTGTCCTTCACATGTTCCTGCGGATATAATCTGTTAGTAAAGTCTTGTCATGGCTGATTTTAATTCTAGCTTTGACATGCCGTCGGCTAGTTTATCTGAAAACGCGGAATCTGCGGAGTTCCAGCGTCTGATTGCGGTGGAGCAGCAGAAGGCTCAGTTTCAAGCTCAGGTAACGTTAACTTTTCAGGACCGCTTTACTGTCATTCAACACCAGTATTATCAAGTCTCGTGGCTTTAACAGTGTTTAACGCTCTTTTCATAGGTTCACAACTTTACAGATGTTTGCTGGGATAAATGCATGGAAAAACCGAGCTCTAAGTTGGATTCACGAACTGAGACTTGTCTCGTTAACTGCGTGGAGCGTTTCATCGACACGACGCTCTCAATCACCAACCGCTTCACGCAGATGGTGCAGAAGGGCGCGCACTAAGTGAAGCACATCGTCCTCAAGGACAATTGACACATATTCTTTATGTTCCTGGCGTGCGTCCTGGAGACTGTTTTAAGGGTCTGATGAACTCTTTTTCTTTGTCGGAAAAAAATATAATGTTCGTGTAAATGAATGCAGCCTGCAGCGAACGATTTTAGCTGGAAATGAAATGATCAATAGCCTACCCACTTCTGTAAATCTGACTGGTTAGATTGCGAATAAATAAATGATACTTTTCAAAGTAATGAGATTAATGATCTATTTTGCAAATGGACACAAATATTTGTGAGGTTTTTTTTGTTTAAAAGATGGGCTTTGAAATTGGGAATCACTATTAGCACCACATCAGTATCCAACATTGGACATTTATCTGCTAATACTTCCTGTTTAGATATTTAGATCATGCAGTAACTAAAGGGATGGTGATAGATGAAATCAAAACTGACCATTCATATTTTGTTATAGAATATTGCAGCATTTATTATAAATGATTTAATTGAAAGTCATTTGCACTTGTAATAAAAAAAAAACATCCCCTATTAATTGCAGCTACATTCTCTGATGAAGTGTTTACTGGTGTGAGGTGGGACAACCTTTTAATCACAGTGATAAAGACAACAGTCCAATCAATTCCCCATGGACAAAATCAAGTCATTCCGTACATCTTTTCTTCTTCAAGCAGTCGTTTTCTTGGATATAAGTCACAATATGGAAGAAAAGACTTGTAGCTTCATGGGGACTTCAGATACCTACATTTAATTGTAGCAGGAAAGTTATAGTGCTTAAGCTTGCTTTCTTTCTTTCAAATTAATAATACATTTATTGGTTATCGACCATAACATGAAGCATGCTAGTTATCGGTTTATTGGTATTGGCCAGAGTTTTAAAGTTAGTGTATGCAATGAATGATTTTTGTGCAAAACATCTATTTGTTTATATTTTTGATGTTAAGCAAAACTGATGATAATGCAACAATTTGCACAAGGTTGATTCCCATGGAATCTAGAATTGATGATTGAGGACATAGTTTCATAATACTAAAGTGTGATCGAAAAGTTCAAGATCCTCATTGCAACATGACTTTGTTGGTCAATACTTTCCTACAGAATTTGTCTCTTGAATTTTAATCAGCAGTCAATAAGACAGACAATGGCACGAGATAAAAAAAAACCTTATAATTACACACTAACTCTTTCAAATCTTAAATCAGTTTAATCAGATTCTGGTCTACTCTAAAACCCCAAATCTGGTTTTGCCTTCTAATCCAAAACAATACCATTTTGTAAGAGGACTCCATACAGCAGGATTAATCTTAGGGCAGCAGAGGTCTGCTTGGCTTTGAGGCGATGCCCTTCTTTGTTGTTTAATGTGCTCAGTACAAAGTGGCCTTTGATAGAGCTGTGTGTGTAAATCTTGCAGGCAGGGCTGCTTTCAGCCGTTCTAATTAAAGTCAGGAAGCAGATAGGTTAGCTTAGTGCTCTAAATTGATTATCAGAGCATACAGGAAGCCTTCAGGGTCCTCAAACAGAGCCTTTGATGCTTTGAAGGAATCGGACTGGACACTACCACACACTCTTGGAACAAAAAATCGTAGTATTATACAACAGCAAATAAAATATACTAAAATCCATCAATTATATGGGATCAGATTTATAATTTGGTAATTATTATTAATTTTTTTACAATCAACTTTAATTACATTAAACTGACTTTAAAAAAGGAGTTGAATCTTGTATAACTTTTTTTTAATTGCTTGACTTAATGAGTTAAAGCTAAAAACGTGTTTTGAATTCATAACTTATTGATCATATTTTTTACAGTGTAGTTTTTATAATATTAGGTGGACCATTGTTTTGATGATCTTTACTCAACCAGGAAAAATATATAGTGCAACAGAAAAGATTTTGCTGAAATAATTGTTCAGACTTCCTTTAAAAAACTGAATTCAAAGGCATTTTTTTGTATTATTTAGTTTATTATTTATTGAATAAGAACAGAAGTGTCAAATACAAAAACACAGTATTTTTTAATGTCCTGATCATTACGTTTTTTGGGCCCTTTTTCTAAATACATTGTGATGAAAAGAACGGGATCAGAAAATGTCATAAGCAGGATTCAAACTTGTGTTTCTGACATAATTTTAGTTAGTAGTTTTTGTTATTAAAGGTATCTTTCATTATTTAAAGCGTATACAAACAAATATTAACCACGGAAACGATCAATATTCGTGTTTCTTACAAATAAAAGCCAGCACTTCTGTGTGAATCAGTGTGGGACAGAAGCAAGATGAGTTTGTTAGCTTTGATGGCTCAATCTTCAGATGCTTGTTATGTTCTGATGAAAGATTTGACTGTGCAGCGGGAACACAGTCTTGTGATGTAGGATTCAGTCTCAGTCTTATCAAGGATGCCCACTGTGCCTCAGTTCTCTCTTCAAACACTTTCTTCAAAAAAGAACCCTTTGAAAGAAAAATACCAGAGACATTGTGGCAAGATATGCAGCAGAGTGATCAAAGAGTATTTTCAGATTGGTTGACATGTAAAATCCTTACCCCCCTTTTCCATTTTTCTGCCTCTGCATATGGCCACTTAGTGTCCTTTTGTGAAAATGAGTCTACTTAATAAAAAAATTGTTATTAAAAACCATCCGGATAATAGGTTAATGTAGGAAACGGTATCTGATACTGCAACAATCCTCATATCTTGTTTTAATTATATGGACAAAATAAATCCCTGTCCCTAACCTTCACAAAGACCCACTGTAAAATTATGCCAGGCTGAAGCTTCAAGATCAACAACTTCTTAATTAAAACTTGTGTATAATAGGATCTAAATCTGGCATGATCTGCCATTGCTCTTCCTGTGTCAGTCTGACAGAGTCTGAAAGAGCCCTAGTGTCTGAAGCTTCACTGTACACGTTGAGCCTGACACCTCAGGGACAGTGGGACCTGTGTTTGCTTTGGACAGCAAAGGGGCCGTCTGGGATATCCATCCTGGTTTGGCTGCGCTCCATTCTCTGTCAGAGTGCTGCTGTCAGTGATACATTCATTATTTCCTCTGAAATCTGCGGTACTTAAAGGGATTAGGAACTCTGTGTCAATGAGGTCACATTGCCATCAGTGCTTCACACAGCTAACAAAATAATAAGTTAAAAATATCAAGTAAATGTTGTGATTATGTCACACAAAGTTTCCCAGTTGATTCAACCTCATATAAACAACCAATAATATTTGTGCAAAATATTTGAATGATGTTTTGTTTTGTTTTTTAAATACCATAATTCACAACTGAATATGTAGCCTATGCCCTCCACTAATATTGGCACCCTTGGTAAATATGAGCATAGGCAGCTGTGAAATAAATCTGTTTTGTCCTTTTGATCTTTCATTAAAACAACTCACAAAATTCTAACCTTTCATTGAAGCAAAAACAATTGAAAGTGGGTGGAAAATTTACATTATGAAATTAATGTTTTTCTCCAATGCATGTTGGCCACAATTATTGGCACCCCTAGAAATTCCTATGAGTAAAATATCTCTGAAGTATATTCCCATTCATATTTAAATTTAAAAATAAAAATAAGAATATAGCACACCAGGGTGAATAGGAGAATGAAATTGTCGAGCCATGAGTTCCTGTTCCACAGGAGTATAAGGAAACTCAAAGGCCAAATTCCCTTCATCCATCACAATGAGTAAAACCAAAGAATAGTTCTGATGTGCAGCAAAAGATTGTTGAGCATCACAAAATGGCTGTAGGAAAATAGCTAAACCTTTTCCACCATCAGGGCAATAATTAAGACATTATGTTTTATTAACAAAGTTCAGGAGGAGCACTCTGGGTTCGGGCTGAATTTAGAGCTCGGAGCCCTCCCCACGGACAGCACGCCAAATACGCATTAAACTTTACTCCCTCTAATTGTTTGTAAGTGTGAACTTGTGAAGTTCCAATCAACTAAAGAATTTTACAAATCTGCCTGGAAGAGGACGTGTGTCTATATTGTCCTAATGCACAGTGAGGAGGAAAGATTGAGTGGCCAAAGACTCTTCAAGAATCACATGATGGAGAATTGCAGAGATTAGTTGAGTCTTGGGGTCAGAAATCCTAAAAGAAAAGTCAAACAACCCCTACATCACTACAAGCTGATTGGGAGGGTTTCAAGATAAATCCTCCTCGCTCATCCAAAAACCATCTCCAGCATAAGTTGTCAGACACGACTAGAACTTGGAAGGGACCACGAAAGGGACCTGGTTCTTGATGAAACTAAAAAACACAACTTTTTGGCAACAAACCAACCAAATGGGTTTGGTGCAAACAGGGATAAAAAGTACCATGCCCACAGCCTATTTTTTTTGCTGGAGGTCCTGGACATCTTGTTCAGGTAGGTGGTGTCATGGATTCTAGCACCAACAGATAAAAAATCAAAACCTTACCACTTCTGCTATAAATCTTATGATGGGCTGTGATTGGATTTTCCATCAGGACATGATCCAAAACAAACAAAAAATCAACACAAAAATGTGTCACTGAACACAAAACGAGTCTTCTGCCATGGCTGTCCCACTTCCCTGACCTGACCCCTATAGAAAATGAGTGGGCTGCCGCTGAACTGAAGAGAAGAAGCACCAACATGGATCTGGGAATCTGAAGGATCTGGAGAGACTCTGTATGGAGGAATGGTCTCTTACTTCAATGAAAGGTTAGAATTTTGTGCATTTTTTGAATGAAAGATCGAAAGGATAAACAAAGCAGATTTTCACAGCTGATAGCCTATCTCTGATATCATGATTAGGCTATGTGTGTGAATATTAACAAACACTGATGGGTAATTCCCAAAAGCAATTCCATTGGTCACTACTTATTTTTAAGTGTATTCATTTCAATTTCCCTCCATATCTGAAATATTACCTAATTCCTCTAAACACACAGTACAACTCAAGGCATATACGGAACAGTTCTTCTTTCATACACCCGAATCAGCAAAGAAATAGGTAGTCGTGCATTTAAATTTAAAGCTCCATCAGACTGGAACAATCTTCCCTGCTCGCTCAGATCTACAGGTGAAACTCGAAAAATTAGAATATTGTGCAAAAGTTATAATTTTGATGATTATGGCTTACAGCTTATGAAATCCCCAAATTCAAAATCTCAGAAAATTAGAATATTAGGCTACATGAAATCAATTTAAAAAAAAAGGATTTTAAATACAGAAATATCGGCCCTCTGAAAAGTATAATCATGCATTATGTATATAGTTACGTATATAGGCTACTAAATATATTAGTTTCACCTTTTCATTTGAATTAGCCTATATGAAATACACGAATACACGATATTAATTTTTTTTGAGTGTCACCTGTATAACTTCTTTTTTATGTTTTCAAATCATCTCTTCCTATTTTCAAAAAAAATTTGAATGGGAGGGGGGGGGTTATTGTATCTGTTTTTTGTGCCGATTGTCTTTGATTATGGTATGGGCCAAAAGGGAAGGGACTAGGTTTATGGGAGCATTGTTAGAGTGTGTATGTGAATGTCAATGTATATAAATGTTTGTTAGCCTAGTCCTGTGTTGTATTTACTTTAATTATGATTTTCTATTATGATGTTGGTTTCGTTGTACTGTAGGGACCCCCTCGAAAATGGGATGGTTCATCTCAAGGGGCTATCCTTGGAAATAAAGAAATAATTGTTGAAATTTCACCAATAGCCTAGGCTACTAAAAATGGATGGAAAAGACGTTTTTTGTGGTTAATTAAATTAAATTCAATTCAATTACCATAACTTTGAATGTCTAGTTCATTATATATGTTGTAAACTTATTTCATATAAAAGCAACAGAATTTATATTATAACCATTAGCAACAAAGCACATGAGCGTGAATCACGATTTGAGCCTGATCATAAACACTTCTGTGAACTCAGTAACGACTCCTATCGATTCTTTGTCTGATTCAAACCGCTAACTCAACAGCGGGCCATTTCACGTAATGAATGAATGCCACCACTAGTGCACACCAATGAATGAACGAGCATATCAATTTAAGACGTGGCTAAATGTAATTTATGACCTTGTATGGAAAATACGGACGTTTTTATGACGTTTTATGGCCTAAAAAAATTATTTCATATAAAAGCAACAGAATTTATATTATAACCATTAGCAACAAAGCACATGAGCGTGAATCACGATTTGAGCCTGATCATAAACACTTCTGTGAACTCAGTAACGACTCCTATCGATTCTTTGTCTGATTCAAACCGCTAACTCGACAACAGCGGGCCGTTTCACGAAACGAATGAATGCCACCACCAGTGCACACCAATGAATGAACGAGCATATCAATTTAAGACGTGGCTAAATGTAATTTATGACCTTGTATGGAAAATACGGACGTTTTTATGACTAATTATGACCTTCATTTCACGTTTTTTTTTTACTGACTCGTTAAGAAGAACCGGTTCATAACCGGGTTGTGAGCAAATTGGACATTGCGGCTCGCGCTTGCTCCCTGTTGGGTGCAGGAAAAACTACCATGACATGACGAAGGACCATTTATGGACACACACAAACAAGTTAATGACTAAATTTCACGTTATTGTCGCATTTGCGAGTGTTTTAGTCACAGCTTGGAGTCCTAGTAAAAAAAAACAAACAAAAAAAAAACAGTAACTCCAGCGATTTCTTTTCTACACAGTCATTCTCCTAAAGAAGACAGCCTACAGGATTAGACTGCCGTAATTTCAACATTCATCTCCTCATATAGGCCTACTTTCTGACAGCAGATGACAGACGAATTCCCATGATATATTGGCAACATTTCCCTTACAGAAAAAGACGGCGTGTAGCCTACCCTGAGGTCATGCTTCAAACATACCGGCAAGATCCTACAGTAGACAAACCCAAGCAATGACGCTAATGTTGTTCTATTCTAGAGGTCAGACTATAGGGCTTGTGTTTGACAGATGCTCATATCCTCGACTCCTTTCATTGATCTGTTTTTGCCGCAGGTGTCTGTTGTGAATGACCTCACCTGAGTACATTAAGGGGATGAAGTCATTATTAAATTAGTTGCTGCAGGCCCTTTCCACCCAGCAGGTGAGCAGGTTTTGTTTGACTTTGTTATGTGTATCTATGTGTTGTAATACCTCTCAACAGTATGAATGTCTTGAAGGTACTGACTCAGGACTTCTGTTCTCCAGGCCCAGGGAATTGTTTTCATGTAATACCTCATATGTGCAGTATGTAATTGTTACCACTAGGAGACACTGTTCCTGCAACAATCTGTGTCCTGCTAGGTTATAAAAACCCTCCTCTGACAGTTGTGTTGACAATATAATCCACTTAAGTTATGGATATTTAGACTACAGACACTGTTCAGATCGGACAGCCATGCGGACTATATAAGAAGCAACATGAATAACTTCATCATTAAGCCCAACAGTGCAAAAAGGGGTTTCCCCCCACTTCTTTTCTCTGCACATGGCTCTGTTTTATTTCATTCGTTTATTTTCGTTCAAATAGTTAAGCATAACAGTATGGAAAGGATTGATGGCCCAGCCCTGGTGGCTAATATAATGTGTTTTTCTCGTTAAGAAACAAGCATTAAAAATTGATGACATGGTGCTTTGTGATGCAGTTATCATGGTCAACCAAGTACTTACAGTTTATAGTTTAACAACATTCCTTTCATTCCTCAGAGCAGATATATACTTGTATGACATGCGTAGAACACTTGATGGTTTCACCATCTTTACTTGCAAACATGTTGGAACCTCTAAATGGTCAATCTAAGAGGAGGATGCCTGAAAACAGATGTCTATGGTTATTTCAAGTCTTTATTTACCATAATATGAAAGAACATCGGCACACCCGGGAAAAAGGAAGTGTGGGCAAAGAGGTGTACCATACTGCAGTATATAGCAAAACAGAGTGAAGTGCTTTGCTCAGGGACATGAGCCAATGTTCAGAAGACATGGATGAATTAGAACTTGCTGCCTTGTGCAACAAAGTCTCTTAAGCCTTTGTTTAAGTCCGCACGGTTTCTTTTAACCATCATGTCATCTCTCTCAAAGAGGATTTATATTTTGCAAGTCGTAAACAACAATCCCCTTCTCTTTCATCGCTCTATTCTTGTTCTTCCTCTCACATTGACTCGGTTTTATTCCCTTTATCTATTTTATTGTCATGAGCAGTGTCACACACATGGTACTATGATGAAAAACAAAGATCCATGGCAGTTTACGTGTGGTTTGTGTGAGAGAGGGATGATATTTGAGGATGTCTGAACTCACTGTTCTCTTGATACAGTTCACTGCACTCCTCTGTGTCTTGCAGAACCTGGCCGTGTGGGTGATTGAGGATTGGTGTCCAGATGTGAACTATTTAAGTAGAACATTGTCCAGCATGCATAAATGTGTCTGTGTGTGTTAGATCCAGTAGCACATTCCTCATCTCTTTGATTTTTATGCAACCTCAAAAAACTCTTAACCCATAAGAATCTCTTTTTCCATCTGTTTGTGTATGTTTATGTGTCTGTATTCAGGTATTTTGAAAGAACAGCTTGTGAATAGCCTATCTTTCCCTCCCGTTTAATCCTTAAAGACCAAAGCATTGATACTGAAGATGTATTATTTTATTATTATTACTATTTTAATTTTTTTACTAGACCTCAATGACCTGCCTGTAAAATACCTAAAACTGCATATTTAGAGGTCTGATACAGAGCTGTATTGATGACCTCTATAAAATCCTTCCCCGTATGCTAGAAAAGTTGAAATGTCAGTATATTCTCAAGGTATGTTTAGTCAGAGTTTCATTAGACTACATTGAAAATCATTTCTACATTGAAAATCATTTGGAATATTTATCTACAATTTACTAATTGGGCTGTTGTGTGAATAGCATTAAAATTGGTGGTTAGAAAAGTACCATTGTTGCATTTATGCATTATTTACATTGCATGATATGTATAATTTGATACACATTTTTAAATTAAGAATTGACCAATTTAGTATTTTATGTTTATCACTAAACATAGAGAACTGTGGGTAACAAGTTTGTAACTCATTGTAAATTGTCTCCTTTTCTGTCATCTTGCGCATATATTTGTGTTTAACTTCCATTCTACTCCATTGTTCTGTATCCTGACACGTTTCCCCTGCTTAAGAGTGTAAAAGTGAGGTTTCCTCCCACAGCCAAGCTTATATAAAGGTCAGACAATCGGTGGGTGGACTATGCCTGGGTTCTGCTGTCTGTGAAAGCAATCACAATGGCTTTAGGCAACTGGGAAGGAAGTGAACACATGCTAGTGTCATCAGTCGCTCCTCCTGATGGCTTTAGTTAGGCCTGTCCTTCTCCTCAAACGTTTTTTCTTATTTATGATGGGAAGTACCACACTTGGCTGGACACTGTTTCTGTGTCTTTTTTTCACCTTTTTTTTTTGAGGGGCAGGCTGATTCACTTCCTAGCGTGACGTCATTGGGTTTTGCTCCAGACACATGGGCCAGTGATGGTTATCACAGGGCAATAGTGGAAAGCTGAGCCGTTTGCAAAGACAGAAGAGGTCTGATGGATTTTTTTTCTGAGACAATAATTTGTTAGCAATATAAAAGTTAGAGGGTCCACAGAACTCGAGGTTTTACCACGAAACAATCAGAATGATGAAACCACATCTTCAAAATATCAACAATATGACTTAGTTTACTGAATGGCATATTTCTGTCTGCTGGGACCCATTTCAGATGGGTAAGAAATGCCAGAGTTGTTGTTGTCTCCTCATCGTGAAATGAAGAATGCTCCTCCAACTGTCTCAGCAACCTGACTGGTCCTGGCACGCACTAGCACGCTCACTTTTGGCCCGACAGTGGAAACACGGCTATTTTTTTTTTTTTTTAAAGCTCTTCTTGTAAAACTGTGACCTCATAAGAAATGATCATACAGCACACAGTTTAGTGTGTCAGAAGTGTGCTTTTGACATGTGTAAATTGTGGCACCATGGAATTCCTATCTGAGCAACATCATAATATTTGATCCACATGGTATGAGTTTGGGCCGGGGTTACTTCTTTGTCCAAGAAGGGGGGGTTTGGTGGCACGTGTAAAAAAGTGAAACACTTGACCATTTATTTTATAACACTTGCTCAACTAAACATATTTAACCAAAACTACTGTAAGCTCCCCAAGTCAGGAAATGTGCACTACTGTATATTGGTACAAAGTAAAAAGAAACCCAAAACAAATAAGTATCAATCACAGAAGCCAAATGTTATGTGTCTGCTAAGCTTTAGCCTTGTTTTCCCAAATGACATCTGTAAAACCTGAGCTACAGTGTTGCAGTTTTGAACTTGTTTTGTCAGTTTGAGTTTGGCACACCTATGCAGGATTAGCTCAGTATATCTGAATGACGACAGAATGAGCTCATCATTTGTGACAGGTAGCGCTCTTCATCATTTCATCTGTGGGCTGCTACTTCATTGACATGAAGGAGATGAACTCTTGCTTCTGACTCTTTCCACTCACTCCAAAGCAGAGCTACGTGGACCGTTTCCTAGGCAACAGCACCAAACATCAGATGACAGTATGTCTGAGTGTATATTACAGTTTAGTGACATGCCAAGAAACTGCTCTGTTAAAGCAAAAACATTCTTGGGCTCAGAATGAAAAATGAGTCAGGGGAAACGTTATCTCCGTACGCCAGTTCATAGGAATGTTAATTTCATATCATACAAAGGAGGAGAAAAGAAAATCGAACATTTCTCTGTCACTTAATGTGTTTAATATTAGCTACTTTTGTTAGTATAGGTCACCAGGGTTTTTCTTAAAAATCCAGACTCCATTTTAACAGATGTGTGGAGTGTGGAGAAATAGCTCAACAGGGCTCTTGTGTGATCATGACATTCCTTTCAATACACATTCTGTTGGTATAACACCTCATTCATTTTCAGGTCATCTCTAATTGCTCCTAAAGAGTTATATCAGTTTTTTGGCTTCATAAAAAGCTGCAGCCTGCCTGGTCTTGATGTTTGATTAGTGCGTTTGGTAGTGATCTCAATAGCATTGCATTATACTCCCTGACAGTTCGGCTTTACCTTTATAGCCACACATTCTATCACTTAAAAGTGCACTCAAACATTACATCGTAAAGTACCGTACTTTACTTGAATGTTTACATGTTAGTTTTACTTCCGCTCTAGTACATTTCAGTGGTAAGTATTGTATTTGACTTAAAACGTAAAACTAATAAAACATGCTTGAACTTGTACAACTTGTACTTACTTTGTTCATTGAGCGAACAACAAAATTTGTTCAGTAAGAATTGCAGACGTTTTTTCCAGAGTCAGTGTTGATGTCAAGAGTAACTACCACCAGAAACACTTGATACAATTGAACACCAAGCAATCAAACACCTAAGGATAAACTGAAATAACTAAAAGGGAAAATCAAATTAAACTTAATGTTGCAATTTATTTGAATAGTGTTAATGTCAGCTCATGAATAACTTGTTACTGTTTTAACTTGATAAAATCTACTGTACCTACCATCAGTACTAGTAGTCGGCTACAAAAGTGTAAATTCACATCAGTTGTAATTATATCTGTTGTTTGGACTGCATTTTGCTTTTTGAGCATAATCTTTCATTTGCAGTATTTCAGTATTTTTTTCTTTTCCTCTCTCTACCACTAGTTGTTGATCAAACATAAAGGTTTCCATTGCACTGCATTTGATGAGTTACAAAAGAGTGTTTGTTTTGAAAATGAAGCGGAAACATTTATCAAACATTTTGGATAAACATATCGTGACCTCAGTTTCTTTCCCATTTTAGTTATGCAAGAAGTTACTGGTACATTTCAGTGTGTCTAACTACAGTTACACATACAATTATAATTCTGGATATTTGATAACCCTTACAAAAAATAAGTTGATTCTAGTGTGCTATTAGTATACTTCTTTTAAACTAAAAGTGTACTTTTTAATGTGCTTTTTAGAAATATAGCCTACTTTACTTATACTGACAGAAAAGTCTAAGTTTATTTGGGCTATACTTGTACTCAATTATACACTTTTAACATCTCGATTGAGTACAAGTATAGGCCAAATAAACTTCGATTTTTCTGTCAGTATAAGTCACTTAAGTGTAAAGTAGGCTATATTTCTAAGAAGCACATAAAAAGTACACTGAAAAGTGTACTTTCTTATTTTTTAGTTTATGAAAGTACACTTTGATAAATACTCTCAGTATTTGATAAACCACAGTTTTCTTTAGAAAAATATTTAATAGGCTACTCACTCAAAAGAGTAAACAACTACAAGCCAAGAATACTTACTTTTAAGTATATCTGGATCACTTTATTTTAGTGATCCAGATTTAGTGATATTTAATGATTTAGTGATATTTTTTAATAAAAATATAAAATTATTTTAGTAATTTAATATTTTTCTCACATACTGTCTTATAAACACATTGTCTGAAAATATTGATTTATAAAGAAAGCATAATTCTGAGTATGAACATTTTTACACATGAGAGCTATGTATAAGAATTTACTACAAATCTACTTAAAGTACAGTTAAAGGTATTAATAGGAAACTAATAGGAAAATAGTAGTATATTTAAAGTGCTAAAATAAGTTTTCTTACTGCACTTGATATAAACGTATTAATTTGATGGCGAATCCAGAAAGGTTCAAACGACAACCACCAGTGACAACTGGAGATTCATCCATTGTAAAATGCCAAAGACTTTAGAGTGGAAAAAAAGAAAAAAAAGAGACTGCAACCGGGCCCATGCGAAAACAAGGATAATATCGGAAGTACATTAAAGTCACGCAATGCTGATGTTGTTAACATTACCAATTTGAGAAGAAAGTATCATTTGCATGGTTTGATGTAGGGGTATCGCAATATTTTCTGTGGCAATACTGTATTGATACACGGGCGCCAAGTATCTTTTATTATTTAAATTCAGTGTTGTGCCTGAACGCGTTCATTGAACGATAGTTCATGAACTCGTTCATATTTTAGGCGAACGTGAACTGAAGGTACTGTATTAATGCCTGATGAACGTTACTGAGAACAACATTCTGGTGTCTGTGAACGCACGCACGCTCTCTCAGTTTAACTTCGTTCAATTGGGTGCCAACCCGGCTATAACACACCGTAAACAGGCCTTAATATGTAGCGGAAAAAACACCCAATCTGGCAACACCAGCCACCGCCGCATGCGTCATCAAAACAAAAAGCAGCATGTAGTCGAGGAAACCGGGATAGCTCACAGCCGAAGCCACTAGGCCAGACAAACTCACGGAGGTGATTGGCATATCACAACAGCTCGCGCTTTATTTCCCCAATCAAACTTGGGGCAAAGATCAAAATAAAATGAGCGCCATTACCCGCATACATGGGGGACTTGGTATACACTTTCTGTATGGTATTGTATACCATGGCATAGACAGTTTAACAGGGCGCGCGTGCAGCTCGGGGGCCACACCTTATATCCACTTGTTACAGTATGATCATTTAAACGATAAAATAAAATGTATGTGACATGAACAAACAGATGTTGACAAAGTTTTCCTTTGCGGACATAATTTGAAGTTGGAAAAACGTAATAAATTGCAATATATTGCAGAATATCGCAATATGTTTAAAATCGCAATAATATCGTATCGTGACCTAAGTATCGGGATAATATCGTATCGTGGTGCCTCTGGTGATTCCCACCCCTAGTTTGATGTGATATGATAAGCGATCGTTAGATTTAATAAGCGCGATTTACTGCAATGCTTTTTCCCCCTTAGTTGGTCGGAACTAAAGTGGATGTTACTTGTTCAGATGACATTTTTCGGTAAAAATTCTTATGTTGGTCATACTTCCAAAAAGTCGAATCTGTGATTTCGAATGACAATATCCACACCAGTGTGAAGCCTGACAGCCGCACATTCTCCTCAAAACATTGTGTTCATCCGCGCTGTGTCTTGCTGAGGCACAACCCACATTAAGCTGATAATTCCGCGAATAACTGCAATTGCAGATTTGGAGAAAGATGAAAAACTATGGACTGCAGCTTTAAAGAAAACTGTAGTATAAAACTACTAAACGACTAGTTTTCTGTGAATATTTATTAAAGTGTACTTTCAAAATGTGCTACAAGTTTGAACTAGTAAACTACCAGTATGTTCATTTATTTGCAGCACAAACGAAAAACATAGAAATACATAAAGTATACTTAAAAGTACTTTTATATACTAAAAAGTGGGCTAATTTAGTACCAAGTATTTAAATAGTACACTTACAAGTATACTAAGTACATTGATATTAGTATACACTCACCTAAAGGATTATAAGGAACACCTGTTCAATTTCTCATTAATGCAATTATCTAATCAACCAATCACATGGCAGTTGCTTCAATGCATTTAGGAGTGTGGTCCTGGTCAAGACAATCTCCTGAACTCCAAACTGAATATCAGAATGGGAAAGAAAGGTGTTTTAAGCAATTTTGAGCGTGGCATGGTTGTTGGTGCAAGACGGGCCGGTCTGAGTATTTCACAATCTGCTCAGTTACTGGGATTTTCACGCACAACCATTGCTAGGGTTTACAAAGAATGGTGTGAAAAGGGAAACACATCCAGTATGCGGCAGTCCTGTGGGCGAAAATGCCTTGTTGATGCTAGAGGTCAGAGGAGAATGGGCCGACTGATTCAAGCTGATAGAAGAGCAACTTTGACTGAAATAACCAGTCGTTACAACCGAGGTAGGCAGCAAAGCATTTGTGAAGCCACAACACGCACAACCTTGAGGCGGAATGGCTACAACAGCAGAAGATCCTACCGGGTACCACTCATCTCCACTACAAATAGGAAAAAGAGGCTACAATTTGCAAGAGCTCAACAAAATTGGACAGTTGAAGACTGGAAAAATTTTGCCTGGTCTGATGAGTCTCGATTTCTGTTGAGACATTCAAATGGTAGAGTCAGAATTTGGCGTAAACAGAATGAGAACATGGATCCATCATGCCTTGTTACCACTGTGCAGGCTGGTGGTGGTGGTGTAATGGTGTGGGGGATGTTTTCTCGGCACACTTTAGGCCCCTTAGTGCCAATTGGGCATTGTTTAAACGCCACGGCCTACCTGAGAATTGTTTCTGACCATGTCCATCCCTTTATGGCCACCATGTACTTCCAGCAGGATAATGCACCATGTCACAGCTCGAATCATTTCAAATTGGTTTCTTGAACATGACAATGAGTTCTGTACTAAAATGGCCCCCACAGTCACCAGATCTCAACCCAATAGAGCATCTTTGGGATGTGGTGGAACGGGAGCTTTGTGCCCTGGATGTGCATCCCACAAATCTCCATCAACTGCAAGATGCTATCCTATCAATATGGGCCAACATTTCTAAAGAATGCTTTCAGCACCTTGTTGAATCAATGCCACGTAGAATTAAGGCAGTTCTGAAGGCGAAAGGGGGTCAAACACAGTATTAGTATGGTGTTGCTAATAATCCTTTAGTGAGTGTACTTACTACTGTACATAAAGTACACGCAAAATATACTTGAACTTTACTTGAAGTAAATAAAAGGAACATGAATAAAATGAACTTGTCTTTTTTGTAAGGAAAAGTTTCAGGGGCAAATCTCTTTTATGACCCATCTGTTTTGGAATCTGTTTCCATCAATTTTACTGCATAATTTGTGGCTTCCTTGTTGTTTTGACATTACAGGAACAGTAACTATACAGTGCAGCCTAATCCAACACAGGTACTAGACGCAGACAAAATCACCTCCAGATAGACATATACGATCATAGACTAGACTGTGGTGAAAAATGGGAGGGTGCTAAAATATTCATTTGGGTTAAGCTCAGTCAGTATACTTTTTCAATAACAGCCTGTGTTTTTATTTATTAAATGAATACAGCCTCCACAATCCGAAAAGAAATCCAGTCTGTCCGGTGGTAAATCAACCTCGCCAAGGCATCACAGTTCTGATTATGAAGTGCTGTCCACATCTGAAAGACTAATGGTACTTGCTAATGGTCCTGGTCAGTGGTCTTTTGACAAATCTGCTGTGCAAACCACATCAGCGCCAGATGTTCAAACGGACTCATGTTTATACATTATGGGATCGCTCAGATGCTCTTATATCATATTTAGACAACCTCAGCTGCATCTGGAGAACATTTTGCATAATCTACTTTGTTTTTTCGGGGGGATATTGCTTGATAAATATGATTTTACTGGTGCTTGAACTGTTCTTAAATGTTTCTACTTGACTAAGAGGCTTTGGCAAACAAGAGAAGAAAATTGATTAAGGTGTTTATAAAAAAAGGAGGCATTATTTGAAATAGCAGTCACTGGAACAAGAATCATGTTGAAACACTTTCCAGTTATTCTCTTAGGATTGGCCATTGCATAATAGTGGTGACGATTGAGCTCTCCATGCGATCACTGACCAGCGTGGAACAATTTTTTCTTTTCAAGCCTCTACACAAAAATCATTTGAAATATCATTAAACAAAACAAAGGTGCCGTAGCACACATAAAATGTCCCTACTTGACAGATGATCATCCAGAGAAATTACAGGACAATCTCAGGCTCAGCAGCAAAAAAAAAGAAAAAAAAAGAAAAGAGTCATTGGAGCAGCCTGCTCTTTTTCAGCCGGTCAGAAGCAGTCTCTTGCTTGTGGATAATTGTGTGCATATGCATTTGATGTGTCTTTGAAAGTGCAGGATTTTGGAAAGAAATGTTGTTGAAATTAGCAAAGTATCAGAAATAAGTAATGTCTGAAAGTTTTACTTTTTTATATATAAATATATAAATAAATGCCATGTGTAACTCAAACCAAATCTGGAAAGACATTAGATAGAATATCTACACTGAAATATTGAATCGTAGTGAGCGAAATGATACATTACATGTTTGTGTTCAGAACTTGGACAAAGTTTGCACAGAAATACAATAGTCTTTATTCGATATCGTTTTGGTATAGAATAAAAGGATTGTGGGGCCATATTGGGGAAAAAAATCCAATCCATCACCACAAAATAGCATATAAGCTTTGCAGATAAAAGGCAGACAAAAGGTGGTTGTTATATAACTCTATTTGACTAATGTTTGCAGGTGTAGGAGTCAAAAGGTTTGGCACAAGATGTGCCCTTAGATTGATGCCCATTGATGTCTCTCACACTAAATGATTGAGATGCTAGGTCATGATGTGGCCAACAACAGTGGAAAACTAAAAGTGGTCAATGTCACGGACATGATTATAAAATAGATTCTGGACCAATTTTTGACATTTTAAGATAGTAGGTCATTTGCAATGAATCAAAACCATTTATTTTGTGAACATTATCTGACTTGACCCATTTTGAGGGATTTCTTTAACCACCCCTCCAGAGCTGATGTGGGTCAGACAGCCGGAGGACACCAAATCACAAGCAGGTGCTTGGAGTCTGCAAATACTGTGCTGTGTCACAAAACTTCATCTAGGAGGCCAAGGCAAAATTAAAAGCTTCTCGTTGTTTCTTTAACATGTGTTTGTACACCTGGTTGCCAAGAATTTCCTTATTACTCTCCTTTCACACACCAGAGCTTGTTCTGAGCTAGAAAACCATCATACCATCAAACCATTCAATAAATGTTAAATGAGATGTTAATTATAGTTCAATAGCCTAACTTTATTGAAATAACTTTCTCAGCAGTTGACAGGTAACACTGGTTACCTATTAAGTTCCGTATCAATTACAAAGTATTACTACTGACCAATAAAGCCCTAAATGGTTTAGCTCCAGTGTATTTAATTCTATCGCCCTACAATCCGTGGTGCTCTTTAAGATCACTAAATTCAAGACTTTTGGTCATTCCTAGGATATCTAAGTCCACTAAAGGAGGGAGGGCGTTCTCACATTTAGCTCCTAAACTCTGGAATAGCCTTCCTGATATTGTTCTAGGCTCAGACTCGCTGTCACAAGTTTAAAACTAGATTAAAGACGCATCTCTTTAACCAAGCATTCACATAATGCTTATACCTTTTATACTACTGCTAAATCAGATCGAATGCATTAATACTATGAACATCAGCTATGCTAATTACTTCCCATCTGCTTTTCTGCTGTTATCTCGGGACGGGAGTCCCGAGGTAAAAAGTGTTCGTCAGCTCCAGTTTGTATCCAGCCTCTCACGGAGACTTCAGATGCCCCAACACCTGTGATGAGATGACTAAACGCCTGTGAAGAGACGACTCAATGCCAGCGATATGTTGTTCCCTAAATTAATACATGATTAACTAACTGTATTTTTCTATGTACATTTCTGAAATGGACTTTCTGTAAAGCTGCTTTGAAACTATATGTATTGTGAAAAGCGATATACAAATAAATTTGAATTGACGAACACGATGTCATGTACATATACAGTAAGAATCTGATTTAATCTAGTTGAATGGTAGTATATTCACAAACTATACACTACAGTTCAAACGTCTGAGGTTAAGTCTCTTGTGCTCAACAAGGCTGAATTATTAGACAAAACACAGTGAAAACAGTAATATTGTGAATATTATTACAATTTAAAATAACTGTTTTCTATTTTAATATATTTAAAAATGTAATTTATTCCTGTGATAGCAAAGCTGAACATTTAGCATCATTACTCCAGTCTTCAGTCACATGATCCTTAGAAACCATAATATGCTGATTTGGTGCTTGAGAAACATTTATTAATATCAATATTAAAAACAGGTGTGCTGCTTAATGTTTTGGGGAACCTTTGATACATTTTATTCAGTATTCCTTGATAGAAAGTAATAATAAAAAAAGCATTTATGTGAATTTTTTTCCCCACCCCCCAGTTTTAATCAATTTAATTTATCCTAGCTTAATAAGAGTATTAATTGTTTTAAAAAAAAATCTTTGAATTTTAAGAACATAAACCCGAATGACTATTTAGCAATAAAAATAGAAGCAATGAATTTAGGCACATTTGGAGTCTCGGGCTGTAACCATTTACTGTAAATCTTAATGTACATAATATTTTTACAAAACATCATTCAATAAATCTGAATTGGCACAGAAACAGATGATAAGAACCACTGAAAGGATACAAAATGACTAATACATTTTTCTTTATGAAAATAAACACAAAACATACAGTTTAAACCGTGTCGAATAGCACTTCAAAAATATTTTTAGTTTCAAGCTACATTTGAAGTCTACCAGCATTCTGTCTACAAAACATTATGAATTCATATCAATGCATGTTTATGCCAATTAAAATACAATACAGATCCAATATCCAAAGGCACAAGATACGACTAAAACGATAGGCTTTAAAAAAGAATATAGAGTATATACCATTAAGACATGGTCACAAAAGCGAACACTACAAGGCTCAAGTCAAATAACTACTCACACTTACATTGAAATTACAAATGTACAAATTGACACTTTACAAGGTAACCGTCATCGATGCAGATTTTGGAAAAAAGCATTATGACTACTGAAATATCACGTTTTCTTTCTGCTCAAACAATTGAACACCAAAGATTGAATATTGTATACAAAATGGTAGTTGCACATATCTGAAACGACATCCAACAAACGAATCAACCCATGCTATATTGATCCCCCCCCATATTTCTATTTGCACGGATAACATGCAAGTAGCACAAAGAGCAATCTGGGACAGACAGCCAATATTGTCTTATGGATAAATGCGTCACTACAAACTCTCAGACTATGAAGTAATTGAGTTTGAGCAACAGCCCGCGGATGCAAAAATGGAGAGAGTGAGATAAGCGGGAGACCATCTCGAGGGAAATGACATCAGAGAATGATATTGCAACCTAGTTTTTGTAACACAATATGATTTCTTTCGCTCCTTGTATTTCATATGAACTGTTTATCGAAGGGTACATGCTTTAGCTTATTCCCTGTAGTTCATTATCTTCACTCATTCAGCTCATTGTCCACTGCAGTATAAAATGTTTTAATTCACATTTCATTTTGGAACACGTGAATCATCCGAAACAATATTGCACAAAGCCTATTAAAATGTTTGTTCCCTACAAAATCATGTTGGAATGGAGCAGCTTCGAGACTGATTGCCAGGTGCAATATCGCATGGAGGAAGCGGATTTGTACGCAAGATACACGATCATTACAATCACCAAACAAAATAAATGCTACATATCTTCAATCAAGGCTCATGCCATAGTCACAAGATGTTCATAAACTTTGTTTTGGAGACTGTTAGGCACATACAACTATGGCATCAAGTTATGGAGAAAAATTCCATACAATAACTCCACCAGCAATAAAATGGGAAAGGCTATGGAAATATCACCTTCCACTCTATTAAAACGTGACCCTTTTCATCCATATGTCACAATCAAAAGAACAATGTTAAACTAAAATTCACGTACAGCTCTTTAGATCGAATTGACAAGTGGTTCGGAGAGCTGGGCAAGAGGCACAGTTTACAAAATGTAGCAGCATTGCACACACAGCAGAAAAGAGGGTTAGGAAAACAGGGCTACTCTTCACATATACACTCATTAGATTAGTCACCATCCTTGCACAACAGCCCATTAACAAGGTTTCATGGTTGCTTTGTGCCAGTCAGGTTCAGTGTTTTGTTTCCACTCTGAACACACATAGAAGTAGTAACACAGACTTTCACATTTTTTAGGAACGGTCCTCAGGGGGTCGAAGCTTCCCAGTTTATAACAGGTTTGTTTAGAGTCAGAAGGGGCAGTTTGCTATAGTTAAGGCGCAGACATGAAATAAAGAAAATAATAAAAAGAGATCAGTCATAGTTCAACGTTATGCAAAAAAACATCACATTTGTACAATTAGATTCTTTTCGACATTGCCACAAAGTGGTTAAAAAATTATATAATAAAAAAAATATATGTTCAATGGAACAAATAGTCACAGATAATAATGGGTTACAAATAAATAAAAAAGTCACTTTTTTATTGAGTTTGTTTTTGGATTTTTAGAATTGTGATGTTCTTTCAGAAAGATTTGCATGTAAATCCAAATCAAATATGATATTACAACTGGAACAAATTACTTTTGAATTGAATTATTTTTGTATCATTGAATCACTATTTTCCTGTTATCACTGTAGATAATTTGAAATAATCTATTGTATGAGGCGCTGTATAAATAAAAGTGACTTGACTTGAATTTTAAAGTAACAAATCAGAATGACCAGATATCAAAAGGCATTACACTTTTTGATAATGGAACATATCAGATTTGTAAGCTGTAACGAGACGTCAACAACAGAAGTACTGAGTGTGCAACAGGACTGTTATTATACATGTTTACATGAAACGTTTTCACTCAATTGTAATTGACACAAGTCTTTTCTTCTTTCTCCCCCCTCTCTCCTTCTCTCCCTCATCTTCCTCTGGGTCTTGGAGAGAGGTAACCGCAGCGGTGGACTTGGGATGGTCCCCTGGTGAGCCCTCCCCTTCCTGTCCTGATCTGGGGTTTGGGGTTTGGGAAGGAGGTGCAGAAGTGTGGGTGTCATAGTTCATGGTAGAGGAAACTTGAGAGATAACTGGTGTTTGGACTGAGGAAGAGGAGGAAGAAGCTTCAAAGGTGTGCTCACTCATCTCAAAGTGTCCCAGACCCTCTTCCTCTTGCATGTGACTCAGGTAGTCTGGGAGGAGGAACTCACTAGGGCAACAAAAGGGAGAGAAGCGCCAATGTTCAGAAAATCATCACTGCCATCAATACTAACTTAACATCAGATAAAACTGACAAGTTTAATGATCTTCATCTTCATTGGCTTTTTAGCATAAAAGCTCAAACTTCTTTTTGGAAAATTGATGGGGCTAAAACACAAAAATAGGTTATTCAAATTTAAAGTTATTGCTTTCAATCTCCTCTGTGAAGCCACAATCAGAGGATGTCAAACCACTCAGGCGCAAGATGGTCAAAAAACAAAATAGGTCATAATCATAATTTTATGATTAACCCAAGATTGTGTTCCAAGTTTGGTATACGAGTCTAAGATTCTTTGGATTTTTTTTTTTTCCACGAACAGCCAGTCCTTGCATGTTCAAGTCTAGCAATAAACTTTGGCAAAATGTCCTCTGGCAAAACACTTCAGCTATCTAAACTAAAAGTCAAAATTGAAGCTTCAAAATTAGATAGAAGATTGTGGCTTGGCAGAAAAAGTGAGTGGCATTGCAAGAAATTATAATTCAAACACTGATATAGCTTAATCCATGAATAGAATTTAGATCCTAATGACATAATTTCCTTTTTCTTTACAGTAAGTCGTTGCAGTCTCGACATTGATTTTCGAATTTAAAGTCTTTAGCACAAACTTTAAAGCAAAATATTGACAGGAATTAATTTTTGTCCAAAATAATTCATTTTTAAAAATGTCATGTGAGATACATAATTAACCCAGTTAGCACTTTTCAATTTGTACTTGTTTGTTCATGTTAAAATTACAAATTACACATTAAGTCCATCAAAGATCTCTGAAAAGTCTGGCTGCAATGCCGACCGTTTCTTGTAATCGTAACAATAAAACTTCATCGGGATACACTACATGACCGCTCCCTCTCTTAAGAAGCACACGGCAGAGCCAAACTATTGCCTCAGCACTGAAGCTTTCATAGACACTGTTTATTTGTGCCTGACAAAGATGAATAGACCACAAAGATCCTAAGAGCGAGAGGGCTTAAATCAAATAAACAGTTGGATGAAATAAGGGAGTCTACGTGTAGCAGGAGCTCAATGCATAAATGCACCTGACTCCATTCCCTCTGCTTTAATGAAGGGCTAGCGTCATGATTACCTCAGACCAACGTCTCTTACAGTCTCCTCAAAAATATAGACAGCGATTCCACAAAGCAGGATTGATTTCCCTGCCCGCTCCAACTGTTTACATCGCAAAGCTTATTTTCCTAATGCACAGTCCAACTCTCACTACTTCCAAAATGGAATCAAAGCCATGATTATTTCATTTAGAAAATACTTGTTTTCAAACAGGAAAGTTACTTAGTTGTTTTTTCTTCTTCTGGAGAACACATCTAAGAGAAATACACGTGCAATTTTAAGAACAGAATGTAAGAAAAACTGAAGGGTGTGCGCGTGTGTTAAAGCTATTCAGGAACAAATAAACATAAGCATAATACGGATCAGGACAGTCAATAGAGGAGATTTCAGTGATATCCTGAAAGCTCTATTCAGTAATGAACGGTCTTCCAAATAAAACACAATGGAACTGGGCGTTAGCCTGGACTGGGGTAAACCTGTTAAAACTCAGCAGGAAAGACATTTCATCTGATTTTGTCAGTCACACCTCAACGAGAAAAACCTGTCATCTTCAGTCTTTAAAAATACATCTGTAACACTTTATAATAAGGTTATATTAGTTAACATTAGTTAATGCACTGGGTATCATGAATCAACTAACAATAAGCAACAATTATTACAGAATAGATTAATCTAAGTTATTGTTCATTTATAAATATTCTATTTGTCATTGTTAATTAATGTATGTTCATAGTGTACAATTGAAGTTAACATTCAATTCTAAATTAACATTAGTTTATGTATTACAAACATACATTAACACTGTTCAAAAGTTTGGGGTACAGTAAGATTTTTTTCTCTCCAAGATATATAAAAAAGTATGCATTAAATTGATCCAAAGTTACAGTAAAAACTTTTACATTGTCACCAAAAAATATATGATAAAATTCATGACGGTTTCCACAAAAAATATTAACCAGCATAACTGTTTTCAACATTGATAATAAGAAACTATTAATTCTTGAGCACTAAATCTGCATATTATAGAATGATTTCTGGAGGACCATGTAAAACTGAAGAATAGATTACAAGAATAAATTACATTTTTAAATATTTTAAAATAGAAAAGTTATTTTAAATTGTATTAATTTTTCACAATATTACTTTTTATTTTTTATTGTATTTACTCAAATAAATGCAGCCTTCTTGAGCACAACAGACTTCTTTCAAATTAATAAAAATATATTAATACATGATTTAAAAGTAATGATCTCTGTTAATTCATGACACCCAATAAATTAACTAATGTCAACAAATTGACCCTTATTGTAAAGTGTTTCACCTTATACACATATTCTTCAATACAGTTAAATAATCCCCCCCCCCCCCCCTCCCCCTCAATTCAAAAACGCATCTGCTACCTCCTCAACATGAGATGAACGGCCGACCGTACAAAACTAAATTTGTACTTCTACATATTTTCTTAGAATGTTCAGCTCCTCCTCACCTGGTCTGGAAGTAGTTTGCTAGTTCTGACGCCTCATGGTTGAGACTCCTCAGGTGTACGATTAAATTGCCGGAGTTGGTAAACATGGCGCCGCACGTTTTGCACTCGTAAATCCGAGGCTTGCGGATGATGTGGCGAGACACCCTCATGTGGTGCTTATATTCACCGAAGGAAGTGAAAGTGGCGCTACAGATCTGGCACCGGAAACAGCGTTTACCTTCGTGCTTCAGCCGGTGCATCTTCAGGGAGTAAGCCCGCGTAAACTTTTTCCCGCAGCGGTCACACTGGAATGGCTTAATACCTGTAGAGGAAACCCATGAAAGATTACTGTTTACCATATCCATATCAGAAAACAGGAGATAATTAGAAAATAAAGATGATAATGAAGTTGAATGAGACTGAAATTAACATAACAAGAATGTCTTTGTTTGAGTTTGTTGTGTGCTATCTGCTAAATAAAAGACAAAATAACCAAAAACATCGTCCTACTCATGCAAATAAGTCAGGTCAGATGTTTATTGTGAAGGTTCACTCCAGCAATGTGTCACAATAAGCATGCTGGTCACATAACCCATAACTAAACCAAGTGCATACAATCGCTTTCACCAGTCCATAACTAATCGCTGTGATGAGTTCCATTTGGACAATCAACAGCAAACAAAAGCCACCTCTGTGTAAACTAACAAGTCGATTAGGGTGAATCATGTTGTACTCTTCTGCAAACAAGAAGTTTATGTAATACAGAGCCCGATATTAAGTCTTTCCTGGATCCTGTCTAAAAGCTTACCACCTGTCTTCAGCTGTCCTAAAACATTTTAACAATAAAGCTTCAGTACATTAATCATTAGAAAAATGGGATGAGGCCAGTGCTTAAAGTGCTTGTAAATTAATAATCGCCAGATCCAAAATAACAATTAAAAGGCGCTGTGACCGACACCGACCTTACAACTTCAGTTTTCCTGGAACATACAATGACGTCATTAAACGGTGATAGCACAACTAAGAGCATCATTCACAAGTGTCTGCATGGCCCTAACTACAGCCTAGTCTATTATTATGTAACGTATTGCTACGTTGAGACCAAATATATCAGTCAGTTGATCAGTGATATTCTCTCTCACCGAGGACATCATTGCCTCTTTACTGCACCAATTCTGACTGATTTAACTCCCAGTGCTCCTGTCTCCTGCTATCTTGATTAGTGTTTGCAGAATTGTCAAGAGGTGCAGTTCCATTTTCTCAGGATTTTTTATTTTTATTTATTTTTTTTATCAGAAACACCATCAGCTTTACTCGAGGATATGAAAAATGTAAACTTGCTTGACTGTCTTTTTGACATTTTTTCATATTTTTAAAAAAATAATCTGTCAGGTATATACACTCTCCATAGTGCTCACTGTGTGCAAAACAAACCCATGCATGCTCTGTCTCATGCAGACACGCACTATCGCCATGCAATGCACTTGTTAATTCCAGATCGTTTATTTTCCGGAACAGGATCAGGCAGGACACGGCTTCAATTAAGCACTGGGTGAGGCATCAGGAATATAAAGTGAATATAATATAGTGTAATATAGTGAAGGAAAAAGCATTCACATGCACTGTCAAGGTCAGTGTGGAGTCCTGTAATAGCAGAGGCTCTCTCACCAGAGTGGATGAGCATGTGCTGTTTGAGATTCTGTATCCGAGTGAAGCGGACGCCACATGTAGGACACTGGAAGGGCCGTTCAGGACCGTTGAGTCCTGGGCGGGTGGAGGGACTGATGTACAGGTGGTATGGGTACTGGACATTCTCCAGCCTGGAGAAAAGCAACAAGAAAAAAAGAGACTAATTAGACGATCCAATAAGAATTTGTTTTGAATTTGATTTAGTAAGGATGTTGCAAAATAAATTTTTACTTCAAATAAATGCTCTTTCACGAGTTCACATTTATATACAATTAGAGTGGGTAAGGTTTAATGCGTATTTGGCGTGCTTCGTTGTACTCTTCGGGGGGGTACTCCCGAACCCAGAACCCCCCGTATGCAAGTGGTTAGGACTAGAACGTGTGGAGAAGGGGCGGTGGAGGGATGCTGTTAAACTGTCAATGGATTGAGGTGAGACTGCTGAATCTATATACACCTCTTATCATTGACTGCTGAGTGCACATGTTAATTATCTGAACGTGCTCCTCCCGAACTTTGTTAATAAAACATAATTTAGAACTTTGCGCTCATCAAACAATCCTGAAAAAATTCAGTTTTGTTTCTACAAAAACATTAAGCAGCACAACAACTTTCAAGTGACACTGAAGACTGGAGTAATGCTGCTGCATCACAGGAATCAATTACATTTGAAAATATACTAAAACAAAAAACATTTATTTTAAATTGGAATAATATTTAACAATGTACAGATACAATAACTGGAATACAGCCATGGGGAAAATAAGAGACTTCTTTAAAAAACATAAAAAAAAACTGTACCGACCCCAAACTTTCGAATGGTAGTGTACCTGTGATATCACTATCTTCTTTAATCGTAGTGCAACAGATCGACTTATGGGTGTCCTGTTTGTCTTCACAAGACCTACATTTTAAAATCTGATAAAGGGGTGTATTTTCAAATCTTTATATTATGTTTTCATATTTTTTATTACCAAAATTAATAATTTAGTAAAATTATTTAATTCATCCTCATTTTCACTTTCACTCTCTTCACACTCTGGTACAAGGGGGTTACCTCTTTCAGAAATTCAAGTAAATGCCCACTGCTTTGATTGGTGAACTTCATCGCACCGTATCTATGTCCTCCCTCTCAGCATGTGTGATGTGTTTTTTGATGCTCAAGATGGCCAGTGCCATAACAGAGCCGTATAGGTTTGAGCCCGAGTCAGAAGAAAATCAACCAAGGCAATTAAAATGATTGCAACAGTCTGTATCAGCATGCTAACTGAAGTATGTTTTATTGTAGAGTAACCTCTTAAATGTGTAAATATCAAGAACATTTTGATTTTCCATTTCATGACCCCTTGAAAGGAATACATGTAAAATTGGGTAGGAATTTAAAGAAAGTGTCACAAAAGTAAGTGTATTTGCAGTACTGCTACAATTTCCTCTGTCCACAGATCCACAGAGATTCACCCCAAAAAGATTTAAGGCTAACATATAACACATTTAGTCAGGCATATCAAGTTGTCATATAAAAGCAGACTCCCACTCCTGAGATGGACAGCAGTGTCTTTTTTTCTATCCCATTTGTTTTGCATCATACCATTTCCCTTCTCTTCCAGTATTCCAAAAGGCAAATTCATGTCCAAGAAGTTTCCAGAAAGCCTGCCAACAAGCTTCTCTGGCCTCTTGGCAAGAAATCTTCATCCTAATAGCCACTACAATATCACAGAAGCCTCCACTGCATATAAATAAGTGTACATGAGGAAAGACGATGATGAGAAATTATGTCCCTCCTCAGAGGGGCCCTTTAGTTCAATCATAAAAGTGAGACGCTGTAAAAGGATACTCTGTAAAAACAACCCAGACACTCAAAGGGGTCTTACCTCTCATCCTCCTCCATGTGACCAGTAGTGTTTGGAGTGCCCTGCATGGACTGGAGACCCTCCGTCACCCCCTCATCCATGGAGCCTGAAGAGAGAGCAAAATGTTGTTTTTGAACCTCTTCTCCAGTAAAACTGTCTCAATATTGTGTTGTTTATTTTAAACAAACACTGCCTCAGTGGTTCTCAAAAGTGCATGAAAAAAATCAAAGAGTAAAGATAAATATGAGGTAAATATGTCATTTTTAAAGTAAAGACTGTTAAAATAGTCCAAGTGACTACAGTGGCTCAACCTCAAGTTTATCTTTTTTAACTTTATTCAACTATTCATTTTCTGTGTGGGCCTCTGACGCGAGTTCACGAGAACGCCACATCGCATGCGCGAGAACTGAGAAGATGGCGCTCACGATCATTTGATGGGAAAGTGTGAAAGGTAGGCCATTCTTTTTGCGGCATTGGTAATGCGCTTTTACGTTTTCTCGTTGGTTTCTCACGATTCGGACATCCAGGAAATGCACACTTTAGAACCATTTTAAACGCTACATTGAGACCTATCGTCTCAGTTCTAGCGCATTCGTTGTGGCGTTCTCGTGAACTCGCGTCAGAGGTCCACACGGAAGAAAATGAATAGTTGAATAAAATCGTTATTTTGTTGTTTTTTTGCGCACAAAAAGTATTCTCGTCACTTGATAAACTAAAGGTTGAGCCACTGTCACTTGGACTATTTTAACAGTCTTTACTGACTTTTCTGGGCTGGCAGATGCAATTACATAGCAGCCTATGAAGGAGTGAGCCAGCTCTCAGATTTCATCAAAAATATCTTAATTTGTGTTCCGAAGATGAACGAAAGTCTTACGGGTGGAATAGATCTGCTACGCTGCTGCTGCTGCAGAGCAAGTACGGGACTTGCTACTAGAGCCCGACCGATAAAGGATTTTGAAGGCCGATACCGATACAAATATTTGTTGGTTTTAAAATCCGATATTCCGATATATCGGCCGATATATATATATATATTTTTTTTTTTTCAGAAATGCGAAACAAAACATTAACAGATTTCCCTAACATTAGTTATTTGTTATTTATGAGTTTTAACTAAAATAATATGATAATGCATTTTAAAAAGAAACTTGTTTCTTTTATTGTCACAACAGTAGCAATATTACTTGTGTATTATATTACAGTACCAGTCAAATGTTTGGACACACTTTCCTATTGGTGTGTACAAACTTTTGATGGGTACTGTATACACAGTATAAACAGAATAAATATATAAACAATGTTTTTGCAATGATCACTCAAATGTGGTGGTCAAACACTTCTGTGACAAAGATCTGTAATGGAGGCAGGGTGAATGACACATTTGAGCTGTAACCAAACTAGTTTGCATTGCATGTTATATTATTCTAAATACTGTTGCATAATCTTCACTAACGACTTTGTCTTTTAATTTAGTCACGTTATATAAAACATAACTTGTACTAATAAATATATCAAAAGTGTCACTGACAAAACCTTATTATCTTCTATTTTTAGTCTTAATTCCTCGAATCTCTACCAGTGGAGGAATAAC
The DNA here is from genome assembly GCA_031834385.1 of Semotilus atromaculatus. Lineage (NCBI taxonomy): Eukaryota > Metazoa > Chordata > Actinopteri > Cypriniformes > Leuciscidae > Semotilus > Semotilus atromaculatus. The sequence continues at coordinate 14,933,292 of JAULUF010000035.1, read as the reverse complement.
TCAGATCTTTTTACTAAAGTAAAATGAATAATATCATAATGAAAACGTTTTTAATTACACATGTACAGTAGTACTTTTATACTATTTTAAATAAGTATAAGCAAAATGATGTAGGCTACTAAACGTGAAACTAGGCTACTCTTATGCAAAATGGCCCTATATAAAGTGTTATAATTATATAAATTATTGGAATATTGCTTGATGTTGTAGCTAACATAGCGTTATAGGCAGAATGAGCTTTAACACTGTGTCTACACCGGACGCGGCCGCTATTGCTCGCGTCGCAACAGCTGTTTACCGGAGACGCGGCACAGCGCCCGTTACAGAGCAGAATGGGGCATCAGTTTACTGTCGGAGATTTGTCGCTCGCGCCACGCATTTTAATCAATGTTTTAATCAACCAATTGCCTGGATTTAATAAATAAGAAGTAAATATAGCAGACAATATAATCAGGACTTCTCGGCTGCGCGCTTGCAATAGCCGCAAGCTCACACAATAGCCTACGTGACAGAGGCTGGTAGCAGAGAAATCAATCCTGTGAATTACACTGCGCAAATCAAAAGTAATAGGCTACTACAGTACCCACCTGATGAAGAAGGGTTAGCTCTCAACAGAACATAAAATATTAATTTTATTTTTCGTGTTCGCATTTATGAGGAAAAAACAATGTTACGGACGTGCACGAGCTCTAAAAACGGCAGTAAAGTGCTTTAAAACTTTCCTCAAACAGACCTCAAACAGAAAGCACAAAGCCTTTCATTAAGGTGAATTTCGTTTTGTATTAATTGTATCTTAATTTTAATCTATGTTTCATCAACCAATTGCCTGGATTTAATAAATAAGAAGTAAATATAGCGGAGCGGATAGATAATCTTGACACGGATGCGCCGGCGGGTGAACTGCAACTCGTCTCATAAATGAACCGAAACTCAGCGTATAGAACTGAGAAATATATCTATATTGAAATGTCTACTTTTAAACAGAACAATTCAAAACGAAAGACAGACTGCTCTCTGCTTATGTAGCCTAATCCGTATGAAATGTGCATTTCTCTCTGTTCACTGAAGATCGCGAGTCAGCGTCGTCAACTTCATCTGCCGACACTGACTGAAAACACTTGTTATTAATAAACAATTAAAATGTAATTAAAATGTCTCCTTGCTATATTTGATGTATTCATAATCATTACTTTTGCCAGTTCTTTGTGACAGCTTTTAGGTGCTTTATTGGCAGCGCCACCCTTACATGAATCACCGCACCCCGCATTTTTTAAAATATTCATTTATCGGCCATACCGATAGTTAGGAAAATGCCTACATACACAACTCACTGCTGAGAGCAAGTAAGGTAGCAGTGACAGAGACAAACGTTTGGAAAAAATGGTTTTTTAACTAAGATTGCTGTTTTAACTTTTTTTTTTTTACCTTCATAAATGCAATTTTTTATGATTTGTGTTGTCTTTTATGTCAAAAATACTTAATTCCATACTTAAATATAAAAAACATTATTTTTACCAACTACTTAAATCAATCAGAAATCAGAATACTATAAAGACTGCTACCAATAAAACTGTATAATTAACAAAAGCGAAGAGAAGCTACACCTGAAATAGCATAAATGTTTATTTACACAGACCGTTTAATGTTACTCATAAATTATCAAATTAACAGGAACTCATTACAGGGTCAATTCATGCTCTCTATATTGTAATAATATTAATGTCAATTAATAGAATACATAAAATTGTTTTTTGTTTGGGGAAACTGCATGTCATATTCTGGTTGCACAGATAAAACAACCATTTAGTACAAAACAAGAACCATTTATAAATTATTTTAATGCTTTTTACGATTAGAAAATTAATACCTCACATAATCTTATCAGCATGATGAGAAAATGATATGAACTGGAATAAACTGTATACAGAAAGGGAGCAGAGAATGTGACTGATTGTGAAGCTGTCCGTAGTCACACAAACACTCCCGTTAAAATCATGAAAGCAGACAACACCGCGACACGATTCTCTTACATCGAATTTGCACTTTGTTGTTTATGAATTCGCGAGTTTCAGTCATAATTCAGTAAGACAGCGTGTGCACTGAATAAAAGTCTTTTCAGTTTCAGTGATGACTACTCTGAACGCCTCTGACTGGTCATCACATTCATAAGCTCAGCAGAAACGTGTGTGATTGGTTGCTGCAACGAAATCTGATGGAATGCCGCAGTCGGATGGATCGAATGAGCGTTATAACCAATATCGAATAACCAAAATTATTACTTAAACATATATTCCATTATATAAATACTTTTAAACTGATTTCCACGACTTTTCCAAAACTTTCTGGGTTTATTTATTTTTCAAAAACTTTTCCAGGCCTGGAAATTGCTATTTTAAAATTCCATGACTTTTCCAGGTTTTTCATGACCGTACAAACCCTGTATCTAGAGTTTCATGACAGAACTTTGTATAAATGTTTTTACTGTCACTTTGATTAATTTAATCCGTTCTTGCTCAATAAAAGTATAAATTCTTTAAAAAAAAAAAAACATACCCGAACCTTGTGAACAGTAGACCTTGTAATAACCATGTAATACAGACATTAAATACATGCTCATCACAGAATAAGTGTAATCAAGAAATTGTATGTATGAATGTAAGAAGTCTTACCAATGGATGAGGACTGGGGGCTGATGAGTAGATCTTCTTGGGTGTGTTCATTGCCAGGAACCGTTTGCTGGTCACTCAGAGAACTGTGTGGAGCACTGACCGGCTGAGAAGCCTCTTCATGCACTTCTTCATCACTCAGCCTCTCCACCTTCACCTGCACATCATCTTCTTCCTCCTCCTCTACCCCTGCCGCACCCCCAACCCCCAGGCCGCGCGGGCCCTCGCAGGCGAGATACTCCACCAGTGCCCGTCCACTAGAGTCCTGCCCCGACGCTCCGGATGCTTCCAGGAGACCTTCAGGTAGTTTTGACTTCTCTGGCGTAAACCGCCGGTCCACACCAAAGGGGTATGTCCAGGAGAAGGCCAGAGATGGTTCCAGAGCCTGCGCTGAACTCTCTGGGAAGGAGGAAGAGGAGGGAGAGGGGTTGGGGACTTGTGGAGAGGTAGAGGATGCTGGTTGCGGGCTCGCAAAGCCTTTGCGCTTGCGCCTAGACTCGCGGCACACAGGGATGGGCCGCTCCGGTACGCTGCACTCGGATGAGACCGGAGACGGTGAGAGGGCATCTACAGGGGCGAGGGTGCAGCTCGCATGACCTTCAGGTGGCTCTTGGGGCCTGTGTAAACCAGGGGGCAGGGTGCTACCAGGGCCTCTTGCTCCCGAGGACGCAGAGTTCCACAGAATACTGGACTTCATGAACTCAGAGCAAGTGTTGGCTACCGCAAACATCTGCATGTAGCTTGCTGCCGCGAGTACATCAATGATATTCTCCGTACTAATGGACAGGGTGGACGTGTAGGCGTATTCCAGAAGAGGGGCGAAACCAGCGACAGTCACGTGCTGAAGATCCAGCACATGTTTGTTATCTTCACCTACAATCACAGTGTCTTCTTCAGCCGGCTTCCCAGACAGCTTCGCTCGAAGGAAGTCACTACAGCAGGCTAGTACTACTTTGTGGGCTGAGAACAGCTGGCCCTGTACACGAATGGTAACGTCACAGAAGTGGCCCTCACTGCGCAGGGTGTTAAGCTTATCCAAAAGCTCCTGGCTATGGCTGGGGGAGTTATGAGTGAAGGTTTTCACACCCATCCTTCACAGTAGAACGAGGAGTCTGGGCTGCCTGGACAGAATAAGATACATTATAGTCTCACAAAATGGCTAACATTTATATGCAAACTACAACAGGTTTTTGAAGTAATCAAACCGTAGTTAAATATTTGAAGTAGGGATGTAAGTTTGCAGGAATATACATAGGCTAATTGACTGTCATTAAAGTATCGTTAAAAACATGAAGATAACTTCAAATACCATGCACATAGGCTATTTTTTATTATAATTTAATATAATATTTAATATCATTTAAATAATATTATATTTTATATAATTTAAATAAATATGTTAAATACATACTGCGTCATTATAGAATACATTTGTGCTAAAGTTGATTTATTGAAAATAGATATGCTTAAAAATACAATTATTTATGTTATTATTCTAAAAATAAAAAAAATAAAAAATACCCCTAAAAGTTCTCCCAAGTAATAGTTTATCAATCTCACTATCACTGGCAATGAATATTCTTCCTCAGTGCTAATCTAACAGAGCTAGATATACAGACAGAAGACACGGCTTTACACCTTCAGCACTTTTTCATTTCCAGTGATCCTTATGACACAAAGCACAAGCACATAGTTAGAATGATTCAGAGTTGAAGAATCCTGATTTTGTAACTTTTCCAAGCACAAATAAACTCCCTCAAATAACATCTGCCGAAAATTGGTTTAGAATTGCTTGGATCCAACTGACAGCTAACATCACAGAGTGATGGCAGATATGTCTAAACTATACAGATGTCCAAATGAGTCTGTCTCGGTTTAGAGAGAAAGAGATCATCTTTGGTCCTTGACTCACACTGTTAAACATTTACAACTGCAGTGTCTAATCAACAATGAGATGAAGTAAGAAACATCTAAGAAATTCACTTAGGCTAATTCTTAGAAAGATTATACTTTGAGTTCTTAGAATGGTAAGCTGCATTCCACACAGTGACAGAAACTTTACAAGATTTTTGGGACAAATGAAAGCGTAGGACTATAAAATAGCCATAAAAAAAAAACCTTTGCGTCTGCACGTTTCTGATTTATTGCTCCAGCAGTAACTGGACGACGCAGTTGAAATACTGATAAAAACCCTACCACCGCTTTTTTAAGGTGTCAATGCTCTAAGCCAATTTATTTATATTTATTTTTTTAACTGTGGTCTAGGAACCCACAAGAGTTATTGGGGGGCCGTGAAAATTTTGAAGAACAAAAAACTATTATTTTAACAATGTTCAATGTGGTAACTTATAAATTAAAAGTAAAATTTTGAATCCATGAAATCAGTTTATTTTAAAGGTTTACAAGGTAGGTCTACATCTAACATTATTATAAAAAAATGAGTAAAAAAAAAAAGTATTTTCAACAAAGAAAGTTATGGAAGTCCATTTCTTTGCCAAAGCAATGGTGTGAAATTTTAATCGGTTCATTATGAAACTGGCAGGACAGACTCTCTACACTGTAAAATCTAACATTGTTCTTACTAAGAATTTTTTTAGTTAACTTTACTTAATGTCCAATAATTTGTTGAATTTACTTAAAATTTCTTAGTAATCTGTATTGTTTGCATGCTATGCCTTCGTTACTCAGAAAAACCTAGTAAACATTACTTGACTGGTTTGAGTACCATTTTGCAAAAAACAAAACAAAACAAAAAAACAGGCGGGGCAAATGGTTTATGAGGTGGGGCAATTCTTAATAGACTTTTCACTCATTTCTTCCACTTCTGCAGTCATCATTCATCTTATTTTCATTTGCTCATTTTCCAATCATCTTGAATATTGTCAATACACAAATTTTGGGAGAACATCAAAATTCTTTAGTTGACTTGTTGATTTCCCTTTTCTCACCATTATTGTGATTAATGTTCCCTTTGGTTGGGCACTTGGAACTTAATTTATATTAAAGTAATTCTCTTCCAATTGATGCAGTGATGCAACATGAAATCACAATAATTTGATTTCAAAGGAAGTGAAGTAATAAATATTTTATTTATATATATATATATATTATGCATGCTTAAATTATTTCCATGTTTTTAATAAATTTATTAATTATATATAACATAACTATATTTCATGTATAATAATGATCTTTTAACATTTTATTGCTAACACTTATGGCATAAATCTTTAATTGGGTTGATATAATCCCTCTATATTTGTGACAATATCTTGCAACTTTACTTGAGTCACACACAGACTTAAACATTCAGCATGCAAACCACAACAATGGTAACAAATTTTTTTATATATAATTTAATTAATTAGACCATTACAATTTTATTTGCTGTCTCTTGTCAGTATAACCCCAATAACAATAGCAAATAAAATTGTAATGGTAAAACAAAGCCAAAAATAGTAAAACAAAGCAATTAATTTATTCATGCCGCAATGCACTCTGGGAGTACACTTCCTCAGATCACAGATAGAATTAAGTTGACAAAACTTAAATGGATTAAGTAAGAATAACTTGATGCAATTAAGTTCTGCTTACTTAATGAAATTAAGGCAACGAGTTTGCATGATAAAATTAAGTAAACTGAACTAATTGTTTTTTACAGTGTAGTTAATGAATGGGAAACATTGAATTATGACTTAGCTATATCTAATATTTTTTATTATTATTTATGAGTATTCCCCAAATATTTAAAAATTATAAACAAGTCACACAGTATAAAATTGTATACATGAAAAAACATAGCAGTTAAGAAGGCATCGCTTGCACTAATATTCTTTTGTTCAAAGTTAACGTGTTCCCCAGAAAAAAAATTGTCGTAGTGGTTTGGGAAAACATGAGGGTGAATATGAGACAATTTTAATTTTGTGATGAAGGCCTCCCAAAACAAATATAAAGATATCAGTTTTGAAATAACGATTAAAAGTTAAATTATCCGTGGATTGTCCGTGTAAAATATTTTAGCTCAGGGAAAATGTATTAAAAGTAGATACACTGAAATCTTAGTCAATATCAAAAATGCATAATTACAGACATAATTCACCCATAAGTAATGAATGGAGAGGAAGTTGCAGGAGACAATGACACCTTGTTGATGGCTGTCAAACTTATCCTCAGGGAATGTTAAAGGGGCGTGGCTTTACACACCAGTCGCTTTTGTTTGTGTAACAAATCGCAAGCATGCATTCTATAGCAGCCGTGACAATATCATTCTCAAATCATGGTTTTTCTGACCATACTGTACATTGGTTTACCAATTATTTGGCAGATAGAACTCAGTGTGTTTATGCTGACAATCTCAAATCAGCTACGCTGATTGTATCTAGTGGTGTACCGCAAGGATCAGTCTTGGGTCCAATTTTATTTACTATTTATATTAATAACTTGGGTCAAGACATCCCACAAGCTCATTTTAATTTTTATGCGGATGATACTGTTATTTATTGTAAGGCTGCAACTTTACACCAAGCTTTCTCAAATTTACAATCTGCTTTCAACCTTGTTCAGGCACAACTGTATCATCTTAAACTAGTTTTAAACGTTGGGAAAACTAAGATTATGCTTTTTTCAAAATCTAAGAAGTCTCTTGAAAGTCTTCCAAGTATTTATACTATACATGGAGAACAGATTGAACAAGTCAAATTGTATAAATATTTGGGTATACTAATTGATGATCAGCTCTCTTTTAAGTTGCATATTGATAAATTGGCACAGAAGCTCAAGTTAAAGATAGGATTTTATTTTAGAAATAAAGTCTGTTTTTCTTGCAAAACCAGGAGGAGATTGGTTGCTGCAACATTTCTCACTGCACTCGATTATGGTGACCTGGGGCCTCATTTATAACCGTTGCGTACGCACAAAACAGGCCCTGAAAGATGCGTATGCTACTTCCGACGCATAAGTTGTGATTTATAAAAACAAACTTGACGGGAAAATTTGCGCACCTAGCACGCAAACTCTGACCCATGCGTACGCACGTTTTGCGGATGGAGCAGTTTTGCGACACCGATGGTGAGCTGGAGTTAGATGTATTTTTGGTCACTTTTAGACAGAAAATCTAAAGAAAATTATACATATACAGAAAAATAATACAATTATAATTTGACTCACCAAGCCTATCACTTGAAGCAAATATCCATCCCTTCTAAAATGTCCGCGCCAGCGAGCGCGTTGGGCCGTTAGTGAAACTGACGCATTTAGCCTATCTAACGGCAGATCTTCATTATGAGTCCTAATCATAAATACAGTGCATGTTCACAATAACAGTTTAAATAAATAAAATAATGATTTAAACTATGTTTTACGCCATTCTCATTAATGGAGTTATAGGCTACACTTAAACTAGCCTACATGAAATCATTAGGCTACTGAGAAGTTACAATTTTTTTTTATATATTCAATAAATATAAATATTTGTTGTGGATGCACTGCTTTTCAACACTTTTCCTCTAGCATGCTGTGTTTTAATGTTTTAACTACAAAGATAATTTGCTTATCATGATAGCAGATTGTCTGAGAAAATATTTTCGTGCAAATAATGCACAACAAGGTCTATCTGTTTCCATTAAAAAATATAAATCAATTAAAAATACTACTTGGCCAGTGGAAAAGATTGAGAAAAACTTTCTCTGAAATGTATTTTACACTATTTGATTTATTTATTCAAAAACAAGTCAAGGATAGGCTACTAAATGATTTTTATTAATGTAATGTGACGGCACATCCATATTTCATATTTTCCTAATGTCTTGTTGAACATGTCATCACGTGGATGAATAATCATATGCAAATGATATGCAGATGAGGATATGCATAGTAAAACTTGGCGTTGTAAGCTCCATATATGGTTATTTTCGGGGAGGTTATTTATGTGCGCACAATCTTCCGCTGACTGGGATTTATAAAGTGAATTCTGCGCAGGTTCTGGCGTACGAACGGCTTTATAAGTCTGAATATTTTTTTGCGTACGCCATTTTTGGCTTTTCGGCGCACGCACACTTTTAGTAAGGATCCTACACACAGTTTTATAAATGAGGCCCCTGATCTATAGAAATGTGCCTGATAAATGTTTATCTTTATTGGATACTGTCTTTCACAGTGCACTAAGATTCGTGACTGGATGTAAAGCATCAACACATCATTGTACTTTGAACAAAATGGCCTTCATTATCAGTGAGGAGGCACATTCATTGGCTTATGTTTATTTACAAGTCTATGTTGGATATGCCCCCCCCTTATCTTTGCACTTATATGTCTCGCAGCAATTGTTCCAACAATTTGCGCTCTGGAAATTTGTATTTGTTGTCTGTAGGCTACCTAAGGTCCGTACAGAGCTTGGTAAGAAGGCTTTTAGTTATGCAGCCCCTTCCACATGGAACACATTGCAGATTGATTTGAAGTTGCGAAATCTGATTTCTTTAGGTCAATTTAAACACTACATAAAATCTTAGGAAATAAATGCTATAAATTGCTGTCACTGCTTTTAAATATGTAACTAAAATAAATTAGATATTTTTAATGTATAGATTGTACTTTTAAGTTGTCTAATGTTGATTGTTTATGTACGTGTGTTTGTTACTGTGCGCTGTCAATACACTGTCATTTTGGCCAGGTCTCTCTTGGAAAAGAGGTTTTAAATCTCAATGAGATAACCTGGTTAAATAAAGGTTAAATAAATAAAAATAAAAACCCATACCAAAGGTTTAGATTCACGCATTTTAGTGCACACTTAATTCATAATAGCCCAAAGCTGCGTATTTTGACATGTTGAATATGGCCTGCTATTGCGCGATGTGTAAAGTAAATTAGAGAGTAAGGTTACAATGAAATATGATATATGATGTATATATGGAAAACCCAAGAGTTAACAATGTGACATTACCAGAAACATGTGCAGAAAATATAGTCAAGAAGAACAGTAAAACTTGTGCTTTACCGTTTACAGTCAAGAAAACAACGTCCAGCTAACCTGCAGCATCCATTGGCTAGCTCGCTAATCTCTGACGATGACTACAACAGTGTCGTCAGTGTCTACAGTGTACAAAACATTACTCGAGTTGGATGAATGTCTTTCAAGCTCACCGGTAACAAAGAAGAACGGTGGAATCCGGTGAAATGTTATACAACTATGATGAGCGCATGAATGTGAGCCAGCAGCGAGCTAACTAGCTGCTAGCATTCTGACACTTGCACAGAAGTATTGTCGCTTGTTGAAGCAGAGTCACATCCCGATAAATCACGAAGTCGAGGGCCCCCCGTTTGAATTAAAAGACAAAGTCATACAAAGAGAAGCCTGCTCAAAACTGCATTATGTATAAAATGCATTGGTATCTCCTCTGACAGGTTTGAGGCTGATGTTTACATTCTGTATCCCAGAATGCTTTTCACGGGGCTTGTGCGACTGACCTTTCATTTTTAGTGATGACCTCAAAAGCGCTGTGATGACGCAATAACACAAAATAAAAGCATGATTTTAATTTCTGTAGACCATTTGTAGAGGATTTAAGAGTTTTGTGTCAGACTACAGCATTATACGTTACTGGTTCTAGAAAGCTCTCCTGTCAAGTGTTGTCTTGTCTATGTCCTTCTTTTTGTTTTTAATAAAAAGTCAACACTGACTGAATTGTTTTATGTTACTTGTGGCAAGGTACCAGTCTGTTCTTATTAAAATAAGATTTAATTAAAGTAGAAAACTTACCTTCCTCCCTGACAAAACCAACTGAAATAACCAGACTACACACAGAAACACAGAGACCTTACATTTTACTGCATTTGCATCTTCTCTGAGGTTTAATCTTAGTTCCTAGCCTTTTATTAGTATAGACATACAACTTTCCATCCATGTATTCTGTATTGTGTGTATACAGCTTTGTTGTTCATTGCTGAAATGCTTTATGAATGATTTGTAATTAGGTAACATTGTCAATATAATTGACTCGTCAATGTGTTGATGTGGAAGCCTTACAAATGAATCAGGAACAATTTTATTGTAGACATGTTTAATTGATTTAAATTCATACATCAATCATGTATAAGACAGACAGCAGCATCAAGGCAAAAAAACATTAGGTGTTGAAGGTAGAAAAAATAAATAGTTTGTAAAAGGAAGCTATAACAATAGCATTGTGCAGACCTTCATTGAAGGGATAGAATGCTTTAATTTCTTTAATATGCACCATTCAAAAACTTGCATACTTTTGACTCAAACGGAATGCAAATCTTTTCTCTAATTTTTTCTTTACAGGTCCTATTCAGTAAAATTATAGGCAAGGTAAGTTTGCAACTGCATATCAAATTTAATCTCATTTTACCACATGTTAAATAACTCTTGCACTTATTGAAAAATATCAGTGTTCTTCTGGTTAAAGGGAAACTTTCAGAAAAATCAGGCTTGTCTACTCAGTAGTACTACTGCGTTTAAACAAGCACTTGACCTATCGTTGTCTCATTACATTAATATATATATATATATATATATATATATATATATATAAAACATTCAGATTATTTTTCTCTTTATTCTTATGATGGCTGTGAGGGTGGTGTATGTTAAATGTATTTATACAGTGTCAACTAAAGCTTGGAAGACAAAATAAAGACAAATAAACCTAATAGATTGCAAAAATGCATGCAATCTCAAAGTGTCTTTCACAGGAAATGTATTTTCTTTTTCTTTTTTTTAGTTTTAGTAATAATTGCAATTATTTTGAGGGCACATGTGTGTCCAATAATATACAGTAATTATCCACTTCTAAATGAACATTTAGCAATAAATTATTTTCTCCTGTAAACTCACATATGCCAGTATCGGTTATATTATATGATCCCCTTTTAAGTAATGTACACCAGTGGATGCTAGACATTTTTTAAAATTTAAGGCTTTGCAGTCTTTACACTGTTGCTGTCAGACCGGGGTAGCTTGTTGCCTAATGGCTGAATAACAACAGTGTGTGAGAGAAGGCAGTTCCACTTTGATTCTGCATTACAAACTAAAATCATTCATCCAAATTAACAGTCGTAACCAGGTAACATTTTAAAAGTAAAATGAGCATATTTGTATCCATTCCAACAGCTCTTATCTCTGTGTATGTTGTTCAAATACAGCTATTGTGTGGCCAGTAAAGGACTGTACTTCCAAATACTGTTTCTTCCAGTGTTGTAATATGAAAAATCTGAAAGCCTTCATGGGTGATACCAGTATTAAAAGTAGTAGATATAATTACGAAACAGACTCAATGCTTCAAAGCTGGCAGTTAAAATAAATGTTAGAAATCAATTTGTCTAGCATGTATGAAGACATAAAATGCAGTCCATTTTGACGTTTTATTAAGAAAGTGGATGCTTTGACTTTTGACTTGACTTTGACGCTGTGACCACCTTCAGGTATATCATTAAATTTGGACTTGTTTCATATGTGGAGTAAACTATAATGCATTATGGAGATATCTGACAGATGTTTGAATAAAATTTCAGCAGGTTTGTTTAAAGGTTTTGCTGTTTTTCAAAGGACTCCTCTCTAAACAATTGTGAACATTATGAAGCTTGTATTGACTGAGGTAGATCTCCGTGGGAGGTTACCTTTGTGGTTAAAATTAAACAACATAAGACACAGAGAATTATATTAAACCATGATATAGATAATAATTCATAACAAATGCCCTTGTTATGTCTAAGAGCTCCTTTGATTGCTTGTGAAGCTTGGTAGGGCTTTCTCAGTCACTACACAACGGATCCCACCACCTCCTCATTCTCAAACACTGTACACTATGTCAGCTTTAGCAGTCCTGGTAAAAACATTCTCCTACAACTACCTCTGGCCTCTTATCTGGGTTGCACTTCTCATGCCCTAGAACTTTGCCCATGTAGTCCATGCAGACTACGGTACGGTGGCGCTCTCCGGGTCCGCAAGTCCGTGAGCATGCTGACCACGGCCCCATTTGCCAAATGGGACAGGGCAGATCCCCACAGGGCCGGATGTCTGCTGGTCGCAGGTCAGCATCGCAGAAGTAAGACTGGGATCCCTGCCCATCTCTACACTCCACGCTTCTCCTGGACCATCCAGCACCACAGCTCTTGGAGCACTCAGACCACTCACCTAAGACCCAGTCAGCTCCACCAAAAGGCAAGATAACATGTGCCGAAATCCTGCTCTCTGTGCCAGGTTTGCTAAAAGGCACATCCCTTGGCAAAAAGAAAGTATACTTTATCCTAGGTGGTGAGGTGTCCCCAGCAGTGGACAGCAGCTGGACAGTGATGGGCTCTCGAAGTGTGTGAAAGCTGAGGAGTCGCTCCAAGGTAGTGGAAGAGCCACTGTAGCGAAGCATGGCACCAGGCACTGGGATATCCTGCTCTGCCATAGACACTGAGAAATTCCCATTCAGGATGTAGGTTCCACCTTCTGTCTTTACCGCCAAGTAGTTACCATCGTGTGCGATGCCTCGATGGCTGCGTTGCTTTATGTCAATATTAGTAGCCCCAGCCGGGATGGTAACAATATCAGTGTAGCCAATACTGTGGAGATATTATAAGCAAACAGTATATCATAAACTAGGATGGTATGCATGATATATCCGTACCCTATTGGTTACTGGCTGACATTATAAAGGTTCTTTTTTGGCATCTATTGAAAACTTTTAATATCCATGGAAGCTTCCCACTGCACAAAAGGTTCTTGATAGTGGAAAATAAGGTTCTTTATATTAATAAAATGTTCTTTACTCAAAGTGTCACGGTTATGCTCTATTATTTTAATATTCTGTTTTTTTTCCTTCAGTACTGCTATGAAAAACCACTTTTGGAGCTTAGACTTTAGAATTTTTTCAGTATAACAGTATAAAGTGACTCATATTGGATACCTTGGATGTTTGTTGTTGTGTTTCTTGTCTTCCGACTATATAAAGCAACCTTGGGTTTGAGAAAGGTGCTATATAAAATAAACGTATTGTTATTATTATTATTATTATTATACTTAATTGTACATGCTCATTTCCCCTACTTTTACATACCTTAGACTACCGTAGATTTTTTTTTAAAGAATAATTTAATAACAGTGATAATTTAAAAATCTTTATCAAATCTCAAAATTAATGTCTATTTTTGATCCTATACATTATAATGTTGTGATACCTAAATTCAATTGTAGCACTGATTTAGTGTTTTATTTTTTATTTATTTAGAGTGTAGAATTTTAATATTGCTCATACAGTAACATGAAATTATTTTTGGATAGAATATTCATTTCAGTGTATCCTTATCAAAAATTAAATATGCTCAGTTATATCAACAGCTCAAGCTGTCAGCTTTACCAGAGTTTTTTTTATTTCTTTTTTTTTACTTACGTAGCTTTGTTTAGTGACCCACTTATTTTCCTACAGGTCGTACTGTCGCCTCCACAGATACCACACTTATCCAGCTTCTCATTTGAGCCTATGACCTGGTCACAACCGGCTTTTATGCACTGGCCCTGAACACAGATAGATGTGGTGTCTGGCCCGCAAGTGGTGCCATCCACAACCTGCCCAGAACATATAAAAGATCAGCATTAGAATAGACAGAAACACTAAACAAATCCTTAAAGAAACAATGTGCATTTATATTGCAGTGGCAGCCTAAGTGCTAAGTGCAGTGTATTCTGTTCTCACATAATGACTATTCCATATAAAGCGGAATGGCCAAAACTCTAGGCTGATGACGCGAAACCAACTACATTTCAGCTGTATCTGAAATATCAGTTACAGAGGTGCACTCAAGAGCTTAAGGAAGTAGCTGGACTGTAGGATTCGGGTGCTCAGGTTTCACATTTTACAACAAGGAAAATATTTCATGCATGAGAGTTTAGTGGGAGTGTAAAGATATCAATGGGCCTGTGGCAAGAAGGAAGTCTAAGAAAGAGATCATCTGACATCTTAGTAAAGCTTTAGAGCAGGCAGTTACACAGAAGAGAATAACATTTCTGTCACATATTGTCATTATTGCTGTTAAGATTAGATTTAAAAGAAAGCATTTTCAACGGATCTGCACCTTGGCTTCAAAAACTTTGAATTCATTGCTCCATTTGGCTCGGCAGACGAGTTTGCAGCGGTCACGTGGAGAGACACCAGAATATTTGGGGATCCACTGCTTTATGTTCCCTTGAATGTCCAAGTAACGATCACCGTTATGCTTCTCACACTGCTCCTCTCTGAAGCTTTTGCCTGTGAATAAAAAAATAAAAGTCACTGGTGCACCACTAAGAATAATGCGATCATTACAAATGCATGGGTTTTTGACCTCTTGACTTCATTCATGTGGCATATGCTACCCAAAGAGGTTTATTTATAAAATGTTACCATGGTCTTCTGGGCAAGTCTGAGTATTGCAGGACTGGTATTTGACCCTCTGTCCCACACAGTACGATCCCCCATTCTGTGGCACTGGTGCAGTGCACTCACGGTGAGAAAACTCCACACCACCACCACATGTCCGTGAGCACGGCCCCCAAGGGCCCCACTCTCCCCAACCACCATTGATTGGCACCTGGAAGACAAATAGAGGCTGTTTATATGTTGCACCTATATAAATAATCCAAAAGAACACAGTAAAATACAAAAATACAGTAAAAACAGTAAAAAAAAAATTATTCCTTTGATGGTCAAGCTCAATTTTCAGCAGCCTTTACTCCAATTTCAGTGTCACATGATCCTACAGAAATCATTATATGCATATTATATTAATATGCTGATATATACGCTCAAGAAATATTCCTTATTATTATCATCAATGTTGACAACAGCTGTGCTGCTCAATATTTTTTGTGTAAATCGTGATGCATTTTTTCAGGATAATTTGATGAATAGTATGAATAGTTGATGAATAGTTCAAAAGAACAGCATTTATTTGAAACAGAAATCTAACAGTAACATTATAAATGCCTTTACTGTCATTTTTGATCTATCGAATGTGTATTAAAAAAGTATTAATTTCTAAATTATTATTATATAATTATATACATTTATTATTTCATTTTATTATACACTGTATGTAAAATCACTACATTTGTTCTATGTAAACATTTATAAACTTCAAATATCTCTATAACTCATCTTGACCCCTGATGTAGCCTTGCAAAGTCCTAAACATCACTTCCAGTAAGCGTAGTGCTGACAGAATGTGAGCATACCACACTGCATTTCTGTCAGGCTTTTTTATGAGTTGGCTGAAGGATTCCTTCTCACAGCCAGGCCGTCTGGGATCACAAGTTTTTTTTTTATTATTTACACTACACCAAATATAATCACACTTTTTAAGAGGCTTTGCTGAATACATGCATCTGAAAATGGAAGGCTCAAAAATAATTGAGTTTTTTAAAGGCTCCCTCTATAAACTCTCTTTCTGGCATTTAGAAGCTGGATTTAAAGTAGATTGATTATTTTAAGCTGCTCAGAGACAGGGCCTGGTTGGGATCCAAGAGGAGGAATACGTTTTTATTTCTGAGTCTGACTCTAAGACTTTTTCAAATATGTAAACAGTATGGTGAAATGAATGTGTCATCTTTGATGTCAAAGGAAGGGAAATACGTAAAAGTTTTGAATAATCAAAAGAGAAAATTGGGATAGTGCTAATGTTTACACTTTTTAAAAGGGAGTGTAGGGTGATGCACAAGGGCCCATAAGCAAGGCGCCACCTAAAATGTCAGATATTTTTTAAAAGTGGAGCCTATAAATCTGTACAGAGGTGTTTCCAGTCACACACCCCCCACCCCCCCCCCCCCCCCCCCCACCCCCTTCACTTTAGATGCATACGTGCTGACAGGTGAAGTGTGATAAAACTGGATGACGCACATACACATCCTGGCCATACATACCTTCCCCTCTCCCGCCTCCTCCAGTGCACTCGACACACATAAACCCTCACGACATCGCCTGTCCTCCCCACAGGGAGTTCCGTCGGCCCAGGGGAGGCTTCCATTCCGGGTAGTGCACTGTCTCTTTCCTTCCTCTTGACACCACAGCTGTGCACATGCCTGCTCTTTAGGAGCATTAGGACACTGGATGTATTTTTCCCCGAACGTCTGCTGGCACTGACGCTGTAGACCAAACGTATGGCCGGGGAGCTCAACGGGTAAAGGCATGGTCATCTCTGGTGGATCCAGCAAACAGTCACCTGAGGAATACATATGCAGGGTCTTATTCAGCTGTATGTTTGTATAGATATTCAACTGCTAGCTCCTGTAATGATGTTTTCTTTAAGCCTGTTGCCATTGACTGAGTGTTTACTTCAAATAAAACAATCTCTTACATTCAGCGAGCCTAAAACAGGTGTGCACCTTAGCTTGAGGGAACTATTTTCATAGCAGAGAGATCTCACTGTACCTCCTCTAATGCCAATGTGCGTAAGACATAATAGTCTCCCATCTGGAGATTTCCATTATGTAACCTATTATTGTGGAGTTAGCTCACTCTAGAACAAAAAATGGAATCAGTAAGAAAAGAAAGTATAATTTAACTTTAAGGAATGTCTACCCTTAGTCATTCTTTTATCCATATGGATAAAGATATGGAGACAGTATAACACCATGAAACAATAATGCAGACTTCTTGACTCCCTTTGTGTTTTTCCAAGACTGATACTGTGAAATCTAATTAGGCTTAAAGTATTGAGGACACATTAAGAATTTGGACAAGTTTCAATACAGCTTTGCACACCTAAATCAATGTTATGAATGCTTAGTAATGAAAGGCTTTTGTTGAAATGGATACAGGCATAACAACAATAGAAAATAACAGCCTTGAAGTCGTATCAGTTCATAGTCTACCTGTGGCAACAGTACGACCGGTAAAGACGGCATGTGCTTGGCTACGCATAATGTTTCTGTGAGGGAAAACAGTTGTTAAACCTGGAATGTGTGAGTCACTGAAGATGAGTCAATGGAAGACCGGGAACGAGAGTGTGTAGACTGAGATTTTGATGGAGATAAATCCAAAACTGGAGAAGATATGTCTACCGTATTTCCTGAGCTGTCACTTTTCTTATCTGAGCTCATCTTGGAAGTGAATTGTTCTATTTAATTTGAACAACAGTTAACCCCAGGTATCCCTATAGGCAGTGTGGACAGATCCCCCTCTGCATGTCAGAAATCTAAAGTCCCTTTTGAAAGACCTTTCACTTCATGAAGTTACATCACAACTTCACAGCTTGATAGATAGGAAACTAACATTCAAAAGTTTGGGGTCAGGTTATTTTTGAAAGTGATACTTTTATTTAGCAAGGGCATGTTAAATTGATCAAAAGTGACATTAAATACATTTAAAATGTTGCAACTTTCTATTCATCAAAGAATCCTGAAAATATCGTTTACACCAAAATATTAAGCCTCACAACTGCTTTCAACGTTGATAATAAGGAATGTTTCTTGAGAAGGTAGTGTAGGCAAATTCAGAGAGGCTAGGAAGATCTCACCCTCCCCATTTAGAGCGCTCTCCAAAGCCACACAAACATTCAAAACACATGAATGTAACGCACACAGCGCCTGCAAAGCGTCACAGGACGGTATTAAATTACCTCATGTCTCAAAGTACATAACATTACAATAATCATGAACGTAAACAACTTACAGAGCTCTTACTTGTCCCACCTGACTGCGGCAGAATCATTTCGGTCTTGATAGTGTTGACATAGAAACGCAAAAATCCGAGTCTGAGGATGTGAACAGCAACAGCTGCAGGTAGGACGTCACGGGTTGCCATCTCGTAAATATGGTTACGACATGGTGTGAACGCAGCATAAGCGCGTTGTTTTGGTTCAGGAGGAACTGTAAAAGGTGTCTGCTGTTTGTTTGTGGCGCTCAGTGACTGTCCACAACTCGGCATAACCTTGCGGAACGCACAGATTACGTATGATGTCTGCGCGAGCAGGGTGCGTGGAAATATTTTTTGGTCCTGAGACTTGATATGTAGGTTTTTTTATTTAGACAACTTTTTATTGATTGCTCTCAGGATGTGAAGAAAGTTTAAACCAGTGTAACAAAAAGTGTTTTATAAAAAATTTCCTACCCTACCTTTAAATCAGCATATTAGAATGCTTTCATCATGGATCAATGGCTGTTGAAAATTCAGCTTTGCCATCACAAGAATAAAATACATTTTAAAATATGTTAAAATAGAGAACAGTGATTTAAAATTTTAATACTATTTCACTATATTACTGTTTTACTGTATATTTGATCAAACAAATACAGCCTCGGTGAGCATAAGAAACATTAAAAATCAGGGGTCTGACAGATCCCAAACTTTTGAACAGAAGTGTATATATTCATACAAAGCATGAGTAGATGAAGTGAGTGAGAGTGAGCTTGCTCTGCAAAGACTGTTAGTTTTGACACTCTCAGCAAAATTACACAGTGTGGTCCAACCAGCCCATTATTAGTGGTTAGGGAGTAAGTTCAGTCAGAAGAGGCATTTAAATAAGAAACGTGCAAAACACTGGAAGAAAGTAAATTCATAAAACACAGGCATCTACATTATAGAGATTTTTCACCGCACATTAAGATCAAAATTATACAGTAGATTCTCTGTGACATGTTTCCATTAACTTTAGAATGACAGATTTACAATTTAAGCCAAATGTCTCGAAAACTTTACTGAATGTTATTGTCTTTTTTTCCTTTTGGGTCTCTGGGAAATATGCACCATTATATTCTAAGGCCAAAACCAAACAAAAACTGAAAACCTAATGTTAACCGAGAGAAAACCAGCGGTTAATAAAAGATACACTCAGAAAGACAAGAGAAAAACAAATGGTACTGTTTTTCTGGGAGTACTTTTTCACTGACATAAAACTTTTAAAGAAGGGAAATGATTAAAACAGCATCCTGACAAACAGAGAAGGATCATACCGTGGCCATTGTCGAAGAACTCTGTGATGTATAGAGCACTACATGGAGACCAGGGAAGAGTTTTGTTGAGGTGAATGAAGAAAGGAGCCATCATATGATGTCCATTGAGATGCCCAAACCATTTCTCACAATTTCTTGAATCATCATGAGGCATGCTGAGTACATGGCCTGAAAAAATGAGAAGAAAACAAAAAGATGTACATGTACAGTGTAATAACCTTCACACATTGCTGTGCTCCTCTATATAACTGTGCTCTATAAATATTTCATTGATGTTTATCACTGCTGCTCACTATGTAGTTTTTGACTTTCCAGAGGTTGTCACTTACAACCAAACATTTAAAGAAACAACAATACTGCAGCTACTACTGCAACTTGGTGCTTAATAATTGAACAGAGTCCATAAATGTACCTGTATTTTAAACACCTATTTGTGTGTGCACACTCTGTATGGGTTGTTTAAGCTCACTCCTGAAAATATGATTCAAGAAAATAGCACAGATGGAATACAAGAACTTGTCCTTGGACAGACTGACAACTCGATATAGAAATCGGCAATGCAGTGACTTCTAAAGCCACTACAATATGTAAGTATATTCAATAATTTACTACAATAATGCAATGTATTTTAATTATCTTATTTTTGTCTCCAAAAATATTGACATGTGATTCAGCATTTTTAGAACTAAATTCTAACTTTAATCAGAATTAAAATTCAATTAAAATTTGAAATTGTTCTAAAGCCCTAATATTCACACAAAGCTCTCAGTGTACTTTAGCTGCTGAAAACAGCTGGTTTACATTAATTAATGACTAAGTCTGGAACACATGCTCTTGTCCAGACAGTCAGTTAGGGTGAGATGTCCAACTATTAATAGACATGGAGTCTGTTCATGTGTGTGAACATACCGAGTTCATGTGACACAGTAAATGCTGCCTGAAGGCCATTGTCCTCTATAACTGAGCAGCTTCTTTTGGGGTCACACATAGTGCCAACATCAGCTACACCCAGAGTGTCACAATCCTTATATCCACAAATATCCTGAGGTCAAAAAGAGAGAGAGACAAGTGGGCAAAATGAGAAAGAGAGATGTGAGACAAAAAAAAGAAGAAAAAAAGAAAAGCAAGAGGAGAAGAGAGGGGGACACATCTGAGACACTAATATCCAGCCATCGCTCCATTAGTTCCAGACAGACTTTTTTTCCCCAAGCAGGCTCTTGCCAGCAAAACATATTTGTCAGTGTTTCCATCGTAAAATGAAGCAAATACATGGCAGACTGCGTACTAGAAAAAAAAGGGGGGAAATTAACTGTGAGATAGCTGGACCACAAAGCACAGGCAGACCAATAGGTCTGTCCAGCACTTCCCTGTCAGACAGGGATAACCTTGACTGTGGAAGACGTCTCAGTGAAGCCATGTGAGACGACCAGAGACACACAGACCTCCTCCACTAAATAAAAAACACCTGTTTCTCCATCTATCCACAGAAGGACTGAGACCTCCATGAGTTCTGTTGTATTGCTCTCAGCTGAATGTCCAGACAAATTTTTTTTCTCCTACATCTTTTTTATGCTGTTCTAACCCTGGATTTGGCAGTGCTACAATATCATGTTTGCTGTCTTCAAGATTGAACAAGGGGCTCCCTGTTGAGCACTGTGATCATGACCCTGTCATTGCCTCAATGAAATTATGTCTTGTTTTGGAAAAGTGCTAGCCAAGTGAGTTAATCAAAATCTGTAAAATGTGTGTGGACTGAAAATGTTGTGGAGAAAGTTGCCATATTTGCTGATGAAAAAAGTACTTAACCTACATATTTCTGATTTTAAAAGTAAATCTGCTAGTACACGTTTTTTATTCCAACCGTTGTTGGTTACTGACATGGTGCACAAGATGATGAGATCTCAATTACTTTTGGCATTTTATTCAAATTTGGATTATTTTGTTCTGGAAAAAAATGCATTATGTTTCTCACCTCTCTAGTGAACAAGATGGCAGTGTCATAGTGTTCAGGATGCCTCTGGCTGCCTGGGTTGAAATGTTGTTGCCACATGCAGAAGTTGCGCAGGGCAACACCGCCATTGCTTGAAAGCTCAGGTCCCACCTCCTCATCCTCAACAACCACCATCTTTACTACCAAAAGACTAACAGCATTTTTCAGACTTGGATGTGCATAGATCTGAGCTGCTATGGACATCAACGCCAGGAGGTAGTGCTGCAGAAATAAAGAGAGAGAATATAAATGTAGTAATTAAACAATGGTCTGTGGATACACTGTGTAAACAGTAAACACTGTAAATACACCCCTGGATCTATAGTACCAAAAACTTCTCTTGGCATTAAAACTTGATGATTGTCTGATCGACTGTTTTCAGTTTCATACTTTAGGAGACTATGGCTTGACAAAAGTTTTAAAAACAGGCATAAGTTTCCATGTTAGACATTAATGCAGATGATACACAAACATCACAGTAGACTTAATAAAGACATATGTTAGGTTTTTGCTTCATTAAACTTGACACTACATTTTGGGGGAGAAAATAAAGGGGTAGCCCAAGTCTGGGCAAGTTTGTGGGACAATTTATTTATTTTTATTTTTTAAATTTGTTCTTCTTCATATCAATAATATGGGCCAAAAACAACTCCAGTCTGTCCTTCTTTTCCAGATGGTCCTTTCATCCCCCGTCTGTATTTTTTCTTCCACACTGATTCACAGACAAGTTTCATATTTTGTTACAATCAGTATAACCAACCCCACAGTCACCCTCACACCACAAGTTTTAGTGGTTTGCCTGATTTATGTTACTTTTCAGTTCTAAACCATAGACCATTAAGAGCTACTTCATTTTAGAAATTACTTTAATCTACTTGTGAATGCAGCTGAAAATGATGTTTTATCAACAAAGTTCGGGAGGAACACGTTCAAATGATCTACACCTACCCAATCAGCACAAGAGGAGGCCTATATACATAGACAACACTATGTTTCTCAACAGTTTTTCTGCATCCACCCTCCGCCACCCCGACTCCTCATTCTTGCCTGGTTCCTATTCCAGCCAGGGATATGGGGGGAGTAGCCTACTCTGGGTTTGGGCCAAATTTAGAGCTCCCTTCGGACAGCATGGCAAATACGCATACTCTTTACTCTGATTATTTGTACGTGTGAATTTTACATAAGAATAAAGTCTGAAATGGAAATATGTCCCTGAATGATAGTTTTACCCTGAGATCCTTGATAATGTGAAACAGCACATAATATGACAGCTGTTTTGAGTGCATGCATAGTTAGTGGCACATCAGCTATAATGGATAAACACATATTCTCTACTTTCAGTGTTTAGCCTACTTCAGTAGGCTACAGACCGGGTAACAGTGTGTGTTATAAAATGTGTTTTTCATATAGTTCTATAAGTAGGCTATTTAATATTAAAAAACGGGGGTCCCGCGGATTTGAACCACTGCCTGGTTCGCATTTATCCAACGCAAGCGGGGCTCACTGCAGAGCCAAATGACGTCCAGCACCACCTCTCTGGACGTCATCGGGCTGAGCTTGACCTAGTCTAGCTGCATCTCTTTGCACCATGCAGACTGAAACCCGCACTATGCAGGTAGAGCGGAGTTACAGATTTCGCTCAGAGACTTCTGAAACGCCAATCTACTGCAGGTTTTCTATTTCAATGAGAATATTTCCTCTGCGAGCGACCATGGAGAGAAAAGAAGACAATGACGCTTTCACTTTCCAAAACACATCCCTTGCTACAGGCAAAATTAATCCGCTACCTTTCAGGAGAGAAACCATACCTCAACTTTCAAAAAGCCTGTTCTTCGCTCCAGGATTCCAGAAGTATGTACACTCTTGCGCGACCCGCACATGCTCAGAGATGTAGTTTTTCAATGGTTTTACTATGCCCCTCGCAAAATAATAATAATAATAATAATAATAATAATAA
This sequence comes from Semotilus atromaculatus, assembly GCA_031834385.1. NCBI lineage: Eukaryota > Metazoa > Chordata > Actinopteri > Cypriniformes > Leuciscidae > Semotilus > Semotilus atromaculatus. The sequence goes on along the minus strand of JAULUF010000035.1, from coordinate 14,909,752 downwards.
AAAATTGGTTAGCCTACTACACGTTTACCATAATAAAACCATGGATCATTTTCGTAAGGGTAATGTCACCTAGGAAACTTATTGAAGGCGGGTGCAAATAAGTTACAGTTAAAAGTATTTCTAGAAATATTCCATAAATAGGCCTACTATAAATATTGCAGTCACAGTTGTCCGCATTGCTAAGGAAAATAATTGGGGTTGCTTGTAAAACGCAAAAATGTGAAAAAGAAAAAGAAAAAGAAAGCTGCATAGCTACATTGTATTAATTAGCTAGATGACTGAAACGTTTATGCACCCGATGCAGATCTAATAGCCTAACCACTGCCACATTTGTAGCCTACATTAAAAATGTTAAATGAGCAATTTGCGAAAGACAGTTTACTAACCTGTATCTCATCTCCATAGAAACGTGTCATTGAAGCGTCGGCCACTACCAGAGTCTCGATGTATCTCGCAGCAGACACAAATCTTTTTGCGCGTCTCATTTTGCCGTCTTCTACTTCACTGGAGTTCAGGTTGCTCTCTTTCACAAAACGGTCCACTTTAGTTTGATCAAAGACCATATTTGACGCTCCCCGGTTGTTGGAAAAGACTCGCCTTTTAACTACGTGCACCTGCGTAAAAGATTTCCCGGTGGTCTTGACACTTGCTTTAGGCTGAATAAAGTACTCGTCCCCTTGCGTTATGAAAGTACCCTGGATGCCGTGACATAAACTGACAGCAACTACAGATTCCTTTTCGGAGTTTACCGTTCCTGTGTAGAAACAGTCTCTGAGGTCCGCAGCGCTGTCTCCGTGCTGCCTGACACCCCTGAGAGAACCTCCGCTCCTGGAAGCGTCCAGAACCGCGGGGAGATTGAGATTCTTCGCTTTAATGCGCTGGACGCTTAATGCTGGAGACAAGAACTTGCTGTCCGGCGTCAGGTCAAGCACAAAAAGTTGGCCAAAGGCACTGATCTTAAAACGCGCTCTCTCTTCATTCCTCCAAAAAACACCTTTTCTGAATGCAAGGTTTATTGGCATAGTTTCCTCTTCCTCGTTTAGCTCACACAGAGCAAACTGAGACATAAGATTTACTAAGAAAAATATATAACAAACTATTGTGGGTACCATTTTAATAGTGAATTCGGAAATATTAAAAACTGTATGTTTCACACAGATAGTCCTATTTTAAAAACAAAGATGCAGATGAAGATAATGAAAATCCTATGAAAAACCTAATATAAATATTGACTTAATAAGAATTTAAATTAGGCTAAGTCTCGAGAGTTCATAAAAACAGTCTTGTAAGATAATACTCCGGCTAACTGTAAGCGAAGAATGTTCGCGTTGCTGGTATTTATACTGTCTTGTGCTTCTCCAGCGTACGCGGTTTATTTTTGATATTCATTCTCTCTCCTCCCCCTAGTGCGCCAAAGCAAGAAAAAAAAACCAACCCCAGTTTGATCCAATGGGGCTAACGACGACACGCCCCCTTTTCACTACAGCGGGTCTTACTTTCAGCTATTATTATAACAGCCGGCTGGAATGCTGCAGGACCCTCAAAGTATGTGTTGAGTGTCAACCATGTAGATGCTAGAGAGCGTGTTAAACCAATGAAAATCTTGGAAGAAACGCGGTGTACACACAAGCAATTGCTTAAGGTGACATCTGATCATCATAGGTGAACTGTATTAAAATGAATGATTTAGAAAAGTTCCCAAATAGCCTACGTTTTGTAGTGCATATCAGTTTGAAATAGTTTACGTTATTTCAAATAATTAACGCAACACCCTGAGCTTCTCTCTCTCTCTGTGGCATTGATTTAGTCAAATCCTGCACACTTTAAACTCATAAAACCTCTAAAAAACAAAACAGAAAGACAAATCTTAAAAAATATATATATCAGAGGAGGGACATAGCTATAATATGTTATTCACAATGAGGATTTTTCAGCGAGGTCTTCATTATAGCCCATAACCTGCATCACATAGCAGCACATAGCCCAGGGTACAGTGGGGTCAGGTTGATTTTTAAAACCACCTTTAAGGGGCAGCATTGTATCATTTAGAGTATAAAGTTGAAACAGGAGGTTTTTCTAACAGTATAACAATTTAACAAGATATCATAATATGGCATCCTACGGTACAAAACATTGTCCGATACTAAAATGATTTATTTTTTATTTTTTTTATTTTTTTTGCATGGAATGGAAAGAGGTTATTCTGAAATTATTGGTCGTAGTTTAAAGTTTTTTATATATATATTTACTAAGCTGTGCTGAAACTGTTTTACCACAAGATGTCGGTCTTACACCTGTGCATAACTGAATAGGGTCCACTGAACAAGTTCTTCAAATTGACAATTTTTTGAGTCAGCAGTCATGACAGATTCTGAATTCAGAACCGTATATTAGCATATCTTACTATTTCTGCCATAGAAATATATGGTAAAAGTAGTAGCCTATAATATGCTAGCATACAAGTGCGGTTCCGAATTCAGCAACTGACACAATTAAGAAATTGTTTTTTTAGCATGTCACTGGGACATCACTCCAAAGGTACCTTAGCTACCCAAAAGGTGCATATTACTGCAGCTGTAGGCCTACCAAAAAGTTGCATCCTAAGGATAGGAGTAGGATACCTTAAAGGGTAGCTGGGTAGGCCTACTGCCCCAATGTTGTACCCCTAATTTTCCGATTTTATTTCTGACTGTGTGTTTTACCAAAGATGTTTGGAAACGGTCAAGCACACGCAAACAATTACATGTCTATGTAGTCCATGTGTTGTCCTCCCCTTACGAACTTCATATCATAAGAGACTGTTTGGATGCTGTAAATGAGGAGGGAGGGAAACCCGGCTCTTGGAGAGCTGCAGGCTGATGATGCGAAAACTCAGAGCCACAAGTAGTTGCAGGCTTAAATCATACACAGTGAGCGCACTCGAGCACCTCCCCAAAAACTTCTGATGACAAGCGCTAGATGTTTGCACATGACGCGCGCACATAAAGACGACAGATGAGCAGAGCCGCTTCAGTTTACAGGTACAAGAAAGGGATGGAACACAGACCGGCGGATTTCACAATTTCTGGACGCGCAAAAGCAACATTTTAGTGCAACCGCATCCTGGAATATTGTTGCAAACATCTCACTCTATCTCAATTTGCGCTCTATCAATCAATTCTCTCGCGCACAAACATGTTTTTGTTGCTAAGGTCAGTTCTTCTTGTTAACGTGTTCTATGCTCAATTGGAAAATGTGAATTCAATGCAGAGTCAGTTTTGCGTGCCCGTCAGACTGAATAATGTCAAGAACAGTTTAGTCGGTGCAGAAGACAACATGCTGGAGAAAAAAGTTGTATTTAAAATAAGTGCATTTGAACAAGATTTTGTACTCGAATTGCAGTCGGACTCCAGCTTCATTGCTCCCGGTTTCTCGACGCGCGCAGACCCAACTGCTCAAAATTCCGCGCACAGTGAAGATCTGAGCCGATGTTTTTATGCCGGTGAGGTGAATTCTGATCCATATTCCTATGCAGCGCTCAGCTTGTGCAAGGGGCTGCAGGGCGCATTCGGTTACGATGGCTGGGAATATTTCGTCAAGCCGGCTTTTAACGACACCGGCCGGGATAATGTGGATGCGCATGTCATCAGACGCAGATCTAACGCCAATATTAGTGGAAACTCAACGTCAAGGTGCGGCGTGGACAGCGATGTGACCCACACCGTTGCTCAGTCTTTGGCGAAGTTTAAGCACATGAAGGAACACATGAGTAACATCACTATGTCAGTTCTGAAAAACCGCTCGAAAAGATTCGTCTCCATTCCGCGTTATGTAGAGACATTAGTGGTGGCCGATGAATCTATGGCCAAATTCCACGGTGATGACCTCAAGCATTACGTGCTGACCTTAATGTCCGTGGCGGCTAAGCTTTACAAACACCCCACCATTCTCAACTCTATCAACATCGTGGTTGTCAAGTTTATGGTGATTAACGAGGAAGAGAAAGGACCTAAGGTTTCCGGGAACGCGGCGATGACCCTGCGAAATTTCTGCACCTGGCAGAAGAAGCTGAACAAAAACAATGACAAGCATGAGGAGTATTGGGATACGGCAATCCTATTCACAAAACAGGTAAGGGGTAATGCGCGTTTCGTCAATAGGGGGCAGTATGAGAATCCGTGAATAGAATGGTCCGGCTAATGTATCTTGTGGTAATTATATCAAGATGGCTTGCAACATGAAACAAAACTGAACACCACTCAGGCGGCTGCAATTTACTTACCCAACAATCAACTCAATTTAGACATGATTTATGATAACACTGTAATCACAGTATTTTAGTCCAAATGCACTGCATAGCCTAAGTATAAATAATGGTGTTTTAATCATGCTGTTGTTCGAGAAAAAAAAAAAAATTGTACATGCTTGAATGAGTTTTTATTCTAACCTAAACAATATTTTTATATTTGAACACATCTTGGTATAAAAAAAAGCTTTTAAAACTTTTAAATATATTTTGTGTCTCAAAGAGTAATATGCAGGCTGCAACAAGAGCGGCCTCTCCAGTTAACCTGCAGTTGCCTCATGTTTATAAGTGTTCTTAAGGTCATGGGTCAGGCCTGCCTTGGAGCTACTGCCCTGTATCGCAGTGTGAGTAGGAATGTGTGCTATGAATCAGCAGAGATACAATTAACATTTGCAAAATTTGCAGAGTGATAAAATAATTTGCTCATTGATCTCATTGAACTTTTGTAGCATTATTTTGAATTGAAAGCATTTAGAGCAGGATTAGCAATGATAACTGATTTGAGACTAGACGTAGCCTACATCTAAAAATCAAAATAAAAAATCAATCAATGTCTTCAGATGGCAGGTCAAATTGACATTATGTCAGATCTAAAAGTCATTTAAACTCTTGGCAGGTCTGAGAAGATTATTTTGGGAGAAAACAGAAAGAGTGTGATCATTTGGAGGTAAAGGGATAGTTCACACAAAGATAAAAGTTCCAAACTTCCAAACCCCCGACTATCGAATATCTAGGACACTTTTTTTTACCATTCAAATGAATGTGGAAGTGTGCTGTCAAACTCCAAAATGACAAAAGGGCACCATAAAGGTGACCTTACTCATGCCCTATATTGTGTTCTGAAGCCATATGATTTTTTCCTTTAAATTTCAGTTTGTTTTTCAAGCAAAACTACCACATGGCTCCAGAAGATTTGGAATATAGTGCGCTAGTCATACTGACAAATTTAATGACCCTTTTATAGTCGATTGTTTTTTGTCAATTTTCAACATCACAGGCTCACTCTACCTATTGTCGCAAAATTCCAAAACTAACCCGTACATGCAATTCACTGCCGTTTCCATCTGAAATGAACACTAGTGAAAAGATAATATTCTTTATTGGTTACCTAACCTGTATGAAATTCTGCTTGTTAGTGATAACGTCAACTTCCTTCAACTTCACATCTTCCTGCCCTTATTTAACCCCACTGCAGAATAAAAGTTTCTCCTCACGAATAGTGCCTTGTTTCCATTCATTCCAGCTGTTATCAACTGTTTTCAATGACATTGACCAGGGCAACATTAAGGAATGGCTACATAAAGCTTTGCATTCAGTCTCCAGTCTGTCAGATTATGCTTTTACTCACACAGAAACTCCTTCTTTGCACCGACTCACCCTTACTAACCCACATGAACTCATTTTAGGCTGTCAGCTGTTTTTTAGAAACACTTGTATGTGTGAAAACAGCTCCAAACACGCCAGATGAGTGCAACCATTGTATCCTCTGGTAATCTGCTGCAGTTACACATGACCTGAGCTGGACATCCAGACCAGTTATGTCTGCCTAGTCTGGATGACAGCTGTAGTGAATCATTCTAAGAGGAGTAAATGTTTTATTGTTTCTTCTCCAAAGGGAACTTATGAAGCATTTTAGCAAGAGAGCACAGTTACTCCCTACATTCTTCCACTCATTATGTTCATTACTCCCTGTGGACAGAGAGAGATATTGTCGGGTTTCTCCATGGTCTTGGATGAGTCAAGATGATTTGGAGAGGGGCTAGACTTGTACATCTGCTAACCTACATAAAGGAAAAAGTTTCCAACCTGAGTAGGTTGTGATTATGCAAGTGTGCATAAATAATACAGAGAGAAATATGAATGAAATGACAAATATCGATAGACAGATGAATGAAGGGATGTATGATAGACAGTTAAAGGGAGTTTCATACTGGACTTTTGGGAGATACACTAATGGGAAGTGTCAAGTTTCGAGGGGAGCTTCCCCTAACCACAGTCACAGCTGTGAGTGATCTTTACCCCTCTTTCTCCTCCCACCCCCTTATTCCCCCCCCCCATCTGTTCCATATTACTATTATTTAATGAGGAGAATCTGAGAAGAGAGAAAACCTACGTGGAAACGGCATCTGGGTGCTGCAGAGCTCCAATACCAGCTACAGCCTGGAAATCAAATGACATAGGCCTATCTTTTTATCCACCCTGTTCTGTTGTGACCTAATTATCTGTCGAGTCACCTTTAAGTCACCTTTATTTATGTAGCGCTTTTTACAATACATATTGTTTTAAAGCAGCTTTACAGTAATAACAGGAAATTAATGCACCAAAGATTGTTTTTGCTGTACAGCAGTGTCATTGTGTATAGTTTAAGTAAATTCAGCGTTGATTCATTTCCATTGTAAACATCAGCTATTAATTTATTAATTCAGGGGCCGTCTAAACAACACCATTTTCAAATGGACTGTTCTTTTACACAACAACAGCGTTTTGGTGGCCTGAGAACATAAATTTTGAAACAGACTTTAAAGGGCAAGTTTTTGAAAAGTATACTGCTATCATCTCTGTGTAAACTTCAAAAACGCGAATCTGTGAAAACAGCGACGGCATGCACATGCGTATTGTGTTTGGTCTAGGCAAGCACGTTTGAATGCATATGTGTACGCGTAGTCTCTCTTTACAAAGTGGCATTGCCAACTATTTGCCTGGCATGCATAACACAGCATTTTTAGTCTTTTTCACAGATCTGTGTGAACAGGAATCATTTCAATAACGTTGTCATCTGTACAGACGGAAAAAAACGTTTCTGTTTTCAGTACATCGTTCTGTCAAATAATGTAGTGCCATCAAACCCAGCAGTGGATTATTGTAGGTATTTTTATTCACCAATTAAATATTATGGCAGCGAGTATGTTTTTTTAAGAAGTACATTTGTTGCAAGAAACAAGAAAAGTCTCAAAATGAGTCATTGTTGGCCAGCCATGCAAAATTATAACAGTTCATGTTTAATAAAAACCAGAGCAAGAATTGTAACTAGGCCACTGTTACAAGAGAGACTGAGAGTCATGCTATGGCAACATGAAATGTAACCATTACAATAGTGACATAAGATGGATTTACAAAACTTTACATGCAACTTCCGCACATGAACTACAGTTTTAGGACCTTGAGTCAACTAGTATACTGTCAGCTAGTGCAATAGCATTAAGAAAAGCATCACAAGTTTGAGAACTTGTTTCAAAGAATCAGATGAATGTTGTCAGCCTCCCAGAAAATATGTTTACTTGAGTGTTGAACAAGGTGATGTAATTCAGTCTACTTTACATCATAATGTTTGCTTTTTGTGTACATCCATATGCAAACTGCACACCTTGCTGAAGGAATTATTCTTGTTTGTTCATCCATCTGCATACTCATATAGCCCACTTGACATTTCAGAGCATTACTGTTATTTTATAATAGATCCTTGTGTTATGTATAATTTGGGTAATTGGTAACAGCAAACCAGTTGAAAAGTTTGACTCAACAGTATCATGGAGACAGAAAGGCGCATCTGAAGTTTATTTGCATTTGCTAAGTGCAGCCTCCGTCAAAGGCATTTGTCCACTATGTGTGGAACTAATGGAAAGTGACGGATTTGTGCTGACAGCCAATGCATTATACTTTTTAAATAATGTTGGAACTTTTTTAAAAGGTAGTATGCAGGATAGTTTCTACAACAAATTTTTTTTTTCAAAGATTTTTGCAGAAAATATAAGAATAGTACTGGATTGCAGAAATACTACACAGAACAAACTGTCACATAACATGTTAGGGAAAAGTAAATGGAATAATTCCTGTGCTTCATGTGCTTCTGAGCTGGTGTCAGGTTATTTGAGAATGTGCTGTCTGATTACATAGGCTTGCAGATTAACACTTAAAGGCCCCCTGAAATCAAAATGTACGTTTTTTAGCTTTTAGTATGAATATGTTAGCCTTAATGTTATGAATAAGGTGGTGTGTTCCAAAACAATGACAACATTCTCATTTAGAAGATATAAGCATTCAAAACTTACAGTCTCTCACTTCCACTAAAATGGATCACGGATTGTTATGACATCATCACGGACTTTAGCTTCTCATCACATCTTATGTCCAATCAAATGTTCTCTAGAATCTAAAGCATCCCACTCCCTATGCTATAAATACCACCTGGTTAAAGTGACCGTTGACACATGACGAAGCAATATGGGCAGGAGATGTGTGTTCGGTTGCTCAAACGCTTGAGTTTTATTCCATTTTCCAACTGTACGTTGGTTAAGAATGAAATGGCTAGACTTTATTCACACCTCTACTTATGAATCCAAAACAAAGCATCATCAGTGCTCGGATTCGCTTCCATGGTGCTGTCAAGTACAACTAGACAGCACAAAGTACAAAGACTACAGTCTGTGAGGTAAACTACATTTTATTGGCTAATTTGAAAAGGGGGAGGAGCTATTCAATATGTCCTGCCTTAGCATCCTGTTTCAGTGGAAATTATGTCAATGCATCATACAAAGCTACGCGTTCCAAGGCCCTTCAATAGGCCTTTAAGTGTTTTAAAGTGTTTTCCAACTTGAAAAACAAAATGCTTTAGTGGGGTCTATAAAAGTTAAACATTTAGGCCTGGTTTCACAGACAGGGCTTAGATTAAGCCAAGATTAGGCCTTAGCTCAATTAGTAAATTTAAGTAGCTTTTATAAAGGTGTCTTAGAAAAGAATACTGGTGTGCATCTTAAAGGGGTGGTGTAATGCCCTTTTCACAAGATGTAAAATAAATCTCTGATGTCCCCAGAGTGTGTATGTGAAATTTAGCTTAAACTACCTGTAAGATATTTTTTTTAAGATAAGAAATAGAAATAGACGTAAGATATACACTTTTTGAGGGTGAGCAAAAACGCCTCGTTTTGTGTCTGTCCCTTTAAATGCAAATGAGCTGCTGCTCCCAGCACGGGGGGCACAGCTTCAAGAGCTTTTGCCCTTAGCAGCTTCGATTTCCTCACACAGACATGCACTGAAAATTTCAAAAACTTTAGCCTTTTATGTTAAATACCATGGTATCGGTACCTTGGTTATGTTAAATACCGTTACAACCGGAGTCAGAAAGATGGAGAGACTCAAGAGGAAGTGACAACATGCAGACAGACAACATTTCTGAATGGTTAGGTGATTAATTTATGTATCTTATGTGTAGTTATCTTCTAGTCATTGATTAGCATATTCTGTCTTGATAATCTATCATTTAAATCGTGTTCCGGGGCAGGGTTTACGTAAATAATGGGGTTGGTGATGTCACTAACCCGGGAAGAATGTCGTGTAGTCCCTACCAGCCATTTGTTGTAGTCCTTAAAAAGCAATTTCTTTAAAAGAAAATATCTCCCTTTGCTTTGAGCTTTATAGCGTTATAACTTTGCAGATGTTGTTTATGTTCAAACAGTAACATTACACACTAACTTAAGTTAGAAAAGTAATCAACCACCCCTTTAAAACAAAACAATGGCACTGACATATTTTAAAGGGATACTTCAGGATTTAGCATTAAAGGGATACTTCAGGATTTAGCATTAAGCTTTGTATTAGTAGAAAACGTGTAGTATTTTCAAATTACTGTGCTTTCCACCTTCATATCCCCCTGAGACGAAAGATTTATGTATCTTTTGTCTGGAAAAAATATTTGGCTGTCCCGCATGTTCTCAACCCGCCCATAGAGGGTGGGATCTCATTTGGGACAGGGCCATAGAAAGTACACATAGTGTCAGCCATCTTTTTTTGGAAGCTAAGCTAGCAGTTCTGTGGAGAAAGCTGAGTATAGGAGAAAGCTGAGTAGTAACGTTAGGGGTTACCATACATCCTCTTTTTCCCGGACATGTCCGGCCGTTGAGATCGTCCAACATGTCTGGGATTCAGCCTTTGCTTTCTGCAGTTGACATTCATTGTTTACATGCACACATTTTGTTTCAATCTAACTGAATTCATTCCGATTGGTGAATCTGAATGTAGTGTTTACATGAACGCTAAAGAAGTGATTGGTTGATGTGCATTTTAACATTGCTAAGAAAATTCCCGCTCCTCTGTGAAAGATAGGAGACCGGTGCGTCTCACAGATGTCGCTCATCAGTAATCACGCCACTGGCCTCGCGCCGTTCTCCCGTGGCCCTCAGTCTCGTCCTGCTCACCCCAGTAAACATAGTGAATGGCGAATGTAGAATGCAAAAGCCAAATCCCGTAATCCCGTCAGACTCATCACGGAGACTCACTAGTAGCCTAGCCTTATTGTTAAACTACTGCGCTCTGTTACCGGTAGGCGTGGCCTCCTAGGGCAGCGAAGCAAGTGCATTCTGGGAGTTGTTGTCTTTCATCCACATAAGTCAAAAATATATTTTCTGGCTTTTCTCAGTCTAGAAAGCTCCAAATTCAAAAATAATTTCACATTTCTTCTACATAAATGACCCATTTTAAATACACATTAATCTTTCCAGAGGTGATGTATCCCTTTAAGATGCAAATGTACAAGATCTATGCATTTGATATAAACTTTTTATATCTTTTAAGGCTCCTTCTAGTGGGCAACATTAATATCACAGGTAGAATTTGCCGCCTCCAGAGCATCATAAATTCACGAAACTCATGAAATTCAGATTGTTTGCTCAAATTTGCTCTCTGCGTCATTTAACACTAAAGAAAAGATTGAATGTTCATCAAATGTCTAATATCAGTTTTTATATTAAGATCACAAGAAAATTAAGTTGAGATCATGAGAAAACTTTTGTTGTCGAGATCACAAGAGAACAACTTTTATGTTAAAGGTCACGAGAAAAATAAGTTTAGTTCATGAGAAAACTTTTGTTGTCGAGGTCACAAGAAAATTAGTTCGAGATCATGAGAAAACAACTTTTGTTATGTCGAGATCATGAGAAAACAAGAAATAAAAAATAATAATGCATGGCCTCTTAAGGCTTCCATTGCTAAAGTTACTTAGCATCAAACATTTGCACAATTCTACATCTGTCTTTTCAGCCATGTTCCTTAGTTGGCAAACTAAAAGTAACCAACAGCCTTGGGCTACATAGGCCCATCTCCTATTTTTATATAACAACATATTTGGTTTGAAAATGATCACTAGCTTGGAGCTTGTTGACTGCCATGTGAGCTTGTTTTTTTGCAGTCTGTGTGGTTCTCAAGTTCGTCACATGGTACGATTTAAGAGAAACTCTTTTATTGAGCTTTTTGGGCAGTAAATAATTTTGGAACAAAATGAAACAACAACAAGAGGGCGAAAACTATTTACCTCAAATAATAATGGGGAAATACACTGTTGCAATCATTAGAAAAATCATCTAAATTTTGTCATTTTGAAGTACTACAATTTGATTGCTTTGTAGTCTGTATTTAATTCTGCTCTTGTTTGCATAGACACTGCTGGAAGTGTACTTATACTTGGGTTGCTAACCATATAACCACTATTACCCTGCAGGGGTAGAGTTAAATAGTTTATCAGAGAAAGTACAACAATGATCTAGATAGAAAGTGCGAAGGAAGGCAAGAGTTAGTGAGAGAGGGATAAGAGAGAGAAATGTACATATGGAACAGTTTGGATTTTATAAAGGGATAATGAAAGTCGTATGTTTGCAATGTTGGATGCCAATTGGGTCAGCGCTGCTTGTGGAGTATGGGCACCCCCCCCTCTCCCTCCCCCAGTGGATAGATAAGTTACTTGAAATTACCTGGAAGTCTCTGCTCTCACTGCTTATCTAACATTGTGAGAGCATTGGACCATTAGCTTAACCAGGACCTGAAAAATATTTTTTTCCTCCACCTGGCACAGGCAGATGGCTAGAATCCAGTGAAAAGGCCCATACCTTATTTTATTACCAAAGCATGTCATCATCGGGCACTTGGAGTCTGAACTGAGGGTATAACTCAATGGTGTAACATGAAACTGATCAGATAATATCTTAAATGGTTTCTGATAAATATTGCATATACAAAACTAAACCTTTCACCTCATTTGCTCTTTTCTTCATATTTCAACCAGCAGTCCAAACTGATTTTAGATCCAGGTCACACAAGTACAAGTTTTTCAGAACAGGGATCTGGCCTACAGTGTTTCTCATTTTTAATCAGATGTTTCATATATTTCCACTGAACTTAAACTTATTTTTCCCTGAATGTTTGTTTGTAATAGACTGTGTAGCAGTCTACTTTGTGGACTACATATGACCAAAGTAATGACCTTTTACACCATAATTGTGAACAACTACAATTGTTCATGTTCTTTAGTAATCCAATCAGCAAACCGTCTGCTTTCAGATTGTTTGTGTATACTTGTAAGCAGAGTGGCTAATTTAATCACTAATGTGAAGTTAAAAACTTGTGCATAGAACAGCTGGTGTTGAGGTAGTGGAGAATGGAATGATTTAGAAAAAGAGGTCACACCTTGCCTGTTATATGCATTTGTGGGAATAGGCCATGTTGCCTTCATGTAATAATAGGCTGCATTTTTTCCACAACTTTGCTGTATTTTCATCCTGAGTGTAGAGTCAGGTCATGCAGAAAGTTAGGGGGCATGCCGAAAGGTTTTTACAATTTGTCGTGAAAGCAGCCTGTTAGGGTGTGGGGTACAGGGTTAGGGTTAGTTTCTGTTTGTGCATTGTGTACCTTTTTGCACGCCCATTATGACCCGCAGCAGCTATCCCTGTCTCTCTGTCTCACAGATTAGTTGTCACACAAAATTGTGACTGAAGAATACACTCTCTAACACTTTATTTCTGGCAGATGCCTGTCTACAGTGCAGTTCTTTGACCTGTTGAATGTTTGAGTGAGGCAGCTATCGTCAGAAGGTCTAAAAAGATTCAGGGGACTTTGTTTATGATTAGCCCCATGATGATCATTAGGAGTTAGCAGCTGGATTCTCATACATCACGAAATGTAGAGAAGATGTGAGAACTAGGTCAAATAAAAAAACAAAATGAGAGAGACCAGAAGAAACCTTATAAGCTGTCTTGAACTTTAACTAAATGACTAACAATTTTATGTTTATGTATAAATATATGAGTTGTTGCTCACACTGATTTGTGACTTCAGCTTAGACAATGCAATTTAATTTGTGGTCAAAGCTATCAGAGTCTCTTTTGATTGTGGTGAATGTTTTTTGAATCTGGCTTCTGTTCCCTTTAAGCATGTTGTAGCCAAAAAGAAACTCTACTTTTAATGCTAAGGTTACGACCGCAGTCAGTGTTAGTCCTTTTTTGGGAGTTGGTATAGGGTGTTGCACCATGGGATAAGGTTGACCAGCAAACCTACTATTATGATGTTTAGTCAGTAGGGCTCAACAGATATTTTGAGAAAATTCATATAACACAATATAGGTCAGTTGGAAATTCCTTTGGACTGAGATATTGTATTTTACAACAATAAAAATAAGAGATGTTTAGGGTATCTGAAATATTTCCATTTCAATCAAAAGCACATTCCTCTAGCTTACTATTTCTTATTTTTCACTCAATTTCCTTTTCAGTATGCTATGTGATTCTTCAGTTACATTTACCTGCATATTAGTGCTGCCCGAAAGGTTTTGTTTTCTTTTTATTATCACTAATATTATAACTTTACACCAGGATTTAAGCACCAATGATTGAAACCCAGCCTGATCTCATGAAATACGTCTCTAATGCATTGTATTTATCAAGTTCAAGTTCAAGTTCATTTTATTTATAAAGCACATTTTATAACAGCCACTGACTGACCAAAGTGCTTTACAGAACTACAAAATTAAAAGACACCAAAACCATGCATAGTAGCACATCATAGAACAGTACAACAAAGTTAAGAGCAGCTTAGAACGGGAGACGTCCAAGTCACAGAGTTATCAGCAATAAAAAATAAAAACAGAAAAGACAGTAACAGATTTAATACTAGTATCATACTCAAAGGAGAGGAAAATAAAATAGGAAGAAAAGAATATATAAATATATATAAATATATATATATATATATATATATATATACATACATATACACACACATATATGCATAAATATATACAAATACATACACACACATACATACATTATCGTGCAATTTATACGCGCAAATGAGTTTACACTAATACGCACATACCCCACACCACTAATCCTACCCAAGGGGTTTACAGTGGGGTATCATATGCACGTAAAAACAAATTTTCGCATATAAATTGCATGATAAATAAAACGCGTGCATAGAGACTTGGGTTGTTGAAACCACATGCCATTGGGTGACACTGCCTAGCATAATCACCAATTTGTATATTTACTGAAGGCTAAACGTATTTAATAAAAATTATTTTGTATGGGTTAAATATGCGAAAATGTAATTTGTACTCAAATTAACTTGTAATTACATATCAAATAAGCATTTACAATCTGTTAACAATTTCAGATAAGGATAATGACCACAATTTGGTGTTGTTTTGCTGATCTAGGACCTGTGTGGAGCCTCAACATGTGACACACTGGGTATGGCAGATGTTGGCACCATGTGTGATCCCAAGAGAAGTTGTTCTGTGATTGAAGATGATGGGTTGCCATCTGCCTTCACTACTGCCCATGAGCTTGGTAAGTGTAAACAGATGTATAAAAGCGCAACAGTAGGGTTGTGGCATTTAAAATCCCATAAATTTTCTCCATTGAGCACTCGAGTTTAATTCCGTTTTCCAACTGTACGTTGGTTAAGAATGAAATGGCTAGAATTTATTCACACCTCTACTATTGAACCCAACGTATCATCAGCGCTCGGATTCGCTTCCATGGTGCTGTCAAGTATGAATTGCAGTCTGTGAGGTAAACTAAACGCTATTGTCTATTTGAAAAGGGGAACTATTTGACTGTAACTACAACATCAAAGCTCGTTTCCCTTTCAAGGGAACTCCACACTGTGTCTGATGCCGACGCCATGTGGAACGCCTCAGCTTGACTACATCTGAGGCATGTGTGATTGGCGCAACATCAATCTGTGACATGTGATGGCGTACTGCGGAAGCTATTCAAAATACTCAGAACAATGCAGCATTAGCTTTTGTGTCTTCAGCAAGAAGGAGGTGGATCTTGTGACCATCGAGGCAGGGGATTTAGAGGATTCACCACCTCTATCCCCTGCTTACGAGGAGCTAGTGGAGGTTGTTACACGTGCAGTGGCCAAGTTAAACATCAATTTGGTTGGCTGAGAAACAAGAGTCAGATCGTAAGAGCAAGCTGGATGAGCGCTTTCTGCCCAGTAAAACTCAACCGCCACGTCAAACCTGCCTTTCTGTCCAGACCTCCACACAGAGGTGTCGATGTGAAAAGCCCTTCTCCTCATGTATATCCAGCCCCACTATCTCTAACTACGCTTTGTTTGTGGGGATGAGGGAGCTCGGCTATGGAGCGATGCCCAGGATTGAAGAGACACTGGCATGCTATCTCTCCGCTGAGGTTGGAGGTCAGTCTCGTGAGCATGTTTGGTTCTCACCCTCCAAGATTCAACAGGGTGTTATCTATGGTAGTTGGCCCCGAGCAGGCTCAGATACTGGAACAGGGAGTTTTGTCTCTCTTGGCGAAGGAGGCCATTGAATGTATTCCTCATCTTGAGAGGGATTCCGAGTTCTTCATCCGGTACTTCATAGTTCCAAAGAAGGATGGGGGTTGAGTCCCATCATAGATTTGCAAGACTCCAAGAAGAGTTTAAAGGTCAACTTTTATAGGACTAGTTTGGTACTCAGTTACCATGCAGGCATGTCTGTCTCCTGCTCGTATGTAGTCGATTCTCTCAGTAGTGAACAAAATCAGGCTAGGCCAGGCCATCATGGTAAAACAGTTTCAAAAGATGTTGGGACTCATGACAGCTCTGCCCAATGTGATTCTTTTGGCCTTCTGTGCATGAGACTATTGCAGTGGTGGCTCAAGACCAAGGGTTTTTTTTCCCAACGGGCAACCCATTTTGCATTATCAAGGTTAGGCACAGATGCCTTCATTCCTTGATGATGTTAAAAGAATTTTGATTTTGAAATCTTGATTTCTGTCCCAGGGACATGTGCTGGGGTGTCATGTCATCGCATAACTCTAACAACGGACGCTTCCCTCACAGGCTGGGGAGCGGTTCTAGACAGCCGCAAGACTTGAGCTCTGTGGAGAGGTCATCATCTCTCTTGGCACGTAAACTGCCTGGAGATGATGGTTGTATTTCTAGCCCTGAATAACTCCCTCCCAGATCTCAGAGGCTATCATGGTTATGTTCGTACAGACAACACATCAGTAGTCTCATACATAAATTAGGAGGCCTGAGGTTGCGCCCTATTTGCAGACTAGCACACCAGATCCTCCTGTGGTCCCAGGGCAAGCTGCTCTCCTTGAGAGTAGTCTACATCCCTGGGAACCTAAATCAAGGAGCAGTCATCCGGTCGATGCAGAGGCTGAGGCACAGGAATGGAGACTCCACCCCGAAATGGTGGAGTATATTTGGGAAAAGTTCGGACGGGTGGAATTGGACCTGTTTGCTTCTCAAGAAACTTCTCACTGTCTGCTCTGGTTGTCCCTGATGCATTTAGCTCCTCTGGGACTGGATGCCAAGGTACAGACGTGGCTGAGGCTTTTTTCTTCTCATCGCTCTGCTCCCAGGAGTTCTAGAGAGAGTTCGCCAGGACGAGGTCAGTCTACTCCTAGTAGACCTGTTCAGGCCGGCCCAAGTGTGGATAGCTGTCCTTGGAAGATTCCAGTAAGGAGGGACCTTGTGTTGTGGACAGGGGGGTTGCACCTGAGTGCACCTGAGACCCGCAGTGATGGATTAAATTGACAGCTGCTGTCAGACCCGCTAAAATGGAGAGCGACTGGAGTAACGTTAGTCATATTTTGGCTTTTACAAAAGTCCTGAGGGAAACTTAATCGAGGATGGTCACCCTGTCTGCAGAACATGCACAAAAAAGTCGCTGCAATACACTTCAAAATGTTGTTTTTGACTTCCCAGTGCCGTAACACTTGACCAGCTGCTGGTTTGATTCAGTTCACCCAGACAGGGTTCTTCAGCTAAAATATTGGTTTAATACATTGTGCACAATATCACTGACTCACACTCAAAAACAGTTTTCCTTGACATTCATATTATATCTCCCAACACAAACATAATGCTTCAATAACAAGCCTATTGCATCGTCACTTATTTTATTTCGAGGTGCTGAAATCACTTATCTGAATGCTTGCCAATGCTAACCCTACAAAACATTTGGGGCTAGAACTAGATATTTTCAGTATCCAAAATCTTTTGGAGGATCTATACAACATTGTCCCAGAGACGATGTTCATTCAGTTCAGATTAGCTCAGTGGAACACTGAGAAAAGATAAGCTCTAATGAAGTGGCTTGTTTCCCTGTAGGAAGCCTCATAGGTGGTTTTGTAAAGGTTTCTTCTCAAGGCCAGGGAGGAAATGTGGGGAGCTGTTGGAGGTATTGTAGAAGTGTCTCAGCATAGCTTTGGTCTAATTGCTGACAGGAAAATTGTATGAAAGTTATTGGAATTATTGGTGATTTAAAAGGCAAAAATCTAAACTTACATTTGTATCATTTCCAGCGATGGTTAATTTACATTAATATGGAGTGCTGGCACACATTGCATTTTATGTCTCTTTTTTCTCTCCTCTTCTGTGTTCTGATAACTTCTCACTCTTTCCTTCTCCCCTTTATTTCTTCGCTGCAGGACATGTATTCAATATGCCACATGATAATGTCAAGGCATGTGAGGAGGTTTTTGGCAAGCTGCAGGACAATCACATGATGTCTCCCACTCTGATCCGAATCAACCGCACCAGTCCTTGGTCCCCATGCAGTGCTGCCATTATCACTGACTACCTGGACAGTGGACATGGTAAGTCAAAGAAAGTGAAACGTAGCTGATTGAGACTTTGTAATTTTTGAGAAAGTGCTCATGAATTTTTAAGCAAACTGAGGTGGCCTGAATATGGTTTGCTTGTAATGTGAATTACAAATTACAGGGTTACCGTACAAAGGTAAAGCCATTTGAAAGTTAAGAAATTACAACACTATTGAAATATAACACTATTTTTTGACAAATTATCACAAACTAAATGTTGAAATTTGCCCTTACAAATATATGTTTATATCAAAATGTAGTGTGTTCAGTTTAAAAATATATATAATTTTGTCATTTAAGCTATAGAAAAAATTCACTAAACATGTTTTATTTATTGATTGCATAAGTGTGAAGTTACGTGTTTAACGTGGGTTGGAGCAGCTATGTACCCAACCGTTCAGGGTCGGTAAGATATTTTTTTAAAGAAACTAATAATTTAATTCAGCAAGGAAGTGTTAAAATTTATCAAAAGTGACAGTAAACACATTAACTAGAGGTTAAGTTTATAAAAGAATTTTGACGTTTGGCTTGAGAAAGCCCAAATGGGCAGCCTGACTCCAATCTGGTTGTTGTTCTGGAGCTGGCTCCACCACAAATAAAGTTATTGTTTTCATGTATTTGTATATTTATTTATTTATTTTTGTGACCCATGCTATTTTGTATTCTAATACTATAAATAAGCTTATTATTACAGCAAAATGATACATTCAAGTTAAAGTTCAAGCAATAGCACAAACAAATCAGATTTCAGGTTTGTAGGTGTTCAGGTACACCAATTGAATAATCAAATGTCAAATAACATTGCGCAGTCTGTACTAAATACTACAAAAGTTTTTCATTCAATGCCAGTGAGTGATTTTTTTTGTCTTTGTCTGTTTTTTTTTGTTGGATTAACATTAAAGAACATAGCAACGAACTTCAGATCAGGCCCAAGGTCTGTGGCGAGTTTGGCGTTTATAGAATTAAAGCTCTAGGAGTAGTAGAAGAATAATATTAAGTTTAAATAGCATTTCAGTATGCTGGCTTTGTCAAGCCAACATAATAATGTTACAAAAAATATATTTCAAATAAATGCTTTCCATTTGAACTTTCTATTCAACAAATAATCCTGAAAAATCACGTTTCCCCCAAAAAATATTAAGCAGCACAACCGTTTAATATAACATTTGTAATATTAAGAATTTTTTCTTGAGCACCAACTCAGTATATTATAATGATTTCTGAAGGATCATGTGACAGTGAAGAACTGGAGTAATGTGTACAATTTAAAAATAAATAAATATATATATATATATATATATATATATATATATATATATATATATATATATATATATATATATTATATTATTTCAAAATATTACTGTTTTACTGTATTTCTTATGCAACCTTGGTGAGCACAAGAGATTTCTTTTTAACACTTTAAAAATCTAACCGTACCCTTTTGAATGGCTGTGTAGCTGTGTCAGCTTAGGGCTAAAAAGAGTTATTTAGAGAGTCTGGGTTTAACACCTCAGTGTTAGTGCTTTCTAAAAAGCTGTCTTCAAAGAAATAGATGTCTCAAGGTCAGCTTAAGTTACAGCTTGCAAAAATTCTGTGATCTAAATTTTTGTTTAAACAGTGTGGCAACTGATGTAACTGTTTGACTGGAGTGTTTCTGTGAAGGTTTACAGTGAGGTCCCTGTGGGATTCAAAACCCCTCTCAGGGTTGGTATTTGCCCTCTGTATGTACAATACATCTCTGAAAAACATAAAAATCTAAAACAATATGTCATGCCCACATTTTAGTCATCTATTTATTTTAGTTCCTTACTGTTAAAAACAATACTTTTTGTATTTTAACCCTCATCCTCTCCTTGCATTCTGTAATAAATCAAAATGAATTCAAAACAAGTCAAAATGACCCGAAGCCCTAAAATTATACTTTTTTTTTGTTTTGTAAAATAATTGTATATTTTAATAAAATAATAAGAAATACAGGTAAAATTAGAGCAAGCATAAATATCTAAAGTGCTGTAAATACAATTTCATACAACTGTATATTTGAAGACTTAAGATGCAAAAGCCTTTTAGTCCGTTTTCGTTTTCGTTTAATATTACAAATTTGATCAGGCTCCAATAGGTTTCTACCCAAGTACCGGCATTTCTGAATGGGCTGAGGCTGGGATTTAGTACGTTTGAAGTGCAAGTATTTGATGAATGTATATATATGAGCATTCACTCAATATTATTATCTCATGTTTGACAGAGGTGGCTTTTAGAGGCTTTTGCATCGGAGGACTTCATATGTAACTTTCTGTTATTCTTTGATATCGTTGCAGGTGATTGTCTGCTGGATCAACCTCAGAAACCCTTAGCTCTTCCAGACGTGCTTCCTGGAGCATCGTATGGTTTAGAGCGGCAGTGTGAGCTTGCCTTCGGTGCCGGCTCAAAGCCGTGCCCGTTCATGCAGGCACCATGTCAGCGCTTATGGTGCACAGGGAAGACCCGTGGGCAACTGGTGTGCCAGACAAGACACTTTCCGTGGGCAGATGGAACCAGCTGCGGGGACGGACAGCTCTGCATGCGGGGCACATGCATGGAGAAACAGGAGATAACTAAAACTAAGGTACCTTCACACACTGCCAGGCCAAAAAAAAAAGTCGCTGTCTGGATTTAAATAGGCAAACACATAGCCTGGTTGACACCAGACCTTTCTCAGTTGTAACAGAGTGGGTCTGGGTAAGGTTCGTTCATAGCCTATTTCCAAAGGGGCGTCACCAACGGACGTAGCTCAAATGCCTCTGGGCGCAATTGGATAGATCTAAAATCAATCAGAGCGATGAAGGAGATGATGCTTCAACATCGCTGCGCTATCGTCATCGTGTAAAGCCGGCCTCAACGTTTGTGATTGGTGCTTCGATTTAGAAAAATTGGAAATGGGCTTGAATGGGCTCTTGGCCTGACGAACTTGCAGAGCAAATCTAAAATTTGCCAGAAGTTCGTCAGGGTTTTCCCAGGCTAGCAAACACACACATTTTAAAGGAACTCTCACTGTGAAAGATGTCATGTGACACAACAGAGCTTTGACATATTGATGTCAGCCTGTTAATCGTACTCACCTTGACCTGTTACTTGGTTTATTTGCCCTGTTGCTTAAAGAATTTGCACATGACCTGTGAACGTGTAGTGTTCTTTGTGGCCGAGTCATCTGGGGTTTAGAAGTTAAATTTTCTGTTGTCAAGGGATGTTTAATGTTTAAAGGTCAAGTGAGCTCTGACATCCCCCTCTTCCTGTTCCTCTCTGTTAGGTGGATGGCAGATGGGGTAAATGGGGGCCATTTGGTACCTGCTCTAGAACTTGTGGAGGTGGTGTGCAGCTGTCTAAGAGAGAGTGTGACAACCCTATGCCAGTCAATGGAGGCAAATACTGTCAGGGAGTGAGGGTCAAATACCGGTCCTGCAACCTTTCTCCATGCACTGACACAGGTTTAAAAACCATTTAAAATTTTAAAAATAAATAAATAATTTTTGTTTTTTGTATGCATTGCATATGGAATAAAATATTTCAAGAATGTGCTCCTCTTTCACCTGCCCCCTTTTTTTTAGGCAAGAGCTATCGTGAGGAGCAGTGTGAAGCTTACAATGGGTTTAGTCTGAACACTAACCGGCTCACCCCTTCTGTGGTGTGGGTGCCCAAATATTCTGGTGTGTCGGCCAAAGATATGTGCAAGCTGATCTGCAGGGCAAATGGAACAGGATACTTCTATGTTCTTGCACCAAAGGTGAGCAATAAGTGTTAAGAACCATCTACTACATTTAGAAATTACGTATAAAAAAATATATAACAAAGTTGGGTTCGAAAGCTTCAAAAATATATAAATACAAAAAAATGATTTTAATATTTAATTTTAATATGAATATCATGCATTTAGGGGAAATATATGAGTTAACATAATATAGTGACATTAATAATATAATATTTTGCAATATATATATATATATATATATATAGTTAATAAAATATAGCCTTAGGTAATATAATATATAACCTAATTTGTGTCTCATGGAAAACTGGAGATACTGAAGCTTGAGTGCTTTATGGGGGATGCAGAAAACACATTATTTTATAGGGTCTCCTACAGTTTACATCATGTAAGCGAGTACAAGAGATTATGATATAAAGTGAACCTGAGACACCTTAACACCATAAAATACATTTGCAATAGTTTGGTACATGAAAGGCTACACAATGCAATTTCATATGAGTTAGTGGACATCCATCTAAGAATTTATTGAAAGGAAAAGAATCATTAAATTAAAAAGATATATTACTATACACATGTAAGAGAAGAAAGTACGTGGTGAGCTTACCTGCTGTTTCATGGCTGCTTTACACTTATCTCGAATGTCACTGCAGACAGAGCCAAGTGGTCAGGAAGAGGAAAGATAACCAAGTTGAAAGGGCCTATCTTTTGTGAGATAGTGTTGTGTGGAGTGAAACTGTACAGACACAACAGTTACGTCATGGCTAATGCATGGCTAGAGGTATGTTTATGAGACTGACATGCTGTTTTAACCAATCTTTGACAAAACTCTTCAGAGCTTGAACTCTTAAGGAGACTCTAATCTAATCTACTCAAGTCATGTTTTGCCAAAGGCAAAATTTTTTTTTTTAAAATAAAATAAAATACAAAGACTAGACAGTACATTAATTCAGTAAGCCTCATTGCTAATTTGAAGGTGTGACTCCAAAACACAAATGGTCTACTGAGTAGAGCCAGAAATAGGTTAATAGTACCCTAGTAAAAAATAAATATACTAAAATACATTTACTTTTTTTTTTTTACTTAATATAAATTCCCTGCCATTGTACTTTTGGTGTACTAAATTGGTATACTTAAAGTGTGCTAAATGGGAACTAATTGGAATTGGATTAATTGGAACTAATTTTGTACTTAAGGCACTTTAGTTATCCGGAAATAGTGCTGAGGTCCAACTAAAGATATACTATTGCAAGTATTCTTTAGGTACACTTTAAATATTTAGCATTTAAATAATGATATTATACAGAGATCATACTATCCTTACTAATGGTGATATAAAAACATATTTTATTGCACATTGTACTCCAAATAAAGTTTAATTATAATATTTATATCAATAAGTCTCAAGTGATATGTCAGTAACTATGTTAATGGATTTGTAGTATATTTGCATTTAATTCATGCTATTTTGAATCCATTTTGGTATAGGTTTTTTTCACTAGGTAGACATACTGGACTAATTTCTTTCACTTTCGGCTGGACGCCCGCACATCACACTTCGAAATCAGCCTTTTGTTGGCGCCGATACCCTCGTATGAAGCATGTAGCATGTAACATGTAGCATGATTGCGCTTCGGGCAACCCAAGTTCGAGTCTCGATCCTGTCCCTTTCTCCCCCAGTTCAAAATAAAGGAAAAAACGGCAAAAGAAAAAGAAAGAAAATGAAATCAGCTTGTTTTGCAAAGCTGCTCTGAAACTTTGGGGAAACATTGAGGAAGATTTATCTGTAATCCTCTAATGCATACATCTTCTGTATATCTTTGTTTTAATATCTATAATTTCACTCAATTACAAATAAAATTATGTATCTAAATCATCAATACATGAATCATTGTTTTAAAGAAAAAAATGGTTGTATAAGAATTGCCCTTGTAAAAGAATAGTCACCAAAAAATGCTGCAATTAAGTTTAAATTTTAAATAATTTCAATCATTTTTCTCTGCTTTTTATAGGTTGTTGATGGTACACCATGTTCTCCTGACTCCTCATCAATCTGTGTCCAAGGCAAATGCATCAAGGCAGGCTGTGATGGAAAACTGGGATCTAACAAGAAGTTTGACAAGTGTGGTGTCTGTGGAGGAGATAACAAGAACTGCAAGAAGGTCTCAGGCCTTTTTACCAAGCCCATGTAAGTGAAGTTAAATAAGAAGATAAATAATCTTAAAGGGACATGAAATTAAGCGTAGCGTCAGTTCTGGCAGGTCACATTAGTCAAGCTTGCATCAGCTGACTCTCAGCTGATCCACATCTACCTATAGGAATACGTATCACTGCATACATATAAGCTCCTTCAGTATCAGCAGCTATCACGTTCTCAGGAGCAAATTACCCTCCTCCATCCCCAGCTCCTCTCGTGCAGTCAGTATTTGGCCTTCTGAGTGCCCTTTGAAGCAGAATAAATTCTGCTTGCCCAGAACTGAACCAAACCACCAATTCTAACTGTATACTAATTGTCAGTCGTATTTGACGATAGTGGAATTTTTTTGTTCTCTGATGTCCACTTATAATAATATCACATTTTTACATAATAATATCCTAATTTAGAAGTAATAATAAGATATTTTTCAGATTTCACAATACAGATTTCCCGATCCGATTCTAAATTTGATTAGATTCTGTTATAGGGTATATTTCAATTATAATCTCCTTTTATACCTACATATCTAAATTATACAGGACAGTTTCTTGCTATTCTTTTTTTTTTTTATGTGGTCACATTCAATACAGACTGCAAACTCACATTCTCATTATTTTTAATGCATGCAGACTGGTCAACTGATATACAGTACTAGGAAAGAAAAGATTATGCAAAAAACATTCTAATACTTTTTCTTTTCTCAGGCATGGTTATAATTTTGTGGTCATGCTTCCCATGGGAGCCTCCAACGTCGACATCAAGCAGCGTGGCTACAAGGGCATCATGAGTGATGACAACTATCTTGCTGTCAAGAACAACCAGGGCAAGTACCTGCTGAATGGAAACTATGTGGTTTCAGCCATGGAGAAGGATATTCTGGTGAAAGGGAGTCTGCTCCGCTACAGTGGTACGGTTGGGTCCTCAGAGACTCTACAGGCTGTGAAGCCTCTGGGTGAAACCCTGATAATTGAAGTGCTGTCTGTGGGTCAGATGACACCTCCACGCATCCGCTATTCTTTCTACTTGCCACGGGAGAGCAAAGATAACAAGGTGCAAAAGAAAGAAGAAAAGGCACGTGCTGAAAACAGTGTTCTTAGGGAAGATGGAGGAATCAGTAAAGGTGGAAAGGAGGCAGATCTTCTCAAGGACAAAATCTCACCAATGTACGTCAAAGATATCGCACCAAAACCAGGGAAGTGGGTGGCGGCAGGGTGGGATGTTTGCTCAGTTACTTGCGGTAATGGACTCCAGAGGAGGATGGTGCAATGTCTTGGGGTAGATGGTGGGCCTGGGGTGGACTGTGACCCTAACCAAAAGCCAAGTGCTATTCGGGCATGTGGAGACCCTTGCCCCATGTGGGAGGTGGGCGACTGGTCCCCCTGCTCCAAGACTTGTGGGAAGGGTTTTAAACGGCGCCTGCTTCACTGCGTTACAAAAGTGGGAACGTTGCTTTCCAGGGAGAAGTGTGCAGACAAAAAGAAGCCACAGGAGCTGGACTTCTGTTCATTAGCCCCTTGTAAATAATCAGTATCTCCCTTTATTATTGCTCTACATGGACCTTCTATTTTTGTCGAATTGCATATTCAAAAGAGAAAAGAACAAAAAAAAAGACTATGTTCTGGATCATAGTTTATATTTTCTCATCTGCCTGACAAAGGGACAAAAAATTACAACACAAAAATGACAAAAGACAGACAACTAAGGTCATGAGATAAACAGGCTTGACCACAAATGCAAATAGTACTCTACCTCCAGTTGTAACAATTATTAAATAATCCATCACCTGTAAATCATCCAGATGAGACCAAATTCATAATCATGAATAGCATAATAGCCTGATGTCATTACAATTCATAGGTATTCGTACATAATATCTTCATATATATTTTTGTTTGTTTGAATAAATGCCATAAAGATGTATTGACAGCATCTAAAACATAAAAGTATATAACTATGAATTTAAAATAAAAATATTTATAAAAATAATTATTTATTATTTTTTATATTATAAATAGATTTGTCTAGTTACCTAATCCCACCTCTATCCTGAAGCTAACCACTTCTAGTCAAGTCAAGTTACCTTAATTTATAATGCGCTTTTAACAATATGGACTGTTTCAAATCAGCTTTACAGTGATAATAGGAAATTAAAGTAACAGAGATTGTTTTGGCTTTACAACAGCTCTAGAATACTGTTATTGTCCAGCTAAAGTTAGTTTTTATCGATTCACTTCCTTTGTAAAGATCATTAGTTATTAAATTAGGGGGCGCTTACAAGACACCGTTCTAACAGAAAACCCTTAACACGCTCCGGCCCGCGTTCATTCGCACAACAACAGTGCCAGGTAACTTGAGAACGCAAACCTTGAAATAGGTTCCAAGGTGCAAGCCTCAAAGAAAAAAAGAGAAAAAAAAGAAAAAAATATATATTTTTCTTTTATCTCTGCGCAAGTTTTAAAAACGCAAACCTGTGAAAACGCTGACGACATGCTCACGTGTATTACGCGTTTAGTCTATAGGTATTTGAATATGTGCGCAGGCGTGTAGTCTTTCTTTATAAATTGTCCTAAACAAATTACTTGTCTGGCCTTAAAAAAAATTATAATACAGAATTATTTATCGCTTCCGAGAAGCTATGTGCACCAGAACTATTTTGACAACGTTTTATCTGTACAGAGGTAAAGGGAAGGAGAAGGGAGGCTTAACAGGGGAGAGACTAGTTGACACTTCAGGACTGCATTGTTGTTGCGTCCAGGCGCAGGTCCTTCATCAGATCTGGATACGGCCTTGATCCGGCGGACTGCGGTAAACCTCGGAATAAACAGAGAGACTAATATTAGCGTAGACGCCATTCTTCTTATGATGTAACGAGTACATCAGGATTTATGGGAAGTGTTCCCGGTTCCGGCTGACCTAATCTAATATCCAGCCTAACTAATAATGTGTTATGTGTATGCTAGGTCAAAGAGATGTGTTTTTAGTCTAGATTTGAACTGACAGAGTGTGTCTGCTTCCCGGACAATATTAGGAAGGGAGCTAAACCATTTAGTGCTTTGTAAGTAATCAGCAATATTGAAAAATTGTATACAATGTTTAATAGGGACCCAATGCAGTGTTGATAGAACCGGGCTAATATGGTCATACTTCCTTGTTCTAGTAAGAATTTCTCAACAATATATAAAAAATAAGCAGATAAATGTAAATTTTATTAAATGAAGTAAAAGCAACAAAATGCAATGACATTGAAAATATCATACTGTATATGTCATTGATTAAATGCAGTACAATTAACATATTACATCAGTTCAATATTCCATAAACCTAAACTATTTTTTAAACATTTGTATGCCTATAAATCATTCATATGTAAAATGCTTACATTTGAGATGCTGTTAACATGTCTATGCAAACATGAAAATAATTTGATAGAACCACACTACGAATACCTGTGATTACTAATCAGATGACATTGGGCATTGCAATGCGAGGCCAATAGAACAGTGTCGTTTTAAAGCCTAATCTTCAAAAATACATTGCTTTTAACTGAACGGATGAGTTTTTTTTTTTTTTTTTTTGACATCAGTGTAAACATCTCTATTTGTGTGAGCTAATTGATGTTTGAAATGGCCATTAATGAATGCCTACAGTGGAGAGAAGCCAACAAGCACTGATAAAGTCCATATGGGTTAACCGAAACATTCCGCAGGGCATATAATAAACTTGCTCAGAAATGCCCTTGCACTGCATGGAACTGGCTGCAATCTACTATTTGATCTACCCCTTTTTTTTTTTTTTTCTGGGGAGCAATTCATTATTAACCAAAAATGAAGATCAACACCCAATGATGAGACTGGAGTATTTGTAGAGGAGGTTCATATTTGCAAAAGAAAAAAAAAAGTAACTGTTCACTAGGTTTCAATTCTTCACATTGCTTAAGGACTGAGAGGAAGCACAGCTAAATTTCTATCAGCACGTCCTTCGTATCAACAAACGAAGACAACAAATCGTATCAACAACATTTTTTTACAAATAGGGCGAAGAAGACGGTTATCCCGATGCTTTACGTCATGCAAATAAATTAAGTCATCTGTGTTGTAATGTAACTGGAAAACTACTTTCCACAAGGCTTTTTGTGCAATCCAAAGATCCACCTTTACTGCTGCAAGATGACGTGCAGTAACTCAGAGGGTCAATTTTGACAAAGTACAGATCATGGAAATGTTTAAGTCTTCAGCAATGTATTAGCCCCCTAAAACAAAAACAGCAATGAGAAAGCCTTATGTACACAAGGCCTGTGTTTTATCAGTACACGTGTGTTAGCATGTTAGCCATCTGACTCTTTTTGTGTCCATTCATCTCCTTAAAGTCCCTGTTATTTAGCTCAGCAGACCTAATTTTTTTCTGGCCAGCATATTTCCTGCTGTCAGCCATGTTCTGTACTGCCAAAATCATTCTCTCCCCGTCCAGCTTTCAACCAGAACTCTTTTTTGTTTGTTCGTTGTAATGCTGTTTATCTCCTCTCCTGTCCTCTACCTACCACTGAGCCAGAGGTGCAGCTGCTATAATCATGCCCTGTCTGGTACAGTTGCCATTTTAACTAAGTTATTATTACTATTATAATGAATTTTAAGAACTGGTGGCTGGTGGCACAAGGTTGTACAGTCTTGTGCCCTGTGCTTCAGTGGCAAGTTGTTCTTTGTACACAGTAAGTAAAAATCCCTGTAATACACAAAAACACGTTACGTTTGTGATCAAGGTTCTTTAGAGTGACCATATCGTCCATCTAAAAGATGGTTTCTGTATTACTTTAATGCATATTTTTCTTTTGCGCATTCTTACAGCAAAAGATTTCAATGTCCTGCATGGGCTTGTATACCATGTATACATCCATTTGGCTGTGCACAAACAAGTCATGTAAATACCTATTATGTCTTGTTATACATATTTTTTTTCTCGTCATGCTTCAAGGTATTTATTCCAAATAAAACATTTAGAAATATTTTGTGGTGCAGTTTCTGTCATTTTTCATTATTTTCTCCATTCAAAACAATAACAAAGGTGTAGTTTGATGACACTGTGAAGGAGCGTGGAAAGATGGGAGTTGTCGTCTTCACCTCCTGCCGATGGAAATCAATTCTACGGGACTCACAAATCATGGTCATGGATGAGGTATGGAAAAGTTTTATAACCGTTACATTTGATCACATGGTTTAATTTAATTTGAATGAATTAGCTGCAAGTAATGTAATGTTTAATGCTAAATTACTACTCATACATGTCACTTTATTTGTCTAATTAAATGGTGGGGTATCGCAGCGCAGTTTTGTGTGTTCAAAACAATCATACTAAAAGTATATTTGAAAGTACCCACAGCATTTGCAAAAATGCTGACTTACTATTTATGTACAACACATACTGTATTAGTTACACTGCCATAGACTTGTTCACCAGACTTGTTAAACAGTGTTAGGAAATGCCACACATATATTGATCCTTGTTTTATTTCTCTTGTACAAAACTCTTCTTGGGTCATTTGATTCACCCATCAGTTTATGTTTCTTGGAGTTATCTTTGGCGACAGAACCTGCTGCAAACCAAAATGAATAATTGTGGTCCACGACAACTGTGTGAAACAACAACAGAGTGGAATGTTAGACACTACAACTATTACTTCTGCATTTTTTCACGAGACTCACTATTTTGCCATGGTTTCTATATGCTACACAATGTTGCAAAGTTGTTAGTTAAAATTGCGAATTTCTCTGGATTTAAAACATTGATGGTAACATTTGAGATAATATGTACACAACTTACATAACACTGAGCTAGTGGTTTTCGGATATTTTAATGCAAAAATCATACATATTGCGCCTTTAATAACAGTCTCAAAAGTCTTGTCTGACCCAACTGCTACCTTAGTTTGACAATATAAATGTCTGCACGCAGGAATTTTAAAATTTTTATATTTTTAAACTCCCGAGACAACGAAAGGAGAGAAAGATGGAAAAAAGGGGTAATATTTCAAGCTGTTGAATGTAACAGCTGCATGCTCGCCGTCTCTGGCCTTTTAAGGCAGTCTGACCTCGATCGGATGAGTATATAACTTGGAAAGCGGTATCAGGGCTGTGCATTGTGGGTAGTGAGACCGACTAGTGCTATTACATCAAGCAGAAAGCATTGTTCTGTCAGTGGCCAAAACAGTCTGATTTCAACTGACCTACATAAAGACCAGCATGGACTATAAAACAAGATTAAACAACAATGAAAGATGATTTACCCTCTTCTTCCTTGCTCCAAGTCTTTCCTCCTTTTACCTTTTTTGAATCCTGATATGAAACAGTTTTGATCCTTAAAAAAGTATGCTGGTCTCAAAAGCTCTATGAATGCTTTGTTCATCTTTTAACACCAAAGCAACATGTTTTGGAGTTCTTAACTTTTGGGGAATGATGGAGGATATGAGGTGTTATTTTTTTAATCGCTGTTTGTCAATATTGCCTCATAACCACTATATTTTGCTCCCTGACATTACAGATTATTAACAAACAAGAAAAGGAAATATAGTATTATAGATAACTAATCTTTGGGGTTCTCATTCTCACCCACATGTTAGTTGAGACAGGAGAACAGAAATAGTTGGGGAAAGTTCTCTGTGGGAGCTATGGTAGAAATTCACATTTCAGTTGGAAGAACTTATGTTTTCCTAGTAACGGCCATGATTAAAACCACAACCAAAAATATTTGAAAAAATCATATGTACTTAGGAATTTCTGTGCTAGAACAACCACAAACACTTCAACAAAACTGTCTGATGAAATTATTGATTTAATCATTTAACAGATGCCTTTATCCAAAGTGACTAACAAATTAGAAGAATTTAAAACCAGCAATTTAAAAGAGCATTATTAGTAGTATCTCAATACTGAGTTTCAGCAGAACAGTAAACCACAAAGTTTGAGCAGAGAAAAGAGAGAAATTAGTTGCTAAGAGAAGTACAGTATAATTTATAGGTAGTGCTCTTGTTTTTTGGTTATGGAAGTATTGTGTTGTTCAGCTAATTTTGAAAGGCTGTAAGAAGATCAGTAAAGCAGATACTTTCATTTATTTATTTTTAAGGAAAACAGTAGAAAAAGTATTCTCTTAATGTGTCTCAACATTTTGTTTATAAAGCTCTGAAATATTTTTTTTTGGTCCTGTTACAATAAAACTAAATGCCAAATGTGTTCTCAGCCAGGTCCCACACTGTAAAAAAAAAAAGTTAATTTACAGGTAAAGCCCTGTATTTTTTTACAGAATTGTGCCGTTTTTTCATTATACAGTGAATACCTGTTAATTTACAGATTTTTGCTGTAATTTAAAGGTCCACTATTATATTTACAGGTAATTGTTTGTATTTTGGTTTTACATCAATTTTACCGTTTTTTTTAAGGAAATTGTCTGTATTTTTACAGGGTTGTGTGTAATTTTACATTAAATATTCAGTAATATTTTACAGATTATTTCTGTGAAATTAGAAAACAAAGAAAAGAAGGTATAACTGCAGGAATCAGCAGTCATTTAACATGTTGTCCTTGAAGATCATGTGGATGTCAAAGTGAGTTTTAAGGTTAAATAATTGTATTTGTATACAGTAGGTATACAACAGTCTTTTAAATGTTGTCTTGCAAATATAAAATCTTTATAGTCGTAAGCAATAAAGTCTTGCAAATCTTTCAGACCGTATTTTAATCTTGTCTGGCAAATGTGCTCATTTTGATAATCATTTGTATTATCAATTTCGTGTTATGTGTTTTAGGAATATTTTTCCAAATCTGCGTTGCTGCACACATTGCGTGGCTTTGTGTGCGTGCGACTGTGTGTGTGTGTGTTCGCGCGGGCGCGCGCAATGACGCAGATTCAAATTATCCGCCAATACTTTTCCGATGCTTAGTCCCGCCCACCACAACGGTTAGTTGTTTGGACCTGTGTCAACTCAAGCAAGCGGGAGATTTGAATTTAGTCTACGGTTGTGAAGTGGATTGTTTGCGATCACAGTGGTTCAAAGCTATAATCGTATTCGTCAGGAGCAGCCGTTGAGCCTGGATCGTCACAGCGGACATCATCATGCCAAGCAACCGATCACCGGCTGAGGTAAGAGTCTCATACTATTATGTAAACGATATTTTATATTACATTGATTTGTGTAAAATTGACAGTTTCCAAGGTATCGTTAGCATTAATGTTCAGTCATAACTGTTGCCGAGAGCTGGAGGGCAAAACACTGCTGCATGCCTTTCTATTTGCCATCTGTTTTAAGAAAGATCAGTTGAACATCTCTAAAGACCTAAAACAAGCTTTAGTAACGTTAGACTTGTTATGCGTATCAAAGTCCGTCCAATTTTGTATAAAATCTTCGTTATGATAACTTAGTCAGTCAATCCATCTCTTAAACGGCGGGACATTTTGAAACACTGTCTGGAAGCTGAAAACTCTTCTCTTAAAAAACATCCTTGATTGTATTATAGTAAAATTGTAGTAACCACGTTTTTGGCAGATTTATTACCAATTTAATAACCACAGTTTTACTAAAAATGGACCTACCTTTTTTGTTTTTGTTTTCTTAGTAACGTTAGTTAAACCATGGCTAATTTTGAAATGGTTAACGTGACTGTTAACTCTATCAAGAATGTTAAGAAATCGAATTCAGTTCTGTAACGTTACTTGTTAATAATACAGCGAAGACTAGAGTATGAATATAACATAATGAACCCCTATGTGTAACTGATGCAGCTAGGTCACGTAAATCATATTCATTTTTAATTTAGATGTAGCTAAAATCAGCTCAAAACATACTTAACTGGTAACCTTTCCTGCTCAGCTTCCAGATCATAGTCAGTTGAGTTTTTGCACTGTCCCAATGCAACACATTCTGACATGTGTAAATGTAATACTGAGTTTTAAAATAACTTATTTTTTTGTGATTTCAGGTCCTGTGGAAAGCAGATGATCATGGCAAACAAGGTATGGGAAGAATTAACTTTAAAAAAATAGTAATGACGAGTCTTCTGATTTCATGTGATTGCACTAAAAGTGTTCACAAGTTTTGGTTTTGCTACAGTAAGACCACGATTGTGTTAGATTCCACCCATCTATTGTTTTTTTGTTTAGTTTTTTTGTAACTAGGCTCTGTCATTTAGATTTAGAAACATGGCTTTTCCTATCACTGCTATCTTAATGACACACATCTCTACCTTTCATTCCAGCCAGATGATCTGACGGTAGCTGCTCGCATCTCGGCCTAGCTGATGGAACATTCTTGCTGGATGAATGACCTTCACCTTCAACTCAACCTTGCCAAGACAGAACTGCTTATGGTTTCAGCCAAACCATACTTGCTGTGATCCTGCTGATTTTCCTTACACCATTAGGAGGATCAGGCCCTTCCTATCGGAGCTCCACAACTCCTGGTCTAAGCTCTTGCTCTATCCAGACTGTATATTGTAATTCTCTCTGGACAGGCCTTCCAGCATCAGTCAAACCTCTGCAACTGATCCAGATGCTGCAGCAAGAGTGCTCTTTAAAGGTTGCCCTATACATAAACTTTAGATCTATGTGTCCTCCAGAAGCTTGTGTTCTGCAAATGAACGGCGCCTTGTGGTGACATCATCCCAAAGAGACACAAAAACACTTTCTTCAATGACCTTTACCTGGACTGTTTCCAGCTGGTGGAATGACCGGCGCAACTCAACACATTTTCAAGAAACTGCTAAAGATCCATCTTTTTCATAGATACTTGCCCCAATAATACTAAATCTTTGTTTAAAAAAAAAAAAACCTTGCTATGTGTACTGTGCTAGACTAACTGGGACTTGTCTCTGCACTTGTTGCTTCTATCGTTATCTTAATTGGTAAATCACTTTGGATTATATGTAATTGTAAATGTTTAAAAAAAGTTATATTAGACTATAAAGGTATACAGCAATTGTCTTTTAATGTGGATATTTTTACATGTTTTAAATGATATACTAAGCTTCTAGTTCCAATTAATCACTTATCTTGATGTTCAGTGTTTGTTCAGTTACTAATACTGTAAATGTGCAGGTATTCTGTACTCATACATTTAGTTAATTAACAGAAAGTGACTGTAAATTTGCTATTATTAAGTACTTAAATAGAGATTGGTCAAAGTTGTGAAATTGGATCTGTACAAATAAAAAATAAAACTAAATTTACAAACATTTGTATTTTAATTTATGCATTTTTATACATCATTTCATTGTTATTTAACACAGAAAAACTATATATTAAAAGATAATTACTGTAGATAGACAGCATTATTATATAAAATAACTTTATAAAACCCTAAATGTACAGTTTAACCTGAAAGTTAAATGTCTTTTTAATGTAATTTGACATCATTTATCCGTTATTCCACGGTTTAATAAGCCATTATTAACAGTAATATACTGTAATTTAATCAATTTTGACTGTAAAGTAAATTCTGTATTTTTACGGGTTTTCCATGTAATTTTGTGAAACGGTTATTTGCTGTAATTTAACGGAAACCGTCTGGAAACTTTGCTGCCAGAGATTTGCCGTTTTTTTACGGGATTTTTTTTTACAGTGCATATGGTGATTTATACTGCTGTATGAGGTGAGAGTAACTGTTCACTGTAATCATGTACAGCCTCTACAGCTGCTTGCTAAATGTTTGCACCAAATTCATCGAACAAACTATACTTTGTTCCTTCTTTCAGTCTGTTGGAGAGAAACAATAAAACTTGACTGAATGCCAGCTATTATCAGCCCAGTAGAGTCTTATCATCATCTTTCTTAAAGTAAGAACAGCTCTCAACTAAAGGCTGGAATACATTACACGAATTTTGCTCCGACTTTTCAACGGTTTGCAGTCTGGACAAGTCGACAATAGTTGTGGCAAGTCTGTGTCAGAATGCAGATTTTGCATTCCTTACAGAAATAGTGCATAGTGTACAGTATGATAGGCGCAGAGTTTGAATTCATTTGGTCTGAGAATATAAAAACATGTTTGATATTTTGAGCCGATTTTAGACTGCATATGTCTGACCCGTTGCTACTGAATACAGTACATAAGGCAGTACAATCAAATACGCTAACCAGCCAATGGAAATCAAGGGCGCAAAGTCACAAAGCAACCACATAAAACTGTATTGTTAGTTTTGTCTTGGCATAGTTAAATATTGATTTATTAATTTTTCTGTTAATATTCATCAGTAGCCACTAGCCAGGCTTGACATTAAAGCTTGACCGGGATAAGAGGATAAATAGCCTGATAAAAATCTGTTCAGATTTTAAAAGTCATGTATTTGAGACTGGACAGGAAAAATCAAAATAGAGTTTATAACATCAATCTCTGTATATAAGCTCTTTAACTTGGTAGCAAAATTTTGAGTGTATTAAGACGGCCAATTCACACCCACTTAGTGTTTGTGAGTCTCATAATGTTGCAGAAGTTTGTCATAGATCTATAATAGAACTGATGTTCTATGATATATACTGGCATTAGAGTAACATTGGAGTGATGATTTCATACTTTGGTACTAGTTGTGTGAGGTACTTTGGTCAAAAGTTGAGGAAAGTAAAAAAAAAAAAAGAAAGTTACAAAGTGGAATGTCAGAGAGAGTGTTTTTGTATGTGGTATAGTAGTGCATTTCATGACAATCATCTCTTCATTGTCAATCAAGTTTAGTCATGTAACAAACAAACAGATGGTTTAGAGCATGGGTGCCCAATCCTGCTCCTGCCGATCGACTGTCCTGCACAATTCATCTCCAACCCTAATCAAACACACCTGACTTTAATTTTCAAGTGATCCTAAAGACCTTAATTGGTTTCTTCAGGTGTGTTTGATAAGTGTTGGAGATGAACTGTGCAGGACAGTCGATCGGCAGGAGCAAGATTGGGCACCCCTGGTTTAGAGCAAAAAGTTTCTGAATCTAAGAGCAGCTGTTTATTAAAAGTGACAAAATTACAAATATATCCAAGAGCAAGGAAAACAACAAGGAGGAAAAAAATGGAAGACCTGAAAACAGACCACAACATGGAAACCATTTAACAAGTTTATATTGGACAAAGGATTGGAACAAACACATGGCTATATATAACATGCTAATCAGGTTAAACAAGACACAAGTGCTAATAATTACAATTGAAAAAAAGGAAACACAAGAAACAGGAAGACCGGGCAGAAGAAACATGATAACACTTCAAAATATGAGTCCCCCTAAAAAACAGATACAAAGACCCCTACTGGTCTTTTGAACTACCAAAAAACAAAATATATCATGGCATATATATGTCTCATACACACTCAGGACTCTGCCCTGCTCGCACTCACAAGGTGTGTTTGACGTAAAGCGGCGCTGACAGACCGATCATGTATGACATCGAAGTACCGCGAGAGCGATTATGTGCAGACGGCTGCGTAAAGGCTCATTTGAGATGCGCCTCGCCTCGCCTGAAATGTAGGCATCTGCAGTGAGGGGAAGAGTGAAAAAAGCGCAGGCAAGCTGGACAGTTCTCTCTTCTCAGTGGATCAGACACCTACGAGACCAGAGGCAGATATCGCGGGATTCACTCTCTTGCATGGTGTTGATAATAAACTTTATGTAATTTAAGTTATGTTGCTTATATTTGAAAATAACTATAATGAACAAGACACCAAAAGTACTTGATATTTAATTCCATTTGTAAGACGTGTTTATCACTCATTTTTACTTTAATACAGACATGTTTTTACATGCTTTTTTGGTAACACTTTATAATAACTGCACGCTATTAATCATTAGTTAAAGGTGCAGTGTGTGATTTTTAGCGACATCTAGCGGTTCGGTTGCGAGTTTGCACTAAGGGCTCAGCCCACTGCTCACCCCTCCCTTTCGAAGAAGCTACGGTGGCTAAAACGGGACAAACATCGTTGTCTGAGACAGCAGAGAATAGCCAGAGTAAACCAAGTTTCTGTACCGTCCATTATAAACCACATCATGGATAAAGTTGACAAAACCATAGTCAGGTAGGATTCAAGGGTCTTAATACATAATATGATAATAATCAACTGATTGTCTCACGAACGTAACCAGCACATTTCTCCCCACATAGCAAACCCATAATACAGCGAGGGAGAAGAACCACATGAAACTATGCAACTATATATTTTTTCTAACAGGGTAGTAAAAGTTTAGCTGGCTAATATGAGCTGTCACTGTGGCTGAGCTGGTTAAAGCATAAAGCCTTGTTTATACTCGACGCGTCCGCATGAGCCCAAAGGTGCGTGCGGCAAAAATAACGTGATTATAACAGCGCGCGCGCCTCCGCATCCCCTAGACACCATTTACTACACACAATAGGCTTTTTTTCTCTGATTTTGGAAACTCAATCGACTAAAAATGCTTCCAAGATCGACGGGTTGGTGATTCCTGTTACTGTTTTACGGTCAATGACAAGAGTAGCCTAACTTACTAATCAGCTGTCTCACGAACGTAAGCACATTTATCCCCACATAGCAAAGCCATAACACAGCAAGGAAGAAGAATTAAGTTACATGAAACAATCCAACTACATATTTACATCACTGACAAGGGAAAAGACACTACTCACGGTGTTTACGTCTAGCTTCTAGCTTTCTGCGGCTTCTTTCAAGGTAGTGACGAAACGCGCTCTGTAACGCTGTTTGTTCGCTGTCGGCTACGGTAGAAACATGACGTCACAATATGTCGACCTTCATAGAAGGGGGTGCCCGCGGTTATGTAGATATAAATGCCTCATTCTAAGGTAATAAAAACATTACGGTTTATTAAGTAAGTTCTTTATACACCACTGAACACATAGTTATGGATGTCATATTGCATTTCTGTTAATAGACACTCAAATTTTTTATTTTTTACACATTGCACCTTTAAGCATGAGTAAAAAGTTAATTCATAATTTATAAAGCATTATTAGACATTAATAAGCAGTTTATAAATACAGCTAAATGCTTTTTTCTTGATTTATAAGCATATCTATAATGTGTTTAATAAATGTATTTTCATACTTTGTTAATGATCAATTAATAATTTCTAAATGAAGAATAGCATTATTTACAAACCAGTTAATTAAGAGTTGTCAGTGATTCATAAGATCACTTTGAAAGTGTAAGTAAATGGAGTAAAATCAGGTAGTTATAAAGCATTTAGTAGTGGTCAGTTACCTATTTTTGTGAGCTCATCTAAAGTGAGGACTATTCATGCCTTGTAAAGCATAAATGCTTTATAACTTCCCAAATTAATCCTGAATTACAGTATAAATACATACACTAAGTAACTATTACTATATGTCTGAATAATAAGATGTATGAATGTACATTTAAATCGTTTATTAATAATTTACTTACACTTTCTAAGTAATCTTATGAACCACTGACACCTCTTAAATAACTGGTTTATAAATAATGCAATACATCATTTAGACATGATAAATTGATCATTAAAGTGCCCCTATCATGGTATTTTAAAGTTTCCTAATGTTGTTAGGAAAACCTTCTACAACATGTTTACATGCATCAAATAAAAAAAAATAAAAAAATGTTTAATTTCCTCACAATATACATTTTGCACATCATCACATTTTCCATGATTCTCAAACGGCTCGTCAAATGAATCAATCTCTCTAAATGCCTCCTTTCCGCGAGTTTATCTGCTCTGATTGGCCAGACAGCTCAGTCTGTTGTGATTGGCCTACCCGTGTACAGCGCGTCTCCAGAGCCTGAGCACGTCGAGAACAAAAACACCCATTGCATAACACCGACAGCTCTGCATGTCCTGAGGCTTCCTACACCGTAAACTAAACACAATAACAAACAATGACGTTGATTTTACCATATTAATGCGAGCGCGAGTCCAGTGATGAAATATTAGAAGAACTAGTTATTCAACCTCCATCACAAGGACGACTCGATAATAGTGGCCCACAGCTGATCAGCAGAAGTATTTCAGTTAGACAGTTAATAGAACACGTTTTAAAACAAGAGGTGATCGTGCTTTCTGTGTGGTTGCTCCAAGGCTCTGGAACTCTCTTCCATTAGCCTTGAGAGCCGTGTACTCTGTGGAAACTTTTAGAAAACACCTTAAGACACATCTTTTTAGACAAGCATTTAACTAGCGATGTGGCTTTGTTTGTTATGTGTTTCTATGCTTTTTTATTTGTTTTATTATTTTTTGTTTTTACTGTTTTTTACTGTGAAGCACTTTGTGACCCTTCTTGTCTGAGAAAGGTGCTATATAAATAAAGGTTACTTACTTACTTACTTACTTACAGTGATAATGAGAGTTAGCCAGTTAGCAGGAGACCTACACAATATAAAACTCAAAACTAAGTATTTTGAACACCATCTTTCAAGAGCAAGCGGTTTGTGAATCCTGCATTGAACTCCCGAGATTTGAGAAGCAGTCGTCTATACTATAAAATAAAGGGAACACAGAAATAGTTTAGGATTATACACTGCTGTGATATCTTGGTAAAGATGAATTTTAACCATTGATTGCTCATCCTTGGGGAGTGAAACATAACTGGCTTTACCTTCACATCATGCACAACGCCGTCTTCTCGACATGATGCTGTCCAGTTCAGAAATCATCTCCGGTTTGAAGTTATAAGTTTCCCTGCGAGTGCGCGCGCAATAACTGGGCGCGGCCAATATGCTAATGTTTCGTATCTACATCATTACGAAACGGCTAATGACTTGTTTCAAAAACAATTAATTTCATAGACTCAGAGTCGACTCTCACTTTTGAAAGACAATAACTTTATATATACGGTGCACTTTCAGATATAAAACTTTGCAGGATGTTTTCATTCACTTAGAGCTTTATTACACACTACACGAACAGTCATTTTCCAAAATCCATGATAGGGGCCCTTTAATAAAGTATGAAAATACAATTATTAAACACATTATAGATATGCTTTTAAATCAAGAATAAAGCATTTATATCTGTATTTATAAACTGCTTATTAATGTCTATTAATGCTTTATAAATGATGAATGAACTGTTTACTAGGGGTGGGAATCACCAGAGGCACCACGATATTATATTATCCCGATACTTAGGTCACGATACGATATTATTGCGATTTTAAACATATTTCGATATTCTGCAATATATTGCGATATTCTGCAATATATTGCGATATTCTGCAATATATTGCAATTTATTAAGTTTTTCCAACTTCAAAATATGTCCGCAAAGGAAAATTTTCTCAACATCTGTTTGTTCATGTCACATACATTTTATTTTATCGTTTAAATGATCATACTGTAACGAGTGGATATAAGGTGTGGCCCCTTTAAGAGCTGCGCGCGCGCCCTGTTAAACTGTCTATGGTATACAATACAATACAGATAGTATATACCGTGTGCCTCAAGTCCTCCATGTATGCGGGTAATGGCGCTCATTTTTTTTTAATCTGTTTATGTTTTGTTTGGTACCGCTGGGGACGGAGCGTGTGACAGACAGTTGCCCCAAGTTTGATTGGGGAAATAAAGCGCGAGCTGTTGTGATATGCCAATCACCTCCGTGAGTTTGTCTGGCCTAGTGGCTTCGGCTGTGAGCTATCCCGGTTTCCGCAACTACATGCTGCTTTTTGTTTTGATGACGCATGCGGCGGTTTCGCTACATATTAAGGCCTGTTTACGGTGTGTTTTAGCTGGGTTTTACCTGGAAGGCTTTATAGAAGTATGGCACCCAATTGAACGAAGTTAAACAGAGAGCGAAGTTTAATCTCCCTAACTGTGCAGTTTTAAGTTTGACATATTACTGCCC
Source organism: Semotilus atromaculatus (assembly GCA_031834385.1). Taxonomy (NCBI): domain Eukaryota; kingdom Metazoa; phylum Chordata; class Actinopteri; order Cypriniformes; family Leuciscidae; genus Semotilus; species Semotilus atromaculatus. The sequence continues at coordinate 14,868,819 of JAULUF010000035.1, read as the reverse complement.
ATTGCTGCCATGGTATAGATAACAATGTGGCAAAACAAAAAGAACATCAGAGGATCTGATGGATGATGAAGATTCATAAAGATTTGAGAAGTGATTAAATAATGAGAAGGGTAAGAAGAGATTTCAGTTCACACCTGCAACATAAAAATGAGCAGCCAGGCAATGAAGACACAGCAGATGATGACGAATCTGACAACTAGACCTAAACATTCATATTTACCCACCTCAAGAGAGACTTGAGATCATAGAGATACACATCATCCAAAACATATCCATAACGTCCTGCGGTATCTATGGTTAAAGTACTTATTTGTTTACTTTTTAGTTTACTGACCCTTTGAAAGAAATCCTATACTGTCATTTAAATGTTCATTTATGCTCAGGGTTTTACTCATTGCTTGGCTTTTTTTGGCTTGCGGTTTGAGAGCAGTTGGGCTTTGGCCAGGTCTATTTGCCGTGCCAGACCTTGAAGACTGGCTTGATGGCTCACAATGCAGGACATCTTAGGGGAAGCATACCACAAAATAAAGAGGGGGGAGGGAATGGATGAAGTCATATGTGCTATAAATCCCTACAAGTAGAGCTCTCTGCAGGAGTGAGGTTCATTACAAACTGACACAGTTAGGGGATTCCTGCTTTCTCAATTTCTCTCAGATGGAAATCTGGACTCCAAACACAAACATGCAGTTTACATTTTGAGGCTCTTTGTAATGCACTTTAATGGTGAACAAACAACAACCAGATAGACTTAATAAACCTGGGCCTGAGGGCTGCACTAATAAAGTTAATGATTTTTACACTGATTGGATGTTGACTGATAAAGGTCCAAAAGCTCCAGAACTTTAATATAATTAAATGCTAAAACATAGACTATAAAAGAATGACAGATATTTAATGAAAGGTACAAACACTAAAGAAAAATACAGGGCAGTCATGGCCTAATGGTTAGAGCAGGGGTAGGCAAGTTCGGTCCTAGAGAGCCGCTGTCCTGCAGAGTTTGGCTCCAACACTGAAAAAAAACTCACCTGCCTATAGTCTTAGTAATCCTGAAGACAATGATTAGCTTGTTCTGGTGTGTTTGATTAGGGTTGGAACTAAATTCTGCAGGACAGCAGCTCTCTAGGACCGAACTTACACCCCTGGGTTAGAGGTTTGATTCTCAATACTGGCAGGAAATGACTGAGGTGCCCTTGAGCAAGGCACCGAACCCCCAATCGCTCACTGGGCGCCACAGCAAAATAGCTGCCCACTGCTCCGGGTGTGTGTGTCCACGGTTTGCAGTGTGTTCACTAGAGCTGTCACTAACAGTTATTTTGGCAATCGAGTAATCAGGCGATTTTTTTTTTTTTTTTACAATTAGTAGAATAATCAGATTTTTTTTTGTGGTAATAAAAACAGACCTAAGCCTTTAAAATGGCTTAAAATACATATATAATAACGAGGCAATAATATTTGGTCCAAACAAAGTATCAAAAGCAAGGCATCATATGGTTTTACAGAACAACACTGTTAAAATGCATAATAGCCTATGAACAATCATCTTATGTACATTTTGTATAATAACATTAGGCTATAGAAAACAGTCTAAAAATGTGTTTCATGGATTCTTGCCTGATGAATGCAAGCAACACTTCCAGTAATTTGCCGGTTACTCGACACTGGTAAATTGCAATTGAAGATTTTAAAATCTATGTTCACTACTCACTACTCCTAATGTGTATGCAACTAACTTGGATGGGTTAAAGGCAGAGGACAAATTCTGAGTATGCGTAATTGGAATTCACATGTCACTTTCACCTTAAAGGTGCAAAACGCAAGTCTCTGAGTTTTCGCAGAACTACGCCCCCTCTGGCGACAAGCGAAACTGCAACCAGAGTGGTGGCACTAGACAAACATTTTCTTTTCTTTACTTTACGTGGAGTTTGCGTTGGGGTTTGGAATGGACTACAAGCCGGTCTCTTTGAATCCATCTTCTACCTTTGACGCACGAGTTGTCTTTGCTGATGCGGAGAATAGCGGCTTATACACAAACCTGCGAGACATAGCCTGGTGAGCGTGAACACGCATGACGTCACGGCCAGTCTCAAATTCGAGCCCGAATCACTCTTATATTATTTTACTGTACAGGATTATAGAGGCAATCTCAGTGAGCAGAGAGAAGGGCTCATTCAGCCCATCAGGCAGTTCTTTAAGCATGTATAGGATAGAAAAACAGGTATTTTTCACATGAAAAGTTGCGCCTTTAAAGAGAAATAATTAAATAATAGAAAATAGTGGATAAATAGATGGTTATAGAGAAAGTAACAATCTACAAAATATGTTACAAAGACAACACTTTAAGAATGATTCAATTCTGATTGGTCAATCGGCACAATCCGTGGTCAGATATCGCCTAATATTTGCAGTTGTCCATGTTAACACTGTATTTCAATTGGCTCATTCGGAGAACTGAAGCTGGCGCTATATAATATACATGAATATGTATTATTGTTTTAGTATCTTTAGCATGTTTTGAACATTGCATTGAGCAGTCTAAGAGAGTTGTCTTTATAGCACATTTTGTGGACTGTTAATTTCTCTATAACCATGTATTGGCCTTTTTTTTCTTAGAGGAAGATTTAAGAAAATAGAGTTAAAATTGTTAAATAATTTCAATTCAAATTTTTGTATTTGGTAATTGGTGGTTAATAAGCCGGACAATGTTCAGTCAGCCAGTCGTTATTGCAAAATGCTGTTTAATGGGAGATATTATTCTAAAAGGGGGTTAAAGAAACTATATTTTCAGTAATCAAAAAATGCCTCTACTGCGCTGTGACTCTAAACAAATGACCTAATACATCTGGTTTAATAAACTTAAAGGGGTAAAAGTCTCAATTTAATAAGTCTTGTTAGAATAGGCATGAATTTCATATTTCATTTTGGGATTTTGTTTATGAAAGTTAAAAGTCATAAACCATCAGGAAATCCCCCATTTTGGGATGAAATAAAAGAGAGGAGAAGGATATGTACAGTCATTAATTAAGTGCAGGGATGCTGACACAGACGATCAGGGAGGTCTCAGTCAATGAACTCACTGTGCCTCATCAGTATTTACACAAAGTTTCTTGGCTCAAAAGTTTATTTGTTCCAGACATATATGCAAATAAGCCACTTAACTACTCTTGGAGAAAATGGTGTGGCTTACACAAGATCAACCAAAAAGCAAATGCAAACAACATCAATTAACTCATGCCTCGTCACACGAGAGGCTGGCTCAGTGGCGCGAACAAATGAATTTCTCTCGGGTTGAAGTGCGTTCCTACATCAGCTCTTAATGGTGAGGTAAACCCTGAGCAGAGTCAAATAAAGTATAAGCTTTGTCTTCATAACTTTGGCTAGTGCAGGGAGACTTTTTCTTACTGAAGAACGACACTGACTCAAAAAGTCTCTGCTAAGGCAGCCAGAATGAAATTCAGTCCAAACAGTAAAGGTGTAACAGTTGGGTGTCATAGAACACACGAAATGGGAATATATTTAAAATTGACTTTAAATCACAAACGCAGGAGATAAACACATTACAGACAAAGGACTGAACAGGGAGTATACATGTAGAAAATAACAACTTTATTTAAGAAAAGCTTTAGGCAGGTTTCAGTCCAGTGCTAAACATCGAAATTAAAACAAAATCTATAATCTGCCATTTCAGTTTATGAATTGTATTTTAAAATCATACATACAACCTAATTTGTTTTGTCTAAAAATGTCAAATATATTATTCCTATCATTTAATTAATACATTTTTAATATATTATTATTTGTGAAAACAAACTGACATAAACCACCATAGATCAAAAAACAAAAAAAACAAACACAGTACATCTTTCATTCAGTTTCTTAAATATTTTCACAATTCCAACATGATATAATTTTAAATTTAAATAAAACTGTTGCTAAGATCAATAGAAATACTGTGGATAAATGACAGATTTTATTTATACTTTAAATGACATCTAGTGAAAGCTTGTTTAAAATTTGCACTGGGTTCCTGTTTTCTTTTGTATGAAAAAAAGAGGCATCAACCCAACAAAACCACTGCACCTGCTGACCTGCTCTGACCCATTTCAAATGATCTCACCACATTTTGCTCAACTGACAAGACTTTGGCAGATATGTGTTGTTGACGTGGTCTGGTCCTGGAGGTAAAGAAAGTAAGGAGTTTGCTTATTTTTTCAGTTTTATATTGTTTACCTAAACCCAGCCATATGCCAATGAGTATGTAGATCCAATGTTAACATTATTTTCACCTTAATTTGAGATTTTGTAAACATTACATTTGTGATGTATAAACCAAGACATAAGCTGACACCGGACCAATTTCAGAAGGTGAAATTGATTTTAAGCAGGCTTTTCTGACAGATTTGGGGGTTTTACATTAAACTGGTTAACTAAAGGCTACAATATATCTTAAATAAAAGAATATCCTCCAAGAGTTTAGAGAGAACAAATCAAATTAAGAATGAGACCCACCCTTCTGTTTAACCTTAAAGAACCTTTCTCTCCCACTCCCAGCATCTGCAGCTAAACAGTTTTAAACCCAAGTGACCTCCTCTAGGTCGTCCCACCCTTGACTGTAACCATTAAAAGCGTTCAGTTTTATAGGTTTCCCCCTAAGCAAATCTTACCCCAAAATACTAACAGCAGGCGCATATAGCAGGCCCACACCATCCCAGCGCACGGTGTTGTAAGCTTAAATATTACTAAGAATATAAAGTGGGAAAGTATGCAGACAAACTTTAAGTTTGAACTGTTCAATTATGACACCCCCAAATAACATGGAATGGAAGTCAGAGAGGCCTGTGTTCACTGATCTACTTACACCTCAATCTTATGCAAGTGATAAGCCTTCACCAAAGCCAAATTTAAAATCATTCTCTGCAACAAAGACTGTGACTGGTATAACCCAAAACTTTACTGCTCAACAGAACAATACTTTTAATTGGCTTGAGTAGCTGTTACGAACCTTCACTGCTTTTAAAAGTCTAATCTAAAACTAGATTAGATAGATAGATAGATAGATAGATAGATAGATAGATAGATAGATAGATAGATAGATAGATAAGAATTATTATTTACTAGCCTGACATCGTCATATTCAGATTCTAGTCAGTATGTGAGTCTGATACTGCTCCATTGGGCTGTGATTATGGGGCGTGTTTCAACCGAACCAGGGAAAAAAATGCCTCTTCACTCAATTGGATAGACTGAATCCCTAGGAAGGACGGCAAAAACATCTTTCCGATCGACAAATGCCTTGATCGCGGTTCTCTGTTCCTCTTTTAAAATGAATGCGCTGTCTACATCTTCTATAACAGAATCTAAATTCTCCAGTGGCAGCCATTCTTTGTTGTAAACAAATTCAACCCAAGCGCTCTTTGGTGACGTGGATGATTATCTGTCCATCATCGTATAAAGCCCGCCCTGACAATTTGATTGGTCCGAACAGCTTTGGTTCGGGCATACTTGCTTCACGTTAGATCAAGTCCAGACCGAACTCACAATCCTCAAATGTTGTGGGCGGGGCTAAGGTCGGCTGGCATCCAGGCTAATTATTTACAATCAAAACGAAAGAAATCATAGAAAACCAGCACATGTTATACCAGACCTGCGGAGGAAAAAGGGAAAATTGGACAGTGCCAACAACAAAGAAAAGAATAAAACAAAGAATTATTAAATATTAAATAATAATTAATAATAATAATGATAATTTAAAAAAGTGCAGGGAGCAGCATTCTGTAAACATTTTGTAAAACTTAAAGACTTATTCAACTTATTTACAGTTTAACAAAACAAAAAATTTTAGGGCCCTATGAAAAACCAAACTTTTATTTTGACAGGTTGCCGTGGAGATCTTTGAGTTTCTGTGTGTTTATGATATGACAATAGCTTTTCTCAGATGAAGCATTAAAAAGCTCATGAAATGACTAAGCGGCTCTGCAGATGATGTTTATGCAATCATGTCCTCATATAATGATGCGGCTGAGACTGAAAACAGTCATTCTGTTTTCGAGACACCATTCATTTAGGCTGCATTTACACTGCTGGTCTTGATGCCCAAATCCGATTTTCTGACTATATCCGATTTTTTTGACGACCCGCTTACATCATCTTTTAAAAGTAACCCGTATCCGATTTTTGCATTTACACTATACACTGCTGAAACTACCGAAAGTGTACGTTCTGACCCGGAAAAGGAAGTAAAACAGCACGAAATGCAATGGATGCAGATGCGAATAAAATTATCCAGTGTTTTGCTTTCCACAATATTTTGAGAAATCAGCAAAAAAGTCAGCAAAACATTGGTCTCGTATGGCGGAGAAAAAAGAGGAGAGCTTAAAACCGTGCCTCCCCATATCTCGTGAAATGTCTCGTGAAATTTATTTCTGTAACAACCCTGCATTTTTGCCTGCACTGTCTCTTCGCTCCAAACACTCAAAAACATGAAACCATGAAAATTGCTCCACTGTGTGTATCCTCCGTCCTCCATCGCGCCTATAATAAGTCATGTGATCTCAGTTGGTGGTGTCCACCTGAGTTGACGTCACTTTTTTAATGACGTACGACTCGCATTTACTGGGGAATATCTGATTTGTCTGCTTACATGGCACACGCAAATGCACGTATTCGATTCATATCCGATTTACCACATATGAGTGAGGCCTGAATCCGATCTGAGAAAATCGGAATCCATGCATTTTTTTCCTGCTTACACGTTCACCGGTCATATCCGATCTGTGCCACATGAGAGGAAAAAATCGGATTTGGGTCACTTGAACCATGCAGTGTAAATGGGGCCTTAGAGACACGCAGGATTCATATTTAAATAGTCTTTTTGCATTTTTTATTAATTCATCAAAGTTGACAAATTCCGTGACATTCCGCTTCATACTGTAAATTCAGCTTGTATGACTAGATTCCGCGATTCCGTCTGTGTTTTCTGCATCGAGGAAATCAAGGCCCTTGAGGAAATCGAGGCCCTATTATATTGAGGTATTTTGCAACTTCAGTGTAGTGTTTATTGCTACTTCAGCAAAGTTTGCTGCTGCCTTAACTTTGAAAGACAACTGATGCGTGATCATTGAAGCAGCTCCAGTCACCAAGTATTTTCGGTGTGAGTGCAAAACTTTCAGATTGGCTGGACTCATGACTCCCAACAAATCAGATGGTAGGGGACATTAGTCCAGTCTACAGAGTGGTGAGTTCCGACAGAGGTTGCTGCGTCAGAGCCAAATATAGCGCATTTCAAAATGAAATTATTTTATCGGCAAATCTGTTTTGAAAATGGCCGATACCGGCAACCATAAAAATGCTTAATATTGCCGCCGGTACTCGGTCGACCCCTAGTAGAGACAATTTAAAGCCTGAGAAAGGTCCCACCTTTCAGGGTTGGCTTGACCAATAAGAAAGGGGGAATTTCCAAGCGGGAGATTCCTCTGTTGGGAGGATTTATGACTCTTTGTTTTAAGCGTGCTCCTTTGCATGTGCAGCTGGATTGGTTGCTGATGAAGAAATTATTGCGCAGCTATCAACATATCATATACATGATCATTTCGATCTTCAAAGTACCAATTTATAGAGACCAAACATGGTATAGGTGACCACTGATTCTATTGCAAAATACACAGCATCAACTAAATAATAGTATTAAAAGACATTACACAAGACAGTAAATCATTCACAAAATGTTCTGGGATGCATGCTCATTTATAGATCAGTTCGTCGATAAATGAATGCAAGAAAGTCTGTTTTAAGGTATTTCCTATGGCTGAGGTCCTGACCACATTTTTCACAGCAATAGACATCCGTCGCCCTGGCGACTGAAACCTTTTCTGCTCTCTTGTCTATTTTGGGGGGATGTTTCATTCCTAAGAGTGGACTTTGAAGCTTATTTGTTAAATGTAACAAATAGTTGTGTGTCTAATTGTCTCAGTCATTACATAGGGGAGAGTGGAGCGGGAGAAATTAAATGATTCGGGATCCCCGTTATTTGGCAAGTGTGACATGTTTGACAGAATTTAGCAACATCACGGTCAAGTGTCCAGATAACACATGCTCATGAGCCAAACATAATACCGGAGAACGATATGTAATTGGAACTACCACTTGATACACAACATTCTAATCCAAATCATCATCCACCTTTGAACACCACTTCCACATCAATTAACAAAATACGCAGTATGTCTTGTCTTAGCAGCCTCATAATTAAGAACAGTCGAAAAACATTTAAGCAAAGATGGATCTTCCTTTTGTGCGGCAATAATTTGAGAACAAGTGATGGACAAGTCCAAAGAAATGGAAGCTTTAGCGTTAAGTTCTGCCAGGAAGACTCAATTGCTACATCACTTATTACCTTCTCATCTATCCAATCATGTCTAATACTTGCGGTATAAAAGACCGGTACTTACACATGTTTGAGTTCGCAGATGCTGACGCTTTCATTTACCTCCATCCTCCCCACCACCTCCAAGATGGTTCCTTCCCCTCCATCCTCCCCACCACCACCAGGATGGTCCCTTCCTATACCTCCCAGGGGGTCGGCTGCGCCCCTGCCTTCGTCTTCAGGCAGGAAATGCAGAGTCCGGACCCCCGGATTGCGAGCTATGGACGGGGCCTACGCCAAAGAACTTTATTGCTTGCTGGGCTATCAATAAATTTATTTATTGTATTTACAGTATTTATTCTCCCGAGTCTTTCTGGTAGAATTATAATTCCCCAGCACACTTTCTGAATATTTCAGATAAGTGTCTTGTGAGGATTTACCCTTCACCTTCGTTTCAGACTCAGAGATTAGCACATCATTTGTTAATGTCTGCCCCATCAACGAGTCAGCCAGGGGTGCGTTTCCCATACAACGCCGGCGTAACTCGCTGCTTCACTACCATAGTACGATGCATTTTTGTGGAAATCAACTTGCTAGTCACGACCATATTGTCGCAAAGTGGTCGTTCAACCACGTTGGTTTATTACGTCACTCATGTGGTGGAGAAATAACTTATTTTAATGAAACTGTTTGAGATTGAATTAACGCTAGATGTTTTGATATAAATTACAGACATGGCATTTGATGACTATTTCTCATATTTCTCAGTTATCTTGCTTTATTTCCAGATTTAATCATAGGCTCGTTCTTAGATAGTCGAGCACGTTCGCACATGCGCAGTCTTCAAAAACGGTGCTTTAAATCTCTTGACAAACTAAAAGACGTAAATTACATTTTCATGTATTCTAAATTAAAGACACAGGTTGTACTGAATGTCAGCTTGCTTATTTTGCTCAAGATAAGGATTTATTAAAGGTGCCCTAGAATGTTTTTTTTTATTATTTTATAATGTTTCCTGGGTTGCCCTTATAATGTTAGTATGTTTTTTAGATAAAAAATAGTCATAATTTAGAAATAAAAGGCATTTTTCCTAGCCTGATTTTAGTCTCTGATTTGAACACTCTGTTTGAAGGGGCGTGTCTGCTGTGAGAACCGGCCACTGCTGTGATTGGCTGACATGCTTGCATATGAAATATGACATGTGAAACTCTCTCGAATACTTTTATTACAGCTGTTATATACGTTTTAACTATTACAGCTATCGAGATTAACGAATCGTGAGATGTTTTTAAAGTATTTAAATCTATTTCCATCACATAAAATGTTGCTGTGATGAGCATTGAGCAAGCAGATGACAGTCTGTTGATCGCGAGACAACGCAGTTTCTCTCTCTAATGCTTTCACCAATGCAAACGATGACATAGCCTACTTCTATGAGAGCTTCGTTGTGCAGTGTAACAGCGTCATTGATTTCATAACGAGTTTGGCAAGAGAGATAAACTCGCGCTGTGTGGATTGTTCTTTGACCGCTTTCTGTATACTTTTTTCACTGAGAATTAGCCTATTTAACGTTAGTTATGTATGCTCGTTACTTGGAGTTTGCTATTACTGTACTAGGATCTTGCGCTGGATCTAACACAGTGTAAATTATCTTTAATAAAATCACTACTTACCGGTTGCGGGAATATAGTTGGAATTACCCCCTTCTTCAGTTTGAGACGCTGAGAGAAGCTTGATATTGTCCCAGGTTCGAAAATAAGTCCGTGGTGAAATGGGCAGAGCAAACTAACAACTTCGAATTAAACTGTTGCGGTATCCGATTAATATAAACATCAACCACGCGTCCACGCCTGTTGACATTTCTTTTCTGTGGGAAGGGTATGAAAATACCTCACATCCCCTGCACAGCCTGGAACATAGCATTTATTCCATGATCTGCCATTTTCTCTCTGATCCTCGCTTGTTCCGATGATGACTCGGCTGTGCAGTGCTTGTCATTGAGGGCTGGGATATGCAAATCTTTGGAGGCGTGATCCCCGACTGTTGCGTCACAGTCGGTATTATGTGGAGATTCGCCTGTTTTTCAGGGGTGTTTTTTAAAAACGAGATTTAAATAAGAAGGAGAAAACAATGGTGTTTGAAACTCACTGTATGTCATGTCCATGTACTGAACTCTTGTTATTTAACTATGCCAACATAAATTCAATTTCACATTATAGGGCACCTTTAAAAACACATGTCAAGCAAACAAGAAACTATACTTCTAACCACATGTCGAGAGCTGTCGTTCCAACCACACAACTTTGCGATGCTGTTTGCGAATGTTCGTGGGAACGATGGTTTCGGGAAACAATGACTCGTTGAACTATGGCGATAACGACGGAACTTGCGGACATACAGTAGTTGACTAACAATGCTTTTTGGAAACGCACCCCAGAGCGACTTGATCTGTCCTCTCTAACTGAGTGCGCGTAACGACACAGGCAGAAAATACTTCAGGATATAGACTAGCCACATCATTAGAAATTGCACATACATTTGGGGTATCAGTCATCTCTGGCACTGGCATGACTTTGCCTCCGGCCAAATCATTTATTATTCATTTCACCGGCCAACGAATTATGAATACCAACCTTTACAAACCATGAAACTAGAGTACTAAGTGCACACGATGCAAAGGAACTGGTACCACCTGCATTTCAATACCATGAACTTGTCACAGTGTCTGGTTGTTCCCTGGGTTTATCAATAGAGGTCCTCAGTATTCACAGTGTCATCTCATTCTCACTACATTTCCCATCATCCTGTCTGTCACTGATTGTTCATTGCCTCACAGCTGTTTCTCGTCACCCTGTTTGCACTTGTGTATATCTACCCTGTCTGTTTCAGTGTTTGTCACGGAGTCCTTGTCTTATGTCCTCACACTTCTGTTCCTGTTTGCTGCCTGTTCTTGTTCTTGTTCATGTTTTATGTTCTTGGATTGTCTTTATTGGATTTTGACCTTTGCCTGGACTGGATGTGAGTACGGATTACCCTATGAATAAATAACTGCATTTGGATCTCTCTTCTGTGTGTGATTCGTGACAGAACTAGGATATTCGAGCCCCAATATGATTCCTCGGAAAAAGGCAAATCACACCATAAGTGACTGCATGGCCCCAGTATCTCAGAGGATGTGAACTTCACTCTGATCCTCTAACTTTCCAGATAAAGAAACAAGCCCTGTCATTACAAAAAGTTTATAATTTGCATCCGGAATATCAGTACAGCATGATAATTCGGATGACTGCACGGCCTTAAGTAATGCAACACTTTTAGGATGCTGAACCTGCTGTTTTCGTTTAAGCACAACACAATCCGCAATCAGGTGCCCTTGCTTATGGCAGTAAAAACATTCTCTTACCTCCTTTGATTGTGAAGTTCCAGACTTTACTAGGGCACTCTGATTTTGAGACGGGGTGCCAGCCACGCTCTTTTCAATACGCTCTTTTCAACACCCGTCACTGAAAATACCCACTTATGGGTGAGTACTGTAACGAATTAACTCTATGAAATATTCATAATCAATAATAACTGGTTATAATTGATTATGAATATTTGCATCAGTTATAATTAACTTAATGTAGTAAAATGACTATTACAATCAACTCACCTGTTCGTCCCATGAACACTCAGCGTTAATTGTTTATCAATTCTAAGAAATATTCATTTCTGGGGAAGGGAAATGTCTTTCTTACTGTACAGTACTAAGAGCCTGTAGTCAAAATCTAAATCATGAAGTAAACTTTGTTGCAAGCAGAGAATCAGAACCAAATACGTATTGTGCACAATTTTTATTAAAGGAGTCATAATGTAGTATTAACTTTGATACCCACGCTCTACTATAGTCATTTCATGCCCTTCTAAAAAAGAAAAATTGGAAAAAAATAAACACAGAGCTCGTTTGACCCTAATTTCTGAATGCATTATTGTCTCGCGAGATCTGATGCAAGGTTTTGGCTGTCGTGGACGGTCATTTTAATAATGCAAATGAGGGGCGCGTTGATTGGTGGCAGGAAGGAGGGGGCTTGACACCGCAGGTAACTTCAGCATATCATTCCAAAAAGAGATCATGGCGCAAGTTGTTAATGAACCCGACCTGGCCGCCAGACTCTGAACCAGAGCTGGAAACGGAAGATGAACAACAGTCAATGGAAGGACGCCTACATCAACATGTCTCTGAATGGTAAAGACAATTTTTTTGACTGAGACATACATTAACATCAGTAACGAGCTAAAACGTTTGTTGCTATTTTCTCCCACATAATGTAGATTACATTAACGGAGATGTAGTCTACTTTTTTTTCAGCTTACAGTGGTTATAGAGATTAACGTTTGCTATAATGTGTTGTTTTTGCCTTTTTTGACGTTGTGGATTTTTAGACATTCAATAATTTTCATCTACAGACATGTAACGTTATGTTTTTCTTTATGTTTATTATTTCTTGACTTTTTTTTAAATTTATCTATCCTTATCTATTATATAAAAAAATCAATACATGTTGTCATTGTTATATTATATACGATTATATTAAATAATAGCTGTATAATTTTCTAGTCTGTTTATCACTGAGGGAAAACTTAATAATTACAATGTATCAGATTTTAAATTAGTAATTACTAAATTACTATGTCCAGTGAAGTGGCTCATTTGCTAAAATACCATCCTGACTCATGCATATACTCTAAAACAGCCTTTAGATAGGCTAGCATTCGTAGAGTCCATTCCCCGTGTTTACATCACATACATTAACCGCATTAGTAGTTAGCTGCTGTTTGTTACACAAAATATAGTAATAAAAACACAGTCTTACCGTTTCAAATTCAGGCAAGTCCCTGATTGTTGGAATGGCACCTTTGTCCAAACGTAGCTTCGATGCCAACTTCGCCTGATATTGCCCCAAATTTGTAAAAGATTATTTTGTGAAATGTTTAGCGCAGACACCTAACGTTAACGTTGAGCAAGTTGAGATGGTTCTTGGAACAGCGTCATTAAAAATAAATTTCATCCACTGGTCCCTTGTAGTTTGGTCAGTTTTGGGTAAAGAAAAAACATTAGAATGTGGATTATGACAGTCAACCACAGAGCAACTCACGTGTGCACTACGTTTCTGCATCTTTCTTGACTGAATATGGGGAGAGGGGCAGGGCGGGCCTCCTCTGCGGTGTCCATATATGGTATATCCGGCCCCGTCTTGACGTCAAGTCGGGGGAGAAATTGAAATCTCGTATTTGAGTGCGCGTGCACGTTGGCTAGTTTAAGAACCCTGGGGTAAACAAACGCTTCACTTTTGAATATCGGCATCCCGGCCAATGTATAATCGTTAGTCAATCATAACATACATTGATTCTCATGGAAAAGTGAAAATTGCACATTATGACTCCTTTAACTAAATCACAAACATAACTAATCTAAACACATACATACATGCATGGGTAAAAGGGTGAGTGACAGAATGGAATCGGAAGCAGGAAATGGAACTATAGGAAAGATCCATTTAACAATGAAAAGAACCATCAGCATATCATTTTCAGAGTACCTCATTAAATGTATATACTTGCAAGGCAATTGCAGCAGACACATTTCTTGAAGATCGTGGAAAAGGGTGTAGATGTTTCCTTTGAGTGTCAAACATTGAAGTTGCAATCGTTTTCTTCTCCGTTGGATGAAGAAGATATGATGAACTTGCATGGTTAGTTCAACTCTGTTCTGGTTGAAGGTTTTCTCTCTCTCCATTGAGCACATGCAGAATGTGACCTGCCGGTCCTGGGCCGGAGAGGCTACGCAGGCAACCAAGGAGTGAGGAAGTCGGAGGAGTAGATGGCTGTCCATTCAGTAATGGAGAAGTTGCAGTTTTCCTCTGAGTTGGATTGAAAACAAAATACAGTCTGACTCTGTTGGAAGAGTGAAGGCATAGCAGACTGTGGTCACAACCTGGGCCCCGGTGGGGGGGCCCCCACAGACATCAACCTGAAGAAGCAGCAGTAAAGGCCAGAAGCAAGAAAAGAGGGTTACTGTGAATTTGTCTCTAATAAAGCCTAAGAAAGGCCCCATCTCTCCGGGTTTGCTTGACCAATGAGAAGGGTGGAATTTCCAAGCGGGAAAATTCCTTTGTCATTGATTTACGAATCTTTGTTTTAAGCATGCTTATTTGCATGTGCAGCTGGATTTGTTTCTGATGAAGAAACTAAGAAAAATTCTTGTTATACTATGTTGCACAGCTATCGACATATCATGTACACAATAATTTAGATCTTCAAAGTACCAATTTATAGAGACCAAACATGGTATAGGTGACCAGTGATTCTATTGTAAAATACACAGCATCAACAAACTAATAGTATAGGCTACGTGCACGTAACTAAGGAGTTCTACTTCCGCCGCCTTGAGTGTGCGGTCGACCATTTCCGGTTTGCGGCATTGCTATAGCAGCGAGAAGGCAGGTTTTGATTGCGAAAGATGGCATATTTCACCCATTGTCTCCAAGGCCTCCCGAAAATTTACGTGAACGACGTCCATAGGATTTTCGACCACTGTTCACCTGCACCCGGTTGCAAGCGTGAAAAAGGATTTAGATTGTACATATCAAGTTACATCCACAACTTTGAAGGTGAGTAGCGATACCTCAGCTGTTAGCGGCTAGATCAGCTGTTAACGTTAGATATTGACTAGCTAGTAGCCAAGAATATTAACTCACATCAAATTGTGTCAATATTACGACATACTTTATTAGTGTTATTTAAATACCTTGTTATGTTGAAATGATTATCAACTGGTGGTTTGTATTTTTAATTTAGGTTTTGTATTTCCTCTCAGTGTCCAAGAAAGATCAAAAGAAAACACAACTGGAATAGCGACAATTGTGCATATAAATTACTAGGGCTTGAATTACAACCTGTGGGCAGTTTTTCTACATCCTTTTGTGAACGTCATTTTACTGTATGTTGCACAGCGGATCATATTCGGAGCCACCAATCTCTGTATAACGCCATTGGAGCCCTCTGCTGGTAGGGAATCGTAAGATGGCCGCTCGAACACTTCCGGTGGCTTCACTGCCTGCTGGCAGTTTAGAACGTCATGAGCTATCCAGTCATTCTATATAGATCAGTGATCAGTACTCAAAATCAAATTTTAAACCACAAAAAGACTATTTAAATATAAATCCTGCGTGTCTCTAAATGACACACACTCATTATTAATAATAATGATAGTTATTAATAGTTCTCCGATTCAAAGATATGTTTAAAATCATTTAAATAAAGTATTTGTCAAAACCCTTTGTTATTCTTAATTTTGATCATTTACATTTTTACACCAGGGACATCTCGCGAGTTGAGGCCAGTTGAACTTGAACAACGTCATGGCGAACGCAGTTAATTCTATCGTGTCATTAAAAAACACACTATTCAGTATAAGTAAGCAGTGTATTAAGCGAGTAATGTGATGTAAGCAGTGTAATAATAGTGAGTATAGAAACAAACAAGGAGATTTATTTTAAGAGTCACTTAATTTTTCATTAATATTAAAGTAGTGAAGTTGCCTTTACATGCTTAACTCAGTTCTTGTCCAAAAACAACTAGAGAATTCACAAGCCTCTCCATAGAGAGCTGTACAGGCAGGGTTGTGTATCTGTACAACTGTACAAGGGCTCAGACGAGGCATGGCGGCGGCCATCTTGGCCGGGGACGAGGGCTCAGACGAGGGCGTGGCGGCAGCCATCTTGGCTGGAGACGAGGGCTCAGGCGTGGCGTGACGCTCAGGCCGGACAGGCATGATGGAAAGAAGCTCAGGCTTGATGTGAAGAAGCTCAGGCTTGACAGGCATGACGTGAAGAAGCTCTGGAAGGGTGGTCTCGACGGGACAACACTCTGGAAGGGCGGTCTCGACGGGACGAGACTCTGGAAGGAAGGTCTCGACGGGACGACACTCTGGAAGGGAGGTCTCGACGGGACAACACTCTGGAAAGGCGGTGAAGACATTCAGGCGGTGTGGTGAGGAAGATGGCTGGTGATGGTGGTTGAGCTGCGATGTAATCATCAGCCTCACCCACGGTGAAGGCTGAACCGCTCAACAACAACACTTAGGGCCCTATTTTAACAATCTGAAACGCAAGTATCAAGTGCGAAGCGCAAGTAACTTTGCGGGCGGGTCTTGGGCGCTGTTGCTATTTTACCGGCGGGATAAATGACTCTTGCTCCCGACGCAAGTTTAAAAGGGATTGGTCTGAAGTAGCTTCATTATTCATAGGTGTGGTTTGGGTGTTACCTGAAATAAACCAATCAGAGCGTCATATCACATTCCCTTTAAGAGCATGATGAACGAGGTGCGCTTGTTCCATGGCGCAATACTATTATAACGGCGCATTTACCAGGCGCACTTCAGAATCGGTTCACAGCCGAGGAGATCGATGTTCTCGTCAGGGCCGTAAAAGAAAGAGAAGTGACATTGGGGATGGGACAAACCCACGCAAATTAGCTTTGGTTATACATGCATATAATAATGTGGGTAAATATGTAAGCTTTATGCCTATTTTTCCCATCGTCATGGACACAACAATGATTTCCCTCGTGTTTTAATATTTTTCCTTATAATAATGTATCATTTGCAAAAAGGAAAATGCATCTGTGTAGATGAGAGAATCATCTACAGTGTATGCACGTTGTTCACACTCTGTATTATGACCAAGCATGCGCGCTTAAAATAGCATCTGAATGTACGCTTAACGCGCCACTGACTTTAGACTAGGTTTTTTCTGGTCAGTGGCGCAATTGTTTTCTGGAACTGCAAAATAGCACCAGGGATTGTTTGCGCCGGAACACGCTTCCTTTTTTGCGCTGAACCGCCAAGGGAGCGCAAGTTCATTCTCTAGTTTGCCGGCGTGCGTCTGTGGAGGGAAAAGCCCGCTTTGCGCGGGTGCAAAATACGAATGATACATGCGTCAGTGTACAACGTCATTTGCGCCGGGTGCAAGATAGGGCCCTTAATCTAGGTATTGTGCAAATGAACATGGTTTTGCAGCTGAAGCTGGCAGGTGCAGAAGATCGTCCAGTCCAAGCCCGAACACATTCTTTAGGACGTCATCTGTCCAGTTGACCTGGTGTGAAATTTCTAGGAACTCTTTCACATATACTTCGATCGGGCTGCCATCCTGGAAACAAGTGTATCAGATGATCGGTTGGGTTTTGATGGATGTGGGAAACACCCATACTTTAAGTTTAGGGTCTGGTCTTCTGTCATGAAACAGAAGGATTCACACGGGTAAAGTAATAAACAGGTTTATTTGCAGAAGTATGTGATCACAACAATGGAAGCAGGTGAGTAACTGATGAATATAGTGTTCAGGATGGATATCTGGATGAGTAATGTCTTAGTCTGTCTGTTGCAGGTTCTGAAATGGAGATCGAGGCAGATGACTGAAGACGGATGAAGGAAGCAGATGACAGAAGGCAATTCGTACTGGTAGGTATCTTGCAGGTAAGGAGTCAGATAAGAGTTCTATGAGGGAACGATGAGACCAGACAATGGTGAACTGCATGATGATGATCAGTGATGATTGGTAACAGGTGACAGCGATCTCTGTGATTGGGAAGTGCATGCAGGTGAGGGCCAGGGAGGATGATGGGAAATGTAGTGAGGAGGTGGTGACTAGCTGGTGACTGTGACAGACGTAACATTAGAGCATAATATATTTGCAAGGAATGTTGTCATTTTACAACAACAGGTGGAGAAATTTCGAGCCTTTAAAAGACAGGCAACATATTTCAATATTTTGTTCAAACCATGAGGAAAGTGAGCAACAAGATTTAGCACAGACACAAGCTGCGGCACTCAAAGAGAGACACAAGCAAAGAAGATTAGGACATAATTAATCAGCTAAAAAGGACACTGCTAACCACTGATATCTTTTCTTTTCTTGAAAGAAACCGATAACACATAAAACCTCATAGATCTAATTTTATTTGCACAAAGCAGGATATGGGCAATATGAAACTTAACAAAGGGAATTATTTACACTGAATAATACTTAGAAAAACACAAAAAAGTAATTGATTGCCAAATAATTGGAAACATAAATAAATAAATCAATATCATACACGGTTTACATTACAGACTGAGATATTTTACTGAGCATGCCCACCTTACTACAATATTTGGTTTATTTCTTCATAAGTCACACACTCCTTGTTTCCTGCTTTATATAGAAATTATAGAGTATTGTGAGTTCTCAATTAACTTGAAATCCTTCAACTGAACCTCAAACCTTCATCTGAATATCAAATCGATACAAATATACACAGACGAGATAATAAATGGGCCTGTTAATTTTATTCATGGTGCATCAGACTCTGTTTTCTACATTCATGCAAATAAAATTGCAATCTGTGGTTTTTATTTTAATTTTATATTTGCCTGGTCCACCCGTTTGTCAAGAAACTCACCCAAATGCAAAATCATACCTACACCTCAGGCCTATGTTTCCATCTGACATTACATGTAATAAAATAGCACTTGGCAAATGGCAAATGGTTAAAATAAATAACAAATAGAAAAGCTAATGTTTATTTCCCTCAAATTTAATAAACAAAATTACTGTTATCTGGATTCCCAAGCCTGTGATTCTGACTCTCTGCCATCCTCATAAAGAAAAGAGTTGTAGAGCAGTCTGGTAAAAATAATTTAAAATATATTAATTTCAAAATAATAATAATCATTATTATCAAACATTAAATTAAAATGTTACAATGTGAAAAACAGCTAGGAGGCCTTTTGGGCATTTATGGTTTGGATAAATGAAAAATAGTCCTAAATGATTTAGGTTTTATTAGAAACATCTGAGCCCAATGAAACATGCTCATAAAATCTTCATCTCCTTGATTGTAACCTCTGATTACTGTCTGCCATAACAGAATTATTGCTCCTATGAACTATAGTACCATGTTTGTTACATTATGGGGTTTAGATATTTTACTAGCCATGCTCACCTTGCTATTTGATTGATTTCTTCTTAGAAGTTACACACTACAGTATATACTTAGAATAACTGAATCCTTAAAGAACTCTGAGCATTAAGAGTTGCTTTCAGACAGCAGTATCCTGTTTTATAAACAAATTATAGAGCATTGCGTGTTCAGTGATCTTTCTCAGCTGAGACATTTGTCATTATCTTAAACACTGCTTGTATACTGAGGGAGGATAGCAAATGGGATGGCTATATAAGAAAAAACCTGAGAAGCGTTCACAATGACTATAGATTGCCGTGTAGACTATATTTATGCATTTTGTTCTGTGCTATTGCAAATTGATACCGTTAATACTGTTATTGATAATGTACAGGTTTTGATACTGTTTACTCCATAAAAGTAAAATAAAATGTTGTACTGTCTTTGTCAGGATTCCATCCCCACCTTGTTCATCGTCACCTCCCACTCAGCCTATCTCCCGTTCATTATCCCCTGACTACTAATCACCGTCACCTGTATCCCATCACAGACACTTCCTATAACACCCGGCCGTGATCAGAGTCAGTCAGCACTGCCTGTGTGTTTTTTTGTAACTTGCAACTTGTAAAATTAGGATAAGAAAAGCTAAAAAGCTCCTCAGTTTGCTCCAGGCAGCTAACGCAAATGTGCAGTCTCAAGCACGTCATGTTTCTATGACAACTAGAGCTTCTGCAGTGACACAATGACTTTATAAATTGACCATTGGTCAAAAATTTATTCACAGCGCAACGTTTCGACCATCAGGTCTTCATCAGGCACAATTGAGAGAATTGATTATTTAGAGAATAGGTCAGCGTACACGTAGGCTACTCCTAGCATACCGTGCATTTAGGCTAGTGAGTCTAGTCCTTGCAGAGCATCCTATCAACAGCAAACAGTTATTAGCTAACAAAAAAAGCAAATCAGGAAGAAGTTGAATGAATGAATGTGGTAGGCTATTTCATTCAAGTTCAATATAGTGCATTTCTATGTACTGCTGTACATCCAAAGCACTTTACAATTACAGGGATGGTTCACCCTAAAATTAGCCCATGATTTACTCACCCTGAAGTCATCCTAGGTGTATATGACATTATTCTTTCAGACGAATACAATCAGAGTTATATTAAAAAATATTTAAAAAAATTATTTAAAAAATCCATATTTAAAACTTTATTGACTAAAATAAGCTTCCGGCAGACGGCTGTATGCAAGTCGACATACGCCAAAAGAGTAACACTTGACGATGTATGACGTAGGATGTAGGAGTCGCGTAAGCTTTGACGCCTCTCACGGTTCAAACCGTGTTTCAAACAAACAGGTTCGTCATTACGTTGTGCGTTAAGTTCAAGGGTTACTCTTTTGGCATAAGTCGGCTTGCGTATGGCTGTCTGCCAGAAGCTAGTTATTTTAGTTTATAATATAACTCAGATTGTATTCGTCTGAAAGAAGAATGTCATATACACCTAGGATGGCCTAATCATGAGCTCAATTTTATTTTTGGGTGAACTACTACCCCTTTAATGTCAGGGGTCTCCCTTCAACAACCACCACCAGTGTGTAGCATCCTCTTGGATGATGTGAGGGCAGCCACAGTACACAGCGCCAGTGCGCTCACAACACACCAGATGGAGAGGAGAGAGAGTGATCGACTACTCCCTACTCTTTACGAGAAGTGCAATGGGATTTTTAATGACCACAGAAGTCATGACCACCTCGGTTTAACGTCTCATCCGAAGGACAGAGTTAGGTGCAGCAAGCTTTTTTTTACCAAGATTGTTTTTTCCAAACTGTCATTATAATAAAGATGTTTCATCATTTTGCTAGGCTTTTGAGCAACACAACCTCAGCAAAAATGTTATTTCAGCTAACAGGAATGCTAACAGCATGATTCCAGGCAAGCCCCACCAGTTCTGCTATCCAGAGCCTGAGGCAGATTGTTGCCAAGAGTATTGATAAGACATTATTCTGACATGGAAAGATACAAAGAATGTAACACATTTACACACTTTTAAAACAATGAGAAGAAAAATAATGTTTCATTAGAGCTAAAAATGTTAATGTTCAACCACAAATAATGTAGTTCAGAGTAAATCCCTTTGGGTTGTTTTTGGCAAATGCACTTGGATCTGCACACCAACTTCCCTCATTTAGTTTGGATTAATATGGATAAGAAAACATGAGAAACAAGCCAATCTCCTGCTCTTAAGAAAGGTATGGCTTTCAGTGATTTACAATATTTTAAGGGAAAGCAGAGGGTCAAGATTACATGTATATCTGATGCCTTTTAAGTAATGTTTTGAATTTAAGAGCATTTTGCAGTTTTCCCCCCATTAACAAACTTATTGGTTGATACCGAGAGCAAGGACTGCCAAGCTAAAAAAAACAATAGCACTTGTGCATTAAATTCACATTTTCTAAATCCATTTGTTAGCTCTGTGTGAAAAACAGACCAAATATCTAGACTCTGAACTATAGTTAATCATCTCCTATAAGCTCCATTGCATAACAACAAGTCTAAGAGGTTGAAATAAGTAAATCGAAGATCTGACATGTTTGCTGTTGTGTATGTTGTGTATTTGATCAAATGAGAAGAGGATCACACAGACCTGTTGAACGCCAAGGCCTATTCTATTCTATTCTAGGTTACACTTTATTTTAAGGTGTCATTGTTACAGTGTAATTACACATTTAAGTACTGAGTAACATTAATTAACTACATCTACTTATTATAGGGTTAGGGTAGGATTAGTATTTGGTTGAGGGTTAGTTGCATGTAATTATGCATCATTTAATGTTATTACTATGGTAAGTACATGTAACATAACAAGGGCACTGTAAAATAAAGTGTTACCCTTGGGGGTGTAACAATATTCGAACCGAACCGAAAAAACATGATACAGAACCCACGGTTCGTATCGCGATACTCTCATGGCGTACCGAACACGCCACACCCCCTGCTACCCTGGCCCCGCCCCTGTCTCATTCGACCTCATGTCTTATGTGTACACAAAAAATTCAGTTTTGTAGCCTAACCACCATTAACACCATATAATAGCAAGCTCCGTGTTTTGTTACTTTCGATAATAAGCAAGGTGCAATCTTTCATTTGATCACGAAATTCAAACAATAAATGGCGTTTTGGCGCTCTTTGATGTGGCGTGACAGATCACTGTACTAGGCTCTTCATTTCAAGCGGCAGCGCGGAGCGCGGAGCGCGAGTAAACGCGATCATCTCTTCCTCAGTTACAGAATAAACATGAATGGACACCTGAAGGTATGTTGAAAGATACAGTATATACTTACTGAAAGGCATCATAACTCGTGTAATCGCTCAATCAGTGTTTCAGCAGTGGAACGACGTCAATAAAACAGCTTAGTTTGTCACATAGGCCTACAGTAGCATGATATTTAGGGGAGAACCGGGGCTAAAGTAACGCCGGACGAAAGTAACAAAGTGATTTTCTCAGAGCCCTGACTATATTAGCATTTCAACCTATGACAGCACGTTCAGTACGCAACCCTTGACGGAGCTACCAAATATCACGTAATTTCGTCATCGTTTCCCGTGGTTAGGTCCGGAAAGCAATTTTCGAGTATGATAAGTAAATTACTGAAGCGGTACTTTTTTTTTAAATTACAAGTTGTGATTTTCGTTTCATGTGTCACACAGTAATGATCAATCTACAGGTTATTTAGTGCTGTAACAGTATAAAAGTAAATCGGGTTTAAATGTCAGGAGTTCCTGTTGGGACGAAAGTAACACTTGTTACTTTTGTCCCGCTACAGTGAAAACATATTGTTACATTATGTTGAGAATTTATGTTATGGTTATTTAATTTAATTGGTCCCACTTTATATTAAGTGGCTTTAAGTACTATGTACTTACATAGAAAACTAAGTACAACGTACTTATTGTGTTCAGGTTGTATTGTAAAACACTTTTGCTGCTATTGAGATGTGATACTGGTAAGGTTAGGGACAGGTGTGGTGGTATGGGTCGGTTTAAGGGTAGGTTAAGGTGTAAGGGAAGGGTCAACTGTGTAATTACAAATGTAATTACGTCAATTAATTACAGTTGTAATTACATGCAGGTTTTTCAAAATATAAGTACAATGTAAAAACATGTATGTACATAATAAGTCCATTGTATCGAAGTAGTAACTTCAATGTAAGTACATAGTACTAAAAGCCACTTAATATAAAGTGGGACCATTTAATTTTCATATTTTTCATGTTGAAAAAACATTTTATAAAATGGATTGACCTTAAAAAATTATTGAAACAGTTACTTTTGAAACATTTGATTAAACCGAAATTTAAAATGAAAATGTAAATTAACTATTTTACTATTTTATCTTTTGCAAAGATAAAGGCCAAAATATGTTTGCAGTTACATGTTAACAAGGTCATACTCAGGTATATTTAGGCTAATAAAAAAAATTAATAAAAAAAAGATCTAGCAAAACAATCTAGCTTGTATATTGTTGTTACTTTTGACCCACATGTGTGTTACTTTCGTCCCAACTGACGGGGTCGAAAGTAACATGAGCAGTCTTATGTTGAAAGTGAAATTATAATGAAGTTGTTCTACCACCTGGTATTGATAGACCACACTTGTGAGTGACTGACCACAGCAAAAAATATATCTCTGTCTAAAACATCTTTTAAAATTATGTTTTTCTGAAAAATGTTACTTTCGTCCCTGCTCTCCCGTCATTCAGTGTCCACACCTTGTTGGTTCCTAGAGAAATGAACTATTGCACTAAATAAATGCACTATATTAGCCTATATATTATATTTTACTTAACCTGTTAATGATATCTTGATTATTTAATGTATGTTTAAAATAGCTTTCATGAAAATGACAGCAACTGTGAAATTATTATATTTCACTAACGAATTAGAGTAAAACATAAGTTAATGCAAAAACTGCCTTATGTTCAGTTTACATGTTTTCATACAATGTGTTGGGTGTTGATTATTATATCTAAAAACTAAATAGCATCTGAATTTAGGCTAAAAGTGTTTAGCTCTGTTGTTAACCTTTAATGTTATAGTAATGTGTGGGCTCTCTAGTTTACAGCATTAGCAGATTTTTTTTAATCCTTGCAAAACGTTTAATTGTAATTGAATTAATTTAAAGACAAAGAAAAAATTTTCATTAAACCACTGTTTAAAAAAAAAAAAAAAAAAAGCAATTTTGGCTTTCTAAACCACGCCCACCAAACCGAACCGAACCGTCAAAACCGTGGGAAGAACCGAACCGTCAGTTCTGTGTATCGTTACACTAGTTACCCTATTCTATTCTATTCTATTCTATTCTATTCTATTCTATTCTATATGTTTCTACTTGTGAGAACATGATTAATCTCCACAGTTGGGAAATCACTGTTTGTTGTGTATGCTAACTTATAAAGACTGGCATTTAAGAATAAATGACTTGATTACTTCTTTGTAGGGCTGTCACAATATCAGATATTTCACACCATGGTTCTCGTGGCCAAGATAATTCATGTTAACGATATATCTGTAGAAATCTTAAAAAAAAAAAATAATAAAAAAATGTTGTCAGTCAAATTCATCTTTGCTGTTTATTTTGTGTTTTGTTTTCTTTTGTTAGCCAATGAATCACACAATTGCAAACAACAATTGAGCTTTTTCTGGCCTTTATTGACACTGACTAAGAAATAACCAGGAGAGAGAAAAGTACTCTCAAGCATTATAACAGTATTATAAAAACCAACAGAACTTATACTTGTTAACTTGCGTCCCCATTTGGAACCCAAATGCAAGAAATGGCATACCCAAATTAAACTACAGTTCATGAAGCCTTTGGACTTCAAACATTGTATAGGCCTACTCATTTGAAAGAAAAAAAATTGCAACTTGTTGTCATATCAGAATTAATTTTAAATCAATGATAAATTCTGAGATTTATGTAACATTTTTAAGATTATGTGATTTCATTGAGGAAACAAATGCTAACCGTTTTTAGCTTAGCACAGTGTCAAAATAAATGTTTTGACAATAACAGCGTCAGTTATAGCTTCAGTCGAGTGATTGAAATATTATCATTCTGTGAACTGATGTGGCTTATTACAGAATGAGGGAAAAATTATATTATTTTAAAGTATTCTATACAGGGATAAAGGCTTTGTCGATTAGCATTGCATTATAAATGTATATAATCCTTAAGAAAATAACCAAGATGGCTTAAAGAACAGATAAACCATATACTGTCACAATGGTGTGTTCATTCTCTTTATGTTTAATCAGTCAAAAGTCTCTATGTCCATATATTAGGGATTTCCTGGAACATCAAAAGATTAATACTAATATGGGTCTCACTTGTGGACTTTCTGCGTGAGGATGGTGTCAGGTATGAATGAAACTAATTACATGTGAGAGTAGCGTTCCATAATTGTCATGATTCTGCCCTCGTGTCCGTGATTCTCTCTAGTCTTGAGGCAGGATCATGACAGAATCGTGTTTTGTGTACAAGCGCATGGCCTGTTGTTTAGGCCATGTGCTTGTGTTGTCTCGGTACGTTACCCCGCCCCCTTGTTATCCTCGTTTTGTCATTATTGCCCAGTCAGTGTCACCTGTTTCCCTCATTAGTTTCTCCCTATTTAATCCCCTTGTGTTTGCTGTCCTGTGTCGGTACATTGTCAATCATTGCGTGTTATTCTCTGTGACAGTCCTGTGAGTACTTTGTCTGAATCCTGGTTAATGATAATTGTGAGTTTGTGTTGCTGTTTGTTTTTTGTCTAGTCTTCAAGTCAGTACCTAGTCTAGTCCTAGTCAAGGTGTACTCTCCTCCAGTCCTGTTTTGCCCCCTCGTGGGTTTTTGTTTTCTGTTTTTGTGTCATAATAAACCTTGAGTGTCTGCATATCGTCTGCGTTTGGGTTCTCTCCTTCAACCTCATGACAATAATGGTCACATTGGCCTATTTTGGATAAAAATACAACAAAAATGTTCCTGTCTAAAGATATTTAAAGAAAACATACAATAGTTCAGGTACAATCAGGTGTCATATTATCATATGTGTACTATTCATTCTAATGATTATTATCGCTGAGTATTACGGTTATCACCAATAACGGTATATTGTCACTAGGGCTGCACGATTTGGGGAAAATGTCATATTGCGATTATTGAGGTCAATATTGCGATTGCGATATAATAAACAAATGGTTTCATGAGTCAACTTACTTGGTTCTAAAGCAAAATGCACACACAGATTAGTGATACTTCTGTGTATTAATGTGTATTTCTCCACTCAAACTAGCAACAACAACTAAATGATTAATAACACCTTTAATGATCAATAAACCATTGATGTATGGATAAAAATTACATTAATTATAGCCATCCAACATTACAGTGATTCTGTCATTACAAGTGAAAGCTATCAATTTTTTTGAAACATTTTAGGCTTAAAAAAATATAACAGCTTTTAATTGAAGTAAACTTCAAACAATCCTCACATAAACCCATAATAAATGTCATATTTACCTGTACCCTTCCTGTCTAACAGGTAGGACATATAGGCCTACAGAAATTGAATAAAGTTATCAAACAGTTTGCATCAATTATATATAGACTAGGCCCTAATCCTTACTAAAGCTACAAAAGTTATTTAATCAAGATCACCGACCGAGTAATTTTCTCTGTCCCCTTTGATCTTTGATTAACTTTACTGACAGAGCATTATTGGATGCTGGCGCTTTAAGAGCAGCCGCTGTTGACAGAGACGCGGATCTCACACGCGCCTCATTCTCTCACAACTTTTTACGTCCATCATAAGACTGCTCTTATGTTATGAAGATACTCGACAAAACGATATTTTGGCATAATTGTGTGTTTTATTGTTTGTTCAAGCGCGAAAGAGAACTGTATTCTGGCGCGCGGTCTGTGCATGCGCATGACACTGGCCGCGCGTGTCTTTCTGTGTGTCAGAGTCAGGACATTCACAGACAGCGTGCAAGAATGGTTTTCACACGAATAAGAGCGGGATCATGTTACCCTAGCCAAAGGATGACGAAAAATAACAGATGGTGCGTTAATAGCCCTAATTTGTTTATTTCAAATAAAATTGCGGCATTTTGCGTCATATAATCGCATAGGCTTGACATTGCGATTATGATTGCGATATGATTAATCGTGCAGCACTAATTGTCACACCCTTAATTAACACAATATCGATATTTCATGCTTTGAATACCACAGGTATGGTCAATACCGGTATATTGCAACAACCCTACTTCTTTATATCCCAAAACATTCGCATGGCTCTTGATGAGACGATCTTCACAGGGGACAATCAATATATTCTAGAAAAGGAACGTGCAGTACTCATACATGCTTAATCGACTAAGTAAAAATATTACTATGTTGATATATTACTGTTTTTGTGAAGCGTCCTTGAGCTTGGGAAAGGCGCTATATAAATGAAACATATTTATTGTTTACAGCACTGCAAAAGAGTCCTGGACCAATTAAAGCAGATTTGATGGAGCTTTAAAAGAGATCTGCTACCTCTGTCTCTCTCCTTCTCTAACTTATTGGAGCATGAACTGCAGTGCTTCACCTGCTAAAGTCATTAATGACCTGTAGATTAGTTCCACATGTAAAAATGCTCCGGTGCACAATGTCAGGTCCCATAAAAGTAGAGCGTTGGGCAAGAAACCATGTGAGAAAGTGATGTAATATTTAAAGGCTTTGGGTTACAGTGCATTTGAAAGCATGAAGGTGATGACCCATTTTAAACAAATAAAACATTGGATGAAAAGAAATATTTTGCAGATGGCCACAAGCAAGTGTTTACATGCATGTGTTCATTTATAGTAAAAAGAAACCTGTTTCTTTTAGGAGCATTTTGGCTCATGGTTTATAAAGACCCACTCATTTCAAATAATTTATTTGTACCAGTGTATCAGCTATAGCACTATGGGCTGGACCCTGAATAGTTGCATATGCACTTGATAGTCATGGTTGGATGGTGGGTCCAACTATGCATGCTCATGCAGGCCCCCTCTGTGCACACACACACACACACTGGATCACCTCCAGCAGGATGAGTCATGGCCTGGTGTGTGGGTGTCCAATGTGGAGTCAGCGCGACTATACCGGGAACTCAGGGTCTAAAACCACAGCCACCCCGAACTCCCTTGGATCCACCCCTAAACCTCCTAAAATGCAACATATTCACAGACACAAACATTATGAAACTGCTAGACAATTGAAGAGTGGCTTCAAATCCACTAAATTTGTGTTTTTACAGACTGAAACTTCTTTCATTGCTCCACTGACAGACACGGAGAGAAGGATCTCTTAATGGCATTGCATTACTTCTTTTAGCTGTGCAATCTTTTAGCTGTGCAATCTCTTTCAATAATCTCTTAAGTATGTGTTTGTAAGTGCATGTGCACTGCAAGTTGAATAATAGTTTAAAAAAACCTCTTAGTTAGCTCAACTGGATACCAGTTCATCAAACAGAATGAACTGTAAAACCAGATAAAAACACAGTTTATCATAGAGTTCTAATACATGCTTTATTTCAGATAAATGACTTCTGGAGAGTTGATTCAGACCAATTAACTCCATGAAACTATTAGATGTTTCTCTGTTCAGACCCGATGGACACAATAGCACTGATGTCCTTAACATTACAGAAATACAGTGACGTATGTTTGTTTTAAAAAGTGTGTGTGTGTGTGTGTGTGTGTGTGTGTGTGTGTGTGTGTGTGTATGTGTGCTCGTGTTTATATTACATTGTGGGGACCAAATGTCCCCACAAGTATAGTAAAACCTGAGATCACCTACATTGTGGGGACCAGCCAGCGGTCCCCATGAGGAGAACAGCGTATAAATCACACTAAGTAATGTTTTTTGAAAATGTAAAAATGCAGCATGTCTCCTGTGATGGGTAGGTTTAGGGACAGGGGCAGTGTAAGGGGACAGAATATACAGTTTGTACAGTATAAAAACCATTACGCCTATGGAGAGTCCCCACAAAGATAGCGAACCAGACATGTGTGTGTGTGTGTGTGTGTGTGTTAATCAGATGTACAATAGCAATTTACATTACGATGTCTAGAAATCAATTTCAATACTAACGTTACATTGGTTTTATTTGTCTTTTAATGAGATCTACTTATATAATACCTATTGTTAGTGCCAAGATTTTTCACGTGAATAAATGCATTGATAAACTTATATAAATAAACATAAATAAACTTTTGCCAATTGTGTCAGAGGTTATGGGTTCTAATCCGCACTCGTTTAGTTTAGTTTCTTTTTTATTTTATTTTTTTTTATCAAAACCGAATATGTTCATCATGGGTTACAGTATAATCAAGCAGGGACATGTTTGTGTGCATTTTGTTTTGTGATTTCACTGCAACGAATAGAGTCTCCGCAACGGCGTTAAGTGATAGACTGAAGCGCGCGTCCGTGTGAAGAGAGACAATGTGCGCGAGCCAAAAGAGAACAACTGCATCCGTGCCATTGATTGCAGCGGCAACAAGCAAAGCCGCATGATTTCAAAAACAACACATTTTAGCGCTAGATCGTCTATTATTTAATAATGAACTGAATTCATTCTCTGCTAGTTAACAGAAAATGTTTTATTTATTTGTATTGGGGATAGGGATGCACGATATTGGATTTTGGCCGATATTCGATATGCCGATATTTTCTAACTAATTTTGGCCGATATATATATATATATATATATATATAAAAAAAAATTCCCCTGATATATTTACACTTTAATTTTAATGAAGAGAAATCTAAGTCTCTCTCCTGTACTAGCTTTACCGTATTACACTCATGTAGATAAGGCAATACACAAGACAAACAAAACAACATTTGATTCTACCATATGTAATTTTACAAATGTAGACAGACATTCACCCCTGAAAAATAGGTAAATTATTTAACTTAGACAATAAATTATATGCCAGTGCCACATTTTTATTTTTAAGTTTTAAAACTTCAGTCCTTATGAAATAAATAAAAAATAAATTCTCAAATAGAAAAATGTAGGCTACAGTAAATCTTCTCCTACTTGAACAGGTCTGTTCAGATGATTCTGTTCTTAGATAAATGCTGTTCTTTTGAACTTTTCATTCATCAAAAATTCAACTTTGCCATTACAGGAATAAAATACAATTTTCACAATATTAGTGTTTTTAAAGTATTTTTGATTAAAACCTGATTCAAATTTTTGATTGAATGGGAGTGTAAACATCATAATAAAATAAACAAATACATTAATGTGGCACCATACACATGCAATTATAACCCAGGCTTGAAATGCATCGCTTGCATGTTACATGTAAGTGTTTTTCTTATGATCAGTCTCTCTATCCAGCAGGGGTTCTAAGATATTGAGCCCTGTAGGGGTTCTTGAGTAGCGTGACGTGCAGGTTTTGACTGTTTCTCTGTTAATTTGACAGAGGAAATAGAACCCCACCCATGCAGTGTTTTATAGAGAGCCAAACTGGCTTTTGCTGGAATGCATTTCTCGGCTGGAACGATCTCAACAAAACCAGACTCTCTCTTTCCACGCAGCTAAAATCCACCAACCCACAGAAAAGTTACATTTAATTTCAGTATATGGGTCAAATTACCATTCATCCTAATGTATTTGCCAAATGATAAGCACAGGATATTTTGAGATACTGTGCAAAATAATTCAAGACTGTATATGTAATATATGTATATGCAATTTCATGTATGTAATTTCAAATACTGTTCTGTATGATACATTAGGTTTCTTTGGCTTCTTGGCTTTAGCTTTATAGTTAGTTGCAAAGATCATTAAACTTTAGTCTGTTTAAATATGCCTATACCTGTACTCCCTGTTATTCTGTGTACAATGCCAGAAAACCCAAAAGAAACAAATAAATGTATAATACCATAGAAAAAGAGCACACATGATCAAGGAACGTGACACAATAACAAAGCAGTGTGGTCTGTTGGTGATTAGCATCCCTGTGTCAACTGCAGGGGCCAGTCAGTCTAAAGGCACGATTAGATCCCTATTGTCTAGCCAGCTGTATTCTGCCAAGGGCCAGGCTTTTTTGGGGGGCATGGCTACAAAACTGATAAAAGTTATGGCTGTAGGAGCTCTAAAATCAGAA
This sequence comes from Semotilus atromaculatus, assembly GCA_031834385.1. Taxonomy (NCBI): domain Eukaryota; kingdom Metazoa; phylum Chordata; class Actinopteri; order Cypriniformes; family Leuciscidae; genus Semotilus; species Semotilus atromaculatus. The sequence continues at coordinate 14,837,288 of JAULUF010000035.1, read as the reverse complement.
AAATGAGAAACTGAAATGGATCCAATCTATTGGATACAGTGATGCACTAATCAAAACAAGAGACAGAAGCAAAAGATAGAGAGTCATAACAATCATTCAGACTTATATCTGAATATGCTTAAGTGTGTGTATTGTAAATGTCAAAACAGTCCTTTAACAGTCAGACCTCACAAGATATGTTTTTGGACAGGTTCTTGAGCCTGTGTCTTGTCTGGACAGCATCAAAGTAGTCACTGGCTCTCTTTATCTAGCAATAATTCTCGATCATCTAAGACTTGTTGCAGGGTCTCATTGTGCAGTTTGAAAATTGCTGAAAAAGCAAAAAAATTGTGGTAAGTAAGATAAAAAAAGGGGAAAAAAAGAACACTCTTTATTCAGCAAGGACATGCTGTACTTTTGAACAAAGAATCCTGAAAAAAAGATCAGTTTCCTCAAAAATATATATATAAAAAAAAGCTACTCAACTGTTTTATACATTGATATTTAATAATAATTAGCACCAAATCAGCATATTAGAATGATTTCTGAAGGATCATGTGACACTGGAGTAGGCTAATGATGCTGAAAATGCAGCTTTACTATACAGGAATAAAATAAATGTTATATAAAATATTATATTAAAATAAATTAAAAACAGTTGTTTTAAATTGTGATAATTTCACAATAATTCTATTTCATATGTTTACTTTAAGTTTTTTTTTTTTTTTTTATCAAATAAATGCAGCCTTGGTGAAATGCAGCCTCATAAAAGACTTACCAACCTCAAATATTTGTCATATTCTTATTGGTTGATCTCTCTTAATTGTTCACAGGGGTTTCTTGTTAGTCATTAGACTTGGTGCATAAATAGCCCTCATGTTTCCATTGTATCTTGTCTAGTTTTATTTGTGTAACCGCTGTAGGTGAGTCTCATGTCATCAAGTCAAATTCACGTTCACGGTGTGCCTGTGCCGGTTGTGCCGGTGTCCGTGCCGGGTTTCCTTGCAAGTGTGTCGGTGTCAGTGTCCGTATCGGTGTCGGGTGTCCGTGCCGGTGTGTCCGTAAATTCCGTGTGTCCGTCTTCATTTTGTAAAGAAAAACTAAGCGTCCGTGCACATACACATTCAAACGCGCCTATAGACTGAACACGTAATACGCATGTGCATGCAGTCACCATTTTCACGGGTTTAACGGTTTATAAATGTATCACTTGTAACAATATCGCTTTCAAAACTCTTTTTTTTTTTAAACGTGCACATTGAAACCTACTTCAAAGTTTGATTTTCTCAGGCCACCAAAAAGCCATTGTCGTATAAATGAACAGCCAGAACGAATTAAGAGTTTTCTAGTTGAAAATGGTTTCGTCTAAGCGGGTCCAAAGGTAATAACGTCTCGGTTACGTATGTACGGAGACGTGTCGTCGGGGGAGTTCCCTGACGAATTGGGATCATGCTAGGGAGACCAATTGCCTTAGAGTGAATTAAAACGAGCCAATGAATATTGGCATGCAAGATTTGCATTCCACGACCCGCCTGCCGCGGGTATAAAGCCGGAAGCAAACGCATGAACAAACGTTTTTCGCTGAGGAGCCGAACGGTGTTCAGTCCTCCGCGAAGGTACAGCAAACATGGCGAAGGGACGACACGTCTCCGTTCCCTGTACTCAGGGAACGAGGGTTAAATACGTAACCGACACGTACCCTTTCGTCCTGTGAACTCCGACGTGTCGTCGGGGGAGTTCCCTGACAAATTGGGATCCCTAATAAAACACCATGGTGCTGGCGCCTTCCAGTGCCCAGCTAGCAGTTTCTTGAACAAATTGCGGGAGCTAGCTAGGAAATCACACTGCTGTTCCGCAAGACCCGCTCAGTGGATATTGGATAACACTGGGAAAGCGTGCCCTAACCCGTAAAAAGGGGAAGGGAACACTGCGGAAGCCAGCCCACCTGATGAAGGGCTGGAATACACACATGTACTAGCCCAGTGGGATAGTGAACATATGGCAGTCCCTGAGGTAGTCCCAATCCACAGAATGAGTCTGTCAAGGGGAAGACACGGCTGAACTGCACGTGGCAACATGGGTCACCAAAGAGACCACTGGAACACCCAGTCCACAAACAACTCCTACTTAGAGGTAGCAGACCTGGCGCCGGTGGTCCGCCACGCCTGGCGCCGGAGGGGTGATGGAGGAACTCACAAGGCTAACCGACATAGGGCGCCAACGGAGCAAAAGACGCACGTATCCGGCCGAGGCACGGAGTGGCGTAGCAAGCCGACACAACCTATTCCCTCGCACCACTGGCCGTAGCGAGTACTCGGGAGGAAACAGGTTCTACACGTAGGCTATAGAACCTAGAGAACGTGTTCGGTGTCGCCCAGCCCGCAGCTCTACAAATGTCTGTCAGCGAGGTGCCTTGAGCCAAAGCCCAGGAAGCGGCAACACCTCTAGTAGAGTGAGCGCACAACCTGGGAGGACAAGGCTCACCCAGAGACTCATAAGCTCGGGTGATAGCATCCACTAACCAGTGAGCTAACCTCTGCTTGGAGACGGCCTTCCCCTTCTGCTGGCCTCCGTGACAGACAAAGAGCTGATCTGAGGTCCTGAAGCTTTGCGTTCTGTCAATATAAACCCGCAGGGCGCGGACGGACAGAGAAAAGCTAGGGCTGGGTTTGCCTCCTCCTGGGGCAGCGCTTGCAGGTTCACTACCTGATCTACGAAGGGAGTGGTAGGAACCTTAGGCACATATCCGAGCCGGGGTCTCAACACCACGTGAGAAAGGCCCGGCCCGAACTCTAGGCACGATTCGTCGACCGAAAAAGCCTGCAAATCCCCGACCCTCTTGAAAGAGGCCAATGCTAAAAGGAGCACTGTCTTAATGGACAGGATATTAAGCTCTACTGTCAACAAGGGCTCAAATGGAGGACTTTGAAGAGCCCTAAGTACCAGAGCTAGGTCCCAAGAGGGTACAGAGTGCAAAACACGAGGTGGATTTAACCCTCTGGGGTCTGAGATCACGCCGGCGTGATCTGCTCGCTTTTTTTCTTATCAGTGCAAAACAGACTCAAAATACTCTGTTGATTTTGATCTTACATATAAGTGTTATACATCATTAGATCCTGTTAAATGTCTATTTTTTTTGTGGATACTCGCAATAAAAACAAAGTGTTGTGCTTTTCGCCAAATAAAGAAAAACAAACATGATGCGAGTTCTGCGTTCTCTCTGTCTGTGAAGTCCATTCTGAAACACGTCCTAAGATTAACTGTAACTCCGCGAATACTTGTCACACAGGCACGAGAGATTTTTCTTTATGAAGCTTGAATTCTCTTCTTTTAAATGAAGTAATTTATATAAAAAACAAATACTCTCAGTTTATGTAATCCGTTTGAAACCAAGGAGAGGTCCAGTTTTTTCTTTCTCCCCTCATTATTTTTAATGAGTTGAGGCCGCCACGCCCCCGGCGCTATTCACATGTAAATAGTTTAGGTGATCTATATGCATCGCACACGCCCCCGATCAATGCCATAAAAACACAAAGTTTCTTCATGAGATTCGCTGATAGTTCATCGCGTTTTGAGGATGGCACAGCGGGCACGCTACTCCGGTAAAGAGGCCGCCAGATGATTCTGTACAGCGAGGAAGAATTCACCTTTTTTCCTCAGAGGAAGATTATTGCAACTCAAGACGACGAACGGCTGCATTTTGAAGAGAGAATTTATCCCGCCGAGGATACAAGTTCGGAGTAAGTGTTATATTGTTTAGTGTTATATAATTCTTTTTCTGATCATATAGAACTCATGTTTTCAGACTATATTTTGCTTAGTATTGCCTTACAATATAACATTCGTGTACATGCTCAAGTGTAAACTTTCAATATGATAACGTTACTCTCTAAACATTTGTATATTAAATATATTTCACTCAGTTTTGATTAGCTTATGCGTAATGTAGCTTATTTGCGAATATCTGCTTAGGTGTAGCCTAAATATAATGTGATTTAGTGCAAATATATTTCAGCCTCCGGTAAAATACTGTCTAAATACTAGACATTATATTTTTATATATAAATGTTCTGTTTTGGTTAGCCTATGACACTGCTTATCCTGCTAAAATACTGCACAGATGATTGTGAATAGGCTACAGGTGTAAATGTTTGAAATGCTCTAAATGCGCGCGGTCTATACGTTATGGCCCATCAGCAGATTCTCGCGGTGTATGGCTAATAAATAGATATTTCTCCGTCCTATGGCCCATCAAGAGATATACATTGTGCGCCCATTAATTGCCCACAGTTTACTTTGGATTATGTATGCTAACAGTTTTTGTTGTTGTTGTAGGATTGTGTCTGCATCACGCTCTCCTTCTCCAGCACCGCAGAGGAGCACGCAGGTGTCGTTCAGTTCTCAGTGCGATCGAGAATCATACTGAGTAAGTGCACAGACGTAATATTTACAGATGAAATGTAATGGTGTTTACATCATCATAATATACAAGTACCCATTCTTGTGTGAAATTACAAAAACTTTTTGTCTTTTTTTTATCCATGGCCATTAGTGATTGATAATGATAATAATACAGCTTCTTTGATTGTGTTATCAGCAAATATAAATGGATGGGTATATGTAGAATTTTATACAGGTATCCATCAAAAGTTTGCAAACTTTTTTAATGTTTTAGAAGTCTCTAATGCTCATCAAGTCTGCGTATATTTGATTAAAAAACAAACAAACAAAAAACCCAGTAATATTGTGAAATAGTATTACAGTCTAAAATAGCCTAACTGTATATTTTAAAATGTTATTCATTTCTGTGATTCATCATTACTTCAGTCTTCAGTGTCACATGATCCTTCAGAAATCATTCTGATATGATGATTTATTTAAAAAAAATCTATGTTGAAAACAGTTGTGCTGCTTAATATTTTAAAAAATAAAAAAAATAGTAATGTGTTCTAGGAATTACAATAAAACAGATTGAAAAACCAAACCTTTGCATCTCCTGTCATTCTTTGTTCAGGTTGCCTCACAGCACATTGATGGGGGCATTAGCCTTTGGGGGAGTGTTTTTTGTCTCCCCTGGTGTGAATCTCATTAATATTCATGGCCATTGACACTCCCACGCATACAGCAGCGCTGACACAAAAACTGACTTACAAAATTTAAATTGTTATATTGTTGTTTGTGAAAGAGTGGTCAGAATGATTTTCACATCATTTTGTAGTAAAAATTCTAGGCTACAAGAATAGTAACTCAAAAGTCTTGTGGACAACTGTTCAGTATGTGTTATATGGCCTTATTGCGGTGACAATTTTTTTCCCAAAACTTACTAACCACGCATAATATATTTTTTTCTATAAAATGCAAACATGTACATCTATTTTGCTCACATATTATTGTAGCAGAGTTTATGCTGAATACAGCCAAATTACATGTTGGCCAATGGTATGTTGTAAGTAGCTGAAATAAGCACAAATGTCAGAGCATGTCAAAACACCTCAAAGGCCTTAAAAACATCTCAGACCCCAGAGGGTTAACCTCCTAGCACCCTTCAGGAATCAGATGATCAGGTCGTGCTTCTCAAGGACTTACCTTCTACTACATCGTGATGCGCGGCTATTGCAGCGACATACACTTTAAGGGTGGAGGGAGACAGCCTTCGCTCCAACCCATCTTGCAGGAAGGAAAGCACGACTCCGATCGGGCAAGTTCGGGGGTCCTCCTGACGGGAGGAACACCAATCGACGAATAGGTTCCACTTCGACGCATAGAGGTGCCTCGTAGAGGGGGGCTTTAGCGGAAGTGATGGTGTCTGCTACTGCCTGTAGCAGACCACCTAGAACCTCCGCGTCCCGTCCAGAGACCAGACATTGAGTTTCCAGAGGTTTGGACGCGGGTGCCATAGAGTGCCCCGTCTCTGAGAAAGGAGGTCCTTCCTCAGAGGAATCGGCCAAGGAGGGGCTGTCGCGAGGAGCATGAGTTCCGTGAACCAAGTCCTGGTGGGCCAATACGGCGCCACTAGAAGGACCTGCTCCTCGTCCTCCCTGACCTTGCACAGGGTCTGTGCAAGAAGGCTCACTGGGGGAAACGCATACTTGCACAGGTCCCGGGGCCAGCTGTGAGCCAGGGCGTCCGTGCCGAGGGTCCCCTCGGTCAGGGAGTAAAACCACTGGCAATGGGTCATGTCTGGAGAGGCAAACAGGTCTACCTGTGCGACTCCGAAGACACTCCAAATCAGCTGAACTGCCTGGGGATGGAGTCGCCATTCTCCTGGCAGGGGAGGCAGCCGTGAAAGCTCGTCTGCCACACGGTTGAGCTCCCCTGGAACATGAGTGGCGTGAAGCGACCTCAGATGCTTCTGACTCCATAGGAGGAGGTGGGAGGCGAGTCGCGACATACAACGGAAGCGTAGACCACCTTGTCGGTTGATATACGCAACGGTCGCAGTGTTGTTTGTACGGACCAGTATGTGCTTGTGTTTGAGAAGCCCCTTGAGGCGACACAAGGCTAAGCATACTGCTTGCAACTCTAGGCAGTTGATGTGCCAATGCAGCTGGGGCCCCGTCCACAGACCCGAGACTGCACGCCCCTTTGTACGTGGCCCCCCACCCCACGGCAGAAGCATCTGTAAAAACCACAGCATGCCTGAAAACCTGGACTAAGGGCACTCCAGCCCAAAGAAACGCAGGATCTGACCATGGGGAGAAGGTTCGGCCGCTCTGCCACGCCCACCTCGGGATTTGATCGTGAAGCCAGTGCTGAAGCGGTCTCATATGTAACAGGCCGAGTGGCGTTACTGCGGCTGCCATATTCCCCAGGAGCCTCTGAAATTGTTTCAGTGGGACCGCTGTCCTGCCTCGAAAGGACCTGAGGCTGGTGAGCACTGACTGGATGCATTCCTCCGTGAGGCGCGCTGTCTGAGCGACCAAGTTTAACTCCATACAGAGATAAGAGATCCTCTGCACGGGGCAGAGTGTGCTCTTGTCTCAGTTGACCTGAAGCCCCAACTGGCTGAGGTGCCGTAGCACCATGTCCCTGTGATCACACAACACATCTCGGGAGTGAGCTAAAATGAGCCAGTCGTCGAGATAGTTGAGAATGCGAACGCCTTGTTCTCTCATGGGAACAATGGCCGCCTCCTCGACTTTCGCGAAGACGCTGGGCGACAGGGCCAGCCTGAAGGGAAGGACTTTGTACTGATACGCTCGACCCTCGAAAGCAAACCGCAGAAACGGTCTGTGTCGAGGAAGAATCGAGACGTGAAAGTACGCGTCCTTCAGGTCGATCGCTGCAAACCAATCCTGGGGACGGATGCATTCGAAAATGCGCTTCTGCGTGAGCATTTTGAACGGGAGTTTGTGCAGGGCCCAATTCAAAACTCGCAGGTCCAGGATTGGCCGTTATCCCCCGCCCTTTTGGGTACAATGAAGTAAGGGCTGTAGAACCCAGACCTCATCTCGGCTGGAGGAACCGGCTCAAACGCGTCCTTCGCCAGCAGGACGTCGAACTCTTTCCTCAAGACAGGGGCATCAGCGCACCACACACGGGTGAAGCAGATGCCCCTGTACCTGGGAGGCCGGCGGGCAAACTGAATTGCGTAGCCGAACCGGATGGTGCGGGTGAGTCAGCGGGACGACCTCGGAAGTGTAAGCCATGCTTCGAGAAACCGTACCAACGAACCCACCCGGACTACCGGCGTACCCGCGGAGGGGCAGCGAAGTGGAAGGCAGGGACTGGACTCCGGAGGCATTACTGCGGCCGAGAGAGAGGTCGGGGTGTGCGGGGCAACACCACCTGCTTCCACCGGGGGGCAGACAGCAGGGAAGGCACGGAGGCCTTCTGCTGCTGGCTGTCCCGAGGCGAAGGAAGGAGGGGAAACGAGGAGCGAGGCCCGGGGGCGTCGAGTCCAGGTTTGCACACCTCCTTGCCCAGCGGGAGATGAGAGTGACGAGGCCGTGGTGGCGTCACTGACATCTGAGAGTTGGAAGAGGGGGAAAGGAGTGGCAAGGCATGGTAGCGTTGCTCACTGCAGTCCGACCCTCTTGTGACCCAGAAATGGAAGAAATTGCTCTGCAGAAAAGAGGGGACCAGCGGCGGAAGAGCGGCGGAAAAGAAATGAAACAAAGATACTCCACCCAGTCCTCCCCCGGGGGAGGGAGAGGTGAGGACACCATCTCCTTGAGAGCAATTTCCTCCAACGCTGGATCGCCCGTCTCAGGCTGCTGAGACAGGCGGCGTCGTCTTCCTGCGAAAGCTAGACGTCACAGTAGAGCTGGCTTCTGAACTGTGGAGAGCCGCTGGGCACAGTCTCCAACAGTGTCGCCGAAAAAAAGGCAAACCTTGTAAAATAGGAGCATCGAGAAAACTTTGGCGATGTCTCGTACCTCTGCAAGGTTTAGCCCAGGGAAGCTTCTGGACCACAGTGTGGACATCGTCTGACCGAGGGCCAGTGCTGTGACTTAAACCACGGTAAGTCACTATGCACAGCTCAACCCCGACTCAGAGCTACCCTTGTACACTGCGTGTTTTGGCCTTACACTGGCCATCACATGCAGGGAAGAGGTGGTCTGCCATTAGCAAAACCACCATCAAGGGTAGTGAGAGAGGAAAAACTTTCACAGATTTTGGCATGTTGGCTTACCACTTTTTTTTGGCACCAATATGCCTCCATACTGCAAAAGTTTTTCACACACATCCGGGCAGGCAGGGGGGCGGGGCAAGGCGATGCGCGTTGCACTGCGCCCCCACAGTAGCCCGGGAAGTGTGGCTGTCAAATCTGAACCTGATTCAGCATGAGCGCACGCACCATTACAGTGGGAACTCCTCAGCATCACCATTTCCAGAGTGTAACAGCCCTCTCTCCGATGCAGCGATCGACATCTGATCCTCCCCTGGAGCCCCGAATGAAACACTTGGTTCCTCATGAGAAGAACCAGTAATTCCACCCGAAAGCTGCCAGGCATGCAAAAACAGTGAACGTGGCCATCAACCTTGATGACACACGGCACGCTGAACGCTTTTTCAAGACGAACAACGTGCTGACGTGATCATGCTCTCATAAGAGAGCATAAACCACCCACGAACACAGTTTCAGCATGTTTGCGATGCGCTAGAGGAGTGAGGGGTTCCCTCACTGTAATCCTCAGATCACCAATGCTATTAGCTAAAGTAGACCTTTTCTGGTGGCCACCAGACGAGGAACTAGATCGGGAAATATGCAAAGGGTCTCCACCTCGTTCGAGGCACTTGAGCGCCGAATGACGCGCACTGGGTTGCCGTGACAACCCGCGCTGTCAGCCGGCGGCTCGACGGCACACGGCACGCAGAACGGCTCAAGCCTTTACAAGAAAGCTCCGAAGCAAAAATCATTTGTTCATGCGTTTGCTTTATACCCGCACTGGCAGGCGGGTCGCGGAATGCAAATCTTGCATGCCAATATTCATTGGCTCGTTTTAATTCACTCGAAGGCAATTGGTCTCCCTAGCGTGATCCCAATTCGTCAGGGAACTCCCCCGACGACACGTCGGAGTTCCCAGGGCGAAAGGGAACTAATGATTTTTACAACGGAAATTAATCAATTAAAAACTTACTTAAGCTAGACAATGATTTTATTCTAGAGCTGCTGTACAGCCATTAAAGGAATGTTTGTAGAGACTTTTTAAAGCAGAGAAGTGATAAGTGTATTTACACTGGGATCACAATCTCAGGAGACAATGTATCATGTGCTCAAATGTTTATTACAACTGGCTCACAAGGTGCTCCCTATGACCAGCCCATCCATCTGACACTGTTGTTTTAAATAAGATCTTTGTGTTTCATGGGAACCGCAGTCTTAACTTCAGTGGTTGCACCTGTCACTTCTTATAAACATAAGAAAGTGACAGGTTTAAAGGGTAAGTGCACCTCTGAAGACATGTAAAGCATGTAAAAACCCAAATGCACTAGGTAGCATACTCTAGCAACTCTATAATTACAAAAAGTTAAAGGATTTTATGAACTACCACACAGTCAAACAATAAAAAATAGGCCTACTGAAAAGAATCTGTAAAGCAAACTTGACTCTGAATAACAGTGGATTCTGGAATATTTTAAACTTTCAGTACGCACACAAGGCGCATTCGTGCCATGTCGGAATTACAGTCATTACGAGATTCTGACTTGGGAAAAAAACCCTTATGTCCTTGTAAACTTAATTTTCAAGAACTCCAGCTTGTACCACCTGAAAGGTCTATCATCATTGTGGAAACACTCAATGTCAAATTCAGCAGTTAAATACAAAGTTCTGTCATGAAACTCTAGATGGTGCAGGCTAATAGGTCCTTAGCTCAACCTGCTTGCAATCACATCATTATCTGGGCACAGCTGATTGGATCCTGCTGTATCAGTAGCCAATGAGCTCACGTACTCAACCTTCAAATCCTCGGTTCAATCAAATCAAATCAAATCACTTTATTGTCACACTACTATATACACAAGTGCAACAGTAGGTGAAATTCTTGTGTGCAGTTCCGATCAACATAGCAATACGACAGTTGACGAGACATATATCAATTTCACTAAAATAACATATTTACACAACAACAATTTAAAAGTCAAATATACACATACACAACACAATAATCGTATACAATGTGCAGTAGACAATGCACAAAATATACAATACAATAGTAAGTATATGAAGTGAAATATTTATGTATATAAATTAGTGCTGTCAAACGATTAAAATATTTAATCGCGATTAATCGCATTAATGTCATAGTTAACTCGCGATTAATCGCATTTAATCGCACATTTTTATCTATTCTAAATGTCTCTTGATTTCTTTTTGTCCCATTATTTTTTCTCATTTTAATGCTCTTATCAACATGGAAAAGTGGATCGGCTTGCTTTGTGCCAATGTTTTTTATTGAAAACAATATTGGCATATATACTGTTCAATTTCACACTAAAACATTCTCACTTGGAGCAAATAATCTCTCACACAATGTAACACTGTCCATCAATAAAAGGGTGAAAGAAATACTGACGAGGTCCTGATATTGACGAGGGGGCGGAGAATTCGCATCAGCTGTGTGTGTGTGTGTGTGTGCTTGGCCATCATCAAGTGGTATTTCAGACTGGACGTGCTGCGATGATGATAGCTCAGTTCACAACGACAAAACACACAGATCACTTTGGTCTTGTCAATGGAACCATTTGGCAACTTTTTAAAAGTAAACTTTCAATTCAGAATCTTATTGGCATCCATTTCGGCGTCTCGCGCTCGTCATCCACTCAAAACTGGACGTTTTGAACGTTCCTATAACATTCAGAAATAACGTTTTATAACTTAATGGGAACGTTATGAAAACGTTCTTATAACCTAAAATTGTTAGCTGGGGAAGAGGAGAGATTCGCGATTGCACTGACTGAACACGTTTTAAGTGCAGGCATATTCTCTGAGCGAGCCCAGAGAAAATTCTTACAAGAGCAGCGTGTATCTGAGAGCGCGCGAGGCGCGACTCGAGCAGAGAGATTCGTGCTCGGCACATTATATTCCGCGCGCGAGCAGAGAGATTCGCACTCGCGCATCCGGCTCCCAAGCCCAAACAAGTGTGTGCGGCGTGCCTGTTGTTTTGTTTCCGGTCTAGCTAGATCCGCTTGCGCTATCAAAACGTCCTCGCGCGGCGCAAGCCATTGAAATGAATGGGTTTCACAGCGCAGCGCCCCGCATGCCGCGTCCTGGTGCAAAAGCATGTGAAAAAAAACTACAAAGTTTGCTAGGCCAAAAAGACCGTTAATCACGCGATAAAAAAATTAACGCCGTTAAAATGGGTTTGCGTTAACGCCGTTAATAACGCGTTTAACTGACAGCCCTAATATAAATATATATACATATATACATATAAGTAGTGGTTTTAATGAGAATAGTCAGTTGACAGTCCCGTGTGAGATAGATTATAAATTAAATATTAAATAATAAAGTGCAGTGCTAATTTTTTATCCTGTTGGATCACGTGTTCAACAGTCTGACTGCTTGGGGGAAGAAGCTGTCATGAAGTCGTTTTGTGCGAGTCCTGATACTACGATACCGCCTACCTGATGGTAGCAGTGAGAATAGTCCATGACTTGGGTGGCTGGAGTCTCTGAGGATCCTCCGGGCTTTTTTGACACATCGCCTGTTATAAATGTCCTGGAGGGAGGGAAGCTCACCTCCAATGATGTTCCTGGCAGTTCACACCACCCTTTTCAGGGCTTTGCGGTTGAGTGCGGTGCTATTGCCATACCAGGCGGTGGTGCAGCCAGTCAGGATGCCCTCTACGGTGCCGGTGTAGAACCGTGTGAGGATGTGGTGGCTCATTCCAAACTTCCTCAGCCGTCTCAGGAAGAAGAGGCGCTGGTGAGCCTTCTTCACAACGGCCTCAGTGTGGACGGACCATGTGAGTTCCTCAGTAATGTGGACACCGAGGAACTTGAAACTGCTGACTCTCTCCACTGGTGCTCCATTGATGGTGATGGGGCTGTGGTCTCTGTCTTTCCTCCTGAAGTCCACTACAAGCTCCTTTGTTTTACTGACATTGAGGGAGAGGTTGTGCTCCTGACACCAGCGTGTCAAGTAGGGCTGGGTATCGAGTTCGATACTTTTTAGGTACCGACCGAATTGTCTCGATACTACCGAGTATCGAAACATGTCTTGTTTTTCGGTACCACATTTTGATACCTAAGGGGTTAATGTACTCAACGTCTGTGAAACAATGAATAAGCATGCAGCATGATTGGCTGTGGCGGAAAAACACTAACGTTAGTTTACGCGGTTGCCCAGAGAGACGTGGCTCGTCACACGTGAGGCTGTAGTGTGTGTGTGTGTGTGTGTGTGTGTGTGTGTCCCAACCCAGATAGAAGAAAATATGTGGAAAAGATCAACAGTGTACCTACCTATGTACCACACTCGATGCCAGAAGCACCGGCAACTAAGATAATCGCTGCCAAGACCGGCAACACTTGAGAGTGTTTTTCCATGTTCGACTGCAAGAACTGGAGCGCGTCACAAATGAACTGAAACTAAGTGTATAGGATACTTGACTCACAGACACGAGAAATAGGCATATAGACTTAAATATAGGTTAAAATATGTCTACTTTTAAACGACACAATTGAAATAGTTTGATTATGTAATCCAAAGGCGCGCGTGCGTGTTCACTACTGCAGGAATGACGATCGAGGCAACATTGCCATATTCATCTTTGCAGACAACACAATCAGTAAACACTTGTTGATTAATAAAAAGTTTAAATATATCCTTTCTATTTTTTTCCCGACACATCCATAATCATTACTTTCGCCACTGCTTTGCGGCAAGCTTTATGCGTTTTTTTTTTTTTTTTTTGAGCGCAAGGTATCGTCGTATCGTCAGCAAACTTGATGATAGCATTAGAACTATGTGTTGCCACACAGTCATGAGTGTATAGTGAATACAGGAGTGGACTGAGAATGCAGCCCTGTGGAGCTCCCGTGTTGAGGGTCAGTGATGAAGATGAGATGTTGCTGCCCATTCTAACCACCTGACGTCTGCCCGACAGGAAGTCCAGGATCCAGCTGCACAGTGAGCTATTTAGGCCCAGAGTCCGGAGTTTCTTGTCAAGCTTGGAGGGCACTATGGTGTTGAATGCTGAGCTATAGTATACAAACAATATTCTCACATATACATTCCTTTTTTCCAGGTGGGAGAGAGCAGTGTGTAGTGTAGATGCAATGGCATCATCAGTGGAGCGGTTCTTACGGTAGGCAAACTGCAATGGGTCCAAAGATGGGGGCAGAACAGAGCAGATGTAGTCTCTGATTAACCTCTCAAAGCATTTGCTGATGATGGGGGTCAGAGCAACAGGACGCCAGTCATTTAAGCAGGTGATTTTGTCTTGCTTTGGTACAGGTACAATTGTTGATGTTTTGAAGCATGTGGGAACTACAGACAGGTAGAGTGACAGATTTAAAATGTCCGTAAAAACACCAGCCAGTTGATTTGCGCATGTTCTGATGACGCGGCCTGGAATGCCGTCTGGACCCGCGGCTTTACGGATGTTTACCTGTCGGAAGGATCGGGTTACATCCGCGACAGAGACAGAGAGTGAATCAACCTCTGTAGCGTCAGCCGCGAGTGCTCTCTCCGCGAGGGCGGTGGTGCTGTCCTCAAAACGAGCATAAAATCATGTGTATTTAGCACATCCGGGAGAGATGCAGCGCTGTTCACGGTGGAGTTTCTATTCTGTTTGTAGTCCGTGATGGTGTTAATTCCCTGCCACATGCTTCTAGAGTCAGTGGTGTTAAACTGTTCTTCAATTTTTTGCCTATACTGGCGTTTGGCTGTGCTGATAGTGTTACGGAGAGCATAACTTGCTTGTTTACGCTCCTCCGTGTTGGAAGAATTAAAGGCGGAGGCCCGTGCTTTGAGTGCCGCGTGAACATCGCTGTTAATCCATGGTTTCTGATTGGGGTAAATCCGTATTGTTTTTGTCGGAACCACGTCCTCTACGCACTTTCTAATGAAACACGTTACGCTGTCAGCGTAAATCTCGATGTCATCATCGGAGGCGGACCAAAACATCTCCCAGTCTGCGTGATCAAAACAGTCTTGTAGCATAGAGTCTGATTGGTCCGACCAGCACTGGATCGTTCTGAGGGTGGGTGCTTCCCGTTTCAGTTTCTGCCTGTAAGCGGGCAGAAGCAGAACCGAAGAGTGATCTGATTTGCCAAATGGGGGGCGGGGGAGGGATTTGTAGCCATCCCGGAAAGGAGAGTAACAATGATCCAACACCCGGTCCCCTCGCGTATTGAAGTTAATGTGTTGATGAAACTTTGGAGCAATTGTTTTAAAATTGGCCTTGTGAAAGTCCCCAGTAACAACAAACGCGGCCTCTGGGTGCGCGGTTTCCTGCTCGCTTATGCTGTCATCCAGCTTCTTGAGTGCCCGTTCTTTGTCGGCATGTGGGGGGATGTACACAGCTGTGATGATGATCGCTGTGAATTCCCTCGGTAGCCAAAAAGGACGACATAAAAGCATGAGAAACTCCAGATCAGGAGAGCAGAAAGACTTGATAGAGTGTACGGTTGGCAGCATTTGCCTTAGCAGTGCAGGATGCTTTCAGAAACCCTCCACCTTCCCCAGCTACTCATGTATAGATCTGATACGGTAGCCTAATTCATGTATACATACGCTATATTGTACAGCAGCAGCATGTCTTACTTGCTCTGCAGCAGCAGCAACATCAATAACAGCAGCAGCATAGCAGATCTATTCCACCATGACCAAACATCAACATTGTCATACCCATTACCATGCCAAACACTCCGAGAGTTGTCATGACAGAACTGCAGTTTTGTTTATTAAAACCTATAATTGAATATTTTTATGTCTAAATAATGCAAGATTAATCTGAAAACAAATGACAGACATAAAATACAGTTTAAAGTACCTATAGTTAAATAACTAACATGTGTAAGGTCCTGCTAATTAGGCCTAATTAGGCAACAAAAGAAAATTAAATGTAAGTATATTATATAAGTTTACTTAATATAAGTTTAGCATAGGGCTGCACGATTTGGGGAAAATGTCATATTGCGATTATTGAGGTCAATATTGCGATTGCGATGTGCGATTGCGATATAATAAACAAATGGTTTCATGAGTCAACTTACTTGGTTCTAAAGCAAAATGCACACACAGATTAGTGATACTTCTGTGTGTATTAATGTGTGTTTCTCCACTCAAACTAGCAACAACAACTAAATGATTAATAACACCTTTAATGATCAATAAACCATTGATGTCTGGATAAAAATTACATTAATTATAGCCATCCAACATTACAGTGATTCTGTCATTACAAGTGAAAGCTATACATTTTTTAGAAACATTTTAGGCTTCAAAAAATATAACAGCTTTTAATTGAAGTAAACTTCAAACAATCACATAAACCCATAATAAATGTCATATTTACCTGTGCCCTTCCTGTCTAACAGGAAGGACATATACAGAAATTTAATAAAGTTATCAAACAGTTTGCATAAATTAAATATAGACTAGGCCCTAATCCTTAGTAAAGCTACAAAAGTTATTTAATCAAGATCACCGACCGAGTAATTTTCTCTGTCCCCTTTGATCTTTGATTAACTTTACTGACAGAGCATTATTGGATGCTGGCGCTTTAAGAGCAGCCGCTGTTGTTGACAGAGACGCGGATCTCACACGCGCCTCATTCTCTCACAACTCTTTACGTCCACCATAAGCAGAGCCGTCGCAATGGGGTAGGCAAGGTAGGCAGCTGCCTAGGGCCCCCAGCTGAAGGGGGCCCCCGATGGCCGCTCGGTCGTTTAGGTTGTGTATCTGCCTTCGTCAAACAGTATCAACCACTGTAAACAAACCACCACAGTGAGACAGCGCTATCACTCAGTACTGCTCCGTGAGTGAGAGGGGCCCCCCAAACTAGAGGGATTTCCCCTATGCAACGGCAAACACTATGAGTGCCCTAATCGCTGTAATGTTGAAGTGACATCCACCGTCGCGCACCCCCCATCAGGTCCCCCACTAGCTGTCAGTGAAAGAGAACTCAGCGCTACGCGGGCATTTAAATTAAAAAATGTCATCATCAAGCGCTCATACCCTTCAGGATTTTCCAAAAGACAGAGAAAGAAAGAAGAAGATAAAAAACGCCAAAGACACAGTGGTAACTAAACCATTATTATCGAGACATCTCCAAATGCAACTGTCTGACGTGTTTTCACACCTCTGCGAACATAAACCTTGACATCAGTGATCAAACACGGTAGATCGATGTGACTGTTTCTAGAGGGTGAAAAAGTTAAACTAATTAATAGTCATACACAACTTTGTTCTGTTTGCAGAATTTAAGCATTAAATACACATTAGACAACTTCTCGCCCCTTCACTGTTGTAGCTACAGTGTTCGAAACCTTCTTTTGAGCTAAATCCTCTTGATGCACGAGACCAGATTACGATCGCATGAGATTTTTTGCCATGTAAGTTATAAAGGCAAAAGCTAGAGAAGTGTTGTCACTTACTCCGTTGTTGTCACGGTAAAAACTTTGTCAATTCCAAACAAAATGAGCTGGTCCTATGACTCCCATGCAGTTAGGTCCAGTAAAGTGCAGTAAAATAATCCATCAAGTCCAGTTACATTTTAGGTGTACGCAGGCTATCAATTTCCGTTGGTGATGTTTCTATTCCATTTGTCCTTCTAATCTTCTCCATCACATCTCAACTCTTTGTACCGTACGACGTTACTGTCTGTGGCATTATGGGAAGTGAAGTTCTTTTCCAGTAAAGTAAATATCGAATCCTCCACACTTCACTTTCATGATATGCGAGAACAACAATAAAGTATGGCTATTCACCAAATGTTTTTTTTTTGCGTTATTAGGTGCTTTGCTTAAATGTATGTCTGTGCCGATTGATAATGCCACCTCAGTAATTAGTCAGTAATTCATCATGACTTAAAATGCACCAGAATACAAGAAATCCCATCTGAATTTTAAAATTTTTCCAGAGGGAGGACTTGGGACCTCACTTCACTCTTTTGCCTAGGGCCCCCAAATATCTTGAAATGGCCCTGATCATAAGACTGCTCTTATGTTATGAAGATACGCGACAAAACGATATTTTGGCATAACTGTGTGTTTTATTGTTCGTTCAAGCGCGAAAGAGAACTGTATTCTGGCGCGCGTCTTTCTGTGTGTCACAGTCAGGACATTCACAGACAGCGCGCTCTCTTTTGACTAGTCGTGCTCGAATGCAAGAATGGTTTTCGCACGAATAAGAGCGGGATCATGTTACACTAGCCAAAGGATGACGAAAAATAACAGATGGTGCGTTAATAGCCCTGATTTGTTTATTTCATATAAAATCGCGGCATTTTGCGCCATATAATCGCATAGGCTTGACATTGCGATTACGATTGCGATATGATTAATCGTGCAGCACTTGTTTAGCACTTGCATAAAAACTTGTTTGTTGTATTGGGGGTTTGTCTAATGATTACTCAAATTACACATTCATTTTGCAGTTATTAGTGTTGCCACAGAAATGCACAATTTCAAGTCCAAGGTCATGAACACCTCAAAGTAGAACGTCCAGATTGTCATCTACTAATTACAACATGACATAAACGCTGTCACATATCTACCTAGTCACCATCCTCTGCACTTCCTTTCCCAGCATCCCTTCTCGTCCCCACCTGCACGTCATCTCCAAACACACACACCTGCACGTCATCATCACCCTCATCACTGCCACTACAAATGCACACTCCTCACCACAGTTCCTTGTCTGATCTCGTTTGTTCTCCCTATCTCCAGTTCTTTCTTTCCTCTGTGTCTCCCTTTCCTCTGTGTCTCCACCATGATCACCCTTTGGACTCTCCCTTACCTGCTCACCTCATCACTGCACCTTTATTCAATAAATATGTGTCTCCATACCGTAACAAACGCACCTACAATTCCTGCCACTTGTTGTACGCATACTTTTCGGATGAAGCTTGGGCAAAGTTTTACAAATCCTCTACAATTACCTTTTATGACTTGGTTGGATTTGATCTAAAGCTCAATTTAAAAAAAAGACCTTGCAAAATTTATATTCTTCCCAAAGACTATTATTTGTTGAGGTGAGGACAGCACAAGGTGTTCCTTTGTGTTATGTGTAAATTAGAGTGAGGTAGCTGAAGAGATGGTTAAGAGACCCGCTGTGACAGCGACAGTGGACATTGAAGAAAGTAAGCTTTATTTATTTTTTCATTGAGTGTCAAGAACGGCATGAGGTGATGTGGTGAGTCTGGACAATGACGTGTTCAAAGGTCTGACCAGCTGGAAATGGGTACGTAAGACACAAAGACAGACACACAACGGATAAACACACATTAACCACACACCTCTGTGTCTGACCTTTCCAAGGCAGAGAACAGGCTTTGAAAGGCTATCCAGTGTCACTGAGAATTTAACAAAAGTAGAGGCAGTGTGCAAGAATGATGCAACAGAAGACTCAGAACAACTCAGCTCACAACACATCAGTCTGAGTTCCTCTTTGAAGTGCCAAACGCACAAGGAACTGCTTTAAAGTTTGCCTGAGTACAAAAGATACTAGGGCAAACCCCCCCAGGAGGATTTCCTTGTCTGAAGTCAGCACACACCCTCAGCTCATCTTAATATTCATGAAAATCATGCATTCAGTCTTATGGCCATTCATTAGGTGTACAATTTGGCATTTACCATTGCTCGGCAAAGTTTAATTGGCGAAATACAGTCATTCTAATAGGAATCCACGCAATCAGGAATTCTGCATGAGGGCAAAAAAGTTCCCAGTGCAGATTTTGCTCATGTTCAAGTTTCTTTCAAACCATAAGAAAGCTGCTTGGTTCGAAAGAGACGTCAGTGTAAGCGCTTCATATAGACAGGACCTGTTTTTGGGTGCAATTTCTTTTCTTTTTTTTATTTCACTAATGCAACAGATTGTTTAACCATTTAAATAACTTGTGGAGCGCTCTCTGAGTATGCCTTTATTTGTCATTTTGAAAGGATGGAAATATAGCACCAAATATGGAATAACCACTTAATGGAATAAATCAATAAAAATGAAAGAGAATACATTATAGTCTGTCTGTTCCCTTTTAGAGGGAATTCGTGCTGCATTGATGACGCTTTGTCATTGCATGCTCTGCTCCCGCCTATCACTGTTTGATGAAAGTGGTCAGGCTTGCGAATCTCAGGGTGCGGGACCCACTGCTGCCGAGGCAGCACGGAAAATGCATTCCTGGGGTTCGCAAATGGATCTCTCGCCGGGGTTGGAGATGGGTTCTGCCTTATCGCCTCCCTTACCCGGGGAATCCATTGCTCTCTTGCCAGTTTTGGAAGCCCGCCCTGCAGCTTCTTCCGCCCGGGAAGAGAGCCCAATGCTTCGGGGCTCTAGTGAAATTCGAGAACTTAATTTATACTTTCCTGGTCTGGACGTCACCCGCCCGTGACGTTCATTCTTTCCAATGGACTAGTTGACATAGGTGCTTCAGACATAAAAACGCGTCATCAACGCTTTTGGGAGCGAGGGAATCCTCATTCCCTTCTCATGGAACTAGGGTTACAGACGTAACCTGAGATGTTTCTTTGTACCGAAAACTGAGCATAAAAAATATGAGATCTCACATGAAATTGGGATCTCCTGAGAAAAATGTCCTATCGAGATCACAAGAAAAACATTGTATCTAAGGACTTCTGTTGCAGTGTATTGCAAAGAAAAAACAGTGGAATATATAAATACTGAACACTTTGCAAATGTACTTCATATGAGATTCCTGTTGTAAAGTCATCAATTTACTGTGCAGCATTGTCTATGGTCGAGGAAAGTTTTAAGTGTCCAACACATCAATTTCAAGGTTGCTGTTAGTTTTGAACTGGGCCAAGAACTGACATCTGTGTCTCAAAAACTATTTATTCATTTGAGAAAGAAAAGTGAATAACCTTGGTAATATCGTTTATTATCAATGTGGGTGTGTATGAATTGTGTCAGTGGGTAACCTACAGAAAGCCAAATCACCCACCGCTTGCGCACATAGTCCGTGCAGTAATACACCAAGGCCATAACAGCTGCCAAAAGGCACATGGTTGGTGTTTCAAGAAAGCACATTTGATTCATTTTTCCACTCTTTTTCTGTCATGTGACCTTCAGGCAGCTCTTGTTGACTCCTTTATTCTCATGCACATGCTCGCATGCAAACTCAATCGCTCTCCTCCTCTCTTTCTTTATCTCGCTCTTGAGCCACATTGCCACTTCAACTCCGACCTTTCTGATGATGTCATCTTCTCAATCATTACCAGATTGTTCTTTGGCTGGGCTGGAGCAGACACTCAAAGGGAGAGGGTCTTTCATATGTGATGGGCTGTTACTTTCTTCTTGTCAACTTATGTTTGATAAGTCCGCCGGGGATTCACAACACATACATCCACAACCTTCGACCCTAAACTCTATATACGCACCATCTACAACAGACCCTTGCAGTTCTAATGCACAATACACAAACATTTGTTTGTATACACAAGGTTTGTATACAGACACAAAGGATACAGACAGTATTTTGTCTTATGTTGCAGAAAAATACTAATTTATTTGATTAATTTATATTCTAGCATTTAAAAATTTTAAAAGAGTTTTTGAAAAAAAGTGTCTTAAGGGCTCCTATTATGTTATTTTAAAGTTTTCTAATGTTGTTTTGGACCTGTCCTACAACAGGTTTACATGCATCAAATATCCCAAATTATTATTTTTTTCTCATAATATACATTTGCACATCACCAGATTTTCAATGATTCTCAAATGACTCGATATTTCTAATATATTGCGGTGAACACGTGGAAACTGTATCAATAACAGTGCATGTAATACATTAGCCGAGCTCTAGCGTGAATGACTGATGTAAAATAAACATTGGTAAAACAAATCTTGCTCCATGCTTAATCTTTCCTCAAAGTAGTGAGAACGACAGACAATCTGCATTAATAGACAGAATTGTATGTAATAGAGGCCCACAGCTGATTAGATGACTCCGATATTTGAGAAGCAGTTGTCAGTAAAATAAAGGTAGCAGGAAAAGTTTAGGATTATACTGCTGTAGTATCATGGTAAAGATTAATTTTAACCACAGATTCTTCACATGCTCGTCCTTGTGCAGTGAAAGTCTTTACCGTCACATTGTATAGCACAGCGTCTCCTCGACATGATGCTCTCCAGTATCCAGGACTCAGCTGCCGGTTTGAGGTTTAAGTTTCCCTGGTGTCTGTGCGCGCAATAAGTGGGCGGGCTAATGTTTTGTCTTGACGTCACGAGGAAATGGCTTATGTCTCCTTTGAAAAACAATTAATTTAACTGACTCAGAGTCAACTCTTACTTTTGAAAGACAATAACTTTATATACAGTGCACTTTCAGATTTAAAACTTTGCAGGAGGTTTTCATTCACTTAGAGCTATATTACACACTACATGAAAGGTCATTTTCAAAAATAATAATAGGGGCCCTTTAAACTCACCAAGCCTGCATTTATTTGAACAAAAATATTGTGAAATATTACAACTTAAAATAACTGTTAAAATCTCTTTACTGTCACTTCTGGTGTATTATTAATATTAATATCAAAATGTATGATTAAAAAAAAAACATTATCGTGAACTTAAATTATTCCTATCCAATTAGAATTTTTTTTTTCTGTTGTAAGCTCAAAACTAAACTCATAGATGTTTGTGCTTAAAACAAGAAAGAAAAAAACGCCAGCAGGGTAAGAAAAATCAACTTAATTCAAGACAAAAATGCCATATACTAAATTTTGCTAGCCTGACAAGCCAGACCATCATCAAGATGTTTGGCCTGGGAACACACCATTGGCAGGGCTCAATCCAAGGGGCGGGATAAACGGTTGTCTTTCAAATTCCCTCTGCACGCAATAGGATAGTGCAACAACCAACCAGGGGTGCGTTTCCCAAAAGAAAAGTTGCTAACCTGTTAGCAACTTAGTTGGTTGGCAATGGGAAATTGCATTGCAACCAACAAAGTTGCTAACTTAGTTAGCAACTATCGTTTTGGGAAACGCTCCCCAGAGCAATGAAGAAGGTGATGTAGTCAGAGCGATGGACTTCAGCGCCGTTCTTTGTTCTTTTCTCAAAGAAAAGCTTAACTCCAAGTCTTCCAGAGTCGCGGCTAAAGCCGATTTGAAAGACCGTTGTTCACCAGCAGCAGCAGCCATCTTCTTTGTTTTCAAGCCCACTGACTCTATACACAATGTGATTGGCCTGACTAGAGTTTGGTTTTTCCAGCTCACAAGCCAACGGCAAGTTGCTAGATGACACTGGTTGCAAAATGAAATTTCCTGTCGCTAGGCGTCTAGATTTGTGGGCTACAATTTTGCATCTTTCTGATAAAACAAGTTATTTAGGCTCTATATATGTATTAGGGCTGGGAGAAAAAATCGATTCACCTAGCTATCACAATTAATTTTTTTACGATTCTAAAATACAAAAAATTGTTCCAGAATCGAAATATGTTGTTATCTATGTGTATTGAATTATGTAATATTCCAAGTGGACACGAGGAAGAGACGTGAGACTGAAACGTGTGATCTCGATTTAAGCACTCACGTGATCTTTCAATTCATCTGTTTATTAAACTGACAAAATCATATTGCAAGATTCAAAGCTGTGTTGGCACTGCCGCTGACCCGGTCTTTTCAACCTCATAGTATAGTGATCATAGAAGTACTTGGATAAAACTTTAAAGTTCAAATATGAACACTGATGTCTATGGTAGTGATCAAAATCAGCTTTTGATACAAACGTGGTGCTTAAAATAACACATTTATCGATTACATTTTTTCGCCACTGAGTGGCTACAAGTGACTGTAAAAAATTTATTTATTATTGAACAATTTATTCAAGAGAATGTAGTAGCCTATTGTATGATGCTTCTGAAATAAAAGTAAGAAAGATGTGATGATTTGTTTTTGTAAATATGACTCATCTTATACATCATGTACAGTAAGTATAAGTGTGTGATTGAACTTTTCCCGATGGTCAAGTGTTTAAAAAATTGCAATATCGAATCGCAATACTTGTAGAATCGCAATTCTAAAATTTTTTTTTTTTTTTACGCAATACATATCGTATCGGCACCCAAGTATAGTGATAGTGTAACGCAGTTCAGATGTTATGGGAAGAAGGAGGCGTTCACACACATTTTAATAATAAATAATTAAACAAATACAAAAACGAAAGTAAAGACGGCAGCCCCTCACGGACGACTGCTGTCACATATAATAAAACAAAACACAACATAAGACCAGGCCTGTTCCTCTCTCGATCTTCACGATTGCCGCTCCTCCTTTTATGCTTCCGCTCCTCCATGAGAGATACGAGACCGGTGCATCGGACAGGTGTCGCTCATCAGCAATCACGCCACCGGCCTCGCGCTATTCTCTCACGGCCCTCGGCCTTGTCCTGCTCGCCACAATATATATATTTTTTCATACTTTTACCAACACGGAATATTCATGTATAACTCCATGTAGCTTAACACCAACAGATGTTGGTGCAACATCTGAGCTAAATCGACTCAAATATTCCCCAAAGCCAGTATTCAACATGTCAAGATGGTCTCCATCAAATCCAAAAAACACCCTTCTGATCATACCCATATGTCTGTCCACAGCCTAAGGGCACCAAGAAGCTTCTTCAGATCCACTACACAGTACATGTGTGCCTTGGTCTTCCTTTATTTTCTCTTTATGTTCTCTTTCACCACATCCACTTTAATTTGAGATCAGTCATACTCCCTCTCTCTCTCTCTCTCTCTCTCTTTCTCCCATCCTTTCCCTTCTCAAGTCCATCTACCACATGCCATATTCTGTAAATTTGTGTGAGAGAGTCATGGGAAGAAAAAGCATCTGGATCTGCTCAAGTACTCCTTCAGCGTCCTCTCACTAATCAAAGCTATTAAAACAAAGACTATGTGTCTTAAGTGAAGCAGAGGATTTGGGATATTGGGTTTGTTTGAATCAACAGTAATATATGTGTACAAAACAGAGTAATGCTCTGTGGCAATTTATTAGCCACATGTTACATGACCAACAAGGGAATATGAGCCATGATAATTGTATTAGGTGGATGGAGCTATAGTTTCTCACATACAGTATCTGTAGGCATTTTTAGACATTAGATGTACATAAATATTTTAAGCGATAGTTCACTTTACATCATTCTAAACCTGTATGAATATTCTCTCCAGAACAAAAAATACATTTTTGAAATTTTCAAAACAAGAAATTGGACCCCACTGACTTTTAATGTTTGGAACAACATGTGGGTGAGTACATGATAAAAAATGTTTGGTGAACTATCCCGTTTAAATGTGTTTGGGTATTGTCTAACTTCCCTGTTGCTCGAAACAGTAACTTAAAACCTTTGGCATGAAGATTTGCATTTGCAAGATTTGTCCATGTGAGAAATATTATTTTCCCAGTCAAAATGGAATCAGATACTGTCTCAGGAGCTGTCAGAAATCCCCGTTAAATAGATTCTGACCTACTGACAAGCTCATTCGTGACAAAAAAGTTGCAGAGATACAAGTATACAAAAGAATCATGAAAATGTATATTTCTAAAATTCAAACAACTTTGTTCATCAGACTGGCAAGTAAGCTTAAAGATAAGGTAGACGTTTTTCGGAGAGGCTAGCAATAACGAGCTAGCTTTGAAAGCATAAGATCCCACCCTCCCTTCAGAGCGTCTCCAAAGCCACGCACTCCTCCTTCAAAACACATGAACGCGTAGAGCAGGGAGCAAACAAAAGCATCACGAGAGACGCCATTAAATTATCTCATGTCTCAAAGCACATAACATTACAATAAAAATGAACAAACAACTTAAAGAGCACTGACCTGTATCACCCGACTGCCGCAGAATCATTTCAGCGCTGGTAGCTTTGCCATTGAAATTAGTGACATGACATTTTTGCATATTATTGCTCCATTTTGCGACACATTTGACAACTTTTATTCAGAGCTAAAGCAGGAATGTCTCAAGCCTGCCTCTGGTTTTAATAACACATAGTCAGGCCAATATCACAAGACAAAACACAGAACATGCCCAGAGTCAATGGAAACACATTTAATTGTTTTCAAAGACTGCCCCGTCTTTCATTTGAGCTGATGACATACTTGCCTTAGGAGATAGATATTGGTTAATTCAGAGATAAAAATCGATATATACCTCCTCGACTCATCATCTCCAAGCAGTGAAATCATTGGTACACAGAGCTCAACTGTTTCCACAAAATAATGTTGTTCATTTAGAGATAAAGAAATAAAACTCATCAAAATAACCGATTCTCAGGCCTTGTGACCATGACCAAGACTTGTGGTCATGGTCTATCATGGTTGATATAACATTTATAAAAGAAGAACACTGTTTATAAGAGGCTTATTATTCTATTTAAAAATACAGCAGCCTGAGGACAGAGTTGAGTACATTGAAATTAGCTTCAAATTGCCTTCTTAATAAGGAGACTACTTTAGCCCCTGTTTAGATAAAAAAATATATCAAATGTTCCAAGTTGAATAGAGGACATTGTAATATGTGAGTACTGTACATGGAAACAGGCCCCTTCAGCACAGTCTCCATGTTCATCTGGCAAATAGACATAATTAATATGGGATGTTACTAAAAAGGCAACAAAACCCCCCCCACAAAAACCAGTGTATTTATATAACTATTATTAATTATCGTTACTCACGTTGCACTTAGTGTCTCAAGAGAAAATTAAAACAGGATGACAATATTTACTTTATAATGTTTAGATTATAATATGTTCTAACAATTGAAAGAGTGTTTCACTTACTCAATTGTGAGCCAGCGGGAGCTCAGACATTAAAAAAAGTCAGGCTTGTTTATAGTAAAAGTTTTTTATCAGTGTGACATCACAAGTGTCTGGTTATTCTTGTTTTTTGTATGTTTGTTTGTTTGTTTGTTTGTTTTATTTTATTTTATTTGGATGCATAAAAAAACTACACCTGGGATTTCATACATTTGCAGCATCACATGCTATAGAAAGAAGTATTTGTAACATTCATTATGAACAAAAATATTTAGCTGATTTATCAGAAATATTCTCTCTACACACACATTATGAATCCAACAAATGCTTCTTTCACCAGTTAAGATGCTTCCCAAATGGAATGCTGTGTAAAACAGACCTAATAGAAATTAAATTTCAAATTAGGGCTGGACCCGAATATTTGAATATTCTTTCGGTGGGTTGGTATTCGATTTGAAAATGTGACATTCGAATATTCGTGTTTTTTGTGTGTTTTTTTGCACACCTGGCCCCCTCGAAACGGTTCTCATTCGCGCTTGAATATGTTCTACACTATAAAATCTGGTGAAATATAATACTTAACATATAACTTCGTTATAGCTACTTAATAAATATATTTGGTTCTTCTTGGACTACTAAAAGTGTTCCTGCAATGGGAGTATTCTCTGGCTAGAGCGCAGAACAGCGGAGTTTGTATGGACAGAAGTGGATGCCTGAGCTTGTATTTTGGGTTAAGCTGCGTTGCTTTGACATTGTGGAAAATAGAATAATAGAAACAAAATGTATTAACCTTTTTACCTGTTATTATCAATCTAAATTAATCTACTGCACTTCCGGTTTGGTCTGCACAAAATTTCGTTCCCTATCAAGGAACTCGAACTGCGTAAATGACGACACTAGGGGAAAGCCCTTCAGCATAGCGTGTCTGAATTTATGAATGAAACTGAATCCAATCCTATTGGCGTTGCGTGATGACGTAGCGTGTGACGGCATATGCGGATGAGTATAAGAGCACACCGGCACAAGCAAAGTCAGCTTTTTGCTATTCAGCAAGCGCTCTGTGTGTTGAAACTGTGAGTCTTATTTGGTGTTGTTTGTCCTGTCTTTTGAAGCATACTCATTATGGCAAGTGAGCAGTTTAAAAATGTGTGTTCCCATGCCCACGCTATCTCACGGCTGGGGACACACACGAGTTATATGTGTCTTGTTTGGGAAGGCAGCACGCTCAAGCATCTCTCGAGGGGGCTGAGGAATTAGATATGCTTAGTGTTGGAGAGGAGGGTCCTAATGAAAGACACCAAACTGTTCAGCATGCATCCAGTTATAATGAGTTGGTGGAGGTTTTAACGTGGGCTGTGGCCAAGCTGGATATTTCTTGGCCACAAGAGCGGCAGGAAGCGCGTGCTAAAAGCAAGCTCGACGAGCGCTTTCTGCAGCACTGCACGCAACCTTCACGCCGGTCTCTCCCTTTCTTCCCGGATTTACACAATGAGTTGTGTAAATCCTGGAACAGGCCTTTTTCAGCGCCTGCACACCATGGCCATTTTGCAGGCTTACCAAGCCGACCTGTCGAGGGACATAGACCAAGGCGAGGGTCCCTCACCTGATGATATCGCTGAGCTTCGCAGAGCCACAGATTTGTCGCTCCGGGTTACCAAGGAGACGGGCCGTGCTATCGCTCGCTCCATGTCAGCCCTGGTAACCACGGAAAGACATTTGTGGCTCAACCTGTCTGGCATTAAGGAGAAGGACAGGGCCTTCCTCCTTGATGCACCTGTTTCGGCCTCAGGTCTGTTTGGTGAGGCTGTTAATGCTGTAGTTGACAGATTTCAGGATGCTAAAAACAGGGCGAAGCTTTTAAACGGTATCTCCCTCACCGTTCAAGGTCCAGGAAGGCGGCTGCTAGGGAAAGTACACTGTAAGTCGCACACTGTAAGTCGTTGTCGGTTCTCCCCTGCCGGTCCTCCGCTTCAGGGTGCCGTCAAGGACTTGCAAAAAACACTGGACACCAGTCCCGCGAACATTTCTCCATGGGTCCTGCGCACTGTGGAATCTGGGTACAGACTGCAGTTCCAGGTTCGCCCACCAAAATTCAACGGGGTGGTCTGGACTTCAGTGCACCCAGAGCAGGGTCTGGTGTTGGAACAGGAAGTTCACTCGCTGCTGGAAAAAGGGGCCATAGAGCGTGTTCCCCCACAAGTCAGGGAGTCCGGGTTCTACAGCCGGTACTTCATAGTTCCAAAGAAGGATGGAGGGTTGCATCCTATTTTAGATCTGGGGCATCTGAACCAGTCTCTGAGGAGATTCAGGTTCAAGATGCTTACTATTCCCATCATTGTGAGTCAAATCTAATCCGAGGATTGGTTTGTCACAATAGATCTAAAAGACGTCTATTTTCACATCTCCATCCTTCCATCTCACAGGAAGTTCCTGAGGTTCGCTTTCGGGGGCGAAGCCTACCAATATCGGGTTCTTCTGTTCGGCCTAGCTCTCTCCCCTCGCACCTTTACCAAGTGTATGGATGCAGCTCTAGCACCCCTGAGGCTCGGGGGCATCAGAGTGCTCAACAATATCGACGACTGGCTGATACTGGCACAGTCGTGAGAGCTGGCGATTCGGCATCGAGATGTCGTCCTCGCCCACATCCAAAGCCTGGGGTTGAGACTCAACACAAAGAAAAGCGTGTTGACACCAACCCAGAGAACCATGTCCCTGGGAGTGGTATGGGACTCGGTCACGATGCGGGCACGGTTGTCTCCGAGTCCATCCTGACCACAGTGTCCAGGATAAAGCTAGGCCAGGCCATCACTGTCAAACACTTTCAGAGAGTGTTAGGTCTCATGGCAGCAGCGTCAAGCGTGATACCTTCTGGCCTGCTACACATGAGAGCTTTAAAGTGGTGGTTAAGAGCCAAGGGGTTTTCCCCAAGGGGAAATCCATTCCGCTTGATAAGGGTTACGCGCAGATGCCTTCGTTCCCTATCAATTTGGAAGATAGGGCCTTGGTTCTTGTCCCAGGGTCCCAGGCTGGGAGCGTTATGTCGCCGAATATCTATTTCGACAGACGCCTCCCTCACGGGCTGGGGCGCGGTCATGGACGGCCGCTTTACGAGAGGTCTCTGGCAGGACCATCATTCCTCTTGGCACATAAATTGCCTGAAAATGTTGGCGGTGTTCCGAGCTCTGAGGAGCTTCCTGCCAGACCTCCATGGTCGCCATGTCCTCGTGAGAACCGACAATATGTCGGTGGTGTCTTACCTAAACCGTCAGGGGGTCTGAGGTCGCGCCCTCTGTGCAGACTGGCGCATCAGATCCTCCTGTGGTCCCAGCAGAGACTGTCATCTCTCAGGGCGATGTATGTCCCGGGGGACCAGAACCAGGGAGCAGACGTACTGTCGAGGCAGGGGCTGAGGCCCGGGGAATGGAGACTCCACCCCGAGACGGTGGAGTTGATATGCGAGAGGTTCGGCCCAGTGGACGTGGACCTGTTTGCGTCTCGAGAGACGACACACTGTCCACTGTGGTTCTCCCTGACAGTGGACAGATGGTGCAGACGTGGCCGATGCTACGTCTGTATGTCTTTCCCCCAATTGCTCTGCTCCCAGCAGTTCTGGAAAGGGTCCGTCAAGACAGGGTCAGTCTACTATTAGTAGCCCCGTTTTGGCCGGCCCGAGTATGGTTCTCGAACATCATTTCACTCCTGGCAGGCCCGCCATGGCAGATCCCTCCTTCACACTTCCTCCGTGGAGCCTGGAGGATGAGACCTGCGACTCGCACCAGGGTTCCCTCTTGGGACCTGGCAGTGGTTCTCCAAGGGTTGGCCGAGGCCCCCTTTGAACCTCTGGAGTTGGCTGAGGCCAAGAACCTTTCGTTTAAGGTGGTCTTTTTGTTGGCCATTACTTCTCTGAGGAGGGTAGGAGATCTCCAGGCGCTCTCTATTTCCAATGGGTGCTTGGAGTTTGCTCCAGGCAACATTAAGGCCATCTTACATCCCAGGCCTGGCTATTTGCCCAAGGTGCTATCCAATGTGGCACAGCCTGTGGTTCTGCAGGCTTTTCATCTTCCACCTCATGTGACGGCGGTTTAGAAGAGACTTCATCTGCTCTGCCCTGTCAGAGCTCTTAAGTGTTATATCCAGAGGTCCTCCTCATGCCGGAAGTCGGACCAGTTGCTGGTGTGTTTTGGGTCCCCAAGAAGGGGTTCCCTGCTTCAAAGCAGACCATCAGCAACTGGATTGTTCAGACAATTTCCCTGGCCTTTCAGGTGCGCAATTTGCCTTCACCTGTGGCCGTGAGGGCTCACTCTACCAGAGGCATGGCGTCCTCTAGAGCCCTCCTTTCAAGGGTTTCTATCCATGACATATGTGAGGTGGCTGGCTGGGCCACTCCACACACATTCATGAGGTTTTACAGTCTGGACCTTCCCTCTACGCCCGGTGCACGAGTGCTTTCGTCCTAAGTTGTGCCTGTAGTCAGCTTCACACTGGGATAGACGGGTTTGTTGTGGTATAGTGGGTATCTCGTTCCCCTAGTGTCGTCATCTACGCAGTTCGAGTTCCTCGATAGGGAACGTCTCGGGTTACGTATGTAACCCTTGTTCCCTGAGACTCACCCCGCCTGGAGCACTCATAGCAAAGAGCTGACTTTGCTTGTGCCGACGTGCTCTTATACTCATCCGCATTTGCCGTCACACGCTACGTCAACACGCAACGCCAATAGGATTGGATTCAGTTTCATTCATAAATTCAGACACGCTACGCTGAAGGGCTTTCCCCTAGTGTCGTCATCGACGCAGTGTCTCGTTCCCTTCTCAGGGAACAAGGGTTATATACGTAACCCGAGACGTTTTTATTTTTTATTTATTTAAATCTACCCTACTTTGTCAGTGAGAAAAATATTATAAGACTACCTTATTAAAAATATTGCTTAAGTTAAAAGACCTGTGTGTGTGTGTTTTATATCACTAGTGCAGTGTCCATTCTCGGAGCATATAAGCCCTGCTCGCGTGAGGCACGCCGCTTCTTTATGTGTATCTACCCTACTTTGTCAGTAATTTGTTAGTGAGAAAAATATTAGACCTTATTAAAAATATTGCTTAAGTTAACAGACCTGTGTGTGTGTGTGTGTGTGTTTTATATCACTAGTGCAGTGTCCGTTCTTGGAGCATATAAGCTCTGCTCGCGTGAGGCACGCCGCTTCCCGCTCGCGCTGTTCTGTAGTTTATTAAAAGTTTATTAATTCTAAATGTGCCGGTCTATCTATATTGAGATAGATTCTCTATTTGATATATGTCGTATCAAATACGACACTGCACTCCCTTGTGAAGTCGTTTGGATGAACGGTTCTCGAAATAATCAAAATGCAAACGGACAGACATATAGAGATTCCGAAGCCTTGAATATTCGATGTTCGTTACTACCAAACCTTCGAAGCTCAAAAAAATGGTATTCGGTCCAGCCCCATTTCAAATATAATGCAAAACTCCAATTAATCTCAATGTTCATTTCCTAGGCTTAAACTGTCCCTTCTTCCACTTCTATTACTGCATCCAATGCAAGTGTTCATCCCAGAAACAGCTTCATCGCTTCACCCCAGAGTGAGGATAATCGGGAAAGCTTCCAAATTCTGTGGTGGAAGAGCTTGGCATATAGGCCTGAGGCATCATGTTTAAGACAGAACCCTTAGTCCTCCATTACTGCTCACAGTTCAGAACGAAACCTCTATCAGAGTTTTCAGATCAATCTACAATGTGGTGGTGTTTTTGCTCAGACTCCATTGCCAAGAATGTACACACTTTTCCAGATGATAATAGGCTTAGAGAGACTGCAGCTACACAGTGCTATTTGTCAAAAGGCAAGGACTTGTGTTGTGTAGACTATCTGGCTCTAACATATAGCTGTTTTTTTTTTTTTAAAGGGAAGAAAGAGATTTGAAAAACATATTTCATATGTTACAAAAACAGCCTTTTTCAACCTTAGAAACATTGCTAAGCTACGTAATATGCTATCAGTCTACATGCATTCATGACCTCGAGACTAGATTACTGTGATGCTTTATTAGCTGGTTGTCCTGCATCTTCAATAAACTAGCTACAGTTAGTCCAAAATGCAGCCGCTAGAGTTCTTACCTAGATCAAGAAAATATGATCATATAACACCGATTTTATCATCACTTCATTGGTTACCTATAAAGTTCCGTATTAATTACAAGGTATTGCTTCTGACTTATAAAGCTCTAAATGGTTTAGCTCCAGTCTATTTAACAGATTTTCTATCACCCTATAATCCATCGCGCTCTTTAGGATCACTAAATTCGAGGCTTCTGGTCATTCCTAGGATATCCAGATCCACCAAAGGAGGGAGAGCATTTTCACATTTAGCTCCGAAGCTCTGGAATAGCCTTCCTGATATTGTTCGTTGCTCAGACTCGCTCTCCCAGTTTAAAACTAGACTAAAGACGCATATTTTAAGCCAGGCATTCATATTATTTTTTTATCTTACAGTTACTGTAAATCCGGCCTCTAGTTCATAAATGCCAGAGGAGAACTGGCCCCCGACTGAGCCTGGGTTCTCCCAAGGTTTTTTTTTCTCCATTGGGTCACTTGATGGAGTTTTAGGACACCATTGGGTCACTTGATGGAGTTTTAGGACACCATTGGGTCACCTGATGGAGTTTTAGGACACCATTAGGTCACTTGATGGAGTTTTTCGGTTCCTTGCCACCGTTGCCTTTGGCTTGCTCAGTTGGGGATATTCAAATTAAATAACCAATCATTAATACCATTGATCAGCCCTACCAAACGTGCATGTCTTTTTTCTAGTAATAAACAAACATTGCTATGTTGTTTTGATTGATACTGTGAAGCTGCTTTGATACAATCTGTATTGTGAAAAGCGCTATATAAATATATTTGACTTGACTTGACTAGATTGGAAAATCTGAGAAATTTCACAATCACTCTCTTTGCCCCATAGTAGGAAACTAGTGAGTTAGTGAGTTATTCCTCCACAACAGGCCTGATGCTCTGAGGACAGGCTAATCTAGCATGAAAAATCTCCACAAAAAAAGGTGGTTGTTAAAGTATCTGGTGTGTGAAAACATTAGTTTGTTGTCCATGCCAGCAAATCTTGACACATCCATTCCGTCCCACCCAGCTGCCCACCTCCCACATCCTATTCAGAGTTATTGCAGTTGCAAAGTCTTCTGACAGCAGCTGTTTTTCTCAACAATGCTGTTGACCTAAATGTGGAGAGAGAAAATTATCTAGAAGAATGTGACTGAGAACCCTGGGATTTTTCAACAAGTTGCACCATCTCAGACAAAGAGCTGTTGAGTGTCATGCACTTCTTTCAGTAGTTTATCCAGTGCATGGAGATCTACTACTGTGGTTTATTAAAGGGATAGTTCAACCAAAAGTGAATATTCCACATTCATTTACTCACCCTCATGTTGTTCCAAACCTGCATGACATTCTTCTGTGAAACACAAAACAAAAAAAAACAAAAATGTACTGACCAAACTTTTCAATTGATTGAAAGTGAATGGGGGAAAATGACTGTTGAGCACCACAAATAAATAAGTAAATAAATAAAGTTGTGCTCTATATCAAGTCTTCTGAAGCCATACGACAACACTGTTGTATTAACTCAAAAGAAAGTCAATTTGGTTTAGAACGACATGTACTGTAGGTGAGTAAATTCTGACAGAATTTAAATTTTTGGTCAAACAATTGTCTTTAAAAGAAAAAAATGTTTAATGAAATTAGAAAATATTTAAGAGATTATTTAATTTAGTTTTATCCATATTTTTTTCATTGTATTTTTTTGTTCTACTTTTTTCAATTTAATTCAAAGATTGAAATCAAGCTTCCTTGTGTTGCGTAAATTCTTAAGAACAAAATTACCCCATTGTAAAAATGCAATGAGTGAGCATATATTTAGGAGATAAATGTAATTTTAAAAAAAAGTTTAAACTCCCCCCTCAAATAAAAAATTCCCCCCCATAAGAATCACCTAAGGGGGGGATTTCCCCCCCATTTTCCAAAACGAAATTCAGGCCCTGCCGACTGTGTTTAGAGGATACTCACCAAGGCCGATAATTTTTGCATGTTTTTAAATGTTAAAGCGATATAATCCACGGAAAATAACTTTTGTTACCCGCGAGCTGTTTGTGAGGCGGCTTGTATGTGTGCAGAAAAAAACATCTCTCAGACAGTGCACAAGTAGCCTACCGAATAGTTCAAGATCGCGTGAATGTTTAAACTGGTAAGACTTAAAAAGACGTGCAAATGGTAAACTTTAGTAACTCATGATGCAATGCTGACCCGATTATGCAAGTGACAATTCCGTCTATCCCGACTCCCGAAACGCGAGTGTATTATCGCCGCCTGCAGCGCGCTTAACGACTGCCTTGTGCAACTCATGTTGAGAGAGAAGACGCAACACCGCTGAATCACTCATGCTGTTTGTGAAACTGCATCTCGCAGAAAGTTTTAAAATGACTGATTTGATTTTATAATCTGTGTGGATTAATTTACTAATACAACCTACATGCTAAAGTGAGTCAATGTTTGCGGGAATTTCCCGCATTATAAGTGGGAGACCTGCGGGAATGATTCAAATTATGTGCAATACCCGCAATCCAGCGACAAAATTCGAGTAAGGCCCGCCCAATCGGCCCAATGACAGTTTTATGGCGATTTTCCACTACACAGTACCAGCTCGGCTCGCCTCAACTCGACTCGATTCGCCTTTGTTTGGTTTTCCACTGTGTAAAAGTTGTACCTGTACCTGCTTTCGGGTACTTTTTTTCGTACCACCTCCGGCGAGGTTCTAAGCGAGCTGAGGCGATACTAAAATGTGACGTGTAAACACAACAGACTGCTGATTGGTCAGAGAGAATCGTCACTATTCATGCGTCATCATTGCACGCGCCAGACGGAGTAGCCTATCCTGAATAACCCCGCCATTTTTAAATAGTTTGGCCAGATTGCGTGATATCCCCATCACTACTATTTTTATGGCAACTCGGAAGAATACGCCGTGGTCAAACGAGGAGTACGTGTCGCGGGTGTGTCGCGGCTCGCGGCTCGCACAGAAGATTACGTCACGGCAGTTTCCTATTATTCTATTTAACTTGTGCTCATTCATTTGGTTATGCCGCTCAGGGTCTCGTGTTCCCGTTCTTTTACGCGGATCCCACGGTCACAAACTCGCCAGTCCAAACACTGATCAGAGATTATGGCTAATGTTATTTAATAGGCCGCCCATGCTTGCCATTATTTAAATAGCAGTTCTGTTTAGCCCCCTACAGTCATCTATATAACAACTTTTTTTATTGTAAAATTAATTAACAACTTCAGTACAGGCCGATCTGACTACTAATTGCACCTTGGGCCTCCTATAACATCTCTTTAAATACTCAGACCAAGACAGAAACCACTTTCAAATGGAAACATGAGCTAATAATGGGAATTTGCATTTCTTAAGTCTCCAGATTTGGGAAGTTTACACCTTACTAAGGACAGGAAGTGATTTTGCATTAGGGCACACCCACCACAAGAAGCAAAATATCTCTAAATTTTTAAAACCTTTATTACCATTTTGTTTTACTTCTGTGGGAATGAGACATTTGTACCAGTCACACTGAGACATTTCAAATGTATAGTGTTGTATGATAATTGTTCACATTAAACCATATAGATTTTTGGGTGAATTTCAGGTCATTTCAACATGTGAATTGGAGAGATGGGCAAGAGGGGGTGAAGGGAATGAGATCTAAATCAAAACAAAACAGAGGTGATCAACTCAGTGTGATTGTGTCTCGAATGGGGATGCTAATTTAACAAGAGAGAATTCAAATGTTAATTTAATTTGTTTTCTCAGACAGTCGCCCTCTCTTCCAGTTACTCCAGTCTTACCCTTTTCACCGCTGCTTCCTGATGGTTTAGAGGACTCCAAGTTACACCCTATTGTTTCAAAGAATAGCACAAATAGTATGGCGAGCGTATAAAGTATAAACGCCTTGTCCATTTGGGGAGGTGCGCACGCAGTCAGCGTAGGCTTGCGATGCCGAGCCAGACAAAAGTATAAACAAGGCTTCTCCCTTTACTCATAATCAGATACATACTAAGACATACTGAACATACACACTTGTAGCAAAAGGCTATCTGCACTTTAATAAGCTCAGCTGGGATTCATAAATTAATATACAACATAATTCAGAAACAGTCTGGTACAATCTGTTCTCATCGGTTGTCTTTCTCTTACTCCCTCTTCCTCATTTTGAGGACAAAAGGACTTGCAGAGTTCACACATAGAACCATAAATCCACAGAGTATTCAAGATCTTTTACCCAAATACAATACTTGCAAATGACACAAATCATATCCCATAAGGACAAACAAAACACTTGCAGGAAACTGAGACTTTAATAACAAACAGTTCCTTCAATTTGCAAAAGTAAAAGTCCTTAGTTGGCTTGTTCAGAGTTGCCTGGCACTCATACTTATGTTGATACTGCACGGAAAAACCATGATGAGTCAGATTTATTTCTTTTTTGATAAATTGCCTATAATTGAGGATAGCAACTGGATATTAAGCCATGCAAACAATCCAAAGGAGCTGAAAAGAGTATTGCAGTATGAGAAAGTCATATAAAAGCATTTTTTTGTTTCCATTTATTACACAGCAATCAATTTCAGGGTCTCAAACAAATTTCATTGTTTTCATGACTTGTATTTCAGCTTTGTTACTCAATACAAAATTTCATTGAATTGACAGCAGAAAATGCACAGCCTACCGTTTATTACAAAGTATTCCTAGGAAAACTTGCCTATTTAAACAGATCTGAGTTGATTTATCATATTGGCACAAAATGTGATTCTGAGTATAATGCTTTATTTATTTAATTTTTTATACAGAATTTGAGCTATTGGACCAAAACAGTCATTTTAAAAAGTAATTCAGTAATTACAAAGTTTTCTGTGTCAGTGAATTATTCCAAAGTACATATTTGATAAACACATGAACATATTTATGTAACTTATCAAGGAGTCTAGGAGTGCCAATTAAAAAAGATGATTTACGTTTTAAAAATGTATAAAATAATTTCTAATAAAAGTTTGTTTAATAATTTAATTTAATTTGCTTTAAAAAAAAAATGCCAGTTGCCATTTTCTCGGTTTCTTTATCTCATTGCCAAAAGAGTTTAAAATTCCAATTAACTGTTCACTTGTTAATTTTGGACTGTTTTATTCATTCTTTTTATTAATTATTAAATTTTTTGTCATTGTTACATCCAACTATACTGTTAAACATGAATTAAATTAAAATGTATTCATTTTAGTTTTATTTTAATGTATACATTTCTTTATTTGATTCCTTTATTTGATTTTTAATTGGCACACAAATATAAACAATAAACAATGGTTTGAATAAATCAAAGATCTTGAAAACTCACAGGGAAAACCTGACAGACATGATGGATTAACAGACATAATTCAGGGTGTATTATGCAGATAAAAATTGAATGAGGAGCACTACACATAAATATTCATCAGCTCATCCTCTGATAGAGATCAGTCCTAAGACTACAACCTACCAAAGCACAACAGATAAAGCTCAAAATGTCTCCTCAGACCTCAAGGCTTTTCTCAGATTACTTCAGCTATCTGTGTGAAAGAGAATCTGTGTTGGGTCTTGCCTAAAATTGCACTGGAAGTTAGTTTAATTTTGCTTTTGTGGATACTGTTTAAAAAAGCCTTGGTTACGTATGTAACCCTAGTTCCCTGAAGAGAGAACGAGACGCTTCATTGAAACGCTCCGGGAACACTTCTGCGTGATTGCGTCATGAAGCACGTATGAAACCAGTTCAATGGCGTGACGGAACGTCATGTGACGTCATCGACCAGGAAACTATAAAGCACACCTGAACCAAACAGCGTCAGCTTCTGATAGGCTGAAGCAAGTCGATCATGAGCATGCCGAGAGTATGGCAGGGTGACGCAGCGTCTCGTCCCTCTTGTAGCGTCTGGACCAATCAGACACACTCTAATTATTCATTATATTTAATGAATAATCCAGCAAACTCACTCTCCCAATAAAGGTCTATGAAACTCCCCGAAACTAACATCCCAAATTAAGCGAACACACTGGCCTGGTGTCCGGTTACAGGACTGATAAGACTTTTACGACCTTCAAAAGGAATGTTCAGAGAGTGCTGGCTCTCTCGGAATCCTAACTGAGGAGAAATGAACCCTGTTAATCCTATATATATTCTATATATATATATATATATATATATATATATATATATATATATATATATATCCACTTGAGAATTGTATAAATATTAGGGATGCACCGAATATTCGGCCACCGAAAATTTTCGGCCGAAAATGGCCCAAAAGAGCATTTTCGGTTTTCGGCCGAAAGACTTTTATCACCGAAACAATACGGCCGAAATGTTGTGATGACGCAAACAGAAACCGCGACCTGCACGTGCTTGTCTGAAGCAACATGTCTGCGGTGCGGACGTACTTCAGGGGGCTTTCACACTGGCAGTTTAGTTCGGAACAGGGCACGGTTCGCATGAAAAACCCGAGACTACCTGGAGGAGTTGGTCTGAGTTCGGCTGCTCCCGATTCCCGAACCGTGGCGCGGCTCGCGTGAATGTGCAAACAACACTGACTCGGCTGCGCACTTGTTCAGGAAGTAAAGTGATCTGCGCATAGGTTTTAGCTTTTTGTTTGTGATGTATTCTGTTTAATAAAACACTTGTATGGGATGATAGTGTTGATGAATTACGAGCGTCAGTGACCCGGCAGTGTATTCGCGCATTGCTCGTGGAATTAGGGCAACAAATGTGGAAATCCACTGTCTCCTCAAAAGAGTCCGTTTGCAAGCAGCAGAAGGCCGCCTTATGCGACACACACACAGAGTAAACCTGTATTGTAAATCAGCGAATTAATAAAAAACACAATATTATTGTCCCATGTTCTGGTTTCTTTTCTTTCTTTTTTTTTTTTCATGTTCTGTTTTCTATCATTCGCCGTGCACGTTTGCGATGACGTAATATGCACGCAAACGCACCAGGGTTCGATAGAATCGATAGATATAATTCTACAGTTAACATATGGGCTATGGCAGTCTTCGTTTTGATAGCAAACTTTGCACTTGTTCTGAATGCATTTTCTTGTAGTAGTCCTACAGAGAACAATTTTAAATGCACTTGACCTAAATGCACTTTGTTTTTATGAAAGAACATTTAATTTTTCACTAAAGTAAGCAGACCAGTAGGCCTTTACATTATTATTTAATGTACACATGAGTGGGGTCAAGTTAAACATTTTAGTTAAAATTTTATTTTATACTGTGCATTGTTGCAATGTGCTAAATAAATATTTGCATAATTTGTAATTGATTTATTTAAAATTTTGAAACTTTAATATTAATTTAAGCAATTGCAATGCGTTGACTTCAATGCCTTGAATTTAGTACACAGTCATTGCCATAAATGCACTGGTATTAATAATTGCCATAATTTCTTTCGGTGTTTCGGTTTTCGGCCTTGAATTTCTCTTTTTCGGTTTTCGGTTTCGGCCAAGAATTTTCATTTCGGTGCATCCCTAATAAATATGTATCTAATTTTCCCATCTCATGATTGTCCTTTTATGTGGTTTGGTCTATGTTTTCTTGAAAACTCTAATGGTTTAAAATTTCAAACTTTGCAAACTATGGTTAACCAAAATCATGTGTACCATGTTTGGTCTCCATAAACTGGTACTTCGAAGATTGAAATTATTGTGTATATGATATGTTGATAGTTGCGCAACATTATAGTATTACAAGAATCTTTCGTAGTTTCTTCATCAGCAGGCCAACCAGCTGCACATGCAAATGAGCACGCTTGAAACAAAGACCCATAAATAAAATTCTCCCGCTTGGGAATTCCACCTTTCTTATTGGTTGAGCTAACCCTGAAAGGTGTGGTCTCTCTCCGGCTTTAAATAGCCGATACACAGGCTTTGCCTTCTCTTCTCTAGTTTTTGCTGGACTTTACGGCTGCTTCTTTCGGGTGGGTGTCTGTGGGACCCCCTCCCCCAAACGGCCCATGGCCCCTGCAGGGTGTGACCAGAGCCTGCTAGGTTTTGACTCACAACTAGCCATGGACTCATTCAGGAGAGAGAGAAGACTCTCTCTCAACCACAACAGAACCAAGGACAATTTCAGGAGTTTGACACAACGACTCCAACCATCAACTCTTCCGACTTCCTCCCTTATCCTGGGTGCTCTGCGTAGCCTCTCCGTGGCCTCTCAGAGGACTCTCAGAGGCCTCTCCTCTGCGTGGCATGCAGGCCTCGACTCACAACCAGCCATGCACTCATGGAGAGAGAGAACTTTCAACCAGCTTCCACATTTGACACTCACGGAAAAATCAACTACTTCAATTTTCAACAAATTCAAGAATTGTCCACACTACAAAGCTATGCAAGGTATCAATTTAAATGAAGTGCACTGAAAATAGATAAGCTGAAGGTTCTTTTCATATTTTAAATGGATCTTTTCCATGGTTCCATTTCCGGCTTCCAATTTCATTCTGTCACTCACCCTTTTACCTATACATGTACGTATGTATGTTTATTTAATTTAGTCATGTTTGGGATTTAGTTAATAAAACTTGTGCAAAATATGTATTTGGTTCTGATTCACTGCTTGCAAACAAAGTCTGTGTGAAGTCAAAGCGCACATTCAGACGAAAGAACCTGCTCCCCAGGAGTGGAGCTGAAGTCAAGATCATAGAACCTACCGAATGTGTGCAGTGAGGACCAGCCTGCCGCATCACAAACATCATGTAGGGAAACTCCTGACAATAAAGCTTTAGAAGCAGCTATACACCTAGTCGAGTGAGCTCGTACAGCCAAAGGTGAAGGAAAGCACTCGTAAGCAAGTGAGATAGTCTCAACCACCCACTTGCTCATTGTTTGCTTAGATGCAGGACAACCCTTCCTGGGTGACCCAAAACAAATGAACAGTTGTTCAGATTTCCTCCACAGGGCAGCTCTGTGGACATAAGCATCTAGGGCCCTCACTGGGCAGAGCAGATTTAGTTTCTCTTGTTCTGACACCAGAAAAGGAGGAGGACAGAAAGCGTGCAGTACAATTGGTCTTAGGAACATAGCCTGGCCTAGGATGTAGGAAGGTCAAGATGCCAGGGAGAATTTCAGGCACGAGGGAGAAACCGAGAGTGCTGGTGATCTCCACATCATGAAGTGAATAACCTCCACCTCAAGGCATATAACTTCCTCATGGACGGAGCTCTGGAGTGGAGGGGCTGGATGGCTGAGAGAGAACCACAGTGGACATTGTGATGTCTCCTTGGAAGCAAACAGGTCTACCTCTGCACGACCGAAATTCTTCCACAGGAGCTCCACCACCTCGGGATGGAGTCTCCATTCCCCAGGCCTCAGCCCCTGCCTCGAGAGGATGTCTGCCCCCTGATTTAGATACCCTGGGATTTAAATCACCCTCAATGAAAGTAGCTTCCCCTGGGCCCACAGGAGGATCTGGTGAGCCAGCTCATCAGGGGCGCGATCGCAGAGCCCCCTGATGGTTTGTATAGGAGACCACTGATGTGTTGTCTGACCGACAAAAACATGATGGCCCTTTGGGTCTGGGAGGAAGTGTTTCAGAGCCTGGAACACAGCCAACATTTCTAGACAGTTGAAATACCACAAGAGATGATGGTCCTGCCACAGACCTGGGACTGGGCGACCACTCATGATCGCTCCCCAACCCGTGAGGGAAGCATCTGTTGTTAGCGTGACGCGACAACAAGGAGCTCCCAGCATGGGCTCTTGTGACAGGAACCAAAGTTCTTTCCACATAACTAGAACAACTGGCCTGACTGCTCTAGAGCAGTGGCGTAGGCAGAAATTGTATTTTGGGCGGGCCAGTGAAAATGTGAGTGGGCCTATAGTTTTTCCTAGAAAAAAAAAATTACTTAAATAATAATTAAACCTTAGAGAGTAGAAAAATTAAGACAAATTGCAAAAACAGTTACACCTTTATTTTGCAATATTCAGCAAATCATCATGTTCAACCAACAGAGCTCAATAAAGGCTGTACAAACCAGTATAGCCAATAACCTGTCTATTTTATTCAGACTAGTCAGCAGTGAAAAACAGTTCACCCGAAAATAAAGTAAGCTATAATAATAATATCGCAGTTAGATCGGCGGGTAAAGCCGCGTCAGGCTGACCGGGAGAGAGTGAGCAAGAAGCGGCCACCACCAGCACCTGACTAGCCTTCTTGTGGGTTAATGAGTCTGAAGAACTGGGCTTGGTGGACTCGGTAGAGGAAGGCAGTGGCGTGTCTTCTTCCTCAACTCTAGCTTTTTTCAAATAGCACATTAAAGAAAGTTGTTTAGCCATTATTGTGGCACCGGCGCCACTGAGTGAGTTTTCCTGTCGGAACCCCATAGCAACCAATAACGTTCCGGAGGGAGGCTTTCTACAACTAGCTTCAGCATTCCCATTTTATTAGGAAAACAAATTAAACGCACACAGCAGTCAACAATAAATCAGGTATATATTAATATATTTTCTTAAATAAATTTGAATAATAAAAATAAACTAAAAATTTATTTTTATCAAACTTGCCTGGGCGGGCCAGTGAGTAATGTGGACTTCTTGGCCTACTTAGAGATAATAACGATCCTAAGATCCGTTTTACCATAAGTACAGATATTAGAAAGGACACGAAGCACTCGGCGCGTGCCCTTACCATAAGCATGGATTTTAGAAATTGCATAGTATTTTATACAGCTAAAAGGCCAGAAAGATAAATGTGCAGCTGGCGCCCTCAGGCTGCCGGTATGGATTGAAAACACAGTAGGCTACATCAGAGTATCCAGCGCTCATAATGATTACATCGGCCCATTTTGGGTATAATTTCAATAAATATTATTCCGCTCTATAGAAATCTGACGTAAACCTATGAAATC
The DNA here is from genome assembly GCA_031834385.1 of Semotilus atromaculatus. Classification (NCBI taxonomy): domain Eukaryota; kingdom Metazoa; phylum Chordata; class Actinopteri; order Cypriniformes; family Leuciscidae; genus Semotilus; species Semotilus atromaculatus. The sequence continues at coordinate 14,793,924 of JAULUF010000035.1, read as the reverse complement.
TAAGAATATTTGTCAAAATCTGCACATTTTTGAGCTAAAAGCCCCGAGGGACATTGGTTTGTCAAGCGTTCTCATGACGACAGCACAGGAGTTTTTTTCTGAATGGGAGCGGCTGACGCTTATAATTCATACTAAAGGTATCGACTCATTTTTTCATAACATAACTCCTCAGAATAAAATTGTGATCAAATACTGAAACTTGAGTCATATCTTTTTAATAGTAATTTTAAACTATTTAAACAAAGAACGATTCAGAGCGTCTGCGTCATGAAGGCTATATTGTCACGATTCATGAATTCACTGTTTCCTTCATGTCTCGTGTTATTGTTGTTCTGTGAGCTTGAGCACGTGTGAGTGGGCGTTACCGCTCATTCAGTTGATCAGTGCACCGGCTGATCTCATCATCAGCTGCTGCCAATTCACCTCTCCATAAAAGACTCATCACAATCTCCTTTCTTTGTCAGATCGTTGCTTTGGTTTTGGTGTCTACAGTGTTGTTCCTCGTGTCCTGTCTGCAGTCCTGTTTCCAGTCGAGTTCCTGTTCGGTGTCTTCGTGTTCGTGTTCGTCTCGTCTGGATGTTCACCTGCACAGCTTCACGACCCGCACTCTGCACCAGCACGCTGACCATCTTGTCCCTGCGCCACCAGCCCACCCGTGTCTCTGGACTGTTGTCTTCATATTAAATAAAGAGTTACTTGCATCTTTGCTTCCGCCTTTTCACTGTGACAGAACGATCTGACCAAGAATGGAAGCAGCAAGCGGTACCGCCTCGTCCTTGGAGGAATTCATCAAGACCAGTATGACACGGATGGATTCCCAGGAGAGGAATATTAACGAGTCGGGTCGGGCTATTCAAGCTCTCGTGGCGCAGGTGTCCGGGCTCACCCAGCAATTCCAACTTATGCGAGCTCCCACTGCGCCACCCGCACCGCCCGCTCCCCCCGTACCACCAGAGAACGTCTCCCAGTCAGAGCCCCGCCTACCAGTGCCTGAGAGTTACAACGGTGAGCCAAACTTTTGCAGAGCATTCCTAACACGTTGTTCGATGCATTTTTCCCTGCAGCCCAGAACCTTCGCTAACGAACGAAGCAAGGTTGCGTTTGTGCTCACGCTACTGACTGGGAGGGCAGCGCTATGGGGGACGGCGGTGTGGGAGAACCGCTGTCGCGGGAAGAGAAGCGGCACGGATTCTCGCAGACCTCAAGCAAGACGAAAGATCTGTATCTGATTACTCCATCGAGTTCCGGACCTTGGCGGCAGAGTGTCAGTGGAACGAGGAGGCGCAGTGGGACATGTTCCTGCATGGGCTGGCTGACCGCGTCCAGCGAGAGATTTATGCCATGGACTTACCAACTACTCTCAATGGACTGATAGAACTGGCTCTCCGTGTGGATTCCCGACTCTCCCGAGTTGAACGTCGGAGGCTACCCGCTCGGATGTCTGGAGCGGTGGAGACTATGCGAGCCAGCGGCGGGGACGCGGTCAGCCCCGTCTACGATCACGAGCCCATGCAGGTCGGTCGAGCCCGGCTTTCCCGGGAGGAGAAGGAGAGGCGGAGATCCCAGGGCCTTTGCCTTTACTGTGGCACAGCAGGACATTTTGCTTTCAACTGCCCGGTAAAAGGGCAAGCCCGGCAGTAAATCTGAGGCTACTGTCGGGTGGGATCTCCGCTGAGAAGACCTCATCAACATCTACGCTCCTCCCGGTAAGACTAAGATGGTCAGCCCACACTCATGACTGTCAAGCACTACTGGACTCCGGGGCAGAAGGTAACTTTATGGACCACACATTCGCACTCAAGATTCAGGTTCCCCTTCTGCCTCTCACCCGTACCATCGCAGTTCACGCTCTCAACGGCCAAGCTCTCCCCATCATTTAATTTACCACTGGACCCGTCACACTCTGCGTATCTGGCAACCACACTGAAACCATATCCTTCTACATTCTGGACTCCCCCCTGGCACCCATTGTTTTAGGACACCCCTGGCTCATTGAACACAACCCCAAAATAGACTGGCAACAGAAATCTGTGTGTGAATGGAGCGGTAAATGTCATGAGTCCTGTCTCGTGTCTGCTTGTCCGTCTGTTTCTGTTTCTATGTTTCAGGAGGAAGCAGTGGATTTGTCAAACGTGCCCACGGAGTATCTAGACCTGAAGGAGGTGTTCAGTAAGTCTCGCGCTGCTTCTCTTCCTCCGCATCGTCCCTATGACTGTGCTATAGAGTTACTGCCAGGTACGTCTCCGCCTAAGGGCAAGTTATATTCACTTTCTGTTCCAGAGAGGGAGGCTATGGAGAAATATATTTCTGATTCTCTAGCAGCCAAGTTCATTCGCCCATCCTCTTCTCCAGCGGGGGCGGGGTTCTTTTTTGTGGGGAAGAAGGACGGGTCCCTGCGACCTTGTATTGATTACCGGGGGTTGAACAACATCACGGTAAAGAATACGTATCCTTTGCCGCTGATGTCTTCAGCCTTCGAGAGGTTGCAGGGAGCGTCAATCTTCACAAAATTGGATTTACGTAATGCTTATCATTTGGTCCGCATCAGGAAGGGTGATGAATGGAAGACTGCATTTAATACCCCCAGGGGGCACTTTGAATACTTGGTCATGCCGTTCGGCCTGTCCAACTCCCCAGCAGTCTTCCAGGCACTCGTCAACGACGTGCTGCGAGATATGGTCGACCAGTTCATATATGTCTACCTGGCTGACATATTGATTTTTTCTTCTTCTCTCCAGGAACACGTGCAGCACGTTCGGCGAGTGCTTCAGAGGCTGCTAGAGAATGGGCTTTTTGTCAAGGCGGAGAAATGCGCTTTTCATGCACAGTCTGTTCCTTTCTTAGGGTACATTGTGTCGTCTGAGGGAGTGCGTATGGATCCTGAGAAGGTTAAGGCTGTGGTGGATTGGCCAAGTCCAGATTCCCGCAAGGCCCTGCAGAGGTTTCTGGGGTTCGCTAATTTTTACCGGCGGTTCATTCGCAATTTCAGCCAACTAGCCTCGCCTCTGACTGCCTTGACCTCCCCCAGAACTGCGTTCAGGTGGTCAGACGCAGCTGAGGCTGCGTTTGCTAAACTCAAAGGCCGCTTTGTTTCAGCCCCCATCTTAGTTACCCCTGATCCATCACGTCAGTTCGTGGTGGAGGTCGATGCGTCAGAGGTGGGGGTAGGTGCAGTGCTATCCCAGCGCTCTCTCACGGACGACAGGATGCACCCATGCGCGTTTTTGTCTCATCGATTATCCCCTGCCGAACGTAACTATGATATTGGTAATAGAGAGTTGTTGGCAGTCAAGCTGGCATTGGAAGAATGGCGCCACTGGTTAGAAGGGTCGGGGGTACCTTTTGTCGTCTGGACAGACCATAAGAATTTGGAATATATCAGAACGGCTAAAAGACTGAACTCTAGGCAGGCTCGGTGGGCACTTTTTTTCGGACGTTTTGACTTTTCTCTCTCGTACCGCCCGGGTTCCAAAAACATCAAACCCGATTCTTTATCGCGCATTTTTGACCGTTCCGATCGCCCGTCTACTCCCGAGTGCATTTTTCCAGAGACTCTAATTATCTCTACACTCATATGGGAGGTCGAATCGAAGGTCAAGACGGCCTTACAAGGGGTAACGCCTCCGGTCGGGTGCCCACCGAACCGCTTATTTGTGCCAGAGGAATTACGGTCCGACGTTATTCACTGGGGCCATTGTTCCAATGTAGCTTGTCATCCAGGAGTTAGCCGCACTACATCTTTAGTCAAGCAACGATTTTGGTGGCCACGTATGGCTCGCGACGTTCACAGTTTTGTTTTGGCTTGCTCAGTTTGTGCCACTGGTAAGACTTCCAATCGACCCCCAGATGGGCTCCTTCAACCGCTGCCGGTCCCTTCGAGACCCTGGTCCCACATCGCTCTAGATTTCGTCACCGCCCTCCCACCCTCTCAGGGTAACACGGTAGTTTTAACCGTGGTGGACCGGTTCTCGAAGGCGGCTCACTTTATTCCCTTGCCCAAATTGCCCTCAGCCAAGGAGACAGCGGTAACAGTCGTTAACCACGTCTTTCGGTTACATGGCCTCCCGACGGACGTGGTTTCCGACAGAGGTCCCCAATTTGTGTCCAAATTTTGGCAAGAATTTTGTAGATTACTGGGGGCGACTGTTAGTCTGTCCTCAGGGTTTCATCCCCAGAGCAATGGCCAAACTGAGAGAGCCAACCAGGATTTGGAGAGAACGTTGCGATGTATGGTTTCCAAGAATCCTTCCTCATGGAGCCAACAACTGTCAATGGTGGAGTACGCCCACAATTCATTACCAGTATCATCCACGGGCCTATCTCCGTTTGAGTGTAGCATAGGGTACCAGCCACCAATTTTTTCCAGTCTGGAACCCGAAGTCGCGGTTCCCTCCGCTCACGCCTTTGTCCAGAGGTGTCATCGCACTTGGACTAGAGCCCGAGAGACTCTACTCCAAGTGGGAGCGCGCACCAAGGCCAAAGCCGATCGCCACCGGCGGAGGCCCCCCGTATACGTCGTCGGTTCCAAAGTGTGGCTTTCTACCAAGAACATTCCTCTCCGTTCCGTCTCGAATAAGCTTGCTCCCAAATTCATTGGCCCGTTTTCTGTCACCAAAATCATTAGTCCGGTGGCAGTCCGCCTCAACCTTCCTCCAGTGTACAGGAGAATTCATCCCGTTTTTCATGTGTCCAAAATTAAGCCAGTTTTTCATTCTCGTATTAATCCGCCTGTCCCGGTTCCCCCACCGCCGCGACTCGTAGACGGGGATACCACATATTCGGTTCATCGTATTCTGGACTCTAGGCGGAGGGGACGCGGGTTCCAGTATTTGGTGGACTGGGAAGGTTACGGTCCGGAGGAGAGAAGTTGGGTTCCTGCTAGAGACATTCTGGATCACTCCCTTATTGATGATTACAATCGACAGGTAAGGGAGTCTGGGGACGCCAGGAGGCGTCCCTAGGAGAGGGGGTACTGTCACGATTCATGAATTCACTGTTTCCTTCATGTCTCGTGTTATTGTTGTTCTGTGAGCTTGAGCACGTGTGAGTGGGCGTTACCGCTCATTCAGTTGATCAGTGCACCGGCTGATCTCATCATCAGCGCCAGCTGCTGCCAATTCACCTCTCCATAAAAGACTCATCACAATCTCCTTTCTTTGTCAGATCGTTGCTTTGGTTTTGGTGTCTACAGTGTTGTTCCTCGTGTCCTGTCTGCAGTCCTGTTTCCAGTCGAGTTCCTGTTCGGTGTCTTCGTGTTCGTGTTCGTCTCGTCTGGATGTTCACCTGCACAGCTTCACGACCCGCACTCTGCACCAGCACGCTGACCATCTTGTCCCTGCGCCACCAGCCCACCCGTGTCTCTGGACTGTTGTCTTCATATTAAATAAAGAGTTACTTGCATCTTTGCTTCCGCCTTTTCACTGTGACAGATATTGTCTTTCACTCAGAAATGAAAACATGGACTCTAAAGTAGGGCCAGGGGTGGTCTCCTAATCCTCACCCTCACCATCACTCGAAGTTGAAGGCGTTGTTTCCGGTTGTTCTTCCATCTCAAAACAAACTAGCAAAGCTCAAGTGTTCTTAATGGAGGCAGGCAGCAAAGCGAAAGTCAGAACGGGACGGGAGCACGCGCGTCTTCTTGATCGCTTGATTCGCTCAATGATGAGTCTGCTTCATCAAACCTGGTGACAGAGCCATCTCCCGCTCTGGCAGTGATAATGCGGGTTTGAAATGATTCGTAACATTTTTATAATTGTAACGAGTAACGATGCAGCACGTGAAAAATGTATCGGAGTAAAAGTATTAAACTCATCGAAAATATGTACTGAAGTAAAAGTGGAAGTATGAGAAAAAAATAATACTCTAGTAGAGTACAGATACAGTCTTTTAGTACTTAAGTACAGTAGTGAAGTAGTTCTACTTCGTTACTATACATCTCTGGATACGATACAGCAAAAAGAAAGAAATGCCAGAGACATTTCCTATTTATTAAAAGAAAAAAATATTTTTAAATAAGTTTGAGTTTTCCTACATCTTGAAACTTTCAGGTTTATAAATATTTGAAGGATGAACAAATAATGTTTTGGTAATCACATTAAAAATAACATTTAAATATATATTTATATAATATTTGAGTTTTGAAGTGCAAAATTAAATCCATGTTCATTCAAGGCAAAATTTTTCTCCTGGTTCCCACGTCAGCGCTGTTTGATCTAGTAGAGATCTAACGTTAGGTTATAACGGAGAAATTTGAATGCTTCTCACTAGATCTCGCAGCGATGTTATTACTTCAGTGGCGAATTCAAATGTTTTCTTCACTGGATCTCTTAGCACAGTGTCGCTTGATCTCGCGCTGCACAGATGTTGCTGGTCCGAACTGATAAATGGTCCGTTAAGCACAATATAATGAGTAGCGCAGTTTCGTTCCGCTTTCATTACGTTTGCCATCTTATGTTGCGCAACGTTGTGGTGATCGCGCCAGCACGGATTTTGTCAGCAGGAAAAATGGTCCTAGGAATCGTTCGGTTTGTATGCGTACCGAACCGGAAGCCTCGTACCGAAATGGTTCAATTACGAATAGGCCGTTACACCCCTAATTTACATATATCCGAGTCCTGATCGGGAGGTAACGTCCGATTCCGATCGAGTCTGAAACCACGTGATCGGGCCCGATTTCCGATCGCGTGATCGGATCGGGACATCCCTATTCTTTATGTTGACCCAAAATCTACACTCTGCCTCAGCAAGTGCGAGATCCGAGCAAGTTAAGACTCAACAGGGGCGGAGCTAAAACTTTCTTTGTAGTGCAGCCCACACTGACGTGCATGCACTGCCCCCAAACAAACACTTTAACCATGGGTACACGCTCGTAATGTAGTGAGGGCAGGGAGGGACACGATTCAAAAGGCTGTTTGCTTCACATGAAGTGGTAAGTCTGTTTCGATAACTACAACATTCAGCTCCTCAAAACTGGATAATTGCAGTACCAGTGCCTCATTCGGGGTGGAAGTAACCGCAAAGCGTGCTTCCGACCCCAAGGTGAGACAGTGGACCTGGCAGGTGAAGGCAGAGAAAGGGCGAAGCCCGTCTCTAACCCCTCTGCCAGATCCATTTGCAAACCCTACGACTCAAGCCACCGCTCTACCTCGGCAGAAGCTCCTCAAAGAGCAATCGGCAGGAGCACAGCGTTCTCAACTGTTTCTCACAACAATGCTTATATTCAGCCCCCTCGATGGCTGACTGAGCGTGCTGCACTCCCAAACGAACAAAACACAATACATGTGTATCCCCACCCGTGATGAAGATTGGGTAGGGACGAACACACTATTGAAATGTTGTTCGCTTGCCATTATAACATTTTTTTTTTTTTTTTGGTAAATATATATTTATGGGTGAAAACTTAGAGATTCACATAGAGCTTCCATTTATAGTTTCCTGGTCGATGACGTTGACAACATGACGTTCTGTCACGCCATTGGACTGGTTTCATACGTGCTTAATGACGCAATCATGCAGAGGCGTTCCCGCAGCGTTTCAATGCAGCTCGAGTTCCCTTGAAAGGGAAAATTATAAATGTTTGAGAGGATGTAAAAAAATAAATAAAAAAAAAGAATAAAAAAAAGAGAAAGTGGACACAATCATCAGTACACATTCATATGTGTTCTGTTAATCTGTCAGCACATTTGTTTGTAGATTAGATAATGTTAAAAGAACTGCTGTGTGGAAAGACACTATTATTAATACATACTAAATATATGCTGTTGTGCTAATGTATCTCCATGGCCATTTATGGCCTTCAGGAATCAGAACTATTATTGTTTCTTGGCAAACCGATTGAAACAACATTGTTTGTTTGCCAGGATCTACAGTATGTAGCCCACCAACACAAGGTTTGGACAAGAAGATTTTCTTTGTGCCAAAAAACTTAATGAGAAAGAAGTTTCACCCAAAAGTTTGGCCATAACAAACACAGAGCTGCCAACTCTCACGCATTGGCCGTGAGACACACGCATTTGATTGGTTTCACACGCTCACATGCCACACCCCCGATTTCTCACGCTGAAGTGTCAACCCGGTCGGTCAAATGCCTGAAAGATGAGTTTATCTATAGATCTAGGCTACCTGTGTTGAGTCACTCGTGATCGACTAGTTATACCGCAAATTAGTTCAAATCTCCCGGAATCTAGAGCGAGCGTGCATGCGAGACAGAGAATGTGCTCCAAACCGCATAGCGCTCACTCTGTCAGTGCACGGCAGAGAGGGAAAGCGAGCGAGACACCTTGCGTGTGCAGAGAGCATCCTGATCTAGAAACAGGACCCCCAGTTGGAGAATGCAAACATGATGTGTAAATTTGCATCACACAACCACTGAATGCGGTTTGGGTCATAAAATGGGTCACAAAACATTTTGGAACTCTATTCAGCTTTTCTGCATCAGCCACACTGAATCACAAGAGGACTGTTCCTGCTATTAGTCTACAATTAAAAACATTGAATAAAACATCATTTTTTATTTAGCATATTGCTAAATATTGTTCATAAGTTTGTTCTGACAACAATTTCAGAATGATAAATGATCATTGTATGCCACAAGATTAGTTACATAAGAAAAAAGCAATTATCCAGTCTAATGTTTAAGTTTAGACACTAGACAATAAACAACTCCAAGCCAAAGTCTTTGACAGTTCATCCAAGACAAGTATTAGAGGTCTCTTAATAAAGCCAGACAGTATTTTTTCTTTCAAAAGAAATCAAAGTTTTTATTGCTTTTGTCTCATTAGAAGATAAATGGCTAGAAGGAGAACATGTACATTTTGTCAGAGTCAAGTGTTGAACTTTTTCCTTTACCATTAGTGTTGAACTTTTTCCTTTACCATTACCTCAGAGGTGAACACGACAAGCAGCACTAGATTGTTCTATTTGTGCAGATGAGAATAATTTACTTTTAAAACTGTGATCTCATTGACTTGACCTTGGGAGAGCAACTCACAGAGTGACTCAGCCAAAATAATCTATGGGGGGAAAAGGAGTGAGCAGGAGACAGCACCTCAGACCATAGAAATCACAATCCAACAATGCATTTTGTATTCACATTCACATTTTATGAATACACCCTAAAGGAATTCAAATTGCACATAAAATTATGTATCAGACTTATCAAGTTCAGTCAGTTATCTTCTCAGGGACTATTGGACACTCTAATATATGACATTAAAACCTTGTAATGTTATTTATTACATAACAATATAATGATAGCCTACTATGAAAGCAACAGGTAGGGTGTGGGATGTTGTGAGTGCATACATAATTAAAATTATGCACAATTGCTGCCAGCTCTACGATCTCCATCACAGCCAGCTCCCATAGGGGACAATGGTACTGATCTGAGTTCAGCTTACCTTATTGTTTTACATTATCTAGTTACCACAACAAATGGATCAGAGTGAGTGCTTAGGCCTACATGCCTGCAGAGAAAGGCTACTGCCATGCTAACAAAAGCATACCAAAGAATAGTCATAACCATATGGATGTTGTATGGACACTCCTCGTGACTCATGAAGTCTAAACAAAGAACAAAATAAGTAAGAGAAAACACCAAGGAACAATATTAAGCCCCTTTCACACTGAGCGCAACGCAATAAAGCTAAGTGAATCGGCGTCAAACTGAGCTTTCACACTGAACGCAAACCGATTGACTGCTTTCAGCTAATTCCCGCCTGCACGATATGTGGCGCTGACAGAGAACATTTTCCTAATTTATGTATCTTGTAGGTTTTCTCATTTGGCTCAACATTCAACAGTATAAGTTTAGCACTACACAGAAACCATCATTGAGTGCGTTTAATAACTCCCGACTGCGATCTAAAGTGGATTTTGATTAAAAAAAAATTGGGCAGACGTGCATTATTTGTAGTGTTTTACAATAAACTCCCCCATCACCTCAAAAAATATAGCATCAAGCTTCATCTGTTTGTTTTTTTTATTGTGTTTGGAAGACGCACTGTGAGGAATAAGTGGTAACACTTTACAATACGGGTGCACCAATTTGCATTAATTCATGCTTAACTAATGCACAGATAATCATGTGTTAATGTATAACTCATGAAGAACTAAACCATTAATTAATGATTACTGCATCAGAAACGAATAAATATTCTATATGGTTAATATATTAAGTAATACATGAATTGTTATTAATTAAATGTGTCATAATCTATTAATTCCTTAATAACATATTTTATTAACTAAAAGTGTAAATTAATGCGTTAATTACCACAATTGGTCAAAGCAATGTACTTCAACTTCGAATTGTCTGCTTTAATTAATCATAAGGTAATGATTTGCAAATGTATCATTATGTTATGATGACTTTACTTGTTGAGGCACATGACTATTAACTAATTGTTAAGTAATATGTCATTATGGTTATGGGTTTTGACAGTTGCAGATGCAGTGAATGTAATGTCAGAGAGTGTGTTTGAAGTATAAGGTATAAGTTGGGCTGCACACAAATATCAGCACACCAGATTCTGAACTCCTGACCGCTGTTACACTGTGTTTAAAGAGTATGCCCTATCATGGCATTTGAAATGTTCCTATTTTTGTTTTGGGAGTTCCCAAAAACAGTTTCACATGCATGCAAGGACAAAAAACACTTTAATTGTCTTACAATATGCATTTATTTTTACCTGATTTGCTCAACGACTCTCAAATGATTCGTTTAAGGATTCATTTTCTCAAACACCTCCTTTGCGTGACGCAAATCTGCGGTGATTGGTCAAATGACCCAGTTTATGTTAGCAAGTCGACCATAGCCCACAGCTCGGTGGTAAACACACAATCAAGTCATTATTTGCGTTAGCCCAACGCAGAAGCATATTGATAAAGCACTGCAGTAGTAGCTACACCAAGTAATAACAACGACAAACATTTGACATATTTCTAAACAATTGAAAGCGAACACGTTGCTGTTAGATGGAGACCTAGAAGCTGTGCGGAGCGTACACAACACACACAACAAAATACGTATTCCGCATGCTACAGAAAACATAACAGCAAACATTATTAATAATACTTACAGGTTGTGATTCAGGGGAGGACGAAGCTGATCCATATACACTGGGTACTGAGCCCTCCTTCAGGAACAACCGGCTTGCAAATCCACAGTTGAATTCATTTATGTTCGTGAAGGATTCGTCATTAAAATGATGAGAACACAACACGGTTCGGGATATACTGTTGTGGTATCGTTGCAAATATGAACTTTAACCACTTATCCTTCACATGCTCGTCCCTGGGCAGTAAAAACAAAGTGGCTGTACTATCTTTGCATTGTAGAACACAGCGTCTTCTCAACATTCAGCTGAAGTATTGAATGTGTTCAAGACTTCAAGTTTACACTTGCGTCTGCACGTGCAATAACTAGGCGCGGCCACTATCCTAATGTTTCGTATCTACATCACTATGAAACGGCTAATGACTCGTTTCAAAAACAATTAATTTCATAGACTCAGAGTCGACTCTCACTTTTGAAAGACAATAACTTTATATACGGTGCACTTTCAGATATAAAACTTTGCAGGATGTTTTCATTCACTTAGAGCTATATTACACACGACATGAACAATCATTTTCAAAAGTCCATGATAGGGGCTCTTTAAATTGAATGAGACCAGCTGTTTACACTGGACATGACAGACCATTGCAAGTCCATTTGTCCTTCAGGACACTGATTATAATGGGTTCTATTGTCTTTGTCCAGTCTAGACACGGTGTTATGAAGTAGCAGTGCTCGGCCGCATGTACGACCTCAAGCTTAACCACATATTCCTGTGCATGAACAACAAGGTACTGGATGCGGCAGTTTATCTTACTTTTTAGTGAAATCTTGGTTGTAGATGGTTGGAAATTGAAATCCATGGCTTAGTGTAACAAAACCAAAATAAACAGTGTTCCAACCAATCACCGACAGGGGCAGGTGTTGCTCCGACTTCGCATCCAGCCGTGCATGAGCTCAAAACCTCACAACACCCGCCTCTGTGTCGGTGATTGGTTGGAACACTTTATTTTGGTTTTGAGTGGTGGTTGTACCCATTTGTTTTTGTGTGCAGATCTCAGAGCCTAGGCTGCCTACAGAGACGCGTTTTTTTGACGGCATGCTTATGGGGCGGGCAGCTAGCGGATCATTAGGAAAGATTAAACATTTATTTTTGGGCCTGAAATCACTGATACAACCTTTAATAGTCATGTGCCTCAATGAGTAAAGTCATAACATAACGATACATTTGCAAATCATTAGCGAATGATTAAAGCAGATGACTGGAAGTTGAAGTACATGACTTCAATCCATTGTGGTAATTAACGCATCAATAAAATATGTTATGAAGGAATTAATACATTAAGACACATTTAATTAATAACAATTCATATATTACTTAATATATTAATCATTTAGAACCTTTATTAGTTACTGATGCAGTAATCATTAATTAATGGTTTAGTTCTTCATGAGTTATACATTAACACATGATTATCTGTGCATTAGTTCAGCATGAATTAATGCATATTAGTGCACCCGTATTGTAAAGTGTTACCGAATAAGCCTTGAATTTACCTCTGAAGAAGAAGAAAACGAAGATTCTACGAGTGGCTTGAACCAGCGGAGGATATCATTTCTGCAAGTAAGTATTTTATTCCTAGTTAACATGTTATTATTAGCTTATAACAATTTTACTAGGTAGACTTTTGCCAAACTATGTTACCAGACTAAAATGTGTAAAACTGAAATATGAAATATATAGGCAGAAAGTCAACCTTTCATGTCTAAATATCTAAATGTCTTACGACACGAGAGTGTTTGATGCTTTATAATATGATAGAAAAGACGATATGCGATTTAAAAGTAATATGAGTATTTACACTATAACATGATGTATTTTAGAATGTTTAGACCAGTGTTTACGGTCAAATGCTGTGTTTGTGAATATCTGCTTAAACTTATGTTTCTAATGTGCTAAATAATAATAATTTTGTTTTTAAAATGTACTCCATGAAAATACATACAAAGCATCTATGAAATCAAATTTTAAATAAATGTATAGTTTTATGTGAATGAGTCAGGATGATTTTCACATTGTTTTGAAGCAAAAACTCTAGGCTACAAGATCTAGTTCTCAAAAGTCTCGTGGACAAATATTCATTACGAGTTCCCTTTCGAAGGGAACTCAACAATACGTCATCGACGCTATGGGGAACGCCTCAGGCGTGACAGGTGTCTGAAATCAAGTATCAACTCACAGCAATCATGTTGACCGGCGACAGCCCGTGCATCATCAGCTCGAATGATGAGCGCGCAACCTGGATGTATAAAAAGGGTGCCTTGAAACCGTGACAACATCCTTTTCGTCTTCAGGGACTGTTTGTCTGTTTTTTGAGTAGTCAACAATTATGAAGCGTGCAGAGAAGGAGAGAAATACTTTCCGCAAGTGTACCGATCCGTGTCCTAGATATTTGACACCGGAGGATTCACACGATCTGTGCGTGTTCTGCCTGGGAGAAGAGCACGCGCGGGAAGCTCTCGAGGGAGCTTTCTGCGCAAACTGTGAGAGTTTTCCTATCAGAACTCTCCGCTCTCGTCTGTCCCACTTCTCGAGGGAAGTGGGCGCGGCATCTGAACCCCGCGGTTTCGGTCCCGCTCGGGCTGAGACTCAGCGGCGCTTGAGCTCGTGGGGCTCTCAGATGGAGCTGGCAGATCATCTGGAGAGGGGCGTTAACCTCGCGAATGATCTGCCAGCTGACGAGGGTGAGTTACAGGTCGATGTTGAGGAGGTTTTGTCTCTTTCTGATGGATCTGTAACTGGTTCTCTTCGGGCCGGGCAGGAGTTGGCTGCTGATGATGTCAGTATGGTTGAGACCGAACCATCTCAGCCCTCCTGCCCAGTGTACGCTGAGCTGGTGGACGTTATGGGACGCGCCACCAACAGATTGCAGCTGCAGTGGAGGCGCGTCCGGGAGGAACCGGCTCGTGGTATTTTGGACAACCGGTTCCTCCCCACCCGTAAGCCACCAGGCCGGATGAGCCTTCCATTCCTTCCCGACCTCCACTCTGAGGTCGAGAAGGCATGGAAGAACCCGTTCTCCGCGCGTCTCCATCTGCATCAGCGGGCTAGTTTCGCTGCTGTGGAGGGAGCCGCGGAGCACGGGTATGTGTCCATGCCGCCAGTAGACGAGACGTTGGCTAACTATCTCGCCTCTGGTCGGTCTTCTTCACTGGGAGCTCCGACCCTGCCATCCAGGCCGCTCAAAACAACGTTGCGCTTGAATGGCAGAGCGTACACGGCAGCAGGTCAGGCAGGTGCGGTTCTGCACACCCTCGCGGTCCTTCAGGCCTACCAGGCCGACCTGCTGCGGGACCTCGATCAGGGGGCCGGCCTGTCCCCTGACGCGGTCACAGAGCTGCGGCGCACCACGGATTTGGCCCTCCGGGCCACCAAGCAGTCAGCTGTCTCCATCGGTCGTGCGATGGCAGCTATGGTGGCCACGGAGAGGCATCTGTGGCTTAACCAGGCTGACATCGGGGAGAAAGAAAAGACCTTTCTCCTCGATTCGCCGGTTTCGCCTTCCGAGCTTTTTGGACCTTCCGTCGAGACGGTGGTCGATAAGTTCAGGGAGGTGAGGGCGCGCTCTGCGTCGTGGTCTGAGGATCACAGACAGACCCAGAGGGCCAGTGTCGCTTCCCGTGCACCCCCTCCTCCCAGCAGGGGGAGCAGGGCGCGCAGGAGGCGTTACTCCCGCGGGAGGCAGGATCTCAGGGAGGTGATCCAGAGGAAACAGTCTCAGACTAAGCATTAGTTATCACCTCTCTGGATCTTGTCTCCTAATCACCATCGCTCCCAGGCACCTCCTACATCAGGCCTGGGGCGGGGCCCATGATGAGTTTAAGAATTCTCTGATGGCCCGCTTCAGCTTGGTTGATAGGAGCACCTTCCCTTGGCTGGTGAAACAGTTGAACTTAGGTTACTGAGTTTCTGAGTCCTGGTGTGCTTCATTTCACACGCTGCAGGTTTTATGTTGAGTGAAAATGTTCTTTTTGCACAAATTACATTTTTCTCTTCTTTTTCAGAACTCGTCTCCTGTACAGAGCCGGGGAACTTGTTCGGTAAGTAGTGTTTTGTAAAAAGTGAGCCGAGCTCCCGCATACTGTGGTCATCAGGTTACAGGCCTCACCAGGCCTTCCTGGTTATGAGCTCCCACATACTGTGGTCATCAGGTTACAGGCCTCACCCGGCCTTCCTGGTTATGAGCTCCCACATACTGTGGTCGCCAGGTTACAGGCCTCACCAGGCCTTCCTGGTTATGAGCTCTGTAACGAATGTACATCAATAATAATATACATAAAATGTATTTAAGGGGGGCCGGAAGGCCAATTTAGCTCAAAAGGAATGATTCATCGATTTGCAATGAATCTTGACCAAATCACTATGGAACCGAGCAAATGACTCGTTTAGAGTTCATTTGAACGGGCCGTAATTATAACCTTGGCACAGATATAAATATCCAATCTATAGTGAAACACTATGTATTAGCAAGGTAACTTTAGATCGACAGTACAAGACATTAAATGTGCAAGCACAACACAAGGCAAATATCTTTTCAAATATAAACAAGACTTTATTGATTATCCTAAAACATAAAACTAATATCTAACACAAACACACGCACACGCATTCATACAAGTTGCAGAAAGAAAGAGAGTGAGGAAAGAATGAGTTTTAAGAGTGAGATAGTGAAATCCCAAGTTTCTATATGCACTTATAAGACATGACCTGAACGAACCATCAATCATTAATTTAACCCTTCTATCGTTTCTCAGGCAGGTTATTAGATATTACATTAATGCACCAGTTCAGTTAAGAGTCTGGAGTGTTACTTGCATGTCCTTGCGTTGCTTAGGGAATTCCCTTTTTGCGGTGCTTCGTCAAAGGGGTTTCCCGGCCGTTGCTTGGCTGGCTGTGCCTGGAGACGTCTTGGGGCGGCCAATCACGTGGCGTGTTGGCGCGGATGAATGAAGTCTTTGAAGTTGAAGCAGGCTTTGCAGTTGAAACGTTAAAACGAAACTTTGCAGCAAAACTTAACTTAGAACCGAGACTCACAACGGAAAATAAAGGAAAACTTAGGAAAGAAAGAAAGTGAGACGAGTTAGATGGCTTGAATGAGCTGTTTTAACCCCGATCTTGGTGGGTTATTTGTCTGCTGGTCTAATTTGGTCTGGTCGATGTTTAAACGTGCAAACACGCTCTTTGTTGTTTTCAGAGAGAAGCATGAACGGGAACACTCTCTTGTCTGTTGATAGAGAGAGGCGCAAACTTAATTCAACACCGAACCGAACTCAAAACCGAACTCCCTGGATAGAAGTTTTTGAACTCCCGAACGAACTGACTGTAACTCCTCGGTTCGGGTCTTTAACTGAAAAGTTGGCCCAACCTCTTTTGGAGAATTCTGACCAATGAGACAATGGCATCATTTTAGGGGGTGGATTGAGTTCCTACTCATCGTTATCTGGGATCTGCTGGGTTCCAGCACTTAGCCTAGCAGAGAACAAGAGACCACAGTTTAAACATTATAGATTATTATAATCATACAAAACATTTTACACAGATTTCAATCAAGCCATCTTTTGAATTAAGAACATGTTATCGTATACGATCCTGCTGACAGGAAGCATGACACACTTTCATTCACACACCTAATATTTATAACAATTACATGACTTAGATGTGATCTAAGCAGAATAGACACATACAGGGGTTGTAACCCAATACATAATCATGTTATGTTATATATTTTGATTACAGGTCAGTCAAGCATTGTTGGGATGATTGTATGCATTTTTATATGAAAAGTCTCTGTCTCTGTGGGTTTTTAATGGATCTCAACACTGAGGTCATTCAACGGTCTTCAAGAAGGGGGAAGTCTGTTTTACATCTCTGTCCTGCTCAGCAGTGGTGCTGCTGAGGGGGGGGTCAAAGGTGGTCAGACCCCTTGGTGGTCAGGCCTCGTTTCACCATTTCTGAGCAACTTTGTCTTGCTTGAGGATGAAACATTGACAGCGTTTTTCCTGTTTAGGCTTATCTCTGGGGCCTGCGGGGCCATAAAAGTCTTCTCTGGGGGGTTTTCTAGACAATTTGGAGCCGTCTTGTGACTTTGGAATGTGGTGTTCAGATCCGGAATGCTGAATCACATTTGAATGAATCCCATGAGAGATTAATTTGATTAATTTGTGTTTGGTTCATCCTTAAAATCTCTACAGCTCCCACATACTGTGGTCATCAGGTTACAGGCCTCACCAGGCCTTCCTGGTTATGAGCTCCCACATACTGTGGTCGCCAGGTTACAGGCCTCACCAGGCCTTCCTGGTTATGAGCTCCCACATACTGTGGTCGACAGGTTACAGGCCTTACCAGGCCTTCCTGGTTATGAGCTCCCACATACTGTGGTCATCAGGTTACAGGCCTCACCAGGCCTTCCTGGTTATGAGCTCCCACATACTGTGGTCGCCAGGTTACAGGCCTCACCAGGCCTTCCTGGTTATGAGCTCCCACATACTGTGGTCATCAGGTTACAGGCCTCACCAGGCCTTCCTGGTTATGAGCTCCCACATACTGTGGTCGCCAGGTTCCAGGCCTCACCAGGCCTTCCTGGTTATGAGCTCCCACATGTCAGGTCACAGGCCTCACCTGGCCTTCCTGAATGTGAGCTCCCCACGCATTGTGACTATCGGGTTACAGGCCTCATCCGGCCTTCCTGAATGTGAGCTCCCACATACTGTGGTCGCCAGGTTACAGGCCTCACCGGGCCTTCCTGGTTATGAGCTCCCAAATACTGGGCAGGTTACAGGCCTTACCAGCCTTCCTGATATGAGCTCCCACCTACTGTGGTCGTCAGGTTACAGGCCTCACCGGCCTTCCTGGTTATGAGCTCCCACATTCAGTGGTCACCAGGCTTCAGGCCTCCTCGGCCTTCCTGGTTATGAGTTGTCACATGTCAGGTTTTAGGCCTCACCAGGCCTTCCTGAATGTGAACTCCCACTCACTGTGGTCGCCAGGGTGTGGTTGTAAGCTTTCACATGTCAGGTTGTAGGCCTCATTAGGCCTTCCTGAATGTGAGCTCCCACACATTTTTACTATCAGGTTACAGGCCTCATATGGCCTTCCTGATTATGTTAAAACCATACTTATGGTAAGTCACACGACGGTACGTCTTGTGTACTTTCTAAAATCCATTTTCATGGTAAGGGTCATGCGCTGTATGCTTCGGTCCCTTCCTATGTGGCCCAGACCCAGGTCTTTCACCGCGGGTCCCACTCTAGATGCGTCCTGCCGTCAAAGTTTGCTACGACAGATGCCTTTTTCTGATCCAGGCCTTCCTGGATTCAGAATTACTAAGTACACGCACTTTTGTTTCATGTACTTTCTAAAATCCATATTTATGACCTTTCTGAAAGTAGCCCCCACATGATGTGGTTGTCAGGTTACAGGCCTTGTCAGGCCTTCCTGATATGAGCTCCCTCCTACTGTGGTTGTCAGGTTACAGGCCTCGCCGGCCTTCCTGGTTTTGAGCTCCCACATTCAGTGGTCACCAGGCTTCAGGCCCCCTCGGCCTTCCTGGTTATGAGTTGTCACATGTCAGGTTTCAGGCCTCACCCGGCCTTCCTGAATGTGAACTCCCACTCACTGTGGTCGCTAGGGTGTGGTTGTGAGCTTTCACATGTCAGGTTGCAGGCCTCATTAGGCCTTCCTGAATGTGAGCTCCCACACGTTTTGACTATCAGGTTACAGGCCTCATCTGGCCTTCCTGATCATGTTAAGACCATACTTATGGTAAGTCACATGATGGAACATCTTGTGTACTTCTTAAAATCCATTTTTATGGTAAGGGTCATGCGCTGTAAGTTTCGGTCCCTTTCTATGTGGCCCAGACCCAAGTCTTTCACCTCGGGTCCCACTCTAGATGTGCCCTGTCGTCAAAGTATGCTACCTGGCTTTTCCTACCCGCCTTTCTGGCTAACTTCCTCATTTTGGTTCAGGCCTTTTCTGGACTCGGAATGGCTAAGTACATGCACTTTTGTTTCATGTATTTTCTAATGTAGCCCCCACGTGGTGTGGTTGTCAGGTTACAGGCCTTATCAGGCCTTCCTGGTTATGAGCTCCCATATTCTGGGTATCAGGTTACAGGCCTTACTAGGCCTTCCTGAATATGAGCTCCCACACACGGTGGTCGCCAGGTTACAGGCCTCGCCAGGCCTTCCTGGTTATGAGCTCCCACATACTGTGGTCGCCAGGTTACAGGCCTCACCGACCTTCCTGGTTATGAGCTCCCACATGCTGTGGTCGCCAGGTTACAAGCCTCACCCGGCCTTCCTGATATGAGCTCCCACATTCTGTGGCCGCCAGGTTACAGGCCTCACCGGCCTTCCTGATATGAGCTCCCACATACTGTGGTCGCCAGGTTACAGGCCTCACCGGCCTTCCTGATATGAGCTCTCACCTTCTGTGCTCGCCAGGTTACAGGCCTCACCGGCCTTCCTGATATGAGCTCCCACATGCTGTGGTCGTCCGGTGTCAGGCCTCACCGGCCTTCCTGATATGAGCTCCCATATACTGGGTATCAGGTTGCAGGCCTTACCAGCCTTCCTGATATGAGCTCTCAAATAATGTGGTCGCCAGGTTACAGGCCTCACCCGGCCTTCCTGATAAGAGCTCCCACATACTGTGGTAGCCAGGTTACAGGCCTCACCGGCCTTCCTAGTTATGAGCTCCCACATGCTGTGTTCGTCAGGTTCAGGCCTCACCGGCCTTCCGGAAATGAGCTCTCATTTTCCGGAGCTCCCCACATAGGGGGTAATCAGGTCTTTGGCCTCAGCAGACTTTCCTGGTTTTGATCCCTCTCTTACTTAGAACGAGCACTGGGTAGACCCATGGATTGAGTGGACGACTTCTGTCGTTTCTTGAGGTTGAGTTACACTCTCCAGGTGGTCCTGTCTCTGTGATCCGGAACTAAATGGTTTCTGCCAGCTTTGCAGGCCTTCAGTTTTGGATGCCTTTTCCAAGGCAGTTTCCAGAGGCTCTGTCTCGGACAGACAGGCAATGGCCAGACTGTGCGTCTTAGTATAGATCACCAGGCCAGCCTGGTGGCATGTCAGGCATGACGCATGTCTCCTGAATAGTGACTGGCTGGGAGTTCCTTGAGTCCCCTAGCCACACTCCCTAGAAGGGACCCCTTCTATTTGGAAGTGGTGGTCCTAAGCCTTTGAGCTGGCCCAGATTTACCTCCCATGAACTATGTTCTGGCAGTTTTCTCGGTTCATTAGCTTGGGCTATGACCGGTAGGGAGTGCTGTCACTGACAGCCCAACGTGACCTAGGGTGAGTGGTTTTTCTGTCCTTTGTATTTCTGGTTCTGACAGTTGTCACTGCCATTGGGCATGCACTCCCCTCAGTATGGCGGCGTGGGTATTTCGTTCCCCATAGCGTCGATGACGTATTGTTGAGTTCCCTTCGAAAGGGAACGTCTCAGGTTACAACTGTAACCTATGTTCCCTGAGAACAGGGAACGAGACAATACGTCTCCCTGCCATACCTCGGGGCCTGCCTGCAACAGTCCCTGAAGACGATAGGATGTTGTCACGGTTTCAAGGCACCCTTTTTATACATCCAGGTTGCGCGCTCATCATTCGAGCTGATGATGCACGGGCTGTCGCCGGTCAACATGATTGCTGTGAGTTGATACTTGATTTCAGACACCTGTCACGCCTGAGGCGTTCCCCATAGCGTCGATGACGTATTGTCTCGTTCCCTGTTCTCAGGGAACATAGGTTACAGTTGTAACCTGAGACGTTTTATGGCCTTATTTCAGTGACTTAAATATACTTTTTCACTAACCACGCAAAAACGTGCATACATGCTGCTCAGATTATTGAAGGGTGTGCTCAATACAGTGTTATCAGACACAATAAGCACAATAAGCACAAATGTCAGGGCATGTAAAAAAAAAACACCTCATACCCCAGAGGGTTAATAGTAAACTAATAGTATTTTTTATGATTCTTCTTCTTGAATTCCTGTTCAACCTCCTGTTTCAGAGTTCCTGTTGGCATATGGAGAAGATCTACCCGTATACGCTGTCTAAACCAATGAAACAATGTAATGGTCTTATGTGGTAATTGATTCAATATTCGAGGAACAAATGTAAGCTTTGTGACATGATGAAAAGTTAATGTATGATCATTTGCAGACTACATTGAGCTTAATGAGAGTCATCATGATGCTTAGAAATGTGTTGAGCAGTTATTTAACCTCTTTTCTCATATTTGTTCTAAATATTTTGAACTGACCTAAAGAACCAGTCTAATGCACTGCACAATCTTTTTTCTTTCCAGTACAAACTGGTATCCAATAGACCAGAAAAGGATTGTTTTTAATCAATAATACTCAATCCTGTTGTCTCATCGTTTCAAATTAACTTCAATCCTTGTCTTTCCTGGAAGATGGTTGACTGAGTGTGTGTCTGAATCAACATGTGGTTCATATTGCACTCATAACATGGACGGCTTGATTTAGCCAAAACTATTCAAAGCCTAAAACCGCAACAGTGAACACTCCAGGGATCACAAAGATAAGGGGATGAAATCAGGCACAAATACACAAGGAATCATGCATACAAGCACATATACTGTTTTTTTTAAATCACTCACAAGGGCTGTTTTGATCCTTAAAGAGGCCTTTACAAACTGCCAACTCAGCATTTTATGACTGATCTAATGTGGAGCACAAAATGAGTCATGCTTCCTGATTAATGTTTTTAACAAGCAAGACTCTTAGGTCGAATGGTCACAGGATGAGAGGGACAGAACAAAAAAAGAAAGAGAAAACAGACAGAGACCCAAACCGCTGCACTTCATTATCTCCAGCAGTTCAACAGTTATTTTTCACAATAAACGTGTCAAGTGACGCACATCCAGTAATATGTGATTTAACACATTTCCTCAAACCCAAAGCACACCCAAACACATGGATCTGATGAACTTCTCCCTCTTTCTCAATCTCAACTCTATTGTTTTGATGCAGTATTTTGACTTCAACTTTAGCTCACCAAGAGGGGATCCTATAAGCTGACGCACTGTCCTCTATGGAGCTTTTGGTTTGACCATTCGTGAACTTTGCAGTACGCTTTGAAAGGACATGTTCACACAGCATCCGTGGTTTAAATGGTCCATGCATCTGTGTCAGCCCTTAAGAACAGAGAAACATTTTGAGCCAATGTTGAATAGTCTTTTCCACTGAATGTTATTACATTGGTTACACTAAAACAGTTCAAGCATTTAAACAAGGGATATACAAAATTGTATGGCAAAGCAAACAATTCTTTAAAACTTCCTTTCCCATGTCTTGTTTGCACCCCATAGCAAACTGCACAAACGGCAACCATATTACCTATAAAAATAATTTAGCATCCTACAGTAACAGCCTGGCTTCTATATTATAAAGTTAATGGTGAAACTTCATGTGTTGCTATGACTCCATGACATGTACTGGATTCAGTTCCTCTAGTGATTTGTTTTACACTCCATCTGAAGGAATGGTCTCACGTCTATATAAACTAACAAACCTCTGTGTTGTCTCAATCAGAGATGATCACAAAGCCTTAACGTAGGGAGCAGGAAAAATACTTCATGTTTTTTTCTGTGTTCAGCTGTATTCGGTCCCATTGCAGTGGAAACCAGATGCTTAAGCTGTAGCTTTAAATTTGTTTATTCTGTACGTTTGGCTAAAGGATGCAAACAGACAGCATGAGAGAAAACAGATCCAAAAGTGCGCAAAAAATCCCTGAAGTCTTTTTCAAAACAGAAAGACTGGGGAACAGGGTGTTGGGGAAACACAGTATATTTTATTTATTTTTTTAATCTAGATGGAGCATCCATGTTTTAACGACATGCCTACATTACTGTTTAAAAGTCAGCAAGATTTTTTTTTAAGAAATTAAAACTTTAATTCAGCAAGGATGCAATAAATTGATCAAAAGTGACAAACAACATTTATAATAATATTAAAATAAATTATGTTCTTTCTTTCTATTAATCAAAGAATCCTGAAAAATGTATTATGGTTTCTACAAAAATTCTAAGTAGTTTACTTAAAGGTGGGGTAAGTGATTTGCATAACGGCCGGATTTTGAAAATACTCAACTCAAATGGTCCTACCTTCTTTCCAGGGACGTGCGGTCAGGGTAGGCAGGGTAGGCAGTGCCTCACCAAAGGAAATGTTGACATTACATTTATTAATTTCAAGAGCTTTATTAATTCACCACATTATTAATTGCATTTTTTTTATTCCAAATATTAATTTTTGTAACAAAAAAAATCAGGAATACTCATATAATACTCCTTTTGCCATAGTTTATTACTTTTTGCTAAACGCACCTTATTCGGGAAATTCAAGACCATGGCCATTGAGGCAGAGGTTCGCAGTGCCTCTTTGGTCCATAGAACGTAGTTTACGGAGATTTGCGCATGCGCAGTCAGTTCTCATGCTGTCTTGAATGATCAACATTGAGGCAGAGACCGAGACTGCTTCATATCACGTGATCCACTCGCTCTCACTTAATCCGCGATTCTGACTTTGCTCTGTATGCAGGCAGCGATGTGATGATGCCTGATATTAACTTGGGTTGCTAAATTACCTGAATGAATATACAGTGGCTTAACTTTGTTTTAAAAAGTGGGTGGGACAGGTGTGTGTGTGCGCGTGCGTATGTGTGTATAAATGAATGAATCACGTGAATAAATATATAGATTCGACAACGTATTGTGTGTCCTTTAATGGTCCAGTGGTAGAACTTTTGCCGAGCATGTCAGAGGGTCTGGGTTCTAATCCGCAATCGAATAGGTTTATTTTTATTTTTATCAAAACCGAATATGTTCATCAGTGGTTGTATTTTATTAAGCAGGGACACGTTTGTGTGCATTTTTGTTTTGTGATTTCACCGGAATGAACAAAGAGAGTCTCCGAAACGGATTGAAGCGCACGTGCATGTGAAGACTGCGTGAGCCACGAGATACACTGTAACCGCGCCACCGATTGCAGCGGCAAATTACGCCCCTGTGAATATGCCACATTGATAGGTCACAGCCTACCCATGACAAGACTTCACCGCACGTTACTGCTTCTTTCCTCCAACGCTGGCCCTGATTCGCGTGAGGGGGAGGGGGGTATGGTACAACCGTTTGATTGACGGACTTACTGTCCAATGATTCTAGGTGGTCTTGGAAATGATTGGCTGGAGTTTTTCGAGTCCTGCCCGTTCCACAGATGATTAAATTGCTTAATTTTCATTTCAGTGCTTCTAACTCAGTGGGTAAGTGGGTTATGAATAGGATTTCAAGTGATTTTGAAAAAAATGGACAAAAAAGAGAATCACATACCCCACCTTTAAACTGTTTTCAACATTGATAATAATAAGATATAAGAACCAAATCCATAAGTGTAATGATATGTCACAGTATTAAAAACATTTTTTACAGTGTTTTTGATCAAATAAATGTGAAGAAAAAAAACAAAAGAAAAAAAATCATACAAACCCCAAACATGTTTTTGAAAGGTAGCCTAGTCTATATATAATTGAAAGTGGCTACCTTTTAAATTATTTAAATTATTTTTGGTAAACTTTGTTGCAGTCTTTGAACTTTTGATTTGATGATGGAGAGTGATAGAAAAAAAGTTGCTGTATTTTATAGTAGATGCTCATTTATGAAATACTAACATGGTTTACATACAGCCTACCTAAAAATAAAATGATCAATAAATAAAAATAGTGTGAAATACCTATTCATTTCAAATCTATTGTGTGCCATCTAGGATGCAACCACATAATGTTACAGTAAAACATTGTATACTATTAATTAACACTAGGGATGTCAACGATTAATCGACGATCGATTCATTGTCGATAATACATTTAATCGATAAAACTGATGAAATCGATCATCGATTAAGCATGCGCGTGCGTGTGCGTGTTCATGCGCGCGTGCTGCTCAACCGCGAAACATGTAAGCGAGTTATGTTTGGGACTATTTTACACCTTCATCGTAACAATAAGTTGGCGTGTGCCTTCGCAGCCTTTTTTGTGCAAATGTAAGTTGTAATAGTATATTTTGTGTACGCCTATCTATATCTGCTTTATCTCATATTGGATGTAACTTATTTGGTTAAGAATCTTTAGCGTGCGCTGCTCAAACGGCAATGCACGACTAATAATGACTATTGGGACTGTCATATTACATAACATTATAAAGAAAACAATATTGTAATAAAACATTGTGAATTATTTGGGTTTTAGTTGCCGTGTCGCGTTGTTCCAGGAAGAGCGCGTCCACAACATGAGTCATTCTGAATGGCACGTAATTAGTTAAAGTTCACTTGTGCATTCATGTCATTTTGTGCAGATATAAATTGTAATATTATGTTTATTTTGTATATATCTGATTAATCTCATATAGGATTCGTTTATTTGAGTTAAATAACGCGCTAGCAAAGTATGGAAGGCATTTTCTGCCAAAATTAAATAAATAAATTCAATGCTAAAAATGAAAATAAAACCAGTTTAACCATTTCATTACAGAAAACTGTAGGCACAATATGTGACAAAATTGATAAATGAAATTAAATGATTTCATTTTCATTTTCAAGGTGACAGTGCCTGTCAAATTGAAAAATAAATGCAATTGGTGATTTCACGTTTCATTTTCACTACAATCTCGAGGCAAGACTGCCAATATTAAAGTGAAAAGGCAAACGTGAAAAGAAACTGCAAATACAGATTTTACAAAGCTTTTTATTATAACACTCACGCAATAATAGTGACAAAATTCAAATTCAAATGCAAAGTTTAGTTGTCATTTTATTTCACAGTTTTAGTTTTCGTTTTCATTTTCAAAGACAATCTGTATGCAATTATGTTAATGAGTGGGTGGGGTTTAATTACGCTGTTATGTGGAGAGGAGCGAAAATGGCGGTTATGACCAGTATAGTGACAGAATTAAACCAGCTAGCAGACATTTCAGATGATGATGACTTCATTTTGCTTCGAGTTCAATCTATTTTAGATACACGTGGACACTTTGCAGCCGTTACAAACTCCGATGTCGATCATCGAGTTGTAAATAATCTAGGTGAGGTTGTGCAGTGCCTTCAGGCAGCAAAACTTCCGGAGTTGAGTAAAGTTGGCAATAAATTCACAGATTCGAACTTCCCGGGTCAATAACTCGTGAGATAATTGTTGTTACTACACAAATAACACCTTTATGGAAGGCGTGTCTGTAGACCGTTACTTGAATAAGCCCCACCCACTCATTAACATATAATTCGCATACAGGTTGTCTTTGAAAATGAAAACGAAAACTAAAACTGTGAAATAAAAGAGGAAATAAAATGACAACTAAACTTTACATTTGAATTTGAATTTTGTCACTATTATTGCGTGAGTGTTAATAAAAAGCTTTGTAAAAACTGTGCAGGTTCTTTTCACGTTTGCCTTTTTACTTTAATATTGGCAGTCTTGCCTCGAGATTGTAGTGAAAATTAAACGTGAAATCACCAATTGCATTTTATTTTTCAATTTGACAGGGATGATGCACTGTCACCTTGAAAATGAAAATGAAATCATTTAATTTCATTATCAATTTTGTCACATATTGTGCGTACAGTTTTCTGTAATGAAATGGTTAAACTGGTTTTATTTTTCATTTTGTCACGTTATGTAGTCGTTTTATTTGATTATTAAATAATTAATTTAATTATCAATCACATCGAAACATTTTACAATCATACTAGCCCTTTATTTAGATTAAAAAACATTCTCATTAATTTGGTGAGGAACATAAAGTTTTGAGCAGCATTTGCAGACCCTGTCCTGCTGTTGGCCATATGCCACTGCAGCGCCGCATATTGCAGTATACATATAGGCTAACGATTAATCGATTAATTGATCGTTAATTTGAACGACGATCGATCATGGGAATTTGTGAAAATTGACATCCCTAATTAACACACTTTTCACTCGACTGCAAAACAATCAAGAATTAATCAGTAGCTGTATACAGGGTTTTGAGCATGCTTAGGGTAAAGGTGAAAAACTAACTTTACTGAATGCCACATGGCTGAAACACACACACACACACACACACACACACACACACACACACACACACACACACACATGCTCAGATTCACAGAAAGCATCAACACATGTCTGTCATGATGAGTTTAGAGGAAATAGTATAAAGTCTACACAATCAGTCCTTTTGACCAAGTGGAGACAGACACACACACACATAATTTATAATCACTTTATAAAGTTTTTCTTACTGTGGTGCCTTGATATTATCAGAACTACATTTATAAACTGGATTCTTTACTTTTTCTGTCATGTTTTCTTTGCTGTGGCTTCATGTGCTCTTAATCAAATACGTTTGGCCAGAAAGTCTCTTTACTGTGATGGAGTCATCCACACAGAATTCACCCCTAATTGATTCAGTGTGTTTGTGCCTGAATGATGTAAGTATGGTAAAGCATGCTTGTGTAATGAATGCAAGCAACTTTTAATCATTATTATCATTTGTTTAGTATGGTAATTATTCATTTTGTATTTGTTTACTTTATTTTTAAGTCTCATTTACACAGACAGTTATTTTATTGTTGGAGGTTTTTGGGTCGCTGAACTGTTGGACAATGGTTGCCCAAACATTATTGCTGGGTTCTATAACTGGCTAAAGAGATCATGACATGAGATATCAAATTTGCCTTAATCTTTTAACATGTAAGAGCTATTTGTGCCATTAAAACATCCTGCAAGTTTCATATTTTAAATCATTATAAACAAAGTATTTATTTAATCAAGCTCCATAAATGGCTTGTTTTGATATTGCGGGATCTGTGACGTCACACGGCAAATAAATAAATTTGAATATGACTGCCTCCAGAGCAAGACATCAACGAAATTAAGCGTATGTCAGTTCTGGCAGGTCACGTTAGTCAAGCTGGCAGCAGCTGACTCTCAGCTGATCCACGTCTACCTATAGGAATACGACGCCTATCACCGTATATATATAAGCTCCTTCAGTATTATCAGCGATATCACGTTCTCAGGAGCAAATTACCCTCCTCCATCCCCAGCTCCTCTCGTGAGGTCACTATGGCATTCTGATTCCCCTTGAATCAGAATAAATACTCGAAATATGTTGTACTTTAAAATCTTGAATTAATGATATCTGCAATACATTCATGTGGTTCTGTTCTGTTTACCCCAAGAGGGGTTATTGCTGCTCTCCCTGCTCTTATCATGCTACACTCTTAGGAAAAAGGGTTCATTGAGGTTCTGTATAGAACCATAGGGTTCTTTACTCAACTCCAAAGAACCTTTTATACTAAAAAGGTTCTATAATGATTTCTTTTGGCACAAAGGTTCTTTATAGGTTATTATTCATTCATATATTACATTATTCTGCAACATTTTGTAGTTGTAATTAAATTATTGTTTATTAAACTGTTGTAGTAATTTAATATCACATTTTAATCATGCTGATTTTTGGAGGAGAAAAACCGAAATGGCACTCTTCGTGTGATATTGATTAACTACAGAAAATGATTTAAATATATACATTTTCTAACCCCCATATCTTGAATTTTAAGATCATTCACATGCATTCATAAATACATTTTAGTATTGGGTCTTGATGTTTGTCAATAATATGAAATATTTAATCCGGAAAGGACAAAACAAATGAAAATTAATGAACCCCTAAAAGGTTCCATATAGAACCTTTTTATTGAACCCTTAAAAAGGGTTCTGTATAGAACCTTTTAGAACGTTTTAAGGTTCTTTATAGAACCTTTTCTTCTAAGAGTGTAGGCTGCATGAATGCGCAGGGAGTATGGGGGGCTAATGAACATATCAGCATCTTTATTTTTAACAACTTAAATAAACTTGAAAAAATCATTAATTCTTATGTTCTTGTCACTTGGGTAAGCATCTCTGTTATTTTTATTGCTCTTGGGGTATCTTTTGACATATTCTCTCGTCTTGCTAAGATTTGCTGCAAAGTTGGTTGCCGAGTGCTACTGCTGGTGGCAAATTCGCCGTGCTCACTTTTGTGTTTCAATTTCAGATGTTTCATCAAGTTACTTGTATTATTTGTACTGGCTTTTGTACCTCCTCTCGATATTAATGCAGAACAAAGCGTGTAGATTGCCATGCGTGGGTCGTCATCATTGATTTTGAAATATTTCCACACTGCTGAGGCTGACATTGTGTCTGCTGCGGCTGGTGTCTCTGTGTGCACTGGAACTTTCTGTCAGTTACTTCACGTGAGGTATCGGTCTTTGGTATCGGGGTATTTTTACGAGTACAAGTACATGAGCTTGGTATCGGGCCCGATACCGATACTGGTATCGGTGCATCCCTAGTTTCTGACATACTCCACTCACTTCAATCTGCCAACAAGAGGACAAATGAAAGAGTAAATGGAAGCATAAAGGACCGTTTGGTTTAAACATCTCATTTGCTCATTTCTGTTGGGACTTTAGAAGGATACCAACATCAAGAACAAGTGGTTGATATGTCTAATTTCATCATTGATCGTTTTGGAGGATTATAGGTTTGTTCTGAAAATTTTACTACAGATTGTTTTATAAATGAGGCACAGTGTAGACTTTGGAAAGAAACTTTTGTTGACAGACGAAGCAGTCTTGGAACAGCAGCTACATCGCAAACCTTAAGTAAACAATTCCATAATGCTTTGTCTGTAAATGACGGTTTTAAATGGATGTTTTCAAGATGCTTAGCTCACATGCAATTGTGAGTGGGCGTTGATACTGTTTCCTATGCAATGACGTTAGACAATCATAACAGTGGCCATTTACTCACAAGCCTGGAAAGGGTACGTTTACACAACAATGATCCCCGTTAACACGTATATGCGGAAACGACTAATAACGCTGTATTATGCATGCCAAAGAAGTAGTTAGCGATGTCACTTTGTAAAGAAAGAATACACGCCATTCTTTTACTGTGCACTCGAGCCGAACGGATGCCTACACACAAATGACATAATCTATCATTATTACATTCATATTTTCACTGAATGTTCATAGGATGTTATTCTTGATAATACATTACTACATTATTACTTCTGGGTATATTTCATTTTCACAAAGCCAGACACATTACCTGTAATCCAAATTTTAGAATGTTCTCCTCTGATATAAAGTCTCTTTTTACTTCCTTTAAGAAAATGTCAACTAACCAACTCCTCTCTTAACACAATAAATTTAACCAAACCAAACATGAGCTAAATTGTTTTTTTTAACTAAAAAAAAAAATATATACAAAACATGAGCTAAACATCCTATAAAAACCACACAATAACACAAGAGCAACAGCTACCAAAGCACAACCACAGATGTCTTATAAATTCTTTATCCCTTACACATTTATGAGTTAGTGTGCAAGTCAAAAGACTCAACTGAATTATTATTATTTTTTACAGCTGTTGAACTAATTAAAAAAACACCTGTAAACAAAACTGTAAAAGACCCATAAACACAACATGTTATGAATGTTTTATATGCACACATACATACCCCTTGATCCAATGCCCAACTGCATGTTACATAGGCTACTTGATGTTTTGTTTGGTCTGACTTGAATGGGCATTAAAAGCTAAAAATGGTGAAATCATGCACTATGAAAAAAATAAAAAAAATAAAACATCTTTGAGCTATTACTGTAACAAAAATAGCTTACCATCTACAAGTGTTATCCTATGTTTTTAAAGTGTTGTATGAAGACTTATTTTGTAAATATGCCTAAGTATTTACAATACTTGTAAAAAGTATTTGTTTTTTAACTGTTTACAAGAGCCATAAACCACACAACTCTGATGCCAGCCTAATAAAACCTTATTGGGCAGCTTTCTTGACATTGTTAAGCAGAGGTGGGGACAAGTCACACATGGTCAAGTCTAAGCAAGTCTCAAGTCTTAACCATCAAGTCTCGAGTCAAGTCTCAAGTCACAGTTCAGATAAATCAAGCAAGTCAAGTCAAGTCAAGTCAAGGGTTCACCCTAAGCAAGTCAAGTCGAGTCGAGTCCTAAGTTTCAAGTCAAGTCAAGTAAAGTCAAGTCACAGTACTAAAATAAATAGGAGGTAATTTTCCTTTCAATATTTTGTTTTGCACAGAAAAGATGAACTTGTATACATATATTATGTATATTAATCATTATACATTTGCTATATACGAATCATATGCATATCTGGGCTACATTAATATCTGAAAATAAA
The DNA here is from genome assembly GCA_031834385.1 of Semotilus atromaculatus. Taxonomy (NCBI): domain Eukaryota; kingdom Metazoa; phylum Chordata; class Actinopteri; order Cypriniformes; family Leuciscidae; genus Semotilus; species Semotilus atromaculatus. The sequence continues at coordinate 14,762,534 of JAULUF010000035.1, read as the reverse complement.
ATAAAATTGTGTTGTTTACACAAAACGTTTAGAGTCTAAGATGTATCGAGTCGTGTATGATCCAATCTGTCTAATGCAGTGTATCTTGGATTTGAGATATTCATCATATCTGCAAGGATAAAAATATAAATAATAGTAATCAGGGAAAACTGTAAACATTAACATTAACTGTAAACATTAAAAAATATATATTTTCGTATGCACAAACATTCTTTAAAATTTTGAAATACTGTAGGCCTATTTAAGGAAAATCAATTGTAAATGTAAATTAATTTAAGTGATGATAATTTACTGATATAGGCTATGCACGTAAAGTTTTGGTTCCAGCAGTCACACATTTAGGATATCTAAGTCCACTAAAGGAGGGAGGGCGTTCTCACATTTAGCTCCTAAACTCTGGAATAGCCTTCCTGATATTGTTCGAGGCTCAGACTCGCTGTCCCATTTTAAAACCAGATTAAAGACGCATCTCTTTAACCAAGCATTCACATAATGCTTACCTTTATACTACTGCCGAATCAGATCGAATGCATTAATATTATGAACATCAGCTACGCTAATTATTTCTCATCTGCCTTTCTGCTGTTGCGTCCCGAGGTAAATAGCGTTCGTCAGCTCCAGTTTGTATCCAGCCTCTCACGGAGACTTCGGATGATCCAACACCTGTGATGAGACGACTAAACGCCTGTGGAGAGACGACTCGACGCCTGTGAAGAGACGACTCAACGCCGGCGATATATTATGCCCTAATTTAATACATGATGAACTAACTGTATTTTCTATGTACATTTTTAATGCACTTTCTGTAAAGCTGCTTTGAAACAATGTGTATTGTGAAAAGCGCTATACAAATAAATTTGAATTGAATTGAATTGAACATTTTCATATGTTTTTTACATAGACACAGAAATGTAAATACATGTAAGTTACTGATAGAATGTAAAACTTAAGCATGTATAAGGGCTAATAACCTTATAAACTAATTATTGTGACTGAAAAACGGCCTAATATTACGCTGTAATTATTCTTGTCTGTATGACCAAAAAAAAAATAAAACTCTTAGAAAGGTGCTAGTGATCACATCGGCGCCTCCATGTTAGCCTGTCATGCAGTAACGTTATGGTATAAGCGCAATGCTTTTTAGTTTCCACACGCAGTCCCACAAACACTTGAAAATGCGCACATTTAATACAGACATATAGAGCGGCCCGCTCATTTTAAGGTGCCCATCAACATTATAATTCAGGCTACGCCACAGTTATAGTCAAATTCCCCAATACATCTATTTACGAGATGTATCTGATAATGGTCACATTTCTAATAAGAAAAAAACATAATATGTAACCAAGGCCAAATTATGACAAACAGAAAAGATTAATTCATCATTAGTAGCCTAATTGTTATAGATCATCTCAGTGAAACTTACTGATGACTTTCTTACCTTTCCTTGTGGCTTTTGAAATGTCGAATGAAATTTGATGTTGTCGTGTCGGATATTCTTGCGTTGCATATTTTGCATCTGTCAAATCTTTTTTTATTGGCGCACGGTCCAGTTCAAAGTCCATATAGCCAAACGAGACTATTTGCGGAGCTCAACTACTGTCTGTTTGGCGCGGTTTGAATTGAGCAGCGAAAGGCAGACGCCGATTAGTGGTGCTGACGTCACAATAATATTTTTTTTTAAAGAATTTTATTGCTGTTTGTTTATTATAAGTTCAAGTCATTGTCGAGTCTTCCACTTCAAGTCAAGTCAAGTCAAGTCTCAAGTCATTTGTTCTCAAGTCAAAGTCAAGTCATTTTCATACTTAATCAAGCAAGTCGCAAGTCCTGAAAATTGTGAGTCAGACTCGAGTCAAGTCATGTGACTCGAGTCCCCCACCTCTGTTGTTAAGCCAACTTTATGCCAGTATTTCACTGGGAATTGCTTATCGTTAAACTTTTCGCGTTACGTTCATATTCTGAATCCGCTAGCCTGTTCCCTTATAGTAGGCCAGATACAGCCCCAATAAGGTGCGAGTTTGGTCTTTTATATCACTGTGATTGCGTTGTTATTCCATTCCATTAAATTCCAAAAATCTTCTCCTTGAGGACGATATTTCACGACGGTCTGGTGGTGACATGGGGTGTTTCTCAAAACCAAGAATGCAAAGAACGGACTTGTGTTCTTGGGGAGAACGCTCTTGCTAGTTGTTCTTGGAAGAATGAACTTACAAGGTGACGAGCACACAGAACGCTGCTGACAGTTTGAGACGATGTGTTCTTGCGGGTATTGCGCAATACCCTCATACAGACGCCGTCTACAGAACCCAAACATTTACGACTCACCATACATATTTTCGTAAAAATGCCAATATTTAAAATCTTTACAGTTGATTTCTCGCATAAAATGTTCTCAGAAGTGAATTTAGTGATGAAATAGCATACGAAATTGTATATTTAAGGCAACAATCAAACGAAATATGCTTCAACTAAAACTAAATATTTTATAAAACACCACTCTGCCTCTTTTCATAAAAAAATAAATAAAAATCTTAAACATATTAGCCTAAATGGCCACACAATTGTGGTTCAGGCAACGTGTACATTAATTATCTTCCCTGCATATTTATGACAACATGAAATATTAAAACACAAACTTTATTTCATTTTAAAAATATGAAACATTCTTGTCAAAGAGAGACAGGGTTGTGTCATTTTATTTTACATATAGTGAAGAGAATGTTAATAAATATAAAACATACACTCACCGGCCACTTTATTAGGTACACCTGTCCAACTGCTCCTTAACACTTAATTTCTAAGCAGCCAATCACATGGCGGCAACTCAGTGCATTTAGGCATGTAGACATGGTCAAGACAATTTCCTGCAGTTCAAACCGAGCATCAGTATGGGGAAGAAAGGTGATTTGAGTGACTTTGAACGTGGCATGATTGTTGGTGCCAGAAGGGCTGGTCTGAGTATTTCAGAAACTGCTAATCTACTGGGATTTTCACGCACAACCATCTCTAGGGTTTACAGAGAATGGTCCGAAAAAGAAAAAACATCCAGTGAGCGGCAGTTCTGTGGGCGGAAATGCCTTGTTGATGCCAGAGGTCAGAGGAGAATGGCCAGACTGGTTCGAGCTGATAGAAGGGCAACAGTGACTCAAATAACCACCCGTTACAACCAAGGTGGGCAGAAGAGCATCTCTGAACGCACAGTACGTCGAACTTTGAGGCAGATGGGCTACAGCAGCAGAAGACCACACCGGGTGCCACTCCTTTCAGCTAAGAACAGGAAACTGAGGCTACAATTTGCACAAGCTCATCGAAATTGGACAATAGAAGATTGGAAAAACGTTGCCTGGTCTGATGAGTCTCGATTTCTGCTGCGACATTCGGATGGTAGGGTCAGAATTTGGCGTCTACAACATGAAAGCATGGATCCATCCTGCCTTGTACCAACGGTTCAGGCTGGTGGTGGTGGTGTCATGGTGTGGGGAATATTTTCTTGGCACTCTTTGGGCCCCTTGGTACCAATTGAGCATCGTTGCAACGCCACAGCCTACCTGAGTATTGTTGCTGACCATGTCCATCCCTTTATGACCACAATGTACCCAACTTCTGATGGCTACTTTCAGCAGGATAATGCGCCATGTCATAAAGCTGGAATCATCTCAGACTGGTTTCTTGAACATGACAATGAGTTCGCTGTACTCAAATGGCCTCCACAGTCACCAGATCTCAATCCAATAGAGCATCTTTGGGATGTGGTGGAACGGGAGATTCGCATCATGGATGTTCAGCCGACAAATCTGCGGCAACTGTGTGATGCCATCATGTCAATATGGACCAAACTCCCTGAGGAATGCTTCCAGCACCTTGTTGAATCTATGCCACGAAGAATTGAGGCAGTTCTGAAGGCAAAAGGGGGTCCAACCCGTTACTAGCATGGGGTACCTAATAAAGTGGCTGGTGAGTGTATATCTAGTAGGCTATATAAAATAAAATTACACAACCCTGTCTCTTTTTGTTAAATGTCATTTTTTACTGATCAATAATTTCCAGTATAAAGGTATAAGTAAGAAGCTAACTTACAATGAGAAATTAAGCAAACAATTAGGATACAAAGTTAAAGTTAAATAGCCTAAATATATAAAGTTATGAAACTTCACTTTGCCCTCAGCCAAAACGATTTGCCATGGAACAAAGATAGATGAATGAGTGAGACCAAAGATCGACACAAGACGAATATACGTCATGTTTATCCACTAGACTAGAGACACCAGACCAGCGGCACACGCCAGAAGCACTAGCCGAGGAAAAGCTGTTCCAGTCGGGGTTAATGAGCGCTGAACACCCGGTGCTCGCCTGGATCTTGCAGCTCCGAAAGCGTCAGATAAATTTTTCAAATAGGCGCTATCTTTATAAACAAACCACAGATTTGAGCTTTAAACAACTACATTCTCGCCTGAAACACTCTTAAAATTACATTTCATGACACAATAACAGTAGTATTTTAATATTACTCGGGTTTTCTCCTCTGGTATTGACGCTTGCTGGTTGGTGCGAGATGCATTCTGGGATATATGGCTGTCTCAAGTCCGCACAAGCAAGGGGGTAATCCATCGACCGGAAGTTGAAGCCTCGCGGGAGCCGCCATCTTGTAGCAGAACTTCACTTGCGTTAGCATTCCCATTGACTCCCATTCATTTTCGCGTCACTTTGACAGCGAATAACTTTACATCTGAGGCGTTTAAAGACTCCATTTGTCCATTATTTATTTCTAAAGAAACACGACAATGTATAAAGGGCTCCATTACCTTCTATGTTACATTATGGCCCCATAGAAACAGTTTTTGTAAAAATAGGCTAACGATTGCGTCATAACCACTCGACGCTCTGTCGCACAGTAGAGAAATTACCGTACAGACAGTAGCAGAAGCTCACAGGCAATCAATGCATTAACTTAATATGGCGTACTGGCGTTACATTTTAAAATAAATACTATACAAATTACTTACTCCTGCTCACTCACGCCAAAGAACTCTTTGCTCAAGCTCGCCGTCTCTGCAAGATCAACGTTGGCAGTTTTCACGCACAGCTACTAGAATATTTACATCTGTCAGACAGGGTGCTCACGTCATCAAGCTAAGTTTGAGTCGGTTTGAGTCTGCGCGTCAGGAACGGAAGTGCAAAAAAATCGCTAAAAATGGGCTTCAACTGTCTCAACTGAGTTCCAATGAGATGGCTCTGTCCACTTCTTATACTGTCTATGCGCACAAGTCACCTCTCGATGCATCCTCTGTAAAAGGGGCGGATCAAGAACACATCCGGGGATTTGAACTGGACTTGGCTAGATGTGAACTTTGAATTGGGACAGTACTTGGGCAGCGACTGATGACGTTTCACAAGTCCACAAGAACACAAGTACAGACAAGAACGCATATTGAGAAACGGCCATGGTGTCCTGCCAGAAACGCTAACGCTCTCATCCCAAGGCGTAATATAATGACGCTTTTGCCAAAGCGTCTATATCGAACGCGCATGGCACCCTTTAGCGTCAATATGAGACGCCGATATATATGGGTCAGAAGGCGCCTCCTAGCTGTCTAACCCTAACCCTACACCATACCTAAACCTACCCATCTCTCTGCGTGTTATATTGACACTAAAGGGTTCCATGGGCGTTGGATTTAGACATTTTGTCAAAGTGTCAGAATATGACGCCTTGGGATGAGGATGCGTTGTTCATTTTTTGTGCCTTCTCCAAACTTTTTTAGCCTGGTTAAAACCAGACCATTCTCAGTTGTAACTGAGTTAGGGTCTGGCAAAGCGTCATAGAGAACCTATTTCCAGAGGGGCGTCACCAACGGACGTCGCTCAAATGCCTCTGGATAGACCTAAACCAATCAGAGCGATGAAGGAGATGACGTATGCGGAGAAACATCTCCCGAGTGTTGTTCTTTCCGAGTGTTGTTCTTAAAAAAAAAAAAAAATCCCTTCCCCTTGTCTGATTTTTACTACTCTGAGCAATGCCTGAACTTTGTATTTTGAACACTTCTTGTGTTGTTCTTTGAGTCTTCCCGATGACTCGCTTCCTTTAGTCCTCAGTTGTAAGTCGCTTTGGATAAAAGCGTCTGCTAAATGACTAAATGTAAATGTTGTTTGCTCCGGTTTTAATGGAACACTCCATAGTTTTTTCATAATTATTAAACTGTGTTATTCCCTTAACTAAGACGAGTTGATGCATACCTCTCTCGTCTCAGTGCACTCAATCGCTCTGGCGCGCCGCGACACTGATACTGATCGCCCAGCTCGTTCGTTAGGATCCAAACAGAGATGAAATTAGAAGCGATCAAACACCTCCACGGTTTATTTTGTCACCATACTTGATCGTGTAACTACTCGTGTAACTATTTAAATAGAGAAACCGTGGAGGTTTTTTCTTAGTTAAGGGAACAACATAGTTTAATGAACAAACGGTGCAGTGTTCCTTTCACAGTCGCTGCGCTGTCGTCATCGTGTAAAGCCGCCCCAACGTTTCTGATTGGTGCCGCGATTTCGGCGGATTGGAAATGGGCTTGAATGAGCTCTTTGCCAGACTAACTTGCAGAGCAAATCTAAATTTGCCGGAAGTTGTCTGGGTTTTCCAGGCTAAAACTTTTTGGCTCTTTGAAAAAAACTTTCGACCTCTTTTAATTAATCCTGCGGTGATCTGTAATAATTCAGAATTTATTTGTAGCATTTGTCCCAGCCGGACCAATTTGATCAAGAAATAGAAATCTATTAACTAAATTACTTTAAAATTGCGTATTTTTATTTCGAGTTTTATTTAAGTATTTATTATTTCATTATTTTTTTTATTCATTTTATAACACGTTGTTAAAACGGTAGTCATATTTAAAGCATTGTTTCCCGCGATTTTAATTTCTGTGTAAATTTATGCCGCTTCAGAGAAGCAAAAAACATTAGTTGGAAATGCACATTTTTGTGATTTTATCCTGTGACGTCACAAACTAGTTACCAAAGCATAACATTGTAGCTAGGCAGCAAACTTACCTCAGAATTGCTAACGTTACCTCGAAAAGTTGTCCATGGGAAAAGATGACGATCAGACCCACTACCATAGTGGGAACTGAAACGACCACTATCCAGCACTGAACCCCATTCATTTCAGTGTATCTCATTCTCAAGGACACTCACTGGCAAGGTGATGAAATTACTTGAATTTCTTTTTCTTTTCTTTTTTTAATTTAATCAGTGCACTCAACAGGGCGGCACCCCATCAGATCACCATGGATGTTAAAGGGATAGTTCACTTTGAAATTAATTTTTGGTATGTTTTAGCTTATCTCAAGGGCATCCAAGATGTAGGTGTCTTTGTTTCCGCAGTAGTTTAAATTTTGATATTTTTAGGTCAAACCGTTCTTGTCTGTCAGTCATATAATGCAGGTCTATGGTCACCACCTCAAAGAGCATGCACAGAGAAGTCCAAATTAAACATGATTTAATGACTCGTAAATGTAAACACACTGATGGCCTAAGACACGAAACGAGCGGTTTGTGTGAGAAAACGAACAGTATTTATATCGTTTTTACCTCTTGTAACCACAGCCACGTCCAAGTGATCTGAGGGCGCGGGCGCGGGCGCTTCGGTCTGCGCAAGCGCCGGAAGTGATCACTCACGGGTGTACTTCACTCATTGTTTACACAGAGATTTCGGAAGTGTTACCTTTCACTGTGAATATCTAAACATATTTAGATATACAGGAAATCGCAATGGAAGACGATTTCGATATATCAACAGACAACGTTGAATTTTTTCATGACGTAAAATGTTTCATGTTTCGTGACGTACGTTTCGTGACGTAGGCTACACGTGATTCTTGCGATCCTTGATATAATAACCCAAAATCACGTTTATAAGATAAAGAAAATGTTTTTAAAATAGTATCAGCAATGAAAACCTCCACATTATTCCAAAAATACTGGGTATATTGGCAAATGATAAATTGAAATTGAAACCAAATGAGAAATTGTTTCTGTGGAGCCTTCACAGAAAGAACATTTCAAATCAATATCAATTTAAACATTTTGTAGGAATACCTTTGTAGGATAAACTCTATGAATTAATTTACATGAAATTTCCTTATATGAAAAACCTTATTTGTAAGGAGGAATTTTTGAGGTAATGATCAAGCTTGAGTCCAATTTAGCCTACATTATTAAATAAACTGTTCCAGTAGAAAATAACATAAGGCATAGAAATAATCCCTCTTAAAAACAAGGATCTAATTTTATAAATGTTAGGCTTTAACCCAGAGAAACAGATATTGCCGACATAAGTATGTTCAGGTCTAGGAGGACCGACAGAGAGTGTGGATGTATACACTGCTTTTGAACAGCATCTGTACACCTGTATTGCCTTAGTAAGCACCTTGAATTATTTTAATGTAATAGGTATTTTGTATCTTGAGATAAAGTCCGCAAACGTAAATAAATTTCCTTCATTATTAAATAACTGATTCACTAATAAAACCCACTAAACTAATTATGAAAAAATAAAAACTTATTTCAAAATATTGGCATTATTCCAAATAAGAAATCTATGAGGGGAGAAGGTGTGTTTATAAATAAGACACCAGGTAGCAAGTTGATGGTAAAATTGAGAAAGTTTGATCGGAAGTTTTCAAATTTTATAATTACACATCAAAAGAAATTCTAAGCCATCCACATGAGATAAAATAAACTGAGGAATTATATTCCAAATAGATGAATAGTTTTGAAGCTATTGTCTTATCCAATTTATTTTAAAGTTGTTTAGAGAGCTAAAATCAATCAAATTCAACCCGCCTTTATCATATGAATTCAGTATTACTGACTTTTTAATATAACACATTGAATTTTGTTTTTCCATAGGAATTTTGTCAACATACTGTCAATTAGTTTGCATGTGTGTTTGTCAACAGAGATCGATTGAGTGGCATACGATAATCAAGAGATGCCCTCTGCTTTAAGCAGAACTCTGCCTTTGAGTGATAAATCTCTTTGCAGCCAGTGGTTCAATACCTTGCGTGTCTTTTCAATAATCGGAAGAAAATTGGAAGGGCATCTAATTTTATCATCTTTGATTATTTTAACTCCCAAATAAGTAACACTCTCTCTCACAGGAATATTACAAATTAAGGATTCCAGACAATTACCAACTGGGAGTAACTCACTTTTGTTAATGTTAAGGCGAAGACCTAAATGGCTCAAGAGTCTCTAATGCTATCGCAACCTGAGGCATCCTTCAAAAACGGTGTCATCAGCTAACTGACTTATTATCATTTCAGTGCCATTTATTCCTTTTAAAGGGCTTTCTCTGATATGCAAATTTAGAAGTTCGGTAGATAAACAGATATGGGGAGATTGGGCATCCCTGCCTGACTCCCCGATTCAGAGTAAATCTAGGAGAGGTACCACTGCTGAGTTTGATAGAGCTATTGCAATTAGAATAGAGAATTTCAATAGATCTACAAAAGAAGTCACCAAATCCCACCTTGCAAGAGTCTGTAACAAAACTTCATGCTCCAGGGGATCAAAGGCTTTATAATAGTCTAAGAAGAGAATATCATTAGAGAAAAATTCAGAATAATCTAGAATGTCTAAAACCAGACGTATATTATTAAAAATGTGCCTTTTTTGTACACTGTAAAAATTAATTTTGATGATTTGTTATCACAACTTTTTATATTTTGTCAAATCAACTTAGATAATTAATGTAGTTCAGATAACATAGGCTAATATTTTGAGTTTCTATTTATTAAACCAATCTCCTTTGTTGTATGAACTAAAAAAAATTATTTCAATTAACTAAAAATTTTAAGGCAACCAGGTAATACTTTTTTAAGTTAATCCAACTTTTTTTTTACAGTGTAGAAAGCCAGATTGACATTCATCAATTAAATTATTCAAAACACATTTTAATATTTTTGATAAAACAAAAGCAATAATTTTATAATAATTATTTTGCCATGTAACTGGCCGCCAATTATCAATTAACAAGGGATCTTTATTTGGTTTTGAAATTAAAGTTATACTGTAAGTCCTTGACAAACTTAAAGCAAAAAAAGGGATAAAAGTTTGTTAAAAGCTTTATAAAACTCTCAACTTTTCAAAGAGTTTTTGTAACTTAAGAAAACTTTTTAAGAAAACTTTTCATCAGTAATTTGTTGTAAACTAAGAGTGTCACGAACTGCTCCGAGACACGAAGGTTGAGAGACCAGGCAATAGGTCAAACGCAGGCAGTTCGTAAAAACAAACAAACAAAACAGGCAGGGGTCAGGGAATCCAGGGAACAAATCCAAGAGACATGAAACCAGGGAGAATGCTCAGAAATGCAGTGTAACAAAAAACAAAACTTCACAGTGAGTGAATGAGTGAACAGAGAGGTTTCACCAACGTCACATTCTGGTCGGTAACCCGAATGCGCGGCCATTATGGAGGCACTCGGATGTAAACAACAGCATGGATTGCACTGTTTATGTACTAATGAACACATTGTTACACTAATAAACCACGGAAAAAACACGTGGTAGGTGCGAAATCATATAAAGAAGGCTTAGTAAGCAGGAGAGAGCGCAAAATTTTGACAAACTAAAGTTAATATGTGGTAAAGATCCGAACGAGCTATAGCTTCTCTAGCCCTTACTGCGATTCTTACTGCTACGTTCAGATTGTCAGTCCAAAAAAGCACATGAAATCCGTTTCAAGCTACATCCATATGTGGTTTGAAATCTTATTAAAATCACATATCAGGACATCAGCTTCAGCCTGAACGATCAGATTTCGCGTGGTATGTGACTCACGACACGTAAAATGTAAACGTCATTTATAGGAAACATGCTGAAAGTCGCTGCCGAAACAATGCTGTGTTGTTGCAAAGTGCCGGACGAGCAGAAAATTATTATTTCTGAAACAGCGCAGACAAGAGTGTCAGAAAAAAAGATGTGCATAACAACCCCCTACACTTCTGCCGCAGGCTCAAAACGCAGTAGTCCAGCACGGCAGCTACACATTTCCATGTTGTAACATTTAAATAAGACAACATCTAACGCTATATTGCAAATGCAACCCCCTCCATCAACGCAACGTCATTGCCATATTACCAAAGAGCTGCATGGACACACAAATCGGATCTGAACAGTTGTGATACACAGTGTGGACATCATTTTAGATCAGATTCCAATTGGAAACAAAGATAATCGGATTTGGACTGACATTGTGAATGTAGCCATAGTTAACTACATTCAGTTCAGTGGCATTGTTTACGTTCTGTGCCTCCAAAATGGCTGACTTCCGTATTGATGACACGTCGTGAAACCCCTCAATCCACCTTTTTCTTCATTTCCCATGATTCATAGCGGGTTCAACTGACTAAACGGTTTTCTACTTCCGTTTAAAGTGTTTGTTTCGATAGAATGCTAGCACTCTAGTCGATACATTAGAAAAATATCAGTCTACACATGCGTTTTATATTTAATATGAGCGAAATACACATGTGACATGACACAACAAATCTTTAACTTTTAGGTGGCAAAATATTTTTTTAGTAATTCTATGAATTACACTGCGCAAAACAAAAGTAATACTAACCGGATGAAGAAGGGTCGGCCTCCACAGAACATAAAATATTATTTTTATTTTATTTTCCGTGTTCACAATAATGAGGGAAAAAAACTGTTACGGACGTGATAGTTTTACAGACATGACCGCTCTGAAAGCGACTTTAAAACTTTCACAGAGACCTCAAACAGAAAGCACAAAGCCTTTTTTAAAGTGAATTTCGTTTTTTATTAATTGTATCTTAATTTTAATCAATCTTTCATCAACCAATTGCCTGGATTTAATAAATAAGTAGTAAACATAGTAGAAAATAGATCATCATGACACGGAGGCGCCGGCGCGTGAACTGGACTCCCCTCTAATTAATTAACCAAAACTCAGCGTATAGGCCTAGCGCATTTCTTTACTGAAGCACGGGGATGTATTTTTGAAAGCAGAGGAAGACAGTAGTCATAGTGATAACCAGCCTAAGCTTACTGCTTGGGTTATGCTGCAGGCGGGGGTGATAGAGACTGTCAGATGTCCATGTATTGTATTAGGGAGATCGTGCAGTCATGCATCAGCTATCCTTTTGGAAGGTATGAAGAAAATAAAAAAGTTAATTTTGTTTTTATCTGTGATTTAATAAAAAATAATGTGATCAGATCACATTTGATGAATATTTTTTTCGATTTACTTTAGCGATGTGAGGATGACAATCTGAAACACATGGCAAAAGCATATAGACCAGATTCGAACCGGAAGTTGGCAACGGAGTCGTCGTCATGGCAGCGCGCATTGTTTAGAGCAGAAAAAGGTGGATAGGGAATGCCGTTTAAAGGTGGATAGGCTGGCCGTTTCTCAATATGCGTTCTTGTCTGTGTGTTCTTGTGGACTTGTGAAACGTCATCAGTCGCTGCCCAAGTACTGTCCCAATTCAAAGTTCACATCTAGCCAAGTCCAGTTCAAATCCCCGAATGTGTTCTTGATCCGCCCCTTTTACAAAGGATGCATGGAGAGGTGACTTGTGCGAACTTGAGACAGCCATGTATCCCAGAATGCATCTCGCACCAACCAGCAAGTGTCAATACCAGTGGAGAAAACCCGCGTAATATCAAAATACTACTGTTATTGTGTCATGCAATGTAATTTTAAGAGTGTTTCAGGCGAGAATGTTGTTGTTTAAAGCTCAAATCTGTGGTTTGTTTATAAAGATAGCGCCTATTTGAAAAATTTATCTGAGGCTTTCGGAGTTGTAAGATCCAGGCGAGCACCGGGTGTTCAACGCGCATTAACCCCGACTGGAACAGCTTTTCCTCGGCTAGTGCTTCTGACGTGTGGCGCTGGTCTGGTGTCTCTAGTCTAGTGGATAAACATGACGTATATTCGTCTAGTGTCGATCTTTGTTCTCACTCATTAATCTATATTTGTTCCATGGCAAATCGTTTTGGCTAAGGGCAAAGTGAAGTTTCATAACTTTATATATTTAGGCTATTTAACTTTAACTTTGTAGCCTAATTGTTTGCTTAATTTCTCATTGTAAGTTAGCTTCTTACTTATACCTTTTATACTGGATATTATTGAACAGTAAAAATGACATTTAACAAAGAGACAGGGTTGTGTAATTTTATTTTATATAGGCTACTAGATATATTTTTTATATTTATTTTAACATTCTCTTCACTATAGCCTATGTAAAATAAAATGACACAACCCTGTCTCTCTTTGACAAATGTCAATAAAAACATTTGATGCGAGAAATCAACTGTGAAGATTTCAAATATTGACATTTTTACGAAAATGTATGGTGAGTCGTAAATATTTGGGTTCTGCAGACGGCGGCTGTGCGGGGTATTATTGCGCAATACCCGCAAGAACACATCGTCTCAAACTGTCAGCAACGTTCTGTGTGCTCGTCACCTTGTAAGTTCATTCTTCCAAGAACAACTAGCAAGAGCGTTCTCCCCAAGAACACAAGTCCGTTCTTTGCATTCTTGGTTTTGAGAAACGGCAGCTGATACTAACAAGGTAATGAGATACAGGTGAATCCAGTCAGTGATGATGAGTCCGGGTGGTGAGTTCTGGGAAATGTAGTTTGTGAGAGTGACAATAGTCCAGGGTGAAGTGCCCTCTGGAGGCTCTCAAGGGCACTCCAGCTGGTAACCGTTACAAAGAGGGGCTTCACATTGAACTCGTCATTATTAACGTTAAAGGAGAACTCCGGTCAATTTTAACATTGAGCTCCTTTTTTTACACATTTGGAGTGATGTCAATACAGAACAACGACAAAAATCGGTGTTGCCTACACCGTGTTATCGTCTTTTTAAAATTTGGCAAGTTTTAAACCTGCTTTTAGCCTCTTGACATCCTCGATTTGTCATTACAAGTGCACAACCATGTGAGTGGTGTTATTAAGAGTGAACACGGTCAATCTGACTGCAGTAGATGTGAAAGATATGAATAAAAATTATGTTAATTCAGCCAGCTCACATACCTGTATTTTCTTCCTGTTTTCGGTCGAAGTCCACAGTAGTCGATTGACGAGTTCGCGCGCGCGCGCGATCATCAAACTCAAAAACCTCCTCGGTGTGTTCAACATCTGATTCGGATGAACTATCCATTTGAGCTGATATTCTTCTCAGAACACCACACAGCTATGGCAAGCCGTTTTAGCTTAAATTGTTCCCAGCCTTACTCGTCGTAATTTCATTTTTGCTAGTAAGAATTCAATTAGAAAGCTCTACAAGTTCATTCTTACTAGTAGCAATTATAATTAGAGAGCTCTCTAATTCAATTCTTACTAGTAACAATTATTATTAGAGAGCTCTCTAATTCAATCATTACTAGTAAGAATTACAATTAGAGAGCTCTACAATTGAATTGTTACTAGTAAGAATTACAATTAGAGAGCTCTCTAATTCAATTCTTACTAGTAACAATTATTATTAGAGAGCTCTCTAATTCAATTATTACTAGTAAGAATTACAATTACAGAGCTCTCTAATTCAATTCTTACTAGTAACAATTGCAATTAGAGAGCTCTACAAATGAATTTTTACTAGTCATATGTCTCCATTGACTTCCATTCATTTTTAATTAGAGAGCTCTACAATTGAATTGTTACTAGTAAGAATTACAATTAGAGAGCTCTCTAATTGAATTATTACTAGTAAGAATTCCAATTAGAGAGCTCTCTAATCCAATTCTTACTAGTAACAATTACAATTAGAGAGCTCTCTAATTCAATTCTTACTAGTAAGAATGCAATTGCAGAGCTCTCTAATTGAATTATTACTAGTAAGAATTACAATTAGAGAGCTCTCTAATTCAATTGATACTAGTAAGAATTACAATTAGAGAGCTCTCTAATCCAATTATTACTAGTAACAATTATAATTAGAGAGCTCTCTAATTCAGTTGTTACTAGTAAGAATGCAATTGCAGAGCTCTCTAATTCAATTACAGAGCTCTCCAATTATACATATCTTGAATTCGTTTTTTTACTAGTAAAAATTAAATTAGAGAGCTCTGTAATTTCATTCTTACTAGTAAGAATTGAATTAGAGAGCTCTCTAATTGTAATTGTTACTAGTAATAATTGGATTAGAGAGCTCTCTAATTGGAATTCTTACTAGTAATAATTCAATTAGAGAGCTCTGTAATTGCATTCTTACTAGTAAGAATTGAATTAGAGAGCTCTCTAATTGTAATTGTTACTAGTAATAATTGGATTAGAGAGCTCTCTAATTGGAATTCTTACTAGTAATAATTCAATTAGAGAGCTCTCTAATTGTAATTCTTACTAGTAACAATTCAATTACAGAGCTCTCTAATTGTAATTATTACTAGTAACAATTCAATTGTAGAGCTCTCTAATTAAAAATGAATGGAAGTCAATGGAGACATATGACTAGTAAAAATTCATTTGTAGAGCTCTCTAATTGCAATTGTTACTAGTAAGAATTGAATTAGAGAGCTCTGTAATTGTAATTCTTACTAGTAATAATTGTATTAGAGAGCTCTCTAATAATAATTGTTACTAGTAAGAATTGAATTAGAGAGCTCTCTAATTGGAATTCTTACTAGTAATAATTAAATTAGAGAGCTCTGCAATTGCATTCTTACTAGTAAGAATTAAATTAGAGAGCTCTCTAATTGTAATTCTTACTAGCAATAATTGGATTAGAGAGCTCTCTAATTGTAATTGTTACTAGTAAGAATTCACTTGTAGAGCTCTCTAATTGAATTCTTACTAGTAAAAATGCAATTACGACGAGTAAGGCTGGGAACAATTTAAGCTAAAACGGCTTGCCATACACAGCACCGTCATCGGCTGACAGTCTCCACTAAGCAACAGAGTCTCCACTCTGTTGCTTAGTTACCAATGATCGCGCACGCGATCTCCACAATCAACCATGGACTTCGACCGAAAACAGGAAATAAATACAGGTATGTGAGCTGGCTGAATTAACATAATTTTTATATCTTTCACATCTACATTAATAACACCACTCACATGGCTGTGCACTTGTAATGACATATCAAGGATGTTAAGAGGCTAAAAGCAGGTTTAAAACTTGCCCCATTGAAGTCAACAGGGTGCATTTTTTAAAAATACGATAAGACGGTGTAGGCAACGCCGATTTTTGTCGTTGTTCTCTGTAAGTTACTGACAGCACTCCAAATATACAACAACAAAAAAAAAAGTTAAAATTGACCAGCAGGAGTTCTCCTTTAATCTGCTTCATATTATGTAAGAACTCCAAAAACTCAGAAGTAGATTGTTGACAAAAATTAGAGGCATACAAATTACTATAAAATTCAGAAAAAATTGCAATAATTTTAGGGTCCTCCACAATATTGTCTTTAATCCTCAATTTTCCAATATGATTATTTTTAGCTTCTTGCCTCTCAAGTCTAAAAAAATAAGCAGAGCTTCACCCTCTTCAGTGTGTCAGTGTTATTTTGTCATTGTCATTGTAACGTTAGCGGTTCAGATTGTTTTAACCGTAATTTTCCGTTAAACTGGTCGCAATGAGCTAAGCATGTGGTTAACCAGGCATAAATTGATTTTGGTGGTGTTGTAACGTGATTGTGTAGGCCTTCCTTACACAGACCTATATAGGCCTATCATTTTTCTATTATGTAGGTTTAGGCTGTTTAATTATTTATTTGAATATATATTTATAAATATATATAGTAAGATGTCATCTCTGTTAATTGCTCACTAGCTGCAATTTTTTGTGGTTGTAGCAGCGAGATATTTGTTTACGCCATGATAAAATTTCAGGAATGTAGCCTATGTATTGTCTAGCTGGGAGTAGGCTGCGCATTAATGTGATCGCCCCCCTCTCGGTATTTCAGACGCCCCCTCATCAGCGCTCAGATGGCACCGGCTCTGGCACTCAATGTCCACTTTGGTTTCGGACACCACTACAAATGACTGTCCCCTCATTAGCGCCCTATTTGAGGGTATAGGGGGCGATTTTGGATTCAGCCCATGGTCTCACCAGTCTTGCAATTTCACCCCGAACCAGAAAAAAAAGTATTTGGATCTACGACTACGCGAATCACATAAATGACATATTTTGATTAAAAATGGCACATTTCCCCGAAAAGTGACTACCCAGCTAACACAGTTATGTTGTGAAGACGTGATTCCCATAATCGTTGTGGGACGTTATAGCTGTACGTCGCTAGAACGTGACGAGTAGGCCTACGTCTCAATGACCAAACTGGCATGTTGTGAGGACGTTACCTCAAAGAACCATATTAGTCGCAGGCTCGCAGCGACATGCCAAATAACGTTTCAGCGATATCTAACTTTGCGATTCCTGTATTCATCGTGGCGACGTTATAGTGGTACGTTGCTGGAGTGTGGCAGGTAGGCTACGTCCTAACTTTATGATGAACTTTAGTTATGGCTTAATTTAACCCTCTGTGTTATTATGGTGGTTGTCAGTATGGTAAAGGTGCAAAACAGATTTTAGTAGAAGAGTGGCCCTGCTGGATTTACCGGTTTCAAATGTAATTTATTATTATTATTTATTATTTTGTAAATTTGAGTTTTAAATGGTAAAGTTTACTGGTTGTTCTCTAAATATGTTTATATTGTTACTTTCATTTTTTACAGAATTATTCTGGCAGTCCTTCATAGTCATTTTCCCGGGACATCATAGACACCTCTTTTCCTGCTGCACTCTCTCACGTTCATCTGGTCTGGCAATGAAATCGTAAAACCACAGGAACTCTCAGGGACGCCTTGCTGAAACCTCAGGGCCAGATTGGAAGCCGGCCTGTTCTGCACCAGAGGGGACCCAAGGGGGAAACCCCACCCAGACACAAAGCTCCAGGTTTGATTGACAACATAGAGTCATCACTCTACCATCGACCACACACTTATGATATGCATCACATTTGGCCCAGACACATTTAATCTGAACCGGACACTAGATGGAAAACAGCTCTGTGTAACAGCTGTAGCTGAGTGTCTGTTTCAATATGATAGTAAATTCAGGAAATAAACTAAAAATCAATCCACAGTTACAACTAATGCACATATCTATCAACTACTTTGCAGGATGGAGTATTTCAATTAACGACCCAAATGACTGAATTGGAATTGAACTGGAATTGCTGAATTGGAACAGAATCACGTTGTGCCCTATTTGTTGTGCTGATGCTTTGGCTTCTTTTTGTAAAATAAAACTGACTGGCCAATTTTTGAAGATGAAAAGTAAACTATTAGCTTACTGTAGAGTGATGATTATAACATAATTTAATTATGAGATAATAATTACATCATTTTATCCTCATAGGGCATGATACACCTCTGCTCAAAACTCAAAAAATAAAGCTTGCTGCAAAAAAATTAGCTCTGCTATTGGGGATCTAAATAGTCAACATATTGCTAATACCAAACTTTCACAAATAAAGTAAGCCTCCTGTTATTTTGGACAGAGTCTTTTCATTATTATTGCAACAAAAACACAGTATGAACATAAGCAACAATAGAAAAAAGACATGATGAAAAGAAAGAGGTATGACGTATATGATGACGTATGACCCATGGAACGAGCTGTTCTTCCTGTTGAATAAAGTGTCATCTAAATGAGTGTCCCGATATACTAAAATTCTCATTTGAATTCACTCAGCGTCTGTGAAGTGGAGCAGGACAAAGTTCCACCAGTCTTTGTTTCAGACTCTCATCCACAGACGACACGGGCACGGGGTTTTAGGCCCACTGCATGATAAATATTTAGCACGGCAAAGCGGTTCATATGCTTATTGTTTCCAAATCATGACCAGAGACAGATAAATATTAAGTCTGCTGTTTAAAACAAATAAAGAACCAATAGAGGAGAATAGTTTTGCGTGAGCAGTATACAGCGGGCAGTATATTCGTGCATTGTGCGCATGTCAAAAAATCAATTCCGATTTGAAGCTTGTAGCCTATACACGCGCACATCAACCCGATTACTTTATTTATCGTTCATGTAAACACCGTGTTCGGATTCATCAATCGGATTGATTTCGTGACGATATAACCAAAAGGTGTCCATGTAAACATAGCTAGTGAGCAGTAGCGCGGGAAGAGGGGTGTTGCAGGTGCTGCAGCCCCCCTTGTCATAGCATCAGCACCTCCTGGTGGGGGGCTGTGGACTAACATAATATTGTACTTAAAAACGTGAAATAAAAAAAATTATTTAAATAGACATAACATACTGTGTTTGATAATGTAGTGAGTGTTCAAGCTATGGAGAAAATGAAATAAAGTTTGAATTTGTAATGCTTAGTTTGTTCCGATCAGAGCATGTGAGCAGAGAGCACATTTCTGAATATTCTGCTCCGCTCGCTCATTACGCTCAGGGTCGCTCACTCAACCCAGAAGGGCGTGCTGATTCAAAAATATTTGGAATAAGGGCTGCCTAGGCTCAGACTAAAGTTTTTTTCTAGTCGACTAGTAGTTGTTCATTTTAGCCATTAGTGGACACATCGCCCCTTTATATTAATTTAATTAGGCTACTTAAATAGGCTATATACAGGATGAGCGTTTACGTAGCCTAATATAGCCGCACTCAAACGCACGCACGCCAGCACGCATAAAGCTTGCCAGAAAGAACAGGCGAAAGTAATGATTATTAATGTGTCAAAAATAGCAAAGAGACATTTAATTGTTTATTAAAGCTACACTGTGTGATTTTTACCCCCATCTAGCGGTGAAAAGGTATATGACCATCCAGTGAATATTAGTTTCTGTTCCTCTCAATTCCGATTTCGTTTTAACTCCTACGGTGGCCAATGTAGTCCAAGATTAACATGGCTTCCAGTTCGACCTCCTCGACACGGTGCCATTGAGTGTTAAAACGCTAAAGGCGAAGCTTGATGTCCCTCTTTGGCTAATGTACTTTCAAGATGGAGGGGCAACATGGCGGCCGACATTAGAACCCCTCACCCGTATGTATTTTCAATGGCATATTATACACTCATGAGAATACTTTATTACTTGAACGAAGTAAATATACATTAATGAGCACATATATTTTTGAAAGAACTAAGTGTTTTTAGCTAAGAATAAACAAAAAAAGTTACACAGTGTAGCTTTAATAAACTGGTGTTTTCTGTGTCGCTGCAAAGATGAAGTTGACGATGCGGACTCGCCATGGACGCCAGAGAGAAATGCACATTTGATGACATAATCAGAGAGTAGCCTATTTCTTTTTGTTTTAAATAGTTTCGTTTACAGTAGACGTTTCAAGCTTTTTATAATAGATAGCCTATATTTCTCAAATCTGTGAGGCACAAGCTGAGTTTCGGCACCCTCCAGTTAACGTGCAATGCAAGCAGTACCGCTGCTAGCGATTTTGGTGCCCTAAGCATAATTCCTTTATGATGACCCCACACCCCCGAGAAATACATTTTTTATTTTTGCCAGTTTACTGCCAGTTTTTTTCAAACTAACTTTTGAATCCTCTGGGATCGGCAATCATGCCGGCGTGATTTTCTCGATTTTTTTCACATAGCAGCAAAATAGACTTAAAATACTCCGTCATTTTTGGTCATACAGACTTAAAGGCACACTGCGGAACTTTTGGCCACTAGTGGCGCTCGACCTGTAATTTTCACGTCTAGCGCCCCTAGAGGCCACAAGCGCCACAGCACTGTCGCAATAGTCAACCAACAGTCAACCGGTCAGCCTCCCGTGTCTTTAGATTGTGTGTGCAGACAGTAGTTGACTTGTTGGTTGGAGAGAGATAATCGACTCACTATTGAACAAAATAATAATTTAAATATTAGATGAATAATATAAATTATATAAAGAAAATAAATTGAACAAAAGTAAACAAAAAACAATGTCTGATGTAAGTCGCATAGACAAGGGGTGCCCAATCCTGCTCCTGCCGATCGTCAGTCCTGCCATCTCCAACCTAAACACACCTGATGCAAACAATTAACGTCTTCAGGATCTCTTGAAAATTAGAGACAGGTGTGTTTGATTAGGGTTGGAGATGAAATCGGCAGAGCTGCCAACTCACGCATTGGCCGTGAGACACACGGATTTGATTTCTCACGCTGAAGTGTCAAACCGGTCGGTCAAATGCCTGAAAGATGAGTTTATCTATAGATCTCCCTGTTGAGCCACTCGTGATCGACTATTTATACCGCGAATTAGTTAAAATCTCCCGGAATCTACAGCGACCGTGCATGCGAGACACAGAGACAGAGACTGCTCCGAACCGCGTCGCGCGCACATGGCAGAGAGGGAGAGTGAGCGAGAGACCTTGCGTGTACAGAGAGCGCCTGGCTCGTCCTGGCTTTGAATGTGTCACTCTCCCGTTTTCTTTTTTTAGTGTCTTCTGACAAAACCTTTGCCTTCTTCCTTGTAGCTGTTGGTTCGGCAATGACGAAAACATACAGACGGCAATCAAACGCGAGTTGAGCTCTCACGTCAGAATCTGGGGGCGGTGGGGGAAGTGACGTATGCCGTAAAGCGGTCAAATTTTTTAGTTCTTTTTGTGCTCGGGTTCCTACCCGCAACCCGAAGTTACATATAGACAGTAAAAGTGACACAGACACTGTCAGGCTATGGCAGACGTGTCATTCAACCTATTGTAAGTCGATGTACCATCTCAAGGGTTTTAGTAATATATTATAAAGGTTGAAAAGTTCCGCAGTGTGCCTTTAAGAAATATGAAAAAATAAACTATTAAATGTCTACTTTTTTATATGTCCACTTACAATCGAAATAAAACATTGTGCTTTTGTAAAATAATTTAAAAAAAACAGAGTGTGGTTTCTACCTCTCTGTCTCCGTGAACTTTTTTTTTCTGGAGCACGTCTCTAACCTTAAACAAAACTCAGTGAATACAATTCACCCAGGCATGAGCAATATATCTTGATAGACCTTTAAGTGTGTACTTTTAAATTATCTAATTCAAAACTAAAACAAATATTCTCTGTTTGTGTAATCTATATAAAAACAGAGAGATTCTCATTTCAGCTTCTCATTTCAGTCAGTCAGTCTCATTTAAGCTCATTAGAGCTCATTATCTGTTAATGTGAACACGCCCATGGAGAGCGCGCATTATTTAAACACAAATGATCTGAGGCAATACATGCAAACTTGTGAACGCCCACACGAGCTCGATAAAACACAAGGTTTAATCAGATTAATGTACTATGTCGTCTTGTGAGGCTGTGAGGAATAATAAATCTCATGATCTCATGTATCATAGCTTTCTCACGCTGCATGCTCACTTTCATAATCCACATTGATTAAATAAAAAAATAACACTAGCCTATAATATTTAAACAAAAATATTAAACTAAATACATTTTCTTTAATGGCTACAAGTTACAAATATACAGTACAGAGAAATGTCATGTCTTGTCGTCAGCCATAACATAATGACGTCACATATTTTCCAACCAAGCACTAAGCCCCCCTCGCATGAAACAGCTTCCAGCGTGCCTGCTAGTGAGAGTACATTTCTGTGCAGACATGATAAAAAAACGGTTGGTTTCATAAGCAAATGTGATGTCATTGGGAAATTGACAGACATTTTCTAAAATAATGAGTGAAAAATATTAAATGGATGAGAACTGAGCCTGCTAGTTTTTCCAGTTATCAAGTTTCTCTGAAATTAATCAGAACATCATATCCTTTGTCAGACGCATTTCAAAATAATTTCTGCTGAAGAACATGAACAGGAAATGTTGACCATTAAATTCAGCCTCACAGCTTTTTACAAAAGAGCTAAGGGCCTGGGAACAGCTGTTAAGGTTAGAAAGAGAGAGAGATGGATTGTGTGTGAGTGAAGCAGAAAATGTTTTGGAAAGGCATGTTATTCTCTTATGATTTTAGTCTCACACAAACCTGAAGGGGGTGGCATTGAAATTCAACCCAGATAGTAAATAATTTGACATTATCAGTCCTTTGATGGGGCAAAAATACCCGCATGGTCTAAAACAGTAACTTGAAATCACGTGAACTACTTAGGACTTCTTGATTTGTTTAATATCTTTATAAATAACATGGTACAGAGAATTAAGTGAATGTCAGGCCCCAAGAAATAAGCAAAAACCAAAAATTACTCTAAAAGTGACCACTATTTCCAGACTTGCGTATGACTGTATTAACATAATTTGAGTGGACAAAACAGTCATCATCATCATTATCAAGTTGCCTGAGCAGCAGTGGCTTGTAGCGACGATCTCAACATGTGAGATGAATGACCACGACCGATGGTGAGTTTCCATTAATGCAGAAGGGAGGAAATGGAACTGTCGCTAATCTTAGGATCGGCAAAGGACCTTAAGCTGGGAATCGAACTCGGGTTGCTGGAGGCTCAGTTGTGCTATATGTCGGCGCGCTAACCACGAGGCTATCAGTGCTGACGAATACGCTTTGATGCTGACAGACAGCACATGTGAAACGACTGTAGCCTTTTGGTGTCTTACGATTGAAGAGTCCAAGTCTCAGAACTGGAGCATTGGCAGCATGCACGTGGAATAGAACTGGAGATTTGTACTAAGCTGGATCCTCTGCTAATGCCAATGGGTCTGAAAAGACCTCATTGCTGAAGCAGCCAGATTGATTCGGCATAAGATATCAGCCGTGCACAGCCCAAATATTTGAACTGTGACATTTTCCTCCTGCTGACCCCTGACAATGATGTTCCCGATATTGGTTCTGCTAACGAGGCTCTGCAGTTTGTTTTTTTGCCATGATGCATGTAGGCTCAGGTGAAAAAAGCCTCCAACTCGAGTTGCTCAAGGGATGTTGCCAGTTTTGATGTAGACTCATCTAACAATGCGACATCATCCGTGTAGTCAAGATCAGTGACGTCATATTCTGGCAGCTTCATACCATTCCTTGATGCTAATCGCTTAAGGATCCGGTCAATGGAAAGTGCTGGAGCCAGAACGCAGCCCTGCCTGACTCCAGAAGTGGTTGTAATCTCCTCTGAGAGTGTACCAATGATCCTCACTTTGGCAGTGGTGCCCGAATGTTGGTCCTTGATGAGATCTAGCAGGAAAGTGATGCTGATGCCCCGCAATGCCTCCACATTCCTTGATGGTCCACTGAGTCAAACGCAGCTTTAAGGTCGACAGGCTTTTATGAGTGGACAGTTGAACTCACAGCGTATTTCTGACTGAAGCCTGAGAGCGAGGGTGGCGTCATGTTTAGATCTTCCTGGGGTAAATCCCGATTGTTGAGGGTGGCGCCGAGAGCGAACACCTTTCCCGGAACCGACAAAAGTGTAATGGGTCTATTACTGGAACATTCATTCATTGTCCCCTTTCCCTTGAAAAACACCATTATGATTCCTTCTTTCCACTGAGCCGGAACATTCCCAGAAGACCACACCCGCAAAAATAGTTAGTGGAATTCCAGAATTATTGAACAATTAAAAAAAAAAACAGTCATGATTGCTCATATCACTAATATGCAAAACATGGTATCACTTTTAAAAAGAGGGAGCTTTTTCTTATTCTACTGGGAATAACTGTGACTTCACCTGTGACTGGCTCACATGGTTGTCTGAATTTTAAGCCACATAAAAGGGATATGGTCATAAACAGCTGTGCTATAAAATTAAATGTTATTTACCAAACAAATTGAATCTACACTCTTCCTCTAAAGAGGTTAGTCATCTTTATTCAATAAAATGTGGCTTGTAAAAAATGGTCACTAGTCTAGCAAGTTTTTACCTTATTAAATTTGCACTAATATATATGTACACCCTTTTTTTCTGAACATGCAACCAAATCTAAGGATATGAACATGCATAAAAACAGAATTGAAATAAGTGATCTTGAGCCATGATGCCTTCTCAAAAAACCTCAAATAAAACGGAAAAAAATCCTACTTTTACAAATTTGCTAGGCACTTATAATTAAACTCAACCGTGTATTTGAAAAGGTGTTTTTAATTTTGTTTTGCCACTCACGTACTTTCAAACAATCACGTTTTTGATGCATTACAGTCAAACATGTTGAAGTAAAGCTCCATGTAAATCTGATATAACATTAAGTTCATTAAGTACGATGACTTCACTTTTGGGCGATTCTTTTAAGTGTGCTATAGCTTTAAGCATGTGCCCCCTGAGGAGCATGGATGTTTGTTTGCAATAGCCCGCTGTGGGATCTCCAATGGGTGGTATAATAACAAACAGGCTCTATGTTTACAGCATCCACACACATGCTGAATATAATTCTACATGGCAAGTTTGGCTAACTGCAACAGTCCGATCTGAAGGAATGACATAAAAATCCTCTCCATACACAGAATAGTTAAGAATTATAGCCCCAGTATTTCAATTAAAGGAGAAACTGCCTGAAGAAAATGCTTATGGAATGATTGTAAAAGGGCCTCATGTGCCCGACCACATCAATTCCTGGACGGAGATTTTTATAGATTGTAAACCATGTGCATATAAGGGAATCTTCAAGTGTGAGAGGCTGAAGCCAAAGACTAAATTAATACAATAAGACACAATGTCTATTTAATAATTGGCATTTCATAATTTGCGAGTACCATAATAGTAGGAAACTTCTATTAGTTCCTGATAGCCTTGACTTATTTTTATGACAATGACTAAATAGTTACAGAGTCCATATTCAACAGCCACCAATTGGTCTGATTTTGTTTTGCTGGCTGGGGGATGCATAGCTGAGCCTGATGGCTGTTGGAACGAATGTTTGCCTGTTTTTCTCTTTCTGGCAATGTGTTACATTCAGTCTGCTGCTGAAGAGACTCTTTTGTCTAAATAGTCATGCAGGGTTTGGGATTCATTTCCATGATTGCATGCAGTTTGGAAAGCATTCACAGCAATCGTCTTTAGCTGAGTCCAATAATCTGGACTGCCTTAACAAGTGGGCATTAGCCCTTGCAGCTTTCAAACTACAGGTGCAATTCCTCAGCACTCTCAAAGCAGTGAATGGTTTTAAAGGTAGGGTATGTGATTTGCAAAACGGCCGGCAGATTTTGAAAATACACAACTCAAATGGTCCTACCTTCTTTCCTTCAACGCTGGCCCTGACTCCACCCATTCAAAGAACATGGATGGGCAATCATAAACGAGCGAAAACTCAGATGCGCGAGACTCAGCCCTGGCGTCTGTACAGCGGTCTTCTATTCAAAGCAGGATTCATAGCAATGTGCTTTGAGTATGCGCACGAAGGGGTCATGGCACGTTTATGGCAATATTATTACAATTTCAAAGAACTTTTTTCTATTTAAATAGAGTTCAGTGTCACATGATCCTTCAGAAATCATTCTAATATGCTTAAACAGACTTTACTTTCGTTTTGTATTTGTTTATTTTATTATTAAAGGCAGCAGTCCCTCACGGATGACTGCCACATACAATAAAACAGAAACAAAACACAACATAAATCCGGGCCTGGCCTGGTCTTCACCGGTGCGTCGCACAGGTGTCGCTCATTATCAATCACGCCACCGGCCTCGCGCCGTTCTCTCACGGCCCTCTGCCTCGTCCTGCTCGCCACAGGAGCTTAGACTGCATTCTCCTTTCGGCCATCACCAGATATTTATTTGTTCTGAAGGGATCACAGGCTCTAGATAAGAAAAAGACAAGTAAGGTGAAATCTGAGGGTCTCCATACTGTAAGCCCAAGATATATAATATTCTGTCAACTTACAGCACAACATTAGATCATTTTCAAATAGTTCCCAAATTATCTGATGCATAATAGATCAGTTCTCATTTGATGTCATCATTGTAGGCACTTAGGATCAGACTTTTGGATGATTTAAACTGTTTCAGCATTTCATCAAACCTTCTCGTCTTCGTCTACGTCTTCTAGCTAACCTCCCTGTCTAGTCTCTACTATCTCTCCCTTGACCCTTTTTTATTTCTCTCCCCCATCAAAATGTGTTCTTGCTGTTATTTTATGAGCGAAACCTGCCGGTGAAGTGTCTCTGAACACCTGCGCTGTAAATCAAAAAAGAACCTGCACTGTTACATAAGTCTGGAGCAGAGCCTGGAAGACCTCTAAGCAAAACACAGGAGGAACGCAGATAAAAGACAGCGAAACCATAAGGGAAATTAAAAAGCAGTGAAGTAGGAAAGAAGTAGTCATCAATTTTAAAAGACTGAGAGAGAGTTGGAAAAAGATGGGAAAACAAGGAGCAAAGACAGGTAGGCTAAAAAAAGTTTTAGGCCTTAAAATAGGAAAACAGAAGATTCAAATGTGAATGCAAGACAGTGAGATTTAGGGTAAGTTGGCTTAAGATAGTGAACTCCTCTTTAGTCTTAAAAGACCTCAGGACAGACACTATATCTGATGGAGTATGAATAAATTTGTATGGTGATCGAAAGGTCTTCTGGGTGTTTTCAAAATTACACTGTCTGTAAGATCTTCCATGAGTCAAAGTGGAATTGCATTATCTTTAATATCAGTGTACATGTTTCTTTACTGTTTAAAGGCATACTGTACATTAGAACTGTTGCAATTCCACCTAATCCCTCAGCACGAGACTCCTCAGCTCCTCCCACTCGTTCCCCGGAATACAAACCACCTGCACCTAATGTCATCAATTATGAACTGCTACATAAGCCACTCTTACACTGACACCATTGTCTGGTCTCATCGCTTGTTCCTACAGTGACTTGCCTGACTACCTGCCAACCTGGTCCACCAGTTATCTTTGTCCTCTTCACCTGTCCGGCAGCCTCTGGATTCTCTTCTGTCCAGGGACCTGCAAAACAGATACAAAAACTGATTACCAAGCTTAATTACCTTTGTGGATTCTCTACGCTGCCTTAGGTTCCTGAGTTGTTGTTCTCTGAAGTTTCAGCATTGTAGTCTTGTTAATTCCATCCTCGTGTCACTCTTCTATTGTGACAAGAACCTCATATCCATTTGCATTTTGTCTCTTTCGCTTTTAAATCGCTTTTAGCTAGCTAGATTTAGCTTAAATGTAATAGATAAAAGATCTTACTATTATTTAGTACTGTCTTTTAGATGCTGCATTATATTTACATATTTCCCACAGGAAAAAATTATAAATAATAATCATGTTCAAAACAACATCCCCTTGGTTCTTAAAGGTATAGCTCACCCAATTTTTTTTGAAAAAAGGTACTCACCCTCAAGTTGTTTCAAACCTGTATCTACTGAACACAAAATAAATATTTTGAAGAATTTCAGTAACCAAACACTTTATGGGCCCCATTGACTTCCATAGTTTTTTTTTTTTTTCGTATATGAAAGTCAATGGGGCCCATAAACTTACCCATATTTTTCAAAATATCATCTTTTATGTTCAGCTGAAGAAACATTTATTGGTTTGGAACAACGTGAGGGCGAGCAAATGACAAATGAGCAAATTTTGGGTGAACTATCCCTTTAAAGTCACAAAGAAATGGAAAAACAGTTATTTTCTTCTTAATTGGGATGTACATCTGATTAGTTATTGATCAGATGGAGGCAGACGTGAATGGGATCTTGCAGGTGATTTTTAGAAGGGCTGGGGTTTAAGTGGACTAACAGATCGAAGAAGTCTGGCATATTTTACCGGAGAGAAGTTTATTGTTTCACAGATCAGTTACGACATTTTGATTAAAAAGAAAAATGAAACGTACACATGGATGAATCGTTCACTATCAGATCAATAACATCATTTTTTTATGATCCTTTTCATTTTTATAATGGTCAACATCTGCAAATTTAAGCACATATAAACAGATTTCAATCCAACATGACTGTACTTTGTGAAACTCTCATCCTTGAAGATGATGCTTGTTTGTCTATACGGGAAAAATATAAATTTAGCCTAAAAATAATAGGAGCGATAGTCAATGTTTATTAGTTTTTTTGGCAACCTTCAAAGGAAATTATATGATTTGTGATTTTAAAAACCACAGCTGTGAAACCTTTTTTTTTTTCAAACCTCAAGGCATTAAATTAGCCTCAATTTATAGTCACAGAAAAATGTGGTTAATCCTTAAACCTAATGCTGGGCTTTTCTTGTTTGTAAATGAGAAAATCTGTACTTGTGTGGTCAGGCAGGATCAGAACCTGAATAAGGTAACGTTTCTTTCCCACATTGTTCCCATTCGCTGACCTTTGCTCTTTCCTGGTTTCTCATACTACTTTAAAGTAAAACAAGCTGTGAAACATGATGACAGGGACATAAACCAGCTAGAAAACACTAAAACATGTCAGATTACTCAAATGATAATGTTAAAGCACAAATGGCTTGATGAGACAAATGTTGATGTTGGTCAAAAA
Source organism: Semotilus atromaculatus (assembly GCA_031834385.1). Classification (NCBI taxonomy): domain Eukaryota; kingdom Metazoa; phylum Chordata; class Actinopteri; order Cypriniformes; family Leuciscidae; genus Semotilus; species Semotilus atromaculatus. Next base: position 14,733,204 of record JAULUF010000035.1, on the reverse strand, counting down.
ACAAACTGCTGTAAGAACTTTTTGGTTAAAGAGTCTATACTTTAGGACCTGGTTAAAGCTTTCACATTTTTTTTAGAACTTGAAGGCATAAGAAATAATATTTGTCTCTGATATACTAACTGTTTACATTACAACCAGACTGTACATACCTTCTGTGAAGACAAATTTAAAGAAAACCATATAAATCCTGTATGAAATCATCTAAACCTACAACTGTAATGTGTTTTACCCGATGTAATGTTTGATTGTAATATCCTCTGAAAAGGCCTAGGGTAAATCTCTGAGACTCACAAGTTTATAGTACTGATAGCTAGCAGGATTAGGTGTACAGTATAATGTTCCAGAACAAGGTCTCAGTGGACCTGTTGTATCCCACCACAAACCCCACCTCAACATGGCATACACCTGACCCTGTGTTCAACTATTGAATCATATCTGCATTGCATATCTGATTTCGGATGCAGCCTATAAATAGCAAATAATCTTGAAATTGTGCGCAGCTGAATGGTTTCAGATTTTCGCATGCGCTCTGAAACGCGCATGCGTTTAGTATGCGCCTTACTCTGCAAGCTGAAACCTCAGTGCCTACTGCCACCAAGTCTTGCTGCAGGTCTTTTGCAGTCACTCACTTTCTGAACCTGCTTTCACAGAAATCTGGTTGCAGCCGTTGATGGCTTTATTTTTCTTCCCTGTCCAGGTAGTGTAACCACTGTTCCTTTAACTTTTAACTTGCGAACTATGCTTCCAACGGTGTCTCTAGGAACATTTAGTGCCTTCGCTATCTTTTTGTATCATGTTCCTTGTTTGTGAAGGGCTATGATATCTTCTCTTAACTTTTTGGATCATTCTTTTGACTTATTTTTAACATGCAGTCAAACGTGACATTCAACAAACTTCAAGCAAACCTGGTAAAACTGATGAAGCCCTTTTGCAGATTTGTGCTAAAGAAGATATTTTAATTAGATGTTAGATGTTTCACTAAAATGATTGTTGGAGGCAAACAGATTTCAAAGCTTAGTTATGCACATGATAGCAATAATGTCTATTATATTGCATACATTTTGTTGTTGCATTTAGTAAACAATCAAATCAAAGCTTGCAAGTACTGAGGACAATTTTAAGGACTCAGAAACTGCCTTAATTTGTTTTATTTTGTTTAGTTTTCTTGTTTAGTTATTTCTCTTTTTAGTCTATAAAGACAAATATTTCAGCTGGGTGAGCTTGTGCAGCATGTGAACATGCTATTATAGTTATGATCAGTCCAAATCCGTGTCAGTCCAGTACAAATCACATTTAGTAAGAGTGAACAGAAAAAAAAGAAAAAAAAATCACATGAAATGTGATTTTTACAAATCCGTTTTTATATGTAGTTTGAAATCCTATTCTAATTTCTGAAAATCCGTTTCAGTCTGACTGCTCTAATCGGATTTTGCATGGTTTATGTCACTTTCTCACGTTACGTAAAATGTAAACATGTCAGATGTTGTTATAGGAAACATGCTGAAAGTCACTGCAGAAACAATGTTGTTTTGTTGCAAAGTGTCAGTCGAGCAGAAAATTACAATATAATGACGACATGTTGAATTTTGATACCAGCGGAGATGACTGCATGGAATAAAGCCGAGCTTCCTGTCTTTCTGCTTCTGCCTCAGAAGATGTAGTAGTCCAGAGTGGCGGCTACACATTGTTATATTGTAAATAAGAAAACATCTGTATTACATACCCCTCCATGTTGCTGCTGCTGTTTTTTTATTTATTTCTGGCATATGCCTACTAAAGCAACGTCATTGCCATTGAAAGATATTCAAAAAAAATAAACTTTTGTGCGCCACAGACACAAAACGGTTCCAAATAGTTGCGATACACAGTGTGGACAGTCAATAATTTAGATTCCAATCGGATACAAAAATAATCAGATTTGCATTGACAGTGTGAACATTTTTCTGTAAACAAATTGCAAGAACTCTTTTAGGTCAAATAGTTTCAACTAGACTTTTAGATCTATCCATAACATGTAAATCACAAAACAAAAACTACTCTGAATTGTCCTGTATGACATTTTCCACTATGTGCGCTATTCCTTCAGTCTGGAGCTCATAAAGTCACAGTGGTGATGGACAATGTGATCTTTACCACAGAGGAGAGACAAAGTAAACCCAGACCCATCAAAGGAGCACAGAATGAGAAAACCTGTTTCACCTGCGGTTTAAGATGGTGAGGAACATGGGAGGAATACTGAGCTCACTGGCATGCAGGCATTTTATTCCTCACCATGGAACCATAAACGTCTGAGCTTCATATTACCAGACGTGTGCCAGAGAGAAAGGAAACCGCATACAATTAACCAACACCCCTGAGGTGGAGTAAAAGCTCAGTGACACATTTGTCAAACAAGCTGACAACATGGTGGAATACAGGTGGGTGCCATTGGGAATGATGGAAGCATGCTCTCATGCTTTGGTTAGTTTACAGCCCCAGTTTATGGAGTGTTTCCTTCTTGACAAACACACAGATTGGCTCTTGGATTTTCTCGACACAAAATACCACTAACACACTGAGACTCGCTGGAGAGTAAGAAAAAAGATATCAGGTTGTGTAGATATCAGCACAAACCTTAATAACTATAAATTAAACTAGATTTTGGCTTGACAAAGCCTTGACTGAAAATATTAGTTTGAAGGCTTTACAGGCTGTAGTCAGAAAAAAAGTTGGAAAGACCTTTAGTTTGATGTGGCTGCTAGGGAATCGCTATAGGCAGTTAGAAGAACATTCTGCAAGGCAGTTGCTCTGAGTGGTTGCTAGGTAGATGCTAATACATTGCTAGGTGGTTGCTAGAATATTCTGTGTTGTTGCTAAGTGCTTATTATGGTATTTTCTGTGGTTGCTACTACTAGGGCATTACTAGGGTATTCTGGGTGGTTACTATATATAGACAGTCGAGTACCCTATGAGAAAAAACTCATTCATTTCCTCCATAAGGAAATTGACTTTGAACAATACCTTATTAACCTTTAAAGCAGCATTATGTTACTTTTGAACTTTTGCTCTCGGGGTCTATGGAATTACTTTTGCTTCAATAATAATGAACGTAACTTTTCAAGAAAATTATGAAAATATAAATTGAAACTGAATAAAATATCTTTGAAACTGAAAAATAATGAATCTCAGGCAATTATTTTTTTTTAATTTTTTTTAATACACTGCATGTTTTGCTAACTATTTCTCATATTTCTTTCACTGATCTAAACTTTTCGTTTGGTTCCAAAATTTTCGTTTACGCTTCCAGAGTTTTCGTTTGCTGTTCTGACACATATCTCTCGTGGGGGCGGGGCTAGTAGCAGTGTGTTCTCATTGGCTACTGAGTTTTTGATGGACAGCTTCTTGACCTGGAAGTGCAGAAAGACGTCAGTGTTGTGTTTACATATGTGGATGTGAGCATCTGTAAGCGCAGCTTTCTATTTAATTTTAGTGATATTAAGTTTATATCTGTATTTATTTGCTGCTACACTATATTGTTGAGATGATTTCTTATAGAAGGAATAGTACAGACAAATGATATTATCATTAGTCAACGTCGATATCAGAATACTGATACTCGTGGTAAATCTGATTTGTTTAATTTTTTATGAATTAATACTTAACTAATACTATTTATAATACAGTACTTGCTTTTTCAGGTGGAGAGGCATTTTAGAGCTCAGTGAGAGCCCATAACTTTATACAGCAGTGTCGTCTTGATTTAACTCTTGGCCCAATCATTACGTGACTTGTTTATCTAACGTTGATTTAGATCATATTTGTTTCGATTAGATCATATTTTTTCCCCCTGCCACCCCAAACAACATTGGGCTAGAGTACTGTACAGTGTCTGTTCTGTAGCCTACAGTACAAAAAGTACTGTATCAGACAATGACCGATGTCATTGGATCAGAGCGCTGTCAATCACTGCCTGATTCAACTTTGGCAATGTAAAGCCAAGTATCGTCCTGGTTGCAATACAGGTCCTTCTAAAAAAATTAGCATATTGTGATAAAGTTCATTATTTTCCATAATGTAATGATAAAAATTAAACTTTCATATATTTTAGATTCATTGCACACCAACTGAAATAGTTCAGGTCTTTTATTGTTTTAATACTGATGATTTTGGCATACAGCTCATGAAAACCCAAAATCTAAAAAAATTAGCATATTTCATCCGACCAATAAAAGAAGTGTTTTTAATACAAAAAAAGTCAACCTTCAAATAATTATGTTCAGTTATGCACTCAATACTTGGTCGGGAATCCTTTTGCAGAAATGACTGCTTCAATGCGGTGTGGCATGGAGGCAATCAGCCTGTGGCACTGCTGAGGTGTTATGGAGGCCCAGGATGCTTCGATAGCGGCCTTAAGCTCATCCAGAGTGTTGGGTCTTGCGTCTCTCAACTTTTTCTTCACAATATCCCACAGATTCTCTATGGGGTTCAGGTCAGGAGAGTTGGCAGACCAATTGAGCACAGTAAACCATTTACCAGTGGTTTTGGCACTGTGAGCAGGTGCCAGGTCGTGCTGAAAAATGAAATTCTCTTCATCTCCATAAAGCTTTTCAGCAGATGGAAGCATGAAGTGCTCCAAAATCTCCTGATAGCTAGCTGCATTGACCCTGCCCTTGATAAAACACAGTGGACCAACACCAGCAGCTGACATGGCACCCCAGACCATCACTGACTGTGGGTACTTGACACTGGACTTCATGCATTTTGGCATTTCCTTCTCCCCAGTCTTCCTCCAGACTCTGGCACCTTGATTTCCGAATGACATGCAAAATTTGCTTTCATCCGAAAAAAGTACTTTGGACCACTGAGCAACAGTCCAGTGCTGCTTCTCTGTAGCCCAGGTCAGGCGCTTCTGCCGCTGTTTCTGGTTCAAAAGTGGCTTGACCTGGGGAATGCGGCACCTGTAGCCCATTTCCTGCACACGCCTGTGCACGGTGGCTCTGGATGTTTCTACTCCAGACTCAGTCCACTGCTTCCGCGGGTCCCCCAAGGTCTGGAATCGGTCCTTCTCCACAATCTTCCTCGGGGTCCGGTCACCTCTTCTCGTTGTGCAGCGTTTTTTGCCACACTTTTTCCTTCCCACAGACTTCCCACTGAGGTGCCTTGATACAGCACTCTGGGAACAGCCTATTTGTTCAGAAATGTATTTCTGTGTCTTACCCTCTTGCTTGATATACAATATATTTACATGTTATCTTTATCTTTAAATGTTAGAAGATAATATTGACTAAATGAAATAACTAAATAAAATGATCAGCATGATTAAAAAAATGGCATACATTTTTTTTTTTTTTTTTTTAATATGTAATTAAATACCCTTTGAGGTCTGTATCATATAATTTGACAGCAAGCCACGATTGTAATTTTCATATTGTTTAAATTCCTCTTCTTTAAGTGATCATACATTTTGATGGTATAAATGCATATTGCTAACAATGAGTGAGTAATGTGATGGCCATGGTTGCCATCCTTGATTACCTGGTTGAAGTGAAACTTTCTTGACCGCTGAATATATCACACACATGCATTAGTATATTCTCTTTAAATTGTAATAGCACAACCTAATCAGAGCCTAACATGCAAAAGAATCATCAGGAATAAACAAATATTTTCCTAAAACATTGGACACAATATTTTATATTTTAAGTATTATATACAGTAAGCCTACTTTGATGTACAATTACACCTGAATAGACTGCGCTCCTAAACGCTTCTGTCGACAAAGTAGTAGCAGCAGCAGGTAAATACATATAAAATTAAAAAACAAACATAGCCTAACTTAATATCACTAAAATGAAATAGAAAGCTGCGCTTACAGACGCTCACATCCACACATGTAAACACAACACTGACGTCTTTCTTCAATTCCAGGTCAAGAAGCTGTCCATCAAAAACTCAGTAGCCAATGAGAACACACTACTACTAGCCTCGCCCCCACGAGAGATATGTGTCAAAACAGCAAACGAAAACTCTGGAAGCGTAAACGAAAATTTTGGAAGCAAACGAAAAGTTTAGATCAGTGAAAGAAATATGAGAAATAGTTAGCAAAACATGCAGTGTATTAAAAAAAAAGAAAAGAAATTGCCTGAGATTCATTATTTTTCAGTTTCAAAGATATTTTATTCAGTTTCAATTTATATTTTCATTATTTTCTTGAAAAGTTACGTTCATTATTATTGAAGCAAAAGTAATTCCATAGGGGTCCCCCTACAGTTCGGAAACAGTATGTCTTCTACTACTGTCGTAAAATCTGTCATGGTTACACCAGGGGATACACGCGGGCATTTGTTGACAAGCCGATACCCCCCAACTCTGAAGGAGTTCAGTTCTCAGACTGAGAGGAGTTGGGCCGACTGCCAGCGTTGTGTGTGAAATGTCATCATCCCAGGTACATTGGCATATATTTCAGTATGTCATATGAATATAGTTTCATGGGCTTGACTTTTTTCAAAAGCCAAAAGATCGCGTAGCTCACGTTTACAAGCCAGCGTCTTAATAGTAGCATATTATTGGAAATGCTAATTCAATTCAATGTTTGTGTGGTAGGCAATAGCTATCTTCAATATTATAATATCAAGCTACCATAGATGAATCTGAAAAATCGATTTGCATTATAGCCTGAGGCAAGACACTTTCTCACCAGAAAAATAAATAAACAAACATGACTATCAGCCTGCAGAGTAGTTACCCTGAACGATTATTTAGTCCGTCTTATAATGCATTATTTACTTGCAAGAATGTAATGTAGCCCAAATGTAATGTAATGTACAAACTTGTACACACCGTTTAGACATAGGCTTTTGATTTATTTTTTTTGACGGTCAGCATCGAGCACGCACCCCTCCTCCTTAGATCACGCCAGCGAGAGAACGCTGTCTTTCTCGTCCAGTCTTTTATTTTGCCACTCTCCCTTTTTCTCTTTCTATTTCTACTGTCCTCCGACAAAACCTTTAGCTTCTTGGTTTTAATTGCTGCTTCGGCCATGACAACAACAGACAGAAAAAAAAAAACGCTCGTTGGGCTCTCACATCAGAATTTGAGGAAGTGGGGGGTGGTGGGGGAAGTGATGTATGCGTAAAGCAGTCGAATTTTGTAGTTCTTTTTGTGGTCGGGTTCCTACCCGCACCCCAAAGTTACATAGTGCCAGTAAAAGCGATACAGACACCGTCAGGCTATAGCAGACATGTCATTCAACCTATTGTGAGTCGATGTACCATGTCAAGGATTTTAGAAAAATATTATAAAGGTTGAAAAAGCTACATAGTGCTGCTTTAAAGACAGACATACTGTGAGCTTAATCAATTGTTAATCAATGTTTTTTTTATTACATTTTTTTTTTTGCTTCTGTTGTCAGCCCACATTATTTCAGATGAAACAGTGGAATTCCTGGTGATAAATAACATTATCCATGATGCTGTACAGAAAATTACTCCAATCAGAGTAAAAAAAGAGAAAAAAAAGAAAGAAAAGCAACATGCTCCAAAAAAGCTTTTTAGCTCGGCCCACTCCCATGAAGCACTGACGTAATCGAGTCGATCTCCCTAGATTCTCAAAATACTGAAATGTTTTGGAACTTTTTTTTTGTGTCCAATTTTCAAAAACTTTTTTGTTTCAAATCAAAGTTTGTAGTGTTGAGTCACCTCATAGCTGGTTTCATGGCTTATTACTCTTTGATGAAGACATGAAGACAGAAGACATCCCTATGGGAAAAATTAATGTAACAAAATACTTCTGGAACCAGCGCTACTGAAAAGGGGGGTGGGCACTAATGCACTCTATTATGTTGCAAGGCTGTTGTTCTTGGTGGTTGCTAGGATGTTTTGTTTTGTTGCTGGGTGATTATTAGGGTATTCTCTGTGGTTGCTTGGACGTTACTAGGGAATTCTGGGTGGCTACTAATTGTGTTGCAAGGCAGTTGTTCCGCATTGGGTTCCACTTTTTTTCCTTGGTTAATTTTAGACATTCTAGTAATCAGTTGTCACAAGATGAAGAAGATGAAGGCAGACATGATCCAATATGAAGTGATTTTAATATTACAACTGTCATTAGTCATTAGTCAACTGTCATTACAACTGCCCACTGTCATTATTCCCCCTCCTCTCTCCAGGAATAGCTGTGTGGTTTTGCGATACAATCGAGTGCGAAGTACATCGCTAATATACTGAAATGTTTGCCTTCGCACATTTTTTCCCCCACCACAGCTGGCAATGTTCTCGGACCCAGACGTTTCTCTGTACCGTTTCAATTACTGCATCTACATTTTTTTTTTGCAGGAATGCGAGATCCGATCGATCCAGATACAGAAGCCACTTGATGTGGACAGGTGTAAACGCACCGTGTCCTGATTGGCTTATGATCCGATCTGCTTGATCGGATCATGGTGATCGCATGTTAATGCCAAGTGTAAACGCAGCCAAAGAAACACGTGTGATAGATGAAAACAAACTGAAAGTCCATGAAAACAAACTAACTGAACATAACTGTGACATCAGTAACTTTGCAACTACATGTCAGTCAACTAACTCTCATTAAACTCTAGTAGACTGTAAGGTGAGGTTAGGTGTTAGCAGAATAAGTGGACATGTAGTTGCAATGTTACTTACAGTCAGTAGAATGTCTGTTGGGGAACAAGAATAATATCTATAAAGCAGATATTAAGCAGACAATCTACTAACTCTGCTGACTGCATGGTAGTTGACATGTAGTTGCAAAGTTACTTATAGTTAGTAGAATGTTAAGAAGTGAATTATCGAAATAAAGTGTTACCCATGGTCACAACTATGTTGCAAGGCAGCTGTTCTGGGGGGTTGCTAGGTGAATTGAATCAATAAATGATTCAAGCTGTTCCTGGCAGCTATAGTTGAACCTTCTCACTTTCTCTTGCATTAACTCCTCATCAGAACAAGCAGAAATAATGTCTTCTCTCAAGCTCCATATTTAAACATAGAATATCTATAGATTTATTGATGTCTGGCTGAACAAAAAACAAACTTTCTTTCTCCAAATCAAACATGTTCTACAATAAAATAAGCAGTGATATTAACATGAAAGTTGCCATCTAAAACAAATTCCTGGGTGTCGAGTTAATTCACATCTCTATCTTGATTTGTGTCAGCCCCCCTCCCATCACAGGACCCCTTTCTATGTGCCACCATCCCTGTTTGTACAAACAGTAAAGACATACTCCCTCATTATTTATGATGGATTCTGGCTTTGTATACTCCCCTGTGCGTTTATTTGGTCTGCTTGGCTGTTGTCTTGGAAGCTCTATCGTGTTTTTTGGAAAGAAACCATCAATCACAGGTTGACTGTGGTCGACGGGTTGGTTCTTTAGCTGAGATTGACTGATGGTTTCAGGTCAGAAGTGTTATCAATAAATGTTTGGATGTGGTCCTATGTTTGGCATGTACTGTGCCAGCGTGCTCGTGCTCTGTACCTCAAGTTGTTGCACACAAAACATGTGTTAAAAATCCACAAATGTATGTTACTTATTTGACAATGAAAAAAGTGAAGCTTGAAAAACTGCATAATATGGAGTTTCCAATGTTTGTTTCAGGTCATTATTTTAAATAAACAGCTAGTTCTATAGCTTTAGAGAATGAAAAAACATGACCTCACAGAAGGCTGAGAAAGCTGTCAACAAGTGAGGACAATGCCAACGCTGACACCACTTAGCTTCATTTTGTCTAAATGGCTTTTATTATTATTATTATTATTATTATAGCAAAGATATCTTGACACCATGTAGAGATGTTTTCAGTATCTGTGGCTTACTTGATTAAATTCTTGACTTGTTCAATTAAATTCCCTCTGTGACAACACAATGAGTTTAAGGTAGGCTGACTATTTTTCCGCTGCTGTCACTGTTAAAGTGATTAAATGGAAAAAACGAGTGATTTACGCATCGTTTCATTTCATGTTCTGTGATGTTTGTTTCAATTTTGTACTGCCAATTATTTTCTCATTCATCATTTTCAAGGAGGGTTCCTTAGAGGAATTCCCACTGGTGTATGTGTGGTTGGGGTGTGTGTTTATCGATCAGCAAAAATCTGTCAACATCTTTCTTGCCTCTGTTCAATATCAAATTAACTAAACAACACAAGTATGACGTGATTGAATCATATTCTGTTGAACAAAAAAACAAGACAACACAGAACCTCATGGGAGTAAAAACACAAAATTAAAAACATTTCTGCAATTCTACAATAAAGGATTTCTTTATTGTAGATTTCAAAGTCATGGTGTCTTTTTGCTGACAAAAAGAGAGTTCTCCCGAATTATTTTTTTTATTTCATCATCTACTCTACTCACCTTCATGACATTCCACACCTTTATGTTGTTTATTTCCTTTGTGGAAAACAAAAGGAGATATTGGACATAAGGAACAGCCATTGGAAGTTAAGGACATAAAAAGAAGTCAAAAATAAGTAATAGATATTTGGAATAGCATAAAAGTAAATAAGCTTATATTCTTAAAATCGTTCTTAAAGCTTAAGGAAACATGTGTCTCATTATTTTGATAATCCATAAAATTTTTCCTGTATCAAAGGAACTTACCATTTCATAAAAACAAATGCTTCTGAGCAGACTGCAAACAATAATGTTAAGCAGCAGCAATAACAAACTGTCACGTGTCTGTTTGTGTTTGGACTGTTTTTGTGATTTATATTCAGTTCATTAATTCATCTGTCTCACCTGTGCCTGTACCTCATAGTTATCTCGTTTGTTTTGCCCCAGCTGTGTCATATTTCCCTGATCTGTTTCCTTGTATATTTAAGTCCTGTATACCTCCTTCAGTCTTTGTCGGTCGTTGAAGTGTCAAGGTCAGTGTTGTATGTTTCTGAAAGTTCCTAAGTTCCTGAGTATTCCTGTAATCTGAGTTTGTGAATAAACCAGAGGTATTGAAATCCTGTCTCCTCGTCTTCAACCTACAATACCCTGACACAAACCAATGTACAAATAGGGAAATTTTTATATTTTCTGAGGCTTTTAAACAATAAAAAAAGAAAGCAGCAGCTTATCAAGTAACCTCAATATGTCAGCATATCAGCATGCATAACACTTTCCTAATAAAAAGTCAAAATTCCTTGCCAAACGGGAAGTACATTCTGCATTCACTAGAACACACTCGATCAGAATAAAAACAGATGACGTCATCCATGGTGAAGCCCCAGGTGTGTGTGTGTGCATATTAATGGGAAACATTTAACGCACTGAGACTCTACGTTGAATTATCCCCTTTGGATTTTTCCCCTATTCTATTACTTTCCCCCTTTGGAGTGCCTGTTTTAAATTTTTAGAGTTTCTTGTTTCCTAGCTCTTTAATTGAGAGAGAAAATTATTTTTAAAATGAGATGTTGCTCTCACAAGGAACACCAAATATAGTAAATCTGCTCTTCAAATATATGTTTTAAAATTAAATGCAACACTTTCTCTTAGCGAAAAATATTAGTCATAAATTTTTTTTTATCATTCAATACATACATGAAACACATGTTTCTACCTAGTTCTGATCTAACATATTGAAAAACTCATAAAGATTATTTGACGTTTGTAATACTTCCATTCTGAGGCATAAATTATACTATATGTCCAGCAGTGAAGGTATTTTTTAACTTTAGTGTTTTGTAGTCTTCATCCTCTAGCTCTTACGAAAGCTCATTGTTGCCTGTGGATTGTTCTTTTGTTAGTTCAAGACATAATTAATGATGTTGTTTCCATGTGGGGAAACAGCTTTGGTGTCTTGAGTGACCTCATGTGTCTCATGCTAAGCAGGTGTCTGATTTCGCCACTGACTTGACTTGTCTGTGATGAGTACGAGAGAGAGAGAGAGAGAGAGAGAGAAAGAGAGTGAGTGAGTGTGTGTGTGTGTGTGTGTGAGAGAGAGAGAGAGAGAGAGAGAGAGAGAGAGAGAGAGAGAGAGAGAGAGAGAGAGAGAGAGAGAGAGGAAATTTAATTTCACTTAGTCCAAGTTGGTAATAGTTATATGTGTGTGTATGTGATAGATCTACTAAATAGCTTAGACATCACACAGACTGCTTGTTATGGTGATGATTCACAGGATGTTTTCCTGTGGTGTTAAATGTGTGTAAATCTTAAATGCATGTATAATGTAAACAACAGCTCCATTACTTGGCAGGACAACAAACTGAGAACAAAAGCAACACACACTGAAACACCTGATGAATGAAATTAAATCTACTCTGTGTGGGAGTCCTGCATTCGGATTTGTGAAAATATGTACAAGTATGCATCATGTGATGAATGATTCACATATTTAATTCTGAGTGGACTGCAGGCTAAGGGTACTTTTTAGGTCCAGTGAACATTGCAAAACAGTGGAGCTTGTTATTGAACAACAACATAAGGGCCCAAAGGTCAACATCATTAATCACGCTCAAGTTAAAATTCATGTATGGGATTTACCTTGAAGAATGTAGCTGCAGATGTGTTAACGTACAGGGTTTATAAGTTGTCATAATGGATGATGCTAATGTAGCTATAAGCTAATTGCAGCTTTCAGTATTTATTACATGCAGTACGGGGGAATAACAAACTAAAAGTAGTAATTCTACTGATGTCACCGTTATGTTTAGACATTTCAGTTTGTTTTCATTTGTCACAGGTCCTCTTTGTTTAGATTCCTGCCACTCGTTTGTCTCTTTGGCAGGGTTGCCAACTCTCACGCATCTGGCGTGACAGTCACGCATCAAGCCTCAATCTCACGCTCTCACGCTCGACAAAGAAATCTCACGCTAAATGAGACATTCTTCTGTGCTGTATTTTTTTTTTCCTAATGTGCGCTAATTTCCGAATAACTAAACAAGTTCAGGCTCTTAACTACTGATTGGACCACTGCTGTGTCTAATGCCTTTCTCTGATTGTCGATTCGCTGGAAACATTTGTCATCGACGTCACGTCCGTGACCGTAATTTACCCTTTTCACACGCGCTCACGGCACACATCTTTCTCAAGCAGAGAAAAATTGCGAGTCAAAGAGGATACTGACACCGACAGACAAGACAGAGAAAGTTATAGGCTACTTTTGATATGGAACAAATTCTCTGCTCTCATATTCTGTCAATATTCTTACGAGATTCAAACAATAAATACAGTTTTTTGTGCTTTTAAATGTGACAGACCGCTGTAGCGCTTCAGCTCAAATGGCACGTGATACAGTAGCCTACAACTTTTTTTTCATCATATCATCACCACAAATTTCACTAATGCACTTTACATCCAAAGCAACTTGCATTGCATTTAAGGTATGGATTTTATTCATGCATGCATTCCCTGCAAACAAACCGATGACCATGGTCTTGCAAGTGCCATACTCCACTGTTTGAACAGTGAGTAGGCCTAGTAGTCTGAGTTGTTTAACTTTGCTTGGCAAGCCACAGTTTCAAAGTATCTTCCCCAACACTGAACCATCGAACACTTAAGCCAATAGAACCCAATAGTTTAGTCCTCAGTTGTAAGTCGCTTTGGATAAAAGCGTCTGCTAAATGACTAAATGTAATGTAAATGTAGAACCCCCAAAATACAACTGGATTATACAGAAACAGCTTTAAATCTTATTAAGAACTTGGTTTGGCAAAGCTAATGACTTAAGGGTGACCAAATATTCATTTTTGAGAAATTAAAGACTTTTTATTGGAAAAACCCAAATTGATCAACCATTAATTTGAATTTTGGGAGGGGGACTAAAGCCTTTTTTAACTCTGCGCTACACCACATTGAAACCTAAATCCAATAATTAATCCTCTCCCTTTACCCCTTCTCATCTTTTTCCTCACACACACTACCCTTGTTTATTCTGCCAAACCTTGATGGCTTAGACATACTGCTCTCTTGTAGAGCTAGGAAAAAATGCTGAAAACTGAAGATTTGCTTTATTAATGGCATTCATTTGTCATTAATCTCCTTGACCAAACATACAGACAGGGGCTGCATATTATTCAGAATGGCATAACATGCTGGAATCTCTTCTATGGCTTAAGTGTACCCGCAAACAATTACTCATAATATGAACATACTATGATGACCACAACTCGAAAACTGCATTCTGCACTGAAACTTCAGACTTAAAGGGATAGTTCACAAGAGAAATTAGAATTGTGTCATCATCATTTACTCATGTCATTCCACACTGTATGACTTCTGTAGCACAAATTTGATATACTGTCCAACATAAATTCAACTATACATGGACATAATCTTTCTTCTTTTTGACCTAGTTCTGTACGGCAATAAATTCATATCAACAGTCAAGACCTAGGGTGATAGTCTCACTGAAAAACACAGCTATCCCAGTTCAAGTGCAGACACAACATATAATTCCTCCAGTTATGAAGATTAAAGACTTTCAACATTTGCCAAACTATGAAGCAGTATGAGAACATTTCAGTCTCCCTCTCCAAAGGTGTCTCTCTCACACCTGTTTCACGTTCAGAAATCCCATGGCTCCTCTTAGGAATTACATAATGCCCCTTCATTTGTTAATATCCCCTCCTCCTCTTCCCCATTCCAGTCACTCATTCTCTTGAAGCCAGACACAAGATCAGTTCATTCATTATTCTAACCCCAGGAACTCTAGAGTGGAATAATAATAATTTCATCTCTTGTTATTGCAAAGTAGAACTGAATTTTAATACATTTATTTATCCATACATCAACCCTTTCTTACACCCAATGTTGATCAATTACAGTCACCCAACCATTTATTTTATCATCAGACGCATCTGTATCTTTGCGAGTAAACAAATACAGTATCTCCTCGCTCCGAGAAGAGTTATCCTGTCCTGACATGAATTAGAGGCTGAGAATGATTCCCACGAGTCATACTGGAGCGCCAAGTGGAATATACTGTTGCCTGTATAGGTAACTTGGCACAGACTTACCAACACATGAAGCTATGAAAATAAAAGCCCCTTAACATAGTGAGCACACCGCTAATGGACATCCCATGTGGGAGCAACACGTTGGTGGTGCAGTTTCAGCCAAAGAGCAAAAAAAAAAAAAAGTTTCAAACAATAATTGCTATTCTGATTAGTTTGTGAGAATAATTGTTGCTCTTACTAGTCAGCATATCCATTAGGGCTTAAGTTGTCTATTGGGAGAGAAAAGCTGAATCTCTGAACCATTAAAAGCGTTCTCCTCTGTGAACAGATGCATGAACAGATATTTCCTGACATTTTAAAGGAGGGCAAAGCCAGTAATTTACAGAGTGGAATTGACCCTTCGCGTGGAGCTTGATTGACAGGTAATCTGACCAATCATACTTCGTCATCCACCATTTTGTCCGACAAAGCAGTCAGGAGAGATATTAGATTAACATGGGAGGATTTGAACTTGAAAAACGGAGTGTAGCTACTGACTTCTTTCCGCGGTTAAAACAACATTCCTTCTTATGTTCATTCATGTTTATTTGATGCTATAAATGAACTAGAAGGAAGAGATGATCGGATCACGAGCAGCTTTAACTGATGCTCTACACTACAGCGATCTGTCACGACACATTAAAGAGCCACAAAATGGTATTGTTTAAATTTCTTTTAAAAAATGACCAAATTTGAAAGGTGAGACTTTGTTTAATATGTTTAATATCAAAAGTAACCAAAAAGTAACCTGGTCTGTCCTGTCTGTCAGCGTGTTGTCAGTCTCCTCTCTGCTCCGCGATGTATTTTTCACTGCGTGAGAACATGAGAGCGGCGTAGCTTGTCGGACATAGCGACAGTAACTAAGGGGGGCGGGTCTTTGCGAAGGGTCAATTGGATGAGATCCCTATGTTCCCTATTGGAAGTGGTTTTCTCACTCACCTGCTCACTCACTATCTTCTTTATTGCATTATTTCCTATACCGTTATTGTGAGTTACTTCGGACCATTAGAGGATCCTGACCGTAAATTTAGGTGGGGCAGATTCTGGGTCTTAGTTCTATAGTTTATGATAAACATTTTTGAAAGCTTTATATTCTAATTGCTGTACACACGCAGAACACTTTTGGCACTCTTTATGACTTAAAATAGTCTAGAAAATTAGAAAAATATTTTTTGAAGAATGCTGAACACATTTAAAAATGTATTATTGATTCAGCTTATATAGAGATCTATATTTTGGATCAATATTTTGGAGGAACCCCACCTGCTCATACAGACGAGCCACGGCTAGGTAGCCCCCATTGCATATCACAAACCGCTCTGTCCAATGGAGAGCTACAGTACCATTAATGCTTTAAATGAAGTGTATTGATTGTTTATTAAGGATACACTGATATAAAAATTCTGACCAATATAGATCAACTGATATTTATTTTAATAACTGATAAAATGGCATGCAAAATGAGTATGCACAATTATTTTAAAATAGTCAGTTCATTTTGTAGTAGGGCATTTACAGTGAGCACCTACAGGCAGGTGCAGTTCATTAGACTCTCTCTCTCTCTCTTCTGCATGTGGAAGCTGGACTCTTCCCATAGACCTCAATCCCTCCTGACTCATTAACTCTTCCATCCCCTCCAGCTGTCTTCTAATAGTGTTTCTCAAGCTTATTTTATTTTACGCTCATTTTTTACTTGACATCTTGACACTTGGCTTGGCGGATTGAGGCGTGGAGTGCTCAGCTGTTCTGAGTGTTGAAGACCGTCATTCCTCTCTCTCTCTCCAAAGGTTTTTCGCTGACCAGTAAATGGCCTACTTTTCTTCTTTCTCCCTCGTTTTCTCATGCCCCCTCCCCTCTCTGTCGGCTACAAAGGACGGATGATCTTGATCCTTTCCTTTCTATCCATCTTCTCCAGATGATTTGAGAAATTTCAGCTGGAACACGTTTTACAGCAACAATCAATCATACAGACACGTCAAACTCTTACCTGGAAAACATTCAAATGGGCACATAGACAGAAACATATATAGTACTCATTCATAGCTCACATCATACATATACACACAAGTTTCTCCTACACAGTTGCAACTTCTACAGATGATTTGCTTTAAACAGAAATGGAATTTCCTGTCATTTAATAACAGTTAAATCTTTAGCAAATCTCAAAATTAATATCCATTTTTAATACTGTAGATTATTTGTTATATATAATTGTATATTATATGCATTATATATTATATGCATTATAGTGCATTATATATTATACTTATTTTTAGTGTTTTTATTTTATTTTATTTTATTTAGACTATATAGTATATAACTTAATATTGGCAGCATGAAGATCATTCTTTTCTTATTAGTATCAGCCAGGTTATCAGTGCATTCTTACACTGAACACAATAAGAGTTATTATTAAAATGTCAAAGCTCCTCCTTAACACACAACAAAAATGCATAATGATCATGATAATGATGATTTTTATTAGGTTGGATTTGAACTGAGCTTCAGTGCACTCAACAAACTCTGTAAGAAACATGTCTAACGCCACACTCTTGTTTGTGCTTTACTGATGTTTTACCTGATGTTTAATGAGCAGTGATAACATTGGATAAGTTCTAGGTTGCCTTACACTACCCTATTCTGCATTACTGCATGTCTCTAGAAATAGACAAGTATGTGTTGCCTTTTTCCACCCTGAGTGACCTCATTTGAACAGAGATTTTACTGAGCTAGGCTTCTGCCATCAGCTACTCAATGTCTGCCAAGATAAACGCCCTTTCTCCATAATGTAACTCAGAAACGTTTTGGTCAGCTGCAGAGTGAAGAACTCAGTTTAAAACTCACCAAACTCTGCACTAGTTACACCTGAACCGCAAAACAATCCCACATGAATTAATCCCCAGGGTTTTTCATCTGCTACCAAAACAGTTTTTTTCTTTTGATCTGCGCTGTAATTAGTCAGACCTTCAATCTCAAAGCCAACATAAACTTTCTTGTAGAACACCTGGCACTAAAGTAGAGCTTATTTTTGGTTTACTGGCACAGATCTGCATTCCCCTAATCAAATTCGAATCTTGATTTGATTAAGAAATAATGAGAATATCATAAATCTGCACAAATATGATACCGAACACTTTTGTCCTGTTTAGCTGCTGCAAACAATGGGGGGAAAAAAACATTCAGGAGGAAAAACACAAGATAGTTTGAATGTTACCTAGATTAGTAACATACAACAAGACTCAAAGTCAGTGACATCACTGAGCTGGCAGTTACTACAAGGGGCACAAACTGTACTCGTGAAGCTTGAGCCAGGAAACAAAGCCAAAACACAACAAATTATAATCAAACAGACACCTGTTTAAAGCATGTGTCATTTCCCCCCTTGTTGTGTCATTGATCAAATCTCATTCATAATGCTTTGCTCAAGTTTGACATACTTCCAGCTTGTTAGGATCTTCTGACAGGCAGCATGCAAAAATGCCGTGAGGCTTGTAACATAATCTAAACCGTTTCCGCTATACACCTGAGCACTTACTCATCAGTCAGACCACACGCTTTGTCAGCAGCTTTTCCTATGTTACTCTCCAAACTCTGATTCATCCATGGCATGATGAGAATATGATGGATGGAGAACGCCCCGTTGCTTTTGTGTTTAAACATGACCCTTCCTAAAACAGCACACGTACATGCGCGCATGTTTCCACACGGGCCCACACACGCACACGAAGCGTTCACACACATACAAACACTTCAACATTGGCCTACAGGCGTAAGCTACACATGCTCATGCACACACATTTGCACACATGCATTCGTAGTTCACGCTGGGCCACTGTACCCTTCGCTAGAGGCAACAACATTCCATAAACAAGATGTGTAGTGGAATGAGAGAAAAGGCTTCATTGATGCTCCTATAAACAAATGAAACATTTCCAATTACACTATTTCAGTTAAATGTGGAGCACTAGAAAACAGGATGTCGCCCCTTCCTAACTGTTATGTATGTCATAACTGAGTGTATGGCTATGTTCAGAATGGAATACTAGCATACTGCATTATAGGCTATTTAATGCAGCATGGACTCTGAAATCACATACCGTCTGAGTGGATATTGCATTTGATGAGAAACAAACTTCAGTTAAAAAAGTATGTTTTATATCAGGGGTATACAATCCAGAAAAATTATATCAGTTTTGGTGTCCAGTTGCCATTGTATGGACAGAAAACACAGTCTGAGACATTTTACATTTATGCATTTGACTGACCATTTTATTTAAATAGACTTGCATTGCATTTAAGGTACACATTTTATCAGTTCATGCATTCCCTTAGAATAGAATGCATGACCTTAGCGTTGCTCAACTGTTTAAGCTAGAGGAGACATTTCTCAAAATATTTTATGTTCCAAAAAAGAAAGAAAGTCATACAAGTTGAGCAAACAACATGAGGATGAGAACATAGTGTCATCATTTTTTAATTTCTGGGTGACCTATCCCTTTAAAAAGTGATCTCTGATCTATGTGTATCTGCAATAGACCTTATTCAGACCAGCGCCATGACAGGTATGAAAGTGAGGCTGTGAGGGATAGACTTACTGTGTTTTCAATGGGATCCGCTGTAAAAAGCTGTATAAAGCTCCTAGATCACTTATAATTTTAAACAGATCATATTGTCTGGATTTTTTGGTGTACTGGAATTTCTCAGAAACATGGTTTCATCAGCAGAACAATCCACAAACATTTAATAGCAGTACAACCCACTGAAGAGATTAATGTCTATCCCTCACAGCCTCGCTTTCATTCCTGTTAAAAATCAAAGATGGCGCTGCTGTGAATAAGGTCTATTGGACCACAGAATGTTGTGACACTGGATATCCACTCAAGTGTTACGTGTAAATATGTGTGTGTGCGTGCGTGCGTGCGTGCGTGCGTGTGCACAAACTAGTGAAGATATAGACTGAACCGCTGCTTTCAGGCGTATTGCCCCTTTGTTGCCTGACCTGACTTTGATAAATGTTTCATCAACTGTCTCTTGTTAGAGACTCTTGTCCCTCCCTGCCACTCTTAGCAGAGAAAATCCAGTATAAACACTCCATAAATTGGATAGCTTCATCGTGTTTTGTGTGGCCTGTTTTCTTTCCCATGATATCATGGGCTGTCCTAGGCTGGATCTCAATCTCCCCCTCCTCTGTCTTCCATATCCTTCCATAATGGGTCGGGTATGCTATGAGAAACAGTGGGGAAAAGAGGTCACGAGAAACAAAGGTTGCGCTTGCTGGCAATAAATGCTCTTCAGACTCAAAGCTTTTATAAAAAGTTTGGGAATATAATGCTAAATATAAACAGCCTTCTTCAGGAGAAATAAAGTACATTTAAATCTGCAATTATACTTTGTAAAAAGGAAAAAGTTTTTTTTTAAATGGTAACTGGTTATTGCTTTAGAAACCACATCAGAGAACCGAAACCAAAGACTTAACCAAAATACCACTGTTATGTCTCTGGCCCCATCCAAAAACCGCACATACTACAAATATTTTCAAAGTGAATTCCTCTGTCTGAAATGCTTTAAATACTTTTGTTGTTTTACAAGCCACTATTTTTGCTATTTTTTCTTCACTTGTTGTATTGTCTTTTGTTGCCATTCCAAGTGTTGCAAAGTACACCTCTTTTAACATTGTTAATAAATAGCATGTCCATACTGTGCTCTTATAGTGAATCACACATGTGCTGCTGTGGCTGATTGATGTGTTACTATCACCTATATAAGAATATACTCCAGCTGCATCCTGTAAACCTTGAGGGTTCAAGTCAAGTCAACACAACCTGGACGTAACTAGTTTATAAATATAAGCCATCTGGGCCTTCAAAATGAACTTCACATCCGGACTTTACCACCAAGCCAAACTGAATATGACCCAAAGCATGCTCTTTATCTATCCTAAATACATATCCTAATGTATATCCTAGATATAATAATCCTTCTTGAGAACATTCAAGAGCAAAGCAACACCTGAAGAATAAGAAAGTGTAAATACGCCTGCAGAAACAAAGACACGCAGATGCACATTGACCTAATACTCACTAAGGTGCTTTAAGAACCACAAACTGAAACATAAGCCCACACAAACTCAGTGATGCTTAGCTGACAAGTATTGTGGTGGGTCGTTCTGACCCAAGAGTGCTGGAGGCATGTAGTCAGGTCACAGCTGTGAGTTACACACAAACCCAAATGGATGTGTGTATATTGAAGACAACCCCACATGTACAATGAAACACTGACTCGGTAAATGCACAGCTGCATATACACACACAAACACAAACAAATTATCCCTCACAATTGCTGCCTTAATGCATATTTGGCTGGCAGATATATCCCAAGAGAAAGCACAACTGTCACTCAGATTGCAGATGTTTTATACACAGACACACACACACACACACCGAGTTTGGAGTTGCAGCTGGCCAGCATAGAGACTGATGATGATCTAACAGCAAAATGAAGGGGATTTCCATAAACACACTGGATGTAGAGGACTCGGTGTCTTATGCACCCCTCACAAACAGCCTGCCAACATCAAACGGCTTCAATTTATGACTAGCTAACACACAACACAGATGTACTTATAGGCACAGCAACTAAATAGTCACTAAAAATCCAGAACAGAGATGTTCTCTACCAACATAAAAACTATTAAATGACTAACTTCAAAATACCTTAATCTTAAAAGAAAACCACCACCCAAAATCTGCAAACTTTAAAAACAATAATAATGACAAAACTGATGTGATGACCACTGTACTATTAGACCCACTAAAATGAGCCCCATCAGCCTGCATTTACATGCAGTTGGTTCATGTTAGTCACATCATATGTGTAAGTGTGTGCTCTAATTCTGACTGCTTATGACAAGCATGTTTTGCTTTGAAAATATAGACTAGCGGAGCACTCTCTCTCTTTTCCTTTTCTCCCATATTCAGTGATTTGGACTGACAGAAGTTTTGATGGATGTGTTCTGTGCAATCTCATAGACTGGCTGTTTGAGCTGATGTGTAATATATCTGGATAGGCTCCAGATTACGCTGTGATTAGGAGTCACAGAGCAGGCAATGGAGACCAGACCATGTCCATATACTCGGCCTCTCACTTGGCAAACTGAGCCATGATCCAACACTCTGCTCCATGCATGTCCAGACATTATCCAAATAAGGAGGGAATGTGGAAGGTCAAAATGCCCGTATCGGTCTATTGTACATTTGGTCTAATTACAGTGATATCTAGAAAAGGAAATTCAATACCGTTCCAAAATGTAACTCATTTCTGCAATAGCAAATCTGAATTTTCAGCAGCCATTACTCTAGTCTTCAGTGTCACATGATCTTTCAGAATATGCTGATTTGGTGCTCAAGAAATATTTCTTATTATTATCACCGTTGAATACAGCTTAGTATTTTAGTGGAAACTGTGTCAATGGGGTGTAGTGTTTTTGGACCTCATTGACTTTCAAACTATCTTTTATTGCGATCCACAGAACAAAAATGTCATACAGGTTTGGACAACGCTATCTCATGACCAAATCGTAGGAATACGAGTGATTAAAAGGTAGCTATTTCGTACGAATTCGTACGATTTGTCTTAACCAACGTGATGGGTAGGTCATTCGTACGAATTCATACGAATTGGGTAACTCGTAAACGATTTAGCAAAAATCTTATGAATTCGTACGAGTGAGGTCGTATGAATTCGTACAAATTAGTCACCTCGTAAAATGTGTGCATGAACTATCCCTTTAAATGTTAGCTGGTAGTCCATTTTTTTCTTGAATATAAGTATTTGCTTAAACATCTGGTGAGTAAATGCATTTTAATTGACCATCTCCACCTACGTCTTGTAAGGGTCATAAGTTTATACTTTAAAGGTAAAAAACCCTCAGCCCTCACCTCACCTCACCTCACACTAAACTGATCTATATGAAAGAACATCCTCTGTATGAAAAAAGGAGTCATAACCTCCACGTTGCCTTCACCCATGCTGGCCTTCTCACGGTGACTTGGCAGCCAAAACAAGGCAGTGATGAAACGGATAATTTTGATCTAAGATAGTTGAAAGAGAAAAATGAGCTGAAAGCAGCAAGAATCAGCCGCCCTGGGAGAACCACAGGGTTGATATTACATATAGAAATGCTTAAATATGCAGTTCTGAGATAAAGAATGCTTGCCTTCACTCTTTCATTCATTTCAGTCTGTGTCCCTCTCTGTTTTTTTCCCTAACGGTGACTCTGTGCGATTACAGCATATGACTTTTCTCACCACATCCTCAGCTGTGTAGGGAATGTGTTTGATCTGTCAGCTGTAACTATTTCAAATGGGTACAATGACAACTACATCTCTTTCCGGAAAGGGCACTTGAGTAATGAGATGTTTCCCACTACATCCAAATAATTCAAACTTAGGTGAGAGCCTTGTCTGGAAAAGACTGAAAAATCCATACAAATCACATTTCAAGACATGACTCGAATAAAACTAAGAATAAAGAAGAGTAACTGGGTAGGAAAAACATTTGTGATGGTGTGCAGCACTGCGAGGACACCCTGGCTTGTCAAGAATATACACTGCAGTTCCCTGACCTCTGACCTCCATTTGTAGAGGCCCGACATGGTCCTCTCTTATACAATGTCCAAACACACATCAAAAGAATGTCCTCTTGATGGTAGGCCATGGATGAGGAACATTTGTAATCCTCAAACCTCAAATTAACTTGGAAAATACAAAAAAACAGGCGAGTTCGCCTTCTCAGCATCATGTGGCATTGGTTTAGAGCATATGCAGAGAAAGGGAGTGAGAAAGTGCAAAGGGAAAGAAGGAGAAAGAGCAGAGCCATTAAAATAGAAACCTGAAACCTGTCAATGACATTAAAACAAAGAAAAACAGATTTGGTTAAAGACAATCGAAAAAGAAAGTTCCAACATACTCATGACAGCTAGACAGCTATGGCATGAGAAAAACCAGGCTATAGTGGGAAACCAGTTAATGAACATGGAGATTTAAAGTTTATAAAATAAAATTCAATTTCATATTCCAACAAATATCATAAACTTCAAGTTTTGTTCTTTACTTTTTGGAACCGGCTCAACATCAGTCATCATGCAGATTTGATTTGAAATTTATACCACTTCACACTCACTCCCCAGCAATTCCACACATTGTATGCCAGCATTTTGCATGTCAGTCAGCCTTTGATGCCACAATATCTACAAACATTCATTTGATTAAGGAAAGAAGTGTCTGAAATTAGAGAATCTCTGAGATCAAACTACGAGGGCTGTATATGTTATGTCTGTCCTTATTGACAGGGATTGCAAAACATTACGTTCTCTCTTGTCTCCTGGACTCTTTGTTAAAGCTGTCCATTGCTAATCAGGCTTGTCTGATGTTGGACTACACTCTTGGCAATGGCTGTGAGAGAAAGAGTTTGGTTTTTATCTGAGCTGAGGGAGTGGAACCAGATCAGGCTGTGTAAAGATACAGATCCAGTAATGGAGAGGATACTGTTTATGTTCTAATTTTGCAAGATTTTTGAGTTATTTGGAGTTAATCAGAAATGATTTATTTCTTTAAGAAAAGAACACTTGGACAAAATTACAACCATTTTGTACAGTAAAAAATCCATAACGATGAATGGAACTGATTGTAGTGCAAGATCATATACAAGGTTAGTTCTGGTTCTCTAATCTGATTGGACAAGCTGCATTCCAATAGCACTGATATACAGCTGATTCTGCTAGGACAGAACAAACTTATAACAACTGGCCACATTGCTTCTTAAATGTAAGTTACTCAATATTACATTGTGGTTTATGGAACTGTTCACTCTCACAATTGTGCTATAGTAATATCAACACTGCTATGATTACGGCTTGATTGTGTGCATTGCTCATTACACTAATTTCATCTATTTATAACACAAAACACTAAACCTAAAATTAATGTATTTTAAAACAACATAAGATATTACCATGTTATTACAAGCATCTAATATGTCATGCATTCTTGTAACATATTCTAATCTATGACACACTGGCTCTCCACTTTTAGAGTTATACTGCCATCATCCTTACAAATTAGAGTCCAGCAAACTCACCCATCAATGGGAAAAATATCCCAATACTGCCACCTGTTGGATGAAAAGTAACATTGCAGGGTTTAGATGTCTAGATACAGCGTGATGGTTTTACTAAATACAAAGTAAATCTTGCATAATGACGTAATCGCGTGCTTTAGATAGATTCGATCGATAATGACAATATCGTCACTATTTTACCATCATTTTGGATTAATTTATTCTGAAATGAAATGATATGTGCTTAGTGAACGAACGGCAATCGTTCCAGGATAGGATTCAGTTTAACACCAAAGTTCATCTAAACCAGCAACTTGTAATTCAGTTTCATTCCTCATTTGTTTCACAAGTTTTTCATTTGTGGAAATTCCTTCCACATCATTCTAGGCTCATTTAGTGAAAATCAACTCTCAGCTGTACGAGACTGGTCTGAATCTGAGACCAAACAAGAGTATCAGTCTGTGTGGAGTGTTCCCATGACTCTCACCATGATGTTCTTCAGTCTGGGTCATAGAAAGGCACTAAGCATTAGCTCATAAATCCAGTCCGACCTGTTCCTGACCCATAGCTTCCCTTCCTCAATCCACCACTAACTCTCCACAGCCTCAGACGCAGGGCCAGTGTATAGAACCCTTGAGAACTCAGCTCAGCAAAACAAATACAAAAGCAATTGTTTTCTGTGAAGCGTGTTTATTGGCAGGTCGAAGGGATTGATGTGTGTTGGATCAATAGTGTGACTGATGCTGGACGTGAGACTGGAGGAACTGAATCATAACATCGGCCTTGAGTCCCTCACTAACTCTTGCTCTTTCTTTCCATTTTTCTATTCATCCTTATAGCACACCCATCTCACAGGGTGTGTTATAACCAACTAAAATCAAAGGAAACATAGGGGAAAACTTCTATGGAGCTCTGCACTAACCCTGTGTGTGTGTGTGTGTGTGTGTGTGTGTGTGTGTGTGTGTGTATAGGCCTATAATGTGTATATATATATATATATATATATATATATATGTATATGTATATATATATATATATAGAGAGAGAGAGAGAGGTTAAGAGCTTTTAAAAAAACACAACACATTCCTTGTGTTTGCACACAATTGGTGAATAAAGTTTCTGTTTTCTGATTTTGATTTTGAAATATGGAAGAAAAAAATATAAATATGGTGGCCAAGAATTAAGAATAGGTTCCCACAATTTATTATTATTATTCATTCTTGGACACGTTTTATTAATTTGTTCCTGTGGCCATGTTATTCAGTGTGAATACAGTGCCACAATGTATTCATTCCTTGGTCACAATTGAACTAAAATGGTTTGATAAAACGTGACCACAAAGTAAGAATTCATATTTAAATAGGCTATAATAAAGACATGGTGTTTTTTTGACATGCAAGGCTACTTAGACAACAGAATACATGTCTACTGAGATTTTTCAATGGCTCTTTCAGCAAGTTACATGATAGGCTACACCAGTAGGTGTCAACGACCTAACCATTTAATTCGATTTGTTCGAGTTGATTAATTCATAAACATAGATTCATTCCACAGATTCAAATAAACTCTTTGAGTGAGTAATTGAATCATTT
The DNA here is from genome assembly GCA_031834385.1 of Semotilus atromaculatus. Taxonomy (NCBI): domain Eukaryota; kingdom Metazoa; phylum Chordata; class Actinopteri; order Cypriniformes; family Leuciscidae; genus Semotilus; species Semotilus atromaculatus. The sequence continues at coordinate 14,706,581 of JAULUF010000035.1, read as the reverse complement.
AATCAACTGATTCATCTAAAAATAGAGAAATGCTGTGTGTTGCTCAAAGATGTGCAAATGATAATTCAGCTGAAGTTTCACTATTCGTTGGCGGTGTAAAAACAGACAAACTGGGAATATTTTATCTAAAATGTAAGTGACTCAATATTAACTTACTGTTTATTGAAAATTTGTATTAAAGCAATATCACGCTCAAAATCATGGTCAGAATATCACAATGGTCTTGTTCGTGTGATTTCACAATGTGCAACAGCCAAAGAAAAAAGAAAAAAAACAGCACAAGAATGATAAATTGCAACATTTTAATTTACTACTGCTAAGGACTACTAATACATGAACATTGCATCTGAGGCAAAGTCCTTTGTTTACATGAAGGAAAAAGAGACAGGTTTTCCATTAAATGGAAAACCTAGCGGTGAGGGAATACAGAGATCTGGAACACTAGATCTGGATTTCTTCTCACCAATAAGTCTATCCTGGGTGGCCTGTTATTAAATTACAGTCACAACATGTCATACAAACGTCTCAAACCAGAAAGTTCTGCCAAAGCCACAATAGCCAACTGTGACTCCAACAGCCAAGCATCAGAGATCTGTTTAGACAGCAAGAATAGACAGAAGGAGGCTATGCCAAATATTTAAAATATTAAAATGTCACGTTCATCCATCCTGTTCTTTTGGCTTCTGGTGGTACATGGTTTTTGGAATGAGATGCCAGCCTTTAATTTCTCTGAAAGCCTCACAAGTGTGCAGCAGTAACAACTCCACATTTCACAGCATTCTGGTCAATCTTTTTAACGTCATCGTTTAACATCAGACCTTTATAAATGAAAGCATTCAGTGGGTATTTTGTTGTCAAGATGCAAATAAGCAATGCAATGTTACTGGAAATGATCAGCATAGTTAACATTATCCTCTCCATGACATCCCATGACATCACAGACACCTGCAGGGCTGCAGAAAAGAGCCTGTGTGTGGTCACCCTCTATGGAGTGATTTCCTCATACGTCATGGTCATTATGACCTGCTGGGCCAAACACAAAGAATGCTCAGTTTTAGTCTGATCAAACAAGTGCCCATAACAACCTAAGTGCAAAGCTCTTTTCTCACACACTAGGCATCTTCACTGGTTTGGCATGCGAGTTCATTGCTGACAGCCTGTTCTGAAGGGTAGCTGTGGGTGGTTGTCTGCTTTGACTGAAACTGAAAATGAGGGTTCGCACACTTATCTTTAATGAAAAGACCTAATTTATTTAATTCCATAAACTGATCTGAAGACAAGAGGAAAACAAGATTTGTATTCTAAAGAAAATGCTATTGACTTATAAACTAGGAACTGAAACCCCCTCTCTCCCCATCATCTACTGGCTGCACTACATTTTCTGTAAAAAAAAAAGTAAAAATAAAGTCTTTACTTTACACTTTGTCATGTAGGTATGTGTCCAGTAGGGGTCATTGTTGGGTAATTGGTTACAGAATATAGGTGGGAACCTTCCCTCAGGTAACTGCTGTTGCTGGAGGGAAGGTGCACACAGTTTTTTGACTGGTATTTAGGTAATGCTATGCAAGTAGGAAATAATGGTGAACGACTGAAACTGTGGATTTATTGATTTATATATTGATTTATTTAATGGATTTATGTTTGTTTGGATTCTGGTTTACTTTAAATGAAGACCGGTCATGGTGAAATAACATAAAATAAAAAGTGGTAAAATAAAATGGTAAAATAAAAGTACAACTGTGAGCATATTAATTTGTGTGGACATTTCAGTTAATAATATACCAGTTGTGTGCATCCATCCAGCATCCCTCAACCTGCTTTAAGTAGTAGGCTTCTTAATTTAGTCAAAAAAACTTTTTTACTTAAAAAGAATTGTGTTTAGTCTACTTTACGTTGGAGTTTCATAATTTGTCGAACGAGATTAAGTGGATTATTGGAAGAACTTCGCATCGACTTTATTTACAGATCAGCCGCAACCACAAAAAGAGGACACTGCAAATCTGGATTATACATGCACGTCTTTCCTTTTGGGCCAAGGACCTACCAGTGTGAGGAAAGAGACCGGAGCTGCTCTACAAACGTCAGCAGAGGAGCTTTGTTCAAACATGGTGCCCAGCGTGAAGAGGTATGCTTCGTAACGCTAATTATTGTTGAATGGCCATTTAACTTTGTGTGCACACATTATGGGACATAAATCCAATGCATTGGTTGTCAAAGAGGATAACTAACTTTGCGAACTAGTTTAATATAGCTTCGACCTTGCTTCTGAATATTTTGTGGATTATGAAGGCGGCTGAAACTGAGCATGGGTCTATGGAAGCGCTTCAGTTGAACAAGTGTTTTTAACGATGTTGATGGACTAACAAAACCATGTTGTGAAATGAACTCCTAAAGCAATTGTAGAAAAGGTTGAAAGGTTGCAGAGTGATAGAAAATCTGTACTGAGTAAAGCTACTAATTTAAGGAAAAAGATACACGGTCTGATGCAACAAAGAAATATAAAAGAGGTTCAGAGGTTCATACTCCACTAATTCAGAAGCAGTATGGTTGACATTGTCACTATAATGCAAAGACAAAATGAAATAACAGCAGCTCTTGTCCAACTCCAATGTTGCTAATCTTTACCAGCAAGAGATATTCCTTTATTTGATGGAGGTTCCCCTTCAGTATGTTTCATTTATCACAGCATTTGAAAAGAGAGTGGAGGAGAAGGCAAGCCATAGTCATTGCTTATATTAATTGGAACAGTTTACTAGGGTGCAGCAAAGGGAGCTGATATGTAGTTGCCTATGATCCCTGACTTTGACTATGCTAAGGCAAAACAGCTATTGCAGGAACATTTTGGCAATAAGTACAAGATCGCCACTGCTCATTTGGAAAGAGCCCTGTCTTGGTTCTTAATAAATTATTGGTTCTTATGTTCTCTTTCTGCGTGGCTGTTGAATGTCACTGAGGAATTGCAATACCTTCAGGAGTTAGATATGCCAATATGAGAGCAATTATGTCTAAATTGCCTATCAAGCTCAGAGAGTGGTGGAGTACTGTTGAACATAACGTTCAAGAAACTAGAGAATGTAGAGCTTCGTTAAAAGATCTTGTGGAATATATTGAAAGACAGGTTGGCATCCTAATGGATCCCTTGTTTGGAGATATTCGAGACTTGCTAGCACGAGGCCTGTTAATTGGCCAATCCCAGTTTCTGATTAAAAACAATGGCACAGGAAATAGTTGTACCAGCATACATAGTATACTTTCAGGTTTGGAAGTGTCTGCTATTGATCATAGCATCTTCTATCAGCTTCCACAAATGCCCACACAGAAACAAATGCCTGTAAGTTCTGACAACATTGTGTCTAAAGGAGATAAGTGCCTTACCTGGCAAAGGTTAAAGTTCCCGCAATATTGGCTAACGTTGACTCGTTGATTGGAAACAACGGTCCTAATATGTTGGAACCTTGGGAAGTCATAAACCGCCATGGCGATTGCCCTTATGCTCTGAGAACAGAATTAGGTTGGTCATCAATGGTCCTTTGCATGCAGGCAGCTTTGAGGCTGAAGATTGTTCTGGAGTGGTTAACAGAATTCATGTGTGTAGCTTGAAGGAGATGTTATTTAAACAATACAACCATGACTTCAATGAGCGAGCCGCAGAAGAGCAAGGATTGTCAAGAGAGGATATTAAGTTATTTAACAATTTAAATGGGAAAATGTGTAGCTTATCTTCCAAAACTCTTCTCTTTGGCAAAACAACAGATGGTCATCAATCTGAGTTCCGAGAGGAGGTTGTTCAAACTCCCTAAAGAAAATTTCTATGTAGGTTAGGGTTGTGCCGATAGACGATAGTATAGTGTATCAACGATAAATCAGAGATATCGCTGATGGCTGATGCCTTTGACGATATCAATACGATAATTGGCTCAATTTCCCATTAATCTATTAAATTATTATTATTATAAGACTAGAATTGTTATTAAATTAACATTAGAACCTACAATTAATTTGCCTTGCCTAAATTCATAACGACATCACCACATAACCAGACTTGTGACATCACCGACACTCGCGTATGAGGACTCCTCAAAGACTACAAAACTATTTTTTTGTTGCATTTTGCTTCCATAGCACATTAACAAAAGATTTAATCACACTAATAACATTAAAAACAATACAATTACAAAATATTATTAATAATAATAATAATATCACAAATTATATAGGCCTAATAACAGTCTTTAGTTCATGAACATAGCACAAATCTGCCATCTGTGAAAATCAAAAGCAGCTTAAAAAACAACTTGTTTAAATCAAATCAAAATCAAATCATATTTTATTTAAAGCACATTTAAAATCAACCTTGGTTGGCCAAAGTGTTGCACAGAAAAATATGAGAAAAAAAAACATAAACAGAACAGAGCAAGAAACATAAAAGTTACGGTAGATTAGACTAGAGAAAAAATGTGGAAGCTGTTTTAACATGTAGTTGTAGGTTGTTCCACAGCTTAGGGCCAACCACTGCGAAAGCTCAATCACCCCTGCGTTTTAAGCGAGATCATGGGACGGACATGAGATGTTGATCTCTTGATCTAAGTGATTTGGATGGATTGTGAGTGACAATTAAGACCGAAAGGTATTTGGGGCAGAGGTGGAAAGAGTAATAAAATATTCTACTCAAGTAAAAGTACTATTACTTCAATAGAATTTTACTTAAGTAAAGAGTAAAAGTTTCTGAGTTACCTTTTTAACATCAGGGCTGGGGTGGGGGACTCTCCCGTGTAGGGTTGTAACTGTATGAGAGTTTCACAGTATGATAACCGTCTCAGAAAATATCACGGTTTATGATATTAAACAATTATTAAATATATAAACTGTATTATTAAATTATGGTTATTATTATCATCAGTTAAAATGACAGTTAAATTAAACATTTGTTCAATAAAACATATCTGATAGCAATAATTGATTATGAATTAGATTAACAACTTATTTTTATCATTAATAACTTATTAAAATGTTTAAAAATAATTGAGTTCTTGGAAATGTTTTTTATTCAGAATTTTTTTTTCTTTTTATGATTTAATACAAATATATGATCAAAAACGGTGGTAATCAAATAAAAGTTTAGCAAACGTTATATCGTTTTATTTTTTGGCAAAGTGCTACAAAACAGATTTACTCAATTAAACCATGGACAAACAATATTCCTTAAATAATGTTTAAATAAATTGTAGTATTATTATTGTTATTGTTAATATTATTATGAGAAGTAGGCCTACATTCTATTGTAGGCCTACAATAGTAATATATTTGTCAATTTCTTCTAGTTAAACCAGACTTTTATTTTGACGGGTTGTGAAGTCCTGTTTCAGAGAGTATTTGTCTTTTTTTTTTCTCAAGTAAAATTATGAAAATGCTCATTAGGCGTTCTCTCAGAGCAGCTCTGGAAATGTTCATGTATTCATGTCCTTGTATTTGTGAGACGCTGAAAACACCATGTGTGTTGCGTACTTGAGTATGTAGCAAGAAAAAGCACTGCTCATTCACACAGAGACACACAGAACAAGCAGATTATTTATTTATTTATATAGCAGTCTTTTGTGCTTTATTTGTTTATTTTTATTTTTTTATTTAGTTTGACAGGGACATTGTACATTAATAAAAACATTCCTGTAAATGTACCAGAATTAGCCAAAGGCTATTTTTCATCCGTAGTCCCTGGACAAGATGTTACAAGTCAACCTAAAGAAAAAAATTATTAAGAATACATAGCCTAATAGAAAATTTTATAATTACACAATACAATAGAATCTATTTAGACAATTTTGGATCAATTAAAAACAATGCAGCAAAATACAAACAATAATAGGATGGCTAGCAGATATGAGATTCTAATGTTGACAAATCTGAGTACTGATTAACCAATTCTTAAACTGAACCCTAAATAAAGCATATGTGTCTAGATCTCTTATAGGCCTAGTTGTCGGAATAATATTCCATTCTTGTGCAGCTTTGACAGAAAAAGTAGACTGACTAAATTTACTTCGTCTAAGTGGTATGATACAGTCTTAATTAGTGTTGTAGTCAAGACCACCGAGACCAAGACCAGAGTGTATCGAGACCGAGACAAGACCAAGACTTTTAGGGGCCGAGACCAAGTCGAGACCAAGACCGAGGGAGGGCGAGACCGAGAATAAGACCAAGACCAGCGCCCCACATTACATGACACAAAAAAAAGTGAAACATGATCAAAAGAGCTTCTCAAATTGATCTGAAAGATCCACATTAGCATAAAAATACATAGCCTAGATATTAAACACTCAAAGTTGAAATAAACGTAACCATCTTTATGCAATACTCCTGGGTGACTTCCATCATTTAGTACAGAATGTAAAACAATTATTCATTGTTCATCACTAAAGTCTTCACTTTTCTCCGCCTTTTATAAACAATAGCCTACATAAAGTTAGGCTATGTTGTTTTTAAACCTACAACAATCCTTTTTTAAAGGTAGGCTATTTTAGCACAATTCACAACCAGCGGTAATTCAGGAAAAAATATCCGAATGCTCCATGAAACTATGGTCTTCCGACCTTACCATCATGTTGATTTATTTTTATTAATATGTGCCATGCAAGACGGCGCTTAGGAGATGGCGAACCCTTGTTTATACTTTCGCCTGGCTCCGAAGAGAAAGAGTGCGCGCGCGCGACCGGGTCGGTCTCTCGCTCTTGCTCGCGCTCTCTCTCTATCTGTCACACGCGCAGCAGTTCGTCTACATTTACTCATCGATCGTTTTACATCCAATAAAAGCAAGGATGTTAACAAAAAAAAAAAAAGAGACAATATACTGGCAATTTAGTGATAGTTCCACAGTTATGGTCTTGACTGGTCTTGAAAAAAAATCGCGAGTCCTCAATGTCCGAGACCGAGACCAAGACCGGTCTCGAGTAGGCCTAGTCTACAACACCTGCACCTCTTGTAAAGTGATAATCAGTTGTTCTAATACGAACTAACTGACCAAGAGGGGGAGAAGATATAGGCTACCATAAATAATTGTATACATCAAGCATACATTTGCATACTTTATCATGTTTTCCCAACTTAATAAATTATATTTTTTCAGTATTGGACAATGATTTGTACCGATTCTTATCAAAAGAAATTGTATTCTTAAGAAATTGTACCGATTTCTTATCAAAAACCTTAAGTGTACATTTGTATAAGGACTCTAATGGTTTACTTGCCTGAGACCAGGTGGTTAAACAGAAAGTCATGTGAGAAATAACCATAGAATACATAAACATCTTAGCTGCTTCCAGTGACATGTTATCTCTAGTAAGCTTAATTAAACTTAGATTAAACGAGATTAAACTTACACCGTGTCCTAACTACACGCGACGCGATAAAATTCCAGCGACAGCAAGTGTGTCTGTCCACACTAGACGCGACGCGACTAGCCATTCAGAACAGCGTGTGGGCGGAGTCTCTCTGTGAAAGCGCACTGCTGGCCCGCACTCGCATTGGATCTGTCAGCCGCGACGTCGCAGAAATAGGAACCGTTTCTAAATTAGAAACTTCGCGTGTCGCCGTCGCGTCTGGTTAGGACAAAAACTCTGATTAACATGGAAAAGATACCTTTTATCGCGTGTCGCGGCGTCGCGTCGCGTGTAGTTAGGACACGGTGTTAACCTGCTTACAAACCTTTTTTACGTGAGCTTTAAATGTACATTTAGAATCGATCAGTATTCCCAGATATTTATGTTGTGGCACTACCTGCAGCCTCACCCCTGACATGTAAACATCAGGCTCTTCATTAATACTGTTAGGGCCCGTCCACACGAAGACGCGTTTCGCTGTATACGTATAAATTTTTTATCGTATTGGCGTTTCGTCCACACGGATCCGGCGTTTTGGGAGAGTGAAACCGCTATTTTTTGAAACCGGGTCCCAAAGTGGATAAATCTGAAAACGACGCCCTTGCGGTTTCGTGTGTACGGCCAATCCGTATATTTTGTGAAACGATGATGTCATCACCCCACGTGTCGACTAGTCAGACACGCTAAATCAGTAACCATAACAGCAACAACAACTGCGACTAGCCTACTTGCTTGAGTTCATGCTTCAGAATACTGAGCCTCTTTTATTTATTTATTTATTATTTAGGCCTACTTTAATCTATTTTTATTTAGGCCTATTTATATTTCGTTCTTATGCTATGATGCTTGTATTTTGTCTGATTAAGACATGATTTCGTATTTTGTAGGGATGGGCATGTCAAGCAAAAATAATATTCGACGATCGCTGGGAATTATTTGATTATTATTCAAAAAACGCACCGCTGTTCTGCCCCTCATACTCACCGGTGACACGGCGTTCGCTCCGACATTAAATTGCTCTGTACTGTAGGCCTATATGTTGTAGCCATTAAAGAAAAGTTAGTTTCATATTTATGTTTAAATAATGTTATTTTTTCCATTTCATATGTTGATTAGGGAAAAGTGTGCATTTCTCTCTATAGTAGGGTGACCACCATTAAACAAATCAAATGTGGGACGATTACTAAGTTTGTGTGGGACAATGTGGGACATGTTACCAACACTAAAACATAACCTGAAACTGTTATATAGCCTAATGTCTATCTAACTTAATAAAAACATTTGTATTCTACATTTCAGCTTTGTATTCTGCAATACTTTGTCTTTTGTCCCTTCCAGAAAATACCATTACATCACAATGTGACATAACATGTATTTATTTTACATGTCATGTAAATTCAACATCACTGAACCCAAAGGCATCATGCAGATAACTATTTTTGAAACAACGCAGTCCCATGAAAGTACGTATCAATACCACGAATGTTATTTCTCGTGCCATTTATACGCCAAAAATGTTTTTTTTTTTGCGTGCATAGCCTATGCTACGCACTGAAAACCCCTTGGGTAGGATTAGGGGGAGGGGGGGAGGGGGTGCGTGCGTATTACACGCCATAAAGTGCGTATCATATGCACGCGAAAACTGCGTATCATATAGGCTACACGCAAAAACTGTTTTTGGCGTATAAATGGCGCGAGAAATAACATTCGTGGAAATGGCATTGATACGCACTTTCATGAGATCGGGCTCCAACGAAACAGCTCTAACCAAGTCCAACTAAAATCTAACAAAATAAATAATGAACAAATTAAATATAAAACAACATGAAATTAGTAAATTGACAGTCTTATATATTGAGAATATATTAAATGTTCATATTTTTTTAGAAAGGATGTGAATTAAAACAACCAAAGCAGGCAAAAAGTTGATCAAACAGAATTCTGTTTTCATCCAGCACCAGAGCTCACCATAGAAAAGCTGCTTTTAGACTGCAAAAAACTAATTCGGTATTCTCGTCTATCGGCCTCACCCAGGTATTTGCCCAGTCTTTACTAAAATAAAATTTTCGCTTTTTTGTTGCAATTATGCTGCCTTAATTTACCGAATTATCCATTTATTTTCTGACAGAAAACGCATGGATTGAATCACCACTCCACATTTTGATTGACAGCCGTCACAACCTACCAGTGACCGTGTTTACTGCTTTCATTTCAACCATTGGATAGGATTTAAAAACAGGCTGTTGTATTTGTTCTTCTGACGAAACACTAATAAATATAGGTGAAAAACTACGCTACAAAAAGAATAGAATGCTTTTATTAAAAAGACAAAAGAACGCATGCACGTTTTCTTAATATGATCATTAATAACCAACAGATTGATGAAAATGCGGGACATTTTCTCAATATGTGACGTGCGGGACAAGGGGTGAAAATGCTGTGCGGTACAACGCAAAGCGGGACAGGTGGTCACCCTACTCTATAGGCACCTTCACAACACTGCGAAGGTGGCGAGTCAGCATCGTCACACAAAACACTAACGTTAGTTTATTAATAAACAATTAAAATGTCTCCTTGCTATATTTGACACATTCATAATGATTAGGCTATTTGCCGGTTCTTTGTGGCAAGCTTTATCCGTCTGCTAACTAATCGACTATCGTGACTCATCCCTATTTTGTACCATTTATAGTTTTTCATATTGTTCAATAAAGTTATTGGTAAAAAAAGAAAAGAAAAGAAAAGAAGCTACTGTGCCTAATATTACTGTATATTATTGTATACAGCGCGCAAGGTTTATGCGCAAGTCTTCTCTGTTTTTAGTGTATCTGTGTCAGAATTACAGCGCCTCGTACTGGTCTGGCATATATACTACACCGTTTTCAGTCGGTTTCAGTGGTTTCGTGTGTACGCAGATATTTCTTGAGACGACGCCGTGTTTACGGATTTTTTTTTTAGAACGAGGAAAAAAAAAGATCGGATAGGGAACGCACTGGCTTCGTGTGGACGTGGCCTTAGACTTAGAGAAAAACATACGGACACATTTAGTTGCAAGCAATTCTCTTTTAGCCATGCTGACACATTAACCATAGAATTCGTAAGTTCATATCAGGACATGAAAGATGAAAATCATTTATATACATAGCAAAAAGCATTGGACCCAAGATAGATCCTTGCAGAACACCAGTTGATATACCTAAATCATTAGATAGGTGATTATGTAGTCTAACACATTGGAATCTATCTGATAGATATGACTCTATCCAGTTAAGTGTATGTGATGAGAAATTAAAACAAGCTAATTTAGACATAAGGATTCCATGATTAACAGTGTCAAAGGCTTTCTTTAAATCAAGGAACACTGCTCCAACTACACCACCTTTATCTAAAAGAGTTTTAATATTTTCTATTAAAAAACAATTTGCGGTTTCCGTTGAGTATTTTGCTCTAAAACCAAACTGCATTGGATGCATTGAAAATGAACTACTACTCAAGTAACTGCTAATCTGTTCTGCAACTAGTTTCTCAATAATTTTAGAAACGGTGGGTAATATACTAATTGGCCTATAATTATCAATAGAAAGGGAGTCTCCACTCTTGAATATTGGAACAACAATCGCTGACTTCCAAACACTTGGGAATTTTCCCTGAGAAATTGAAAGATTAATAACTTTATTAATAGGTTTAATTAGGGTCAAACTAGATTCTTTGAGCATAACAACATCCATACCATATTTATCTTTTGCTCTATGACTTAAGAGATTTAATTGTTCTCATAACATCAGAGTCACTAACTGGCTTTATTCTAAAAACAGGCTCCACCGTTGTAACTACGTATACGCAGGCGGAAAACAACGAGTAATCGTTTCTACAGAATCGATAAAATGATGATTAAAAATCTCTACCATCTCAACTGGATTTTTTACGTTCTTTAAGTTCTAGAATTTTCTTATCTTCATTTTGTTGGCCTGTTAATTTTTTTAACTGATTCCAAATAATCCTAGGATTGCCTCTTGCATTTTCATCATAGTGAGGAAAAAATCTGCTTTAGCTTTTTGTAATTTCTTTACCACAGAGTTCCTCAACATAGTAAATCGATATTTATCCCTACTCAATTTAGTTTTAAGTGAGGTTTTCAAAGCATGATCCCTGTCTTTCATCAAATTCAGAATATCTACATTTATCCATGGGACCATATTCTTTTTCTTTCTATGATTAAGTTTACAGGTATAATCAGGAATAATATTTCCTAATCTTTTTGTAAAAATTTCACTATCTTCCTCATAATCAATCCCCAATAATAGATTACCCCATTCTATCTGCTGAATAGCACCTTTAAAATTTTCTTGTTTATACTTTGGTATCCCAAAGAATTCAAATTTCTTAACAAATGAGCTAAACCTCTTCTTAGTTAGTTTCCTAGTTACCAGAATCATATTATGGTCAGACAGACCAGTTAGCATATTACAAGATTTCAGAATTCGCTAAGGTCTATTAGAAAATATCAGATCAATTTGACTTTTAGTAGAATTGGTTATTCGAGTAGGTCCACTAATTAATTGTTTAAGATCAAAACTGTCAGTTATCTGCTTAAGATTTTTCCTGGTAAATTTATCTTCCCAGTTAATGTTGAAATCACCCATAATTATTACCTCCTTATTATTCACAGACCATGTCGCGATTTGATTTATTGTTCAGCTTTACTTTCGATTTATTCATCCATCCATCTCCCAGTTTGCGTGTTTTACGTGACATCATCTGCATTAGGCCCTATACTATAAATTGAAATTCCATTTTTTCTATATCCAAAGTATTCCCTAGCCTGGTAATACCAGACTCTGATACTTCACTTTGCTTCGTAGAAAGAGTCTGGAATAGCATAATAGAGAAGTGTTTTCTCTCTCAAAATCATTGGTTACCTGTAAGCCAATCAGATAAGTTTATTTATGACGTATGTTATGCACCGACACAGCCACATCGAACCACAGACATCATGCATCGAACTCAAATCTATGATCGAACTTCCACTGTAAACTTGCTGTAAACACTTAATGATGCGAGGGTACTTGGGTAAATCCAGAAGACAATCTGTAATTATGACAAGACTAAGGCTGGGACACTGTGGACTTGCATGGGATCTAGCGAAGATGGGCAAACATGAGGATGGACTCTGTAGAACCTGCAATCAACAACAGACTGTATCTACAACAGAAGGCATCTAGTCTGCCGGAAAGCTAGAAGAAGAAGAATGATGCGAGGGAAATACCGGAGTGAACATGGCTGTAAACGACTTTTTTGATCAGTGAGTGATGTAATAGAATGACTGCAGAGAGAGAGAGAGAGAGAGAGAGAGAGAGATAGAGAGAGAGAGAGAGAGAGAGAGAGCACTCTCACATCTTCAAACAACACGAGCGCTGTCTTACTCTCTCTCCCTTGCGCATATTAATCAAAATCAATCGACAAGATAGTAAAAGGTCGGAAGACCGCGGTTTCACGAGCATTTGGAGCCCGCCCTCTGTTCGTTGGTTGGCCCGGCTGTTTTCAGGCCGGAGGAAAACTGAAAGATAGGCTGCTATCTCAGACTGACTACAGGAGCGAAATGAAATTAGCGGAAGTAGGAAGTCTGACGTAGTCAGACTAAGTATTCCCATCCTGGCCAGGGCTTCACGTGTGTGCGTGTGTGAAGAATTTGACAGCCTTTCGCTTTCAGCTGGGCTTGCATCACTGGCGATGCAATTATTTGTGATTTTAGCGCGTCTGTTCTCCCGCCCTTCAATCAATGCTGTAGTTTCCGGAGCGCAATGTTTTAACCCAAAGTAGCCTATTTTATTTTTTTTATATAATTTTTTTACTCCGTAATGGTTATGATTTGAAATGTAGTGAATTACAATGAAACAAAACATACTTAAGTAAAAGTAAAATTACAGATTTTAAAAACAGTAAAAAAAAAAACAGATTTAAAAATTTTTTGAGGTGATGTGATCTCGTTTTCCGCTGCCAGTGCGCAGACGGGCAGGCGTGTTTTGGACCATTTGGAGACGAGAGAAGGAAGAGAGAGGTAACCCGACATACGAGTTACATTCAAGTCGTGTTGAAATAAAAGTGTGAATAACTGTTTCAAAGCTATCCCTGTTTAAAAATGGTTTGACTTTGGCTAACCGGCATAGATGGTAAAACCTGGCACTGACTGTGGCATTGATTTAGTTTTTTCAGTTTAAGACTACTGACAAGATAAAATCCTAAATTTTTAACATCGGAGGTAAGGTGTGGTGTGAAATTAACTTGAAATTGTTAGTGAGCCACAGCTTGAGTTTGTGAAGACAGTCTTGTAATCTCTTATATGTAAAGTTATCTTTATGTTTTATAAGTATGTAGAGTATGTAGAGAGATAGAAGAATCTTATGATCTACAAAGTCAAAAGCTAAGCTCAAGTCTTATAGCACTAAACCCATAGTGTCGCCAGCATCTGTCGTTATTAAAATGTCATTAAGAATTTTTAAAAGAGCAGATGGGTAATAGGTCTGTAGTTCGCATACAGCAGAGTCAAGTGACGGTTTCTTGAGGATGGGAGTCACAGTGGCGAGTTTAAAAGAAGATGGGACAGTCCCAGTCAAGAGACAGTTAATGATACGCAAAATATCCGAACCAACCATGTCAAATACCTATTTAATAAGGCGAGAAGGAAGAATAGCGTGAGGAGAAAAGGTGGATTTTAGTTTTAAAGTGATTTCATTGCATGTCTGAATGCAAGAGATCATAAAAGGACTTAACAGAGGGGTTTAAGACAGAGTTGGTAGTTGAATAAAACATTTTTTACAATGATGTCGGATAAGAATTTATTCTTAGCTGCTCTGGCTGTCTATTTTATTAATAGACTATTAATGGGCAAATATCACTAATTATCCATGGATTCTGCATGGCTGGACAAGGTGGTTGAAGGAGCAGAATGCACTCTCTGAATTCAAAGTTAAGAGATGAGATTAAGCCCATGAGATGTGGGTCCTACACGTATGCTAAGCTTCATCATTTTATTAAGACAAATGGATGGATAGAATCAGAAGAGGATTGGCCCGAAAATATTGTGCACACTGCAGTATGGGTTGATGACCTCGAGTTCAAGAAAGAAGCCATTGTAAATGTGGTAAATACTCAAGGCTCACTGAAGGGTACAAATCAGCTGATGGCTTACTTTTCAGATTGGAGGAGACTTCGAGTAGCAGTTGACTGGTTGCTTAAGTTGAAGAGGATATTGTTGAGAAGTACTTGCAAGAGGAGGGAGTCTCTGCTGATACTGCTGATGCCAACAAGCAGATTGCCTTGGTGCAAGAGAATTGGATAGCTAAAGGTACAACGGGAGGGCAAGCCTTGTCGGCTGAGGATCTTATGGAAGCTGAGTTGGCTATAATCTGCTACTGCCGACAGCAAAGATTCGCTGAGGAGATTGCTGATTTGTCTTTTGGAAAGGATATAGTGAGCAAACAGATTGCTACTTATAAAAAAAGGGAAGAGGCACAGTGAAGTGTTATGGTGTCCTCTTCACCTTCTACGCCAGCAGAGCAGTTCCCCTTCAACTGGCCAATTCCCTTGACACAGATGCCTGTATTAATACTCTGTGCAGATTTATCAGTAGAAGAGGGTTGAGTCAAGCATCTTCTATCAGATAATGGCACAAATTTCATAGGGGCAGAAAGAGAACTTAAAGTCCCTGTAAAGTCAAAATGAAGTATGTTCTGAGTTTGTCACACCACAGACAAATGTGTTATTAGTCACCCAGCCAAATTTGAATGATAAAAAAGCCGGCAAGTACATAAAATAAGCTTTTAAAATCTTGAAAAAATTAGCCGTAGTCTCTGCTCTCAAACGCTGGGGGCGTGTCCGCTGGCTTCGCTGAAACCACGCCCACTCGCGGGAAAGCTGCCTTCGCCACACTCAACTCTGTCACCGCTACAGCCGAAATGGATGCTTTAGTAGTGTTACTGTGTGGACTCCGACTACCAATTATAATTATAACATAAGCACACAAGGCAACTTACACTCATTGGTGGGCAAGCACTGCCGATGATGGCACCAGTTGTCGGCTCGACGGGAGGATAAAGGGGGGAGATAGTCGGTTCGGCCCGTTCGGCCACATTCACCAGTAACAGCGGATTATCAGTGAATCCCAGTTGTCTCCGACGAACATTTATAAAACTATCCCGTGTAAAATGATCACTACAGATGCGGGTTTTGTCGGTGATCCTCATCTCTCCATCAAGGTGGCTCTTCACAAAATTAATACACCTCTTCTTGATGTGATCGTTTTTCGGAAATGTAAATAAGGACACCGATCTGTTTTGTACGTGATGGCATCCAGGTAGTACGCATTTCCGTGATGAAGGCATAGCTAGCTAGCAAACTGTAGGCGAGTATCTAATAGACTGACACGATTGATCGGCAAACTGATGTGATTTTGCTCTAGTGTGGCTCCAGTGCGTCATCAAGTAGGGGCGTGTCCAGGAGCTCAGGGGCTCCAGTGCGTCATCGAGCCCCCTTTTAGCCCCGCCCAGAAAATCCGGAAAATTGCAATGGTGAAAAACTGTTTAACGGTCTAACTCCACAATTCAGTACTTCACAGTCTTTGTAAAATGTGTTAGCAATACATTTCTAACATTTATAATGTGTTTAGAATTTTTTTTTTAAATTGCCTTTACAGGGACTTTAAGGAATGGAATGGAATAAAACTAAGAATAACCTCAAGCCTCAAAACATTGTGATCATTATGGATCCAATGGAGCCTCGAGGCTCCTGGCCACCCGGAAGAGTTTTGGAAACATTCCCTGATTAAAAAAGGGTTGGTGCACTCTGTGCGTTTATAAACTATGGCTTTGTTTTTTTTAATGTATGGGTTAAGGGGTTTTGTTACAAGCATCATGCGTGTCTATTGTGCTCACTATTTGTATTTATTTATGGCTCTTTGTTATGTGTTGGGAATTGGTATGTTTAATTTAACCAATTCGGGCTGGTATGTATTAGTCATTTTGAGCCATTTGTTTTCTGACTGCTACGGTAGGTTATGCTATCCCACGCTATGCAAGTAGGAGATATTAGTGAAGGACTGGAATTGTGGATTTATTGACTGTTTGTTTGGATTCTTGCTTACTTGAAATGAAGACCAGTCATGGCAAAATAAATCTACAACTGTGAGCATATTAACGTGTGTGTGGACATTTCAGTTAATAATAAACCAGGCATGCGCATCCATTAAGCACCAAAATGGTTTGGCTTGGTGGACAAAATTTGGGCTGGTTTGGGGTCAGTTTGGCGGTTTTCAAACATCTAAATTTTATACTCTAATTGGTTAATAAACAAAACTCAAGTGTGCCCCTTCTCCATAAAATCACTCATCATGACATTACTAAACCAACAGGCCCAGTCAGCTGGACACACATTTAGCCAATCAGCGATCAGGCAGACAGGGTCATTCATGAGTGACAGGTTTTTAGCATGATAACCTGTAGCTGTATATTCAAGTGATCGCTATGCTAAAGTGTCATAAATATACTGGAAGTATACAGAGTTGTGACCAAACTCTCAAAATGTGGATTACACCTGTGGTGGGAGATGACATAATGTTGAATGACTAAATTGAAATCGAATATGGATGACTCCGGTCCATCATCATGTGCACACTGGCCTGACCAGGACATCTGCAACTTTTAAACCATCCAGACTGCACTCTACTCATCCCCGACAGCTGCTGAAAGAGGTTTGAACAACAATCAGTTTTAACCGTGCTAAGTTCTGCGTTATGTTGTACAATGTGTTATTCAAGAAAGACTTAGCCCAAGTTCTGTTCAAAGTTAAAGTGCAACACAAAGGTAAGTTGTCATTAATTATCTGAATACAAATTACACATTTTTGGCTTTTGAGGTGAGTGTGAGGTTTAAAGTCTTAATTTCTTGACTGCCATTTGCAAATATTTTCCTCTAAGTTTCTACCTGTTCGGTAGAAACAATTCCATCACATTCTTTTGGCAGTGAATAATTTGGGTGGGTTTTTGAGAGCTTTTGGGCTGGAAAACATCAACCCGATCTGCCGACACTGTTAGTGTGTTCGACTTGAAGCGGCACTACGTAGACCTTACGTGTATATGGCATCAAAGTACTGTGAGAGCGATTGCTTTCGAATCGCAAATGCGTTCTGGTGTGTACATCGAAATGCGTAATTGCGAGTCTGAGGACATGAACAGCTCTGATTTGAACGTCACTGGTGGTCATCATGTAATGGACCCTTTTCACAGACTGATGATGCATTGTAACGGTCATCAACATCTTAAGTCCTGAAAATGTAAAAAAAAAAAAAAAAATAAATAAAAAAAGTATGTACATTTATAACACTATACTTTATTATACCTTTGCAAAAAAATTACAACAAACAGTTAATGCTGCAGCTGTGAGGGTGTATTTAATACAGGGTCTATGAGTGACTGTAAAGTTGATGTCTTTCTCTCTTGTGACTGCCATTATCAATCAATCTCTCTCAATATTTTAAATCTTTTTGAAAGTTGTGAAAACACTGTTGTGGAGTTTTTCTTTTGCTATTTGAGTAAATGGGAACACAAAAAAATATATGTATTTAATGTAGTCTCTGCTATAAAAGTTTACCCAACTATGACAACTTCCGCTTCTGAGAAAACCGGAAATTTGAAAAAGGTCCATTGATAATTATGGGGACATGGCGGGAACAGTTTGTACCTGTCAGGTAGAAGAAAGACAAACATGGAATTTGTTTCTAAGCAAGTGGAAGATCTCAGTAAGGCTACTCTCCATTGATGATAAGATTTTTTAATTTTTTATTTTAAATACTCACTCTCATCTTGTTCTTTTTTGGTCTCTTTATTGTCCTTTGTTTTATTTCAGGACGTTTACCTGCAGTTGATGAAAAATCATTTGATAAAATCTCACCTTCAAAACTCGTGAAAACTGTTCCAAATTCATCTAGCGTGTTCTCAGCTTCCAGCTTCCCATACTGCCTGAACGCGTAAAATGACATGCAGAACGCACCCCAGAAGCCTTAAATTGGCAACAAAAAAAAAAAAGTTTTTTTAGACCTTATTACAGGAAATCATTTTATTTGCTTTAATTTTATTAAAGCAAATAAATTATCATTTAATTTTATTTGCTTGCTTGCTTTGTATATTATAAATTGGGCTACTTTTATTTCACTGAAAAAAATAACATAAATTGTGTATGGTTACTGATACTAAATTTATGATTCTGATTTTGTAATAATTTTCTATTTGTTCACTAGCAGGTTACATCAAACACAGTTGAAGTGTTTTTTGCCTGTATGCGTATAAAGCTTGCACGTGAGTGAAATACCTCCTTCTCTCATCTGACTGTGATTAAAAACATACCATACCCTTACGTAAGGCCCAGACAACACTCAAGCCTTGTGGCTGTTACCACCTGCGTTTTACATAATCATCCATCCTGTCTCTCTCGAATCATGACGACAATGGGTAAATGAACACTGAATTTTCGCCTCGTTCGAACCATCACGTAGTTCTTTGTTATTGACAGCCATCACCTTGTAAACCCCAAAGTTCTCTGTCATTTAATGAGATTAAGGGTTGTATATATTTGTTCTGATCTGATCTTGATTATCACAAATGTGGGCCCAAAGGATAAGTAACCATATTGATGTTGGAAACGTTCTTAGTACGCTTTGTCACATTCCTGTCTCTCGAACAAAATGACTTGTGTTATTGCCCGTAAAGTGTCTGTAAAAGATTTCAGCTGTTCAGAATGTAATTGGCTTGTCCTGGTCAAAGGTTCAAAGTCAAAACCATGTTCAGGTTTTAAGAGCCAAAATGTTTTCTCATAGTAAACAGACAACACAATGTAAGGCAACAAAAGTACAACACATGCAAATTGAGTCTATTTCACAAACAGATGAGCATTGAGAAAGCAAACACGTCACTGTTACGAGAGAGAAACTGAAGCCAGGATGGAAAAAGATAAGGACTCACTTATCTTCTTTAACATGGACTTTGGAGCTCCCCACTTCAAACAGGGCACATATATTATTGATTTACACCCTTTCATGAATCTTTCTGCACGCACCTCTCAAACCTTTATGGCATATCCTGCTCTCATCTTTCCTTGAGCTTTTGCTTGTTCTCATGCTTGTTCACCATGCTTTCTGCTAAATCTGCCATAAAAACAGTGAAACCTTCACGTTATTATTACTGGCCATAAGTGAGAAGCTAAACAAAAGATCTTACACTGATGGGCAGTAAAACTGACAGTTTTCAATTACAGTTGCCATCATAAATGACAAACACTTCAGCTTCTGCTTCTATCATCTGGGAAATTTCGATAGTGTGTGTGGTAAGGAGACTAACATCCTACAAAGCTCTGTTATACGTCATAATTTTGATTAGTGGTCTGATTCTCTAAGTAATTCCTGATATGCACTATAATGGCTGCTGCAAAAATGGAGTTATGAGTCTTAAAAGTTTTCAGTTTAGGCCAAAGTAAAGTTTTTGCAAAGGTTTTATTAACTAAAGCAAATAATAGCACATACAGGGATGGTCCTCATGGAACAACCTGGTTTATGTGTCTAACTCAAGGATACAATGTTGATAATATGCTTATGAGTCTTTGGTTAAAGCCACTGCTTATAGAACAACCAAGTAGAGAATAATAATGATGGGAAAATCACAGGAGGGAATCAATTAACTAAACAAAAAGCTTACACATTATTTTAACAAAGTAACTTTACAACTACGAGTCAACTACCAAACGTTAGAGTATTATGTAGACTGTCTGCTTAATATCTGCTAACACTTTATTTTGACGCTTCCCCAACAGACATTCTACTGACTACATGTAACTTTGTAAGTATATGAACTTATTCTATACTAATAGAATTCTCTACTATACTTATACTAACCCGAGCCCTAACACCTCACCCTAACCACTCTGAGAGTTAGTTGACATTGCAAAGTTACTTGTAATTAGTAGAATATCCAACGCATTCTCATCCTAGGGCGTCATATTCTGACACTTTGACAAAGCGTCTAAATCCAACGCCCATGGAACCCTTTAGCGTCAATATAACACGCAGAGAGATGGGTAGGTTTAGGTATGGTGTAGGGTTAGGGTTAGACCGCTAGGAGGCGCCTTCTGACCCATATATATCGGCGTCTCATATTGACGCTAAAGGGTACCATGCGCGTTCGATATAGACGCTTTGGCAAAAGCGTCATTATATTACGCCTTGGGATGAGAACGGGCTGGAATATCTAATGTGGATTATCAAAATAAAGATTAATCAACAAGAAATATATATATTATTATTTTTATTTTATTTTATTTTTTATAAAGAAAGCTATGGCAAAGACAAGTATAATTGTGATGAATTAAGGGGTCATGGTTTGGAACGACACCATCTAACTTGATTGGGACACTTTTTCCAATTGAGACGATTGGGGGAAAAGTGGGTTAAACTTTATTTCGATAGTCCACTTTAGACATTCTACTACTAACTATAAGTAACTTTTCAACTACATGTCAACTAACTGTCATTTAGTAGACTGGTAGGTTTGGGTTAGGTGTTTGGGTTAGTAGAATAAGTTGACTTGTAGTTGCCAAGTTACTTATAGTCAGTAGAATGTCTGTTGGGGGACCAACAAAATAGTGTTAGCAAATATTAAGCAGCCAGTCTATTAATACTCTAATGACAGTTAGTTGACATGTTGCTGCAAAGTTACTTATAATTATAATGTCTAAAGTGGACTATCGAAATAAGTGTTACCGAAAAGTGTCCCAAACAACCTGATTTCATCCTATTATTTCCATTGATGGACATTTAAACTGAAATGTAAATAAAATAGTATAAATAAAGATAAGCCAAATCAAGTCACCCTTATTTTTTATAGCACTTTACAATAGGCATACAGATTATTTCAAAGCAGCTTTACAGTGATCAACAATAATGTAAATAATGATTCAAACAGATCAATTCGGCTATAAAGCAGCTTTAAAAAGAAGAAATGTGTCATTGTTTAGCTGAAGTCAGTTCGGTGTTGATTCAGTTCCATTATAAAGATCATCAATTAATAAAAGTAGTTCAATTCGGTTATAAATCAGCTCTGCAGAAACCAGTGATGTCATCGTCTAGCTGAGTTCAGTTCTTATACAACCACGTCAGTTCAGTCAAATCAATAATATTGTTGAATATTAAGTGTTTGCAACTAAGCAAGCCAGAGGCTACAGTGGTAAGGAACCCAAACTCCATCAGATGACAGAAAGGAGAAAAAAATAGTTACATTTAAAACCAAAAGTAAACAAATGCCACATGAATGCATACATGACAAATGCTTGCTTCACTACAATGTTTATAAGCTACAGTAGCATGAAAAATATGAATAAAAAAAAAATTTCTTGCATCACGAATGCTTGCTTCAATACAATGTTTATAAGCTACAGTGGAATGAAAAATATGAATAAAATATTCCTATTTTTCATATTTTAACATTTCTAACATTCTTTGCAGAATTGAAAGTTTTTCTCAACATCCTCCTCTGGTAAATGCTCCTCCATTGTTTTGGTAATGAAGTATCTGTCAAAAAGATGAATGCAGATCCACACACAATAGCAATGTCAGTAAGAGTTATACTGTACATGTAATGTAATTACATTTATATGGCCTCTATTTTTTATTATAGAACTACAATATTTGTTTCAAAGTTTATCACTTATATCCTGAGACACAATAATTAACTATGAATATTGATACATAACATGCCATTGTACATTATGTCTTTTTAATGTATCTGCAAAGCCCAGAGTCCATAGCTCGGTAAGATGAGTTTGTCCACAAACATGAGCAAATACAAGGAATACATACAAATAACAGTTTATCTTCCAGACAATTGATTGAATTCTTGTGTTGTCCACTGTTTAGTTCTGTCTATTTGTTTTAAAAGAGTGTTGAAAGCATTATACATCTGGTGTTTGAATTTGTAGTCTCTGAACACCTGTTGCTATCATGCAGTCATCACTCGTAAATCTAGCACGCAAATCCAGCTAAACCAGCATCTGAGACAAGTACACAAAGTGCTTCTAGAATGTTTGTTTAGCAAACCACCAAATTATAACACATGGACTTTATTATAGCCCCAGACATCTGATGGCTATGCATGCATAAGATTGGCCTTGGTTACAGACGTTTAAAACAAGGTCCAGCTTTGGATCCAGATTCGCAAGGCCAGGTGACGTGGAAATAGCAGTCTTGCAATTTTAGGAATGAAGCTCCCTCTTATAGCAGCCAGACTAGTCTGACCCTGGACTCACTTGTGGTCCTCAATTGACAATCTTGCTGGGCTCTGTTCACTTTCAGATTACAGTAGGTTAAAGATATTTCAGCAGAATCAACACTTTACAAAGACTACATCAGAGTGATAAATACATTACCTGACTAAGATCAATATAGATATTGTAAAAAATCTTTGTTACTTTTAATGGAACAATAAACAAAACTAAATACATATAAACTATACTGTTTAGCAGTTTTTTTTTAATGTTTTTGAAAGCAGTCTCTTATGCTCAACGATCAAAAACAGTCAAAAAAAAAATCAAATTGTGAAATATTATTACAATTTAAAAATAAGCGTTTTCTATTTTATGTAATTTATTCCAATGATGGCAAAGCTGAATTGTCTCATGAGTCATGATCCTTTAGGAATCATTCAAATAAGCTGGTAAAAATGGTTATACTGTTCAATATTTTTGTGGAAACAAAGATGATATATTTTATTTGTTTTTTAGTAATATGACAAGAACAGCATTTATTTGAAATAGAAATCTGTAACATTGTAAATGTCTATGTCATTTCATCCTTGCTGATTAAAAGTTTTATTTACAATCACAATTTTATTTTAAAAAATCATACCGACCTCAAACTTTTGAACGGCAATGTATAGGAAAAAATATTGGTAACACTTTATTTACAGTTGGTACACATTACATGTAGTTTCTATGGTAATTACTATAAATAGTGCATAATTACAACTAATCCTGAACCAAACCTAATCCTAACCCTATAGTACCAGTAAGTACATGTAGTTAATTTATATTACTTAGTACTAAAATGTTTATATACACTGTAACAAGGACACCTTAAAATAGTCAAACCAAAATATTATTGTATTCTATATGCTTTAATACCATAAGACATTCCAACACTGTACATCCGCTGTTTGTTCATTTCAAAGAGTCACAGGGAGGACAATCATATCCAAACAAGCAGTTTTCCAAGAGGGGATTTTGACTGACCCCTCTTCATACTTTGTCTACAAACCACACAGAGCAGGAACTACAAATTAAACAATTTAAAAACGGGTCTATTCCCAGCAATGAAAGATCTTATATTTGACAATTGCTAATTTGAATCGTCTGTTTCTCAGACAGGAAATACTTGAAAATGTGTGCTGATGTGTATCTGCTATAGTATAAATAAAATGATTATGCTCTACAAAGATGCAATATGAGTAACCATTGATTAATAAAAGGTTCAGAAAAAGAATGCAAAGATTAAAAACAGAACATAAGATATACAACATTATAATGTTGTAAAGTCATTCATTTTATAAGATAATATATACATAACACGTTTAATAAAACATTAAATAATCAAATAAAACTGGTTTCGTACAAGGTGCTTGAAGTGCTTGAATTTGACGTTTTGAAATTGAAGTCCTGGAAAACCCTTGAAAACAGCCATTATAAAAAGAGGTCTTAGTGCTTGACTTATTTAAATACTATACACTCACCTAAAGGATTATTAGGAACACCTGTTCAATTTCTCATTAATGCAATTATCTAATCAACCAATCACATGGCAGTTGCTTCAATGCATTTAGGGGTGTGGTCCTGGTCAAGACAATCTCCTGAACTCCAAACTGTAATGGTGGGGGATGTTTTCTTGGCACACTTTAGGCCCCTTAGTGCCAATTGGGCATCGTTTAAACGCCACGGCCTACCTGAGAATTGTTTCTGACCATGTCCATCCCTTTATGGCCACCATGTACCCATCCTCTGATGGCTACTTCCAGCAGGATAATGCACCATGTCACAAAGCTCGAATCATTTCAAATTGGTTTCTTGAACATGACAATGAGTTCACTGTACTAAAATGGCCCCCACAGTCACCAGATCTCAAC
Source organism: Semotilus atromaculatus (assembly GCA_031834385.1). Lineage (NCBI taxonomy): Eukaryota > Metazoa > Chordata > Actinopteri > Cypriniformes > Leuciscidae > Semotilus > Semotilus atromaculatus. The sequence continues at coordinate 14,681,999 of JAULUF010000035.1, read as the reverse complement.
CCAATAGAGCATCTTTGGGATGTGGTGGAACAGGGGCTTTGTGCCCTGGATGTGCATCCCACAAATCTCCATCAACTGCAAGATGCTATCCTATCAATATGGGCCAACATTTCTAAAGAATGCTTTCAGCACCTTGTTGAATCAATGCCACGTAGAATTAAGGCAGTTCTGAAGCCGAAAGGGGGTCAAAGACAGTATTAGTATGGTGTTCCTAATAATCCTTTAGGTGAGTACTGAATATAGTTTCCTTTCCCTATTTACATACTGTATAAATGTATAAAAGGTTACATTCCAATTACATTCAAGAGTCCATCTGAGTGGCCTGCCAGGACTATGATGTAAAATGAAGGTGGCTTTAGATTTAGTTTGAATAAACAAATTAAAAGTACAACATGAGTAGGTCTAGGTTTAAAATGGGGCAAACATCTTAAATTCATATTATTTTGAACTACTATGCCAAACCCATCTGAAATGTACAGTGAGTCAGATGAACATTGTGAGACAAAAGCAGCTGTCTACAAAATCTGCCAGACTGATAAAAACACATCCAAATGTCATCAGCATTCAGAAAGATGGAAGAAAAGAAACATAATGTCCTTATGAGGATGAAGGTGTTCTCTCTACATCCCCAGGGAGACTCTGAAGTAAAGACCTCTGGAACGTCTCCTCGGAAAATTCTGGAACAAGGAACTCCAGCAGCAGGTCAAAAATACAGTAAACCAAGTGCCTGCACATACCCCATATAGAAACACAAGTTTTAATTGTTAATATGCATTTACTTCCAGCCTGTTTAGGTTATAGTTCATTTACGCAACAGATTCTTAAAAAGGAAGGTCCTTGAGGATTATCTGTTGTTAGGACTCTGATATTGTAAATTTAGATTATAATACCTGTTGATACTGGGGTCCTGTAAAGATTCCAGCACATGCTCCCACACTAGCCTGAATTTCCCCGAGCCAAGCATGTCTGTAATTAACTCTACAATTCACACAAAAAAAAACAATTTTGTATGTCAGTGTACTGCTTGAAATGAAAATGTGTTCTCCTCCAATTTGAGTTCCACAATAATATGAAAACACACGTCATATGAACTTCAAACGTTTTAGATGAACCAGTTACAATAGTAGATTCCTAAATTGGAATGAAGACGATCCTGCTCATTAATTCTGAAGCTGCTATAATGTTGTGGTATGAACTGACCTGGGAACAGCTGCATAAGGCAGTGCAGGCACTGGAGTCTGGTCTTCTCTCTCTGCTCTGGGCTTCTCTCTGGTCGTGGCACCGCAGGCAGCTCACCCCCGGGCCACACTGCATCCTGGAGAACCCGCAGGTAGATCACCCAGCATGGGGCGCTGCTCAGGTGGGCTATGCCTACATCTAGCCACCTGGGTAAGAAGAAAGACAAGGAAATTGAGAATTGGCCTTAGGTGTCTCAGATGTTTCCAGCATTATATCATTATGGTTTAAAGGTGCTCTATGGAACTTTTCTTCTACAATGAATCCTTTTTTTATTGCCTGTGTGTGAAGGGGTTGTAATCACACATTACAATTATCCACTTTTCGGGTTTTGCCATTACATCTGAAGGCCAGTATTCATATTTATATGTGAAGTCTCCGGGTCGGATTTACTGCGAAATCCACCGGAAGTGACGTGCATGCGCGCTCCCGAGCCTCTCTCCTTATACAGTCTATGCGACCGACGGCACTTCAGCTAGGGAACGACATGGAGTCTGATAACACCCCCAAAACGACCTGCCTTCAGCACAACACAAACTCCAAAAAAAAAACAAAAAAAAAAACGTTTTATCTGCTGGAGCTCGTCAAGCCAAACGTGATTCTGATCGCCTCAGGACGAAAACACGGATACACATCGGCAGAGCTTTTGAATTGTGGAGAGACCTCCGCTTTGTTTTAGGTATAAAAACAGATCCTGAGTTGGCTTTCCTCCTTTTGGACAGGTAAGCTAACATTACTTCAAAGCATGTGAAATATATTGTGATTTTGTGCTTTAGTTGGCTCAAGTTAGATAGCATTAGTTCGCCGTCAATGCAGTTAACGTTATTATGGTACGAGCATGAAGCATTAGTTCAACGTCAAGATGATAAAAGTAGCCCATTATTGTAAAGTGGCAGTGGGAGTTTACATGAGTTTCCAGCATGTTGTGTGATGCTTTCGCCGTTGCGTTGAAAGTCTCGTGTGGCCGGTAGTGAATGCTCGCTCTTGAGATCGCGCACGCACACGAGCACGAGCGCTCTTGTTGCAATCTGAAACATCACCGCTAGAGGCCGCTAAAATCTCCATATAGCACCTTTAAATAAAATTATAGTACTTTTATATATATATTTTGAATTAGATTTATTATTATATTTTCAGTTTTTACTTTAGTTTAAGTTTTAGCAATTGTGTTATGTGATTTTGATTTTTTTTTTATATTTCTATTTAGCTTTATTTTTATTTCAGTTTTAGTCATAAGTACTTAAAAATATGTTTTTATTTCAGCTAGTTGAAAAGGCAACATTTAAAATTCTATTTTTTCCCTCAAAGTTTAGGTTCTTCATCTAATATTTATATTTTATTTCAGAATTAATTTAATTAATGTAATACCATATTTAACTATTTAAGCAAATTAAAGTAATTCCATGTAAAAAAAAGTGTGTGTGTGTGTGAGAGAGAAATGGTCCAACGCACCCAACCAAAAATGACACTTATGAACCGGTTCTTTTTAGCAGATCAAAAACATACAGCAAGACCAGTGTAGCCCAAAACCAACGACTCTTATAACTCTAACGACTCTAGTTCTTTTAATGAATAGTTCAAAAAGAAGAGTTATTGGTTTGAATCAATCTGGAATACTGCTAACTGAGCAGCATTAGCAGAGAGAGAAATTCTTGAAAATTCTTTCATATGTCAACAAAATTGACAATATAGCTGAAATACACGTATGGGAATTGAACCAAATTGAGAGCTTGTGAATCGCATTCTAATCAGGAAATCTTTATCGATACCCAGTCCCTGTATGGCCATGATTTTTTTTTTATGATTTAAAAATCTCAGTTATGTAATGACATATGATGTTCAAGTCAAAGGCTTCACAAAGACTTCAGCACCTACACTCCTGTCTGAAAATGTGCTAAATGTGTCTGGAATGTCAACTGCACTGGAACTATTCATTGTCACTCAGGCTGGGCCCTGTCATCACCTCTATCTTTATCTCATTGTTACTTTCTTTGAAATCTCATGGTGCACACCTAGCCTTACTTCTAAAAAAAAAAGATCTGCACACTCTACGATCAGGCAGAGGAAACACAATAAACTCCACAAGTGCATGAGAGGAGCTCAATTGTGGTCAGGAGGGGCCAGTGTTCTGCTAACAGCTGGCTGAACATATCTGTTTATTTTTCCATTTCTCTGGCATGCGGTGCACATGTTCTCTGAGGTCTTCGCATGTCACCTGTGTGATTGACAGGGAAGCTAAACAGGTCTCCAGGGTCGCGTGGCTCCTCTCTAGAAATAGCAGCCAGCGTGATGTGTGTTAACTCTAGTAGACTACACACTGAGACAGACATGCACAGTGGAGATAGGATTTAATCAATGTCAAGACCTTCAAAAACCTTTGAGTTAAATATGAGGAAACAATGGTTCTTATGGAAGCCCATTTCCTACTTCTCAGTCTCATTCCGTTACCATAAGGCTGATGGTAAGCTATAAAAATGAGGATAACCATGAACAAGACACTACGGTGAAGTATACAGATAAAGAGAAAATACTTTTTTTGTTGTTATATACACTCACCGGCCACTTTATTAGGTACCCCATGCTAGTAACGGGTTGGACCCCCTTTTGCCTTCAGAACTGCCTCAATTCTTCATGGCATAGATTCAACAAGGTGCTGGAAGCATTCCTCAGGGAGTTTGGTCCATATTGACATGATGGCATCACACAGTTGCCGCAGATTTGTCGGCTGCACATCCATGATGCGAATCTCCCGTTCCACCACATCCCAAAGATGCTCTATTGGATTGAGATCTGGTGACTGTGGAGGCCATTTGAGTACAGCGAACTCATTGTCATGTTCAAGAAACCAGTCTGAGATGATTCCAGCTTTATGACATGGCGCATTATCCTGCTGAAAGTAGCCATCAGAAGTTGGGTACATTGTGGTCATAAAGGGATGGACATGGTCAGCAACAATACTCAGGTAGCCTGTGGCGTTGCAACGATGCTCAATTGGTACCAAGGGGCCCAAAGAGTGCCAAGAAAATATTCCCCACACCATGACACCACCACCACCAGCCTGAACCGTTGATACTAGGCAGGATGGATCCATGCTTTCATGTTGTAGACGCCAAATTCTGACCCTACCATCCGAATGTCGCAGCAGAAATCGAGACTCATCAGACCAGGCAACGTTTTTCCAATCTTCTATTGTCCAATTTCGATGAGCTTGTGCAAATTGTAGCCTCAGTTTCCTGTTCTTAGCTGAAAGGAGTGGCACCTGGTGTGGTCTTCTGCTGCTGTAGCCCATCTGCCTCAAAGTTCGACGTACTGTGCGTTCAGAGATGCTCTTCTGCCCACCTTGGTTGTAACGGGTGGTTATTTGAGTCACTGTTGCCCTTCTATCAGCTCGAACCAGTCTGGCCATTCTCCTCTGACCTCTGGCATCAACAAGGCATTTCCGCCCACAGAACTGCCGCTCACTGGATGTTTTTTCTTTTTCGGACCATTCTCTGTAAACCCTAGAGATGGTTGTGCGTGAAAATCCCAGTAGATTAGCAGTTTCTGAAATACTCAGACCAGCCCTTCTGGCACCAACAATCATGCCACGTTCAAAGTCACTCAAATCACCTTTCTTCCCCATACTGATGCTCGGTTTGAACTGCAGGAGATTGTCTTGACCATGTCTACATGCCTAAATGCACTGAGTTGCCGCCATGTGATTGGCTGCTTAGAAATTAAGTGTTAACGAGTAGTTGGACAGGTGTACCTAATAAAGTGGCCGGTGAGTATATATATATATGTATTGCTTTATCTATATTGAACTAAGTGAGTTATATGTTGATACAGTAGCTAGTTTGACTGCTACTGAACTGGAGATTTTCTAGACCGTTTCAAATAAAAATCAATCAGTCAAATTGCAAACCGGACACAGATATGAAGAGGTTAGATTTTAACACATTTAGAATGCAGAACAGCCCCCTCACCCCATCCCCACAAAAATTATACATTTTTGGAACTGTAACAGCATTTTTTTATTATTCTGACTAAAAATCACCATATTCAAATAAATATGCTTCAAGGTTTTACTAATATTTACTAACTTGAATTAGTGTAAAATATGACACTTCATCATAAATACAAAACTAAAAAATGCTCAAAATAAACACTACAAATGCTAAAAAAATATATTTTGTAATGTCTAAATATGTACCTGAATGCATAAAGAAGCAAACTGACGTCAAATGGGACTTTATTTCCCAATGGTATTGTTAATTTGCTCTATATAGGGCTATAAGACCATCTTGTGGTAATAGTCGTGAAATACCATCGAAGTTATATATAATATTTTTTTCCCATAAGAGGTCAGCAGAGACACCCAATGCATGATCATGATGTTTTAACTGGTCTTCGCATGCACTGCACCGTTATTTTGTATCACCTGACTCGTTATCACCAGATTACTGACTCCCCACACCTGCACAAGCTCATCACCATCAACACATATAAACCCACACATCCCTTCACTCTGTGTCAGGTCTCGTCAGAGCTACACTAGACTCTCTCCAACTACTGAACTCGATCGTCTGTCTTCACCCAGTGATTGTCCGTTTCTGGATACCAGCCCATTCTTCCAGTCATCCTGTCTTCTGGACTGCAAGTACTCTCTACCATCGCTACAACGGATCCTGTATTCGTATTTACCAACAGGCTGGTGTTCTACCACTTCCATTCCTTCTGTGTTTGAATAAACTTCACTTACCACTTCACTCCGTTGTCTCTCTCCTCTGTCTGTGATAGTTGGGAGGTGCCGAGAATGAAATATACAGGAATATTTTTTATCCTGAATGCAAATATGATTAAAACTATGAGACTATTACAGAAAGCAGTTTAAAGGTTGTATGAACTTTTGTGTTTGTGGATGTACAGAATTTCTCCTAATAAATTTTGAGACGTGACAACCTCTGTCAGACAACATCTCCAAATGATGATTGTCCAAGAAATATTTCACAATAAAAAAGTACTGTACTTTCACACATGCTGCAAAATATGACATTCTGCATTACTTTCTCTCTTATTCCCAAATGCGTTCTTTATCCTAACCTCCTGTCGCTTAAAAGGAAATGCTTTATTGATTTTGAATCTTGTGAAACTGTCTTCTGCCAAGACATAAAAGAAAATATGGTGAGGCACTAGTTCAGATAACACAAAAACCATCAAAGTTTTGGGGTATACAACAATATGTTCTAGTACAAGTATGAATAGAAAAATTATCACATCTGACCCCCTTGACAGACAGGTTTTAATCTAACAATCTCTGTGTGAGCATAAGAAATGGACAAGGAAAGAAAGGGAAAAGGAATAAACTAAAACAGGAACACACTGGTTCAAAAGAGAAGCTCTGTCCCAAACAATTGCTTCAAAACTATTGCACACACTTCATGTCCTAAAATTGACTTAATTCTTCTGAAGTTAAGATTATTTTTTGATCTTACAGATTATGGAGAAAGTAAACGTATATAGCAGACACACTATACCGGTTAAAAGTTTGGGGTCAGTATGTTTTTTTAAGACAATACTTTTATTCAACTATAGGATGCATTAAATTAATCAAAAGTACATTCAAAAATTATTCTGTACTTTTGAACTTTCAATTCATCAAAGGACCATCAAAATGTATAACCGTTTCCACAAAAATAAGCAGCTGTTTGCAACATTGATAATAATAAAATTAAAAAAAATTGAGCAGCAAATCAGCATATTAGAATTATTTCTAAAGGATCATGTGACACTGAAGACTGAATCAGCAGTCATACTGAAAATCCAGCTTGGCCATGACAGGAATACATTTTCATCCCAGGAAAAAAATGATATATAACTTAAATTGTAGTAATATTTTACAATATGACAAACAAATAAATGCAGACTTGGTGACGATAAGAGACTTCTTTCAAAAACCCCAAACTTTTGAACAGTTGTGAATTTGTATATATCGAGGCATTCTAAATGTTACATTTTACATATAAAATACTGGAATACGAGAAAACGTGTATTACACAGGTTTTGTTTGTTACTCATATACACAACATATGGTAGACGTCTCATGATGAAACTACATTAACAGCAGTCAATAATTGCTTAACATAAACTATACCAGACAACACATTTGTGCGTAGAGTCAGAATGATGGCGAATGCTGGACACTCTTTCACACCATTCAGACAGAGAGGAAAAACACAGTTCCAAGGTCTGCTGTTTTATAGCCTGTGCTGTGCTTTGACTTTTCCATTGACTCTATGTACAGTAACAGTAACAACAGCTGACAGAGCCACTGATATAATTACATTTGGTTAAGTGTCAGACTGAATCAGACAATTTTTCAGATCACCTAACAAAATGTCAGACGTCCAATGGGGGAAAAAAAAGAACAAAGTCAACAGTCTGAAATGGCAAACTATAAGCTAAGTAAATTACTTATTTTAGGAAAAAAGGAAATAGTAGTCTAGGTACTCTGACTTTAGAAGTCATACCTAGGACATCAATTACATAACCACTTGGATGAAGACACAGACCTTAAAGGGGTCATGACATGGTTTTTTGTTTTATTATGTTCCCTTAGGTGCAATTATAGTATTACTATAGTTTTTGGACAAAAAAACGTAAAAAAAATTAGTGATTTATGACCTTTTCCCACCCTGTTTCTCACCCTGTTTTGGAGGTGTTTCCCCTTTAAGAGTTCAGTGTTAACGCCCACTGTTATGATTGGCTAACGTCAGTGCTTATGCATAAATTATTATCGCCCCCTAGTCAGAATGCATTCTGTAGTCATGTGCGGATTCCGCGGAACTGTTTATAGTAGCGGGTGCTGCCGATTGGTGCGAGCGAGGCGATGCCACTTGAAATTATACAACCCTATATGTTTGAGCCAGAATCAGATGAGGAATCAAAAGAAAATGAACCATCACCTCAACTAAGAATGGATCAGTCCGTGTCCACATTAATGTCATTTGTAACCCGAGGGCCGAGACACTTGAAAACGGGTTATTGTTCCGTAATTATCCTATAATTTGCTAACAGTTGAACATTATTTAACTAATTTTAATGAAATTATAGGGTGTACCACGGACAAAATGCATGCACAGGCCATATTTGAAGATGCAGCATTGACATGGCAAAAATTTTTATTTTGTATCACACGCAGGCTACACAATGCTCCGCCACGTGAAACTTCGGTCTTCCGATCGTTTACCATCGTGTCAATTTGAAATTGATCTTGATTCATATGCGCGAGGGAGGGAGAGAGAGAGAGCAAGACAGTTTGAAGGCGCGCGCGGCCGGGGCTCTCTCTACGCACTCACTGCACATCGACTGAACACGTGGGCAGGACAATGATCCGATGATGCGTATGAGGCGTAGTTGTCCTGCGCTGGAGACGATCATATGCAAACGACTGGTACGTCACTTCGTACCGTGACGTCACTTCGTATCGTGACGTCACTTCGTACTATGGATCCACAACGAGCTGTATTTAGATAAATGCTTCGTTTATAATGGGGAGGACATCTTAAGCTATTGAAACTTGCAGGAAGTTTTAATAGTGCATATATCTCTTATATACCAATAGATCAAGGCAAATTTGGTTTCTCATGTCATGACCCCTTTAATGGTGTGTGCTGCCCCCTTGTGGTAAAAAAAAACTGGAGAAATGTGCTGATGGTCAGCTTCATTATGAAAGTCCTTGTTTCTGCCATTTTGAAACATGTCTCCTGATACTGTCTAAGAAAATTAGAAAAACATGCACAACTATAAGACTAAGGAGCATCTAGTTTTTTAGAGTAAGTTTTGAGTTTCATGTATTTATACTATTTGCAGAATGATAAGCCTCACACCACATGATGATCTTCATTTACTTGAGTATCTGTGGATCTACTGGGAGCTGCTAATTTGACCTGGGATTTTACAGTCACTGTGTAAGTGAGTTCATGCAGTAAGGCATCTACATCTGTTCAATATTATTTCCAGCAAATCTGGAAAGTGTCTGCTTAGAAAAGTCAGCCAACAGTGGTCTAATACTATTAAGTGAATAAATCCTGCCATAACGAAGAACAAGATTTTTATAAACAAATTGTTTAGAGTGGCTTCGATTCCAGTTTCACACAAGCTCTCTTGAACCACCAAATAGAGTTAGACAATTATATCTACAACTTATACTACTGGACATGCACACAATATAGTTCTCAAAATTTGATTTAATTAATTGGCATGATGCAACATGAAAACAGAAAACCAGAACAGACGATTTCCACACACACAGACCATAAGAACACAGATGTATCCAGCCAAGATGCTCTTGTGGTGACATGAGGTCTGATGCAGAAATATACAACCCACTGTGGTGTTTATGCCACCACATTTAATGGGCATCTCCAAATCCAGCAACTGGACGAAACAGGATCTAGTCAGGACTGAAATCAAAAAACCCAATGCATCCTAACCCAGTGACTTCATAGTAATGACAGTGTACACAGCAACAACATTCCCGGCCCACGTTTGGTTTGCATTTCCAGTGGGACATTTTATTCTCGGATAGCAGCACCCTGCTGACAAAAGACGAGCATTTTGTTTTCTGGTGTGCATTACATACTGGTATTTATGTTTGTAAGTGAAAAAGTATGGCCTGTGTAGGCATTTGTTTGCAGGCTGGTAAACTGCACATTGTGTTCTCCACAACAATTTCAGCTGAAAGTACAAGTGTTATCTCTTTGGGGTGGTGCACAGGCTAAAACCTCCAAGTCTGGCAACCAGAAGGTTGCTGCTTCGTATGGAAGCTCATTTCCACTTCACAGTAAAAAAAACAGAAAGAGTTATTTGTGAAAATTTTTAAAATAAAATGAAAAGTTTCCTTTTGAGATATAAAAATCTCACTGGGAGATATAAAGCCAAAATGGCAAGATATAAAATCAAACTGAGATATTTAAAAAAGAAAATCACAATTACCTTTATTTTATTTATTCTGGTTTCTGAGACATAAACAATCTTCCATAGACTCACAATAAGTTTATTATCAAATCATAGAGCTTTAGCCATCACCATTGGGCCCTTAAAGTCATAAGTAGCGGCATATCTTTTCTTATGCATTGTGACATCTGAGTGAGACAGGCTACTGAAAAAGAAAATGTAGGACATGGCAGAACGGCTACATGTGAGATTTTAAATTACATACATCACCAGAGAGAAGTTTCATCCTGTAAGTCACTGTAGAGGAAGTGGAAGTGGAGTGGCTATGATCAGTGGCTTTTTTTGTGTGTAACTGCTCTTCTACAATACATTTTCAAAGCATGAACAGTGTGTGCACACCACACACATTGAGCAAACAGAGAAGGAAGCAAATGGACCAAGACCATTACATAATAACCCTGTTTGTAGATGTTCCATCCTCAGTGATGCCAATACATGCTTTGAACCACAGAGAGCCATAAGTTTCCAGACTCCTCTCCATTTAAGCACCACAGAAACTCCCAAATTCTGGAACAGCTAACAGAAAGCTTTCATGATTATCCTGCGGCAAGTTTATCCACTTGAACAAATAGCTGTTTAGGGACCAGTGATTTAGTGTGAAACCAGACAGATAAGACACCCTTGCTAACAGTTTGAAAACGATTGGCCAAACTAAACAAACACATTACTGGCAAATGGTGAAACTGGCCTTCTCACATGATATATGTGAAGCTGAACAGACTGCCCTGAAGCGCCTGTGAGCTGGCCTGAAGTGTGGATATATAAAAAAGTTGTGGCTATTTTACAAGGCCAAGATGCTAACATAAAGACCAGACCAATGAAGACCTCCCTCTTTTAGTTTCTACCCCTTATCTAATCCCTCATGGTAAAGCTCCTAAAATTACTGTTAGATAAAAGGACAAGCCTTACCATATGTCTGGCCAACCCTGTGTTGGCTTTCAAGGAGACAGGATGGAGAGACAAGGTCAGTTAGGCTTGAATATTTGTTGCCCGTTTCCATATTATTAGAAATTTCCGGAACTCCAGGTCCCAATGACGTACTGTGCTGAAGTTTACTTGACAGTCAAATGTTTACCAGATGGAGTCAGGAGTGATTGAAGACATGATGGCCTCACATGTCCTGTAGCAAAACTCTAAGATAGGACACCAAGTACATTTTATAACTAATACATTTAGACATTTAATATTTTTATGGAAAGAACTAAATATAAATTCAAATGAATGCTGCTTATTGACAATTTTATATGGGGGCTAAAACTGAAAGTGTACTTTGTAGCTCTTTGTACAGAGCCCCTAAAGGGACATAGTAAAGAAAAAAAGAAATATGAGATTGAGGAAATATTATTTTTCAATGCTTTAAACTTTTGAGTTCCACCGAGAAACTTTGCGTTCGCTCACAAAGAGAAAACGTTTTGTGAGCGAACTCAAAGTTACTCGGGGGAACCCAAAACATTTGCGCGCCAACCCAAAGTTTCTCAGGGGGAACGCAAAACATTTGCGGGCGAATGCAAAGTTTCTCAAGGGAACGCAAAACATTTGTGGGCGGACGCAAAGTTACTCAGGGGAACGCAAAGGTTTTGCGAGCAAATGCAAAGGTTTCGTGAGCCAAAGCAAAGTTTCTCTGGGGAACGCAAAACATTTGCGAGAGGAACACAAATTGCAAAAAGCATTGACTTTTCTCCCCTCATATTTTTTTCACCAGCATGTCCCAAAGTTTAGGGGCTCCATACTGAGGAATTGTGCTCATTCAGCAACAAATCCAACAGTCCTGAAACAAATTATTTGAGTCAGTTCTTTTTTCATGAACAGTTGAAAAAGACGAGCTACCGGTTTGTGTCTGATTATTCCTTCACTTAACTGAACCGAACAGAGCTGTTACTGAATCATAAAAGGAGGAGCGACGATCATGAAGGATGAGAGAGGACCAGGCCTGGAGTATTTTTATTTTTCTGTTTTGTTTTATTATGTGTGGCGGCAGTCGACCGTGAGGGGCCGTCTTTACTTTCGTTTTTGTATTTGTTTATTTTATTTTGTAAATAAGTCTTTGAATGTTCGCCGGTTCCCGCTTCCTTCTTCTCACAACAACGAACTGCATTACAACACACACAAAAACAATTCAGGACACTGTATACATTCATAATTAAATACTGTCAGTACATTAATAAGTGCATGAAATGAAGCACAGTTTGAAAATGCACAGGTTGCATCATAGTCCTAAAGAAACCAGGAAATCTTGATGGAACAATGACCTCAAAATACTGAAGTACACAATAACCAGTAAATCAATCTGAGCAAATAACCTTAACTCTGCATCAACACTTCATCCATCTAAAATCCAGCATCTAAACTACCCCTCTCCCCAAATCCAGCATCAGAACATTCTGTGCACCTCTTTTACAGGAAATATTCCTTTAAAACTGCAGTAATCCTAATTATACTTAGCATCAATAATTGTGCTGACCCCAAACCACATAAACTCCCCAACTTGGTTGGAAAAAACATGCCAGAGTAATTGCACATGGAATAGTGAAGACGATGTCATGCGTAGAAAATAGCTTTAGATTCAGCTGACATAAGGTGCTGATTTTAGCCACACTAATTAACACCTGTCCTGTTCTGGTGATGTCATACAAACAACGGCAGTATTAACTGTCACATCATTTAACAGACATAAGGCCCATCCTAATATAACCTTCCAGAAAAACAAGTTTGGCTTGCGTGTATCGCTTTTAGTGAGGGCGAGGCCAAAATCCTAACTTTATCCCAAACCTAAATACGGCAATGCGAGAAACACATGCTCAAAGTGACCAGACAAGGCCTTCTGCGCTATGAAGGAGAATTGCAGACACATGGCCTACTTTTTTAATGAAGCACTGAAATCTGAGCATATATCGTTTACAAATGTAAACCAAGAAATGGTTAGCTAATCTGCATCTAAAATTAATGTTCTTAGTGTTTTCTCTGTCTGTTTCCCTGACATCAACCGGCATTTCAGTATGAATTATGTAGCATCATTTCTAAATCATCCTCAGTAATCATAACAAAAATTATTTTTGAAAAATGTGAGCAACTTTCCCCTTGCCCTTTTTGTCCTTTCTGAAATTCAAAGAGAATGTAATAACATTTAGTGACAGTCTCTCATGTAACGATGCAGTCAGTCTACTAGTCCAGGGGTAGGCAACTCTAGCCCCCAAGATCCACTTTGCTGCCGAGTGCCAACCCTAAAAAAGGTTAGGGTAAGGAGCTTGATCAGGGTTAGAGCTAAACTTTGAAGCAAAAGTGGTTCTCGAGTGCCAGATTTGCCCAGCCCTGTACTAGTATGTCTTTTGATTGTGAAAAGCGCTGATTAGATTAGCTTTTAAGCGAACTGCAGTGAGCTGAATTAACAAAGAGGCCATTTACACATGATTTTTTGCTTTTGAAAACGCAAGACGCAGTGCAATGGAATGGAAAAACAAGCAAGGTCCCGAGATGCATCTTTAAAAGTTGAACTTCTTGACACGTCATTTTTGAAAACTCCACACTGAAAAAGCAAATGCAAAGCAATGGTCAAAGACATCCATCTAGAACATGTTTATGCATGTCAATGGGCAAGTTTCGACAAAACAGGAATAATGTTTGCTTCTGGCCATAGTATTTACTCATAAATATATGACAAAGTAACAGAGTGAGATCCAAGCGCATGGTCTAAAGCGCACAGCACTTGGGGTGTGTCCGAATCCCCTTTTGCTAGTTTAACGAGGGGAAAAATGGTCGGTGTGCTGTGCAAGGTTAAAGCGCGCGAGCAGACCATCTACGGGACAAAGTGTACACGCGTTGTGGACCCGCCTATAGGCACATATTATTAACACGCTCTTTAAATAACAAAAAAATATTGCGCCATTGACTTTAGACCAGGTTTCAGTTGGTCAAAGGAGCAGTCTATTTCAGTTGCCTCAAAATTGTCAGATTTTGATAATTTACTCATTTTAGATAGTTATCATCAATGTTTTGTTGTGAATGAACTGACTGACTCTAATGTGTAGGCATTCATACTATTATTAAAAACTAATATTACAATATATTTTTACACACAAGATAAAAAAATATTCAGCAATAACACCTTTTATGTACCTTTTATGTATCCTATTATGCTTTTATACTTGTTAATCCAATAAACATTCTTTCTCTGGCTACACGGAGAGAAACAAACAAAACATTTTGATCCAATGTAGCCAAAGTTCAGAAAGCACTGATGGAGGATATTTCACTGTGCGTGCAACAAATATTAGTGCTGGCATGAGGAGTAATGTACTCTGGGGAAGTGAGTGACAGCACATTCTGTAAAAATGCTGTAATCCTCACGAGGAAAACATAAGCTCACAGGAAGTGTGAACACACACTCATGCATTGTTATGAATCTTTCTTTTGGAGTAAAAAAGGCTATCAAGTTCAACAGGGGATCATATAATGCAGATTCCCAGCTGGCAATTAGTCTCAGGCGATTTACTCGTCTATTCTCGCTGGGCCATTGAGTGCAAAAGGTTTTAAAGTCACCTCCCATTTATCAAACACATCATAGAACCATTTGTGTACTTTGTTAAGCATGTGTAGGCCAGATAATAATCTGTTACACTGCTGAGATTGTTGCCTTATCTACAATAAATAACGATCATTAAACTAAAGGACTCATTAATCTTGGGACCATACGGCAAACCAGACACAGTGGCCTGTGTGGTCTTTTCACAATGTGCTGCGTTTTTTTCACCATCACTTCTTTAACTGCTTATGACAGCTTACATGTCTGGCCCACACAAATGACGCAAGGCTCTTGAACCAGATGCAATCCTGTTGAATAGCTCGCTGGCCAGTAATCAGCCATCCATGCTGGGTCCAATCACCTTCCTGCACTTCGCCCCCCTATTACATCTAATTGGGTGGAGCACAGCACATGCACGAGAAGCTCTGCTTTCCATGCTTCTAAGAATTTTTTCCCCATTTAAAGTTTGATGAGGACTTACGCAGAGGAATGAATGGACAACCATTAATGATCAGCCCTGCCCTCAAAAAATGCGTTGTGTGATTTCAACATACTTTGAACACCACCCTGCTGTTCTTGATTGTTTTTTTGCTAGAAAAGGCATTATATAGAATATCATACCAAGTGACCACATTGTTGCTTTAAACGGTCTCCAAAGCCAGCATGATGGAATACTACAATAATCTCAGGTTCATAACTAATGATTTTGCTTTGGGTCAATAACAAACTCTAATGTGCTTTTAATGAACGAATGCACATATTACTCAAGGGTAACAATGAACATCATGGCCAGCAAAGTGATTACTGGATAATTAGTGGTTTGATCATTGTGTTTACATACACACAGGGTAGATTATAAAAGATACACCACGAAAATGAGCATTAAAATTCAGAACTGTCGGCGCCGATGACCTCGTGGGCACCGCGGCTGTCACATAGCGCCGTTGCACTTCGGGTGATCCGAGTTCGAGCCTCGGCTCGTGGACCTTTTCCGATCCCCTGCCCCCTCTCCCACTTTGCTCACTGTCCTATCATAATAAATAAGTTTTTTTCTTTTGTTTTTTACAAATTCAGAGTTGTCAAACCTGTACTCACCTTTCAATAAAAGTGCCAAAGAGCAGTCTAATGGTTTTCTGGATGTTTTCTGTACACAGCCAGCTCCACTGGTCCTTCATCAGCAAACACAAGATATTCAGAGCAATATCTGCCAGGGCAGTGTCTGCGTCATCACAAACATCAAAATTTGGCAGTGTAAAGGTAGGGTTAGATTTTAGATTGCATCAGATAAATGTTTCGATCTCACATAAAATAATTAAAGCTACAACCGCTCTCAATCAGCTCTCATTCATCAACAATATACTGCCATCTCCTGTTTGATAGGGTGTACAACATTCCTCACGGTTATCTTTTAAATTAAAGTTAAATTAAAGTTAGCTTTCACCTTATCCTGCACAATTCTAATGTGCATGAGAATAAAATAGAAAAAAGTTTTCAAGCTCTGCTTTTGAAGTTGATTTACCTGCTCCTCTTCCTCTCTTTTCTACAGGTCTCTGCTCTCTCATGCGTCTTCCTTCAGCAAAATTACTCCTGACACCACCATCCACCAGCTTTTCCTGTTCCTCCACAAACCCCTCCAGATCTGACAGCGAGAAACCTCGAAGAACCTACAGAAAGGGATGAAGCACGTAACAACCACTCTCTGCAAAGACAGCTCCTCCGTGGAGATCGTCAAGATCACCTGGTCTCTCAATACAAGTTCTATAGCGAAGAAAGCCCAGCAGCCTCTCTACTTTCTACGAAGGCTGAAGAAAGCCCATCTCCTACCCCCCATCCTCACCACATTTTACAGAGGGATCTGCAGCAGATATTGAGGACAGCTGAGAAGATCATCGGGGTCTCTCTTCCCTCCATCACAAACATTTACACCACATGCTGTATGAGCAAAGCTATCTGTATGCAAACGACCCCTCACACCAACTCTTCCCCTTCCAACTGTCTGGCAGAAGGTACAGAAGCATTAAGGCTCTCACGGTAAGATTGTGTGACAGTTTCTTCCCCCAAGCAATCAGACTCCTCAACTCCCATATGACTGGCCTGACAACTACACTCCCACACATCCATCCGCATTTACTTAATCAATCTCTGAACATAAACTCGCAAACTTTGCGCATTTGCTCACTCAAACATTCCTCACTACTGTGCCCTGTTCCATGTAAAAGTTGTACTTATGGTCCTGGAGGAACATTGTTTTGTCTCACTGTGTACAGGCTGTAAAGAGCTGAGATGATAATAAAGCTCCTCTGACTCTGAAAAAAGCCATTACCACTAACCCACAGAAAATCCATTAAGTGCTAACTATTGGGAGTGCCTAATCAGGGTTCAGGAGTACTTCACAATGATTTTGCTTTTGCTTTGCTAAACCTATAAAACAAACTAAAATAATTTTAATTTTTTTTTTATATATATATATATATATATATACTGCTGTATACTAAGGGTGGTTATAATTAATTACAACAAATCTCATGATTTTCTTTTTCAGTGAATGCCTGAATTTTTTTTTTCCTATTTAAGGAAATCCATGAAATTATGGAAATAAGGGAACAAATTTAACCTTTGATGTAGATTAAAGGCTGAAATACACAACATGACTTTTCCCAGAATTTCGGCACAATTTGCAGTGTAGTTCCTGAAAATGTGCGCCAGTCTGCAGATTTCGGCCAGGCGGAGTTGACAGATTTAACAAAAAATTGTGTAGTGTATGATGGGCATATACTCATCGTTTTTAGCTTTGGACTATGAATCCATCCAGTCGGAAGATATAAAACCTGCGTAATATTGTGAGACCTGTATTGTTTATTATTTGGCATGCTTCTCCTAGCAACGAGGTGTAGGTTTCTGCATGTGTTTGTTGTGTTGAGAACAACCTAAAAAAAGTATTGTGGTGTGTGATCATCAGTCATATAGTGTATTAACCATTTACAATGTCGGCAGGTGTATAATGTCTAGGGTTTTTAAATCTGTTTAGCTTTAAAAAGTTCTGTAGTGTATCCCAGCCTTAAGGGGTACTAAGCCTTACTGATGGATACATAAGACAAAAAAGGTTGAAAAAACTTTTTATGTGGCATTGTATATGATATGAAGAACTCACTGAGCAGCGTTCACTGAAAGAGTATGTCACTTTAGGCTGCAGGCTTGGGACATTAAGAGTAGGAGCTATTTTACTGGAGAATCTCAGACGAGGCCTGAAATATGAAAGGACAGTTTGTGGAATTAAAAACGAGAGAATTATTCATTTGCATGCTTGACATATGTTATCTAAGTCTCATATATTCTCACTTTCTTTGTGGGTCTCCTTCCTCTGTGGGGCTCTGAGGCTCTGGGCGTGGAAACGCCGTCTTCAGGGTGTCCACTATGTTCTCAACCATCTGTTTATAAGGAAAACATATCATACAGACAGACAGGCAAAATCAAACAGCAATCTCACAATAAAAGTTAAAAAAGAAGTCTTTTCTAAACATTAAAAGTAATCAAAAGTATATCTTGTTTCAGGGCAGAGTGACCTTGTCTATGCGTGAACTCGACGGCTTCTTCTGGAAAGCTGCTGTGGCATCAGTGTTGAGGGCAAGGAACTCACGCACCTCCTCACTGTTAGCTGCCTCTGGGATGGTGCACAGTTTCTGCAGGAGTGGAAAAAGGTGTCAGAGACTAAGTCCAGGGTTTTGCATTAAAGTCACATTTCATTTGCCCGAAACGGTTTATTAGTGAAGGGAAATCTCTTACCCTGAGGAATGATTCCAGTTGGCTTCTCCTAGCTTCCACTTTTTCTGTGTCCAGGTTGCTGAAGGGAAGGTCTGGGAAAAGTTTCTTTGGACCTTTGACATCTTAAATGTGAGCACATATTTTAATATGGATTCGAGATGATGCACCAACTGCCAACATGACATCTTTAGTTAGGAATATTTATAGTTATAGTTACATCTTAATACAGCATATATAGATATTAAAATGTTTACATTAGCAAGATTTATAAGTTTAAAAGGTTTGAGACTTGTATATATAATATATATGATATATAGATAGATATATATTTACCTTTAGCAACAATTTCTACCAATGTACACTATGTTCAAAAGTTTGAGGTTGGTAAGATTATTTTATGGTTTTTGAAGGAAGTCTTTTATGCTCACCAAGGTTGCATTTATGTGAAATACAGAAATACAGTAAAAATCACGTGAAATATTATTTATTACATTTTCTATTTGAATATATTTCAAATATAATGTATTCCTGTGATGGCAAAGCTGATTTTACAACTGCAATTACTCCAGTCTTCAGTGTCACATGATCCTTCAGAAATCTAATTCTAATTTGCTGATTTTTTATTGTTCAAAAAACAAACAAAAAACTTTTTTTCAGGATTATTTAATGAATTGAAGGTTTTTGTTTTTTTAAGCATTTGAAATATATATTTTTTAACAATGTAAAGTCTTCACTGTCACTTTATATCAATGTATCCTTGCTAAATAAAAGTATTCATTTCTGTTTATATCTTACTGACCCCAAATTTTTGAACGGAATAATATTTATTATGGATATTACTTTTTACTATGCAACTCTGACAATATGTACTAATCCGGTCTGGGACTATTAAGTCATTTTTAACATGTGAATCGTATACATTTCAAATATCTTACTTTTGATCACTTTCTTGAGATCTGGCTTTTCCTCCAAACGGCTCTGCAGATTGAGGAACTCAGTGTAGCGCCGGTTCACCATATGATACATGACAGGCTGATCAGAGCTATCTGAATCTGAAGCAGTTTCAAACTACAAACACAAGACACAATGAATCAATACGGAATTAGTAAAAAGGGGAAAGCAGACTAACAACATTGCTTTTCATGAAATCCATTTTTCCAACGGATTCCAAACCAAATTTAACAACAACAAAAAAAGTACGTCTGTATTTAACATGACATGTTTCATGCATGTATGAGAATCTCACCTTTACAGTGTAAAGAGTATAAGGATGCGTGCTGTTGCTTCTTTGCTCTTTGGCTGTGATGGTCCCAACGATTTGCAAGTTCTGAATAGATACCGGTCCCTCTAGATTCCCCAAGTTTTCAAAACCTAATGAGTCCAGGCGAAGGCTTCTGGGGATGGAGTTTGATGTGTTAGTCAGTGGTCGGACCAGAGAATCTTCCACTGTTCTCTCCAGTGATGAAGGCGGCTCTGAAACAATGTTTTGCCTGAAGCACTTCCCCAAAATACCCAATGTGTCTTCCTCCAGACAAACCAGCCCACAAAAGTCTGAAGGAGAGATGCAGTCACAGAAGTCCTCAGCATCGGAGTCTGTTCGTTTCAAAGACTCACTAGATATCTTCCTCTCATCCGAAGAGGGTGATTCCAGGTCACAGTCTGTGTGTCTATAGAGGCGGCTAGTGCGGTACGGAGATCTAAGAAGTTCAGGTGTATTTTGGACCATTCTTTCTGGGAAAAGTATGCCAGAACTTCTCCTCCTATCTACATTTTCATCAGAGGACCACTGACTCTGGAAACTTGTTTCAGAGGAATCACGGAGGGGGGCTGTGGATACAGACCAAGCTGTCTGCATGCTGGAGGTGTCAGGACAGTCGAAAGTAACTGGGGAGTCATAATCCCAGAAGCTTCTTTGGGAATCGTCCAGGTCTGCTGGAAGTGTTTGCTGTGAACTTGTTTCTTCTTTGTCGGTGGACTGAGTGAACACATCTACAATGGTCTGATTTAACCAATCTGGACTGGATATTCTTGCCACAAGGGGCAAAAGAACATTGCATGTGATGAGCTCTCCCACCATGTAGCAGCCTGTTCGTGTTTCCAAGTGAGATTTGGGAATAAGGATGTGCATGAGGAAATCTACCAGCGCTCTGGAGTAGCAGAGCTGGTTAGCTGGTCCAGTCAGGGCAGGGTGAGGCAAATCAGCTCTACTGTACAACCTCCATAGTTTTTGTGAGTTTGAAAGCGATTGGTCGGACTCTTCTTGCAGTGTTCGTTGAAGTTCCCTGGCTTGGCTGAAGCTCTGCAGATGGCGTCCGCAAAGCTCAAGAACCCTCTGGGCCAGAGCTCTCCGGTCCACCTGCCTGGCCCTCCTCTTCAGTTCAGCGGCTGCCTCCAGCATAGTGTCCCTCACCTCCTGTTCAAACTTGTCCCCTCCTTTAGAAACAGAACTGCAGTACCAGGATGACACAAAGTCCCGCACAGCCTTGTCAACAGCACTTTGAATCTCCCAGTCCAGTCTTTTTTCACTCTCTGAGGCAGTGTGAACTTGAGGGGACTCACCCAGGGGCAGGAAGTGCTCCAAATGAAGGAGGCTGTTGGCATCCAAAGCGACACGAGATCCAAGCCATCCAGCCAGCACTACCAACAGACTGGTGAAGATGCACAGCAGCCACACATTAACAAGAAGATGGAACAGAACTAACCATGTAATCAGAACTACAACTCCAAGAATGCTCCTCTGTCCCAGTAACTCAGAGAGACTCCATTGATTTGGATTGGCAACACCAGGCATTTTGTCATAAGTCAGAGCTCTTAAATTGGAAAGGGATAGACAGACTGTTAAATACATAAATTATAATAATAATTAAATACAAATTAATAATAGCAAATATTAATGATACAAAAAAATCTCAACACGAAGGGCAGGCAAGATTGTTCTTTTTCAGGCCAACAATTATGTGGCCAGATAAACGTGACCCGTTTTCTTTAAAAAAAAAAAAAGTGCCTTTTAAGTGCAATTAACTACATTATTACCTGTCACCGGCCCACCGGTGGGCCCACAGCTATTACACCTTATACTAAACCTAAACTAATTGACAAACTATATATAATTTGAAAGCTTACAATCTCTAGTTTTCATATTTGGTGATTGATTTTCAAAATAAATTACAGAGCCGAAATGTAGGCTATCAATTTGCAACAAGAAAATGTTCATACTCCTAAGTCGTGTTCAGACCTTTATTTTGAAATAGCGATGAACATGAAAAATAATAAAAGAATGGTAGAAACCTCAGTCTGATTTCATGCCAAGAGTTCAAAAGATAACATCCATTCCTTTTTTTTTTCTTTTTTTTAAGGTCTGAAAATGTTTTAAATATAAAGACAAAAATAACAGATTAACCAGATTAACCATATGGCAGCAAACTATAACGCACACACGTGTTATTTTTATATGTTTATTAGAGGTTGAATTCATATCAAAATCTGCCAAACTTACCATATTACTTCTGAATAGGATGTCGACTACTTCATAAATTGTATGAAAATTGTGGAAATATATGGTTCAGATGATCACTCAAACCACATATGGAAATGGAGGCGCCCTTATATGGGCAGTAATGAAGTCTACTGCACCCAAAAAAAATCTAACTGAAAGCTATTTTTTTTAGATATTAACCTAAAATTTTAAACACAACTTGTTCAGATTTTTTTTTGGGGGGGGGGGGTTAAACCAGATAAACTCACCAAACTAATAGTAACATTTGGAGAAAACTTACCGTTTCAGAGAGGTTGTGTGCAGACTGAGCAGGTCACAGTTCCTGATCATTAAACTATATCAGTAACCACATTGTTTATTGTCATGTAGATGTGCCTAAAAGCGGTCTGAGATGGTAAGTACAATATTATCTTTAAAATGGTGTTTGCCTTGCATGTCGTTGCTATCGACGTTTATAGTCTGTCTAATCTACTTCACTGTAATTGGATTACCTATCTAACAAACTGTCCACCTCAGACTATAGACTTCAGTCATTAAAACCCGACTGAACGGCGCCCTCCTACTGCAGCAGCTGGGAAGTTCAACAACAAAACTACTTTCAGATCGGAATTACATTCCAAGGACAAAACCATGCTTTCTTTCTACTAAGGTGACAAATGATAATAATAATAAAGAACAGTTTGTCTTCATTTTAACATTTTCTTTTTCGAATTTCCATTAGGCTATAGGCCTACTGAACAGTAGACCTATTTTGGCTACTTAAAAAAATGTAAATAATTTTTTTGATAACGACAAATCATAGATTCAGTTTATTTTTTAATCATATTTTTAATTAAATATTTTCTAAAACATTTGAAATGTTAAATATTTGTAGACAAATTGCCTGAATGAATTAAATGATTGATTTTGATAAAATCATGGCTGTAACAATTAATAGGATGGAAGATTATTAAAAATGTATGCCTACAAATCCTTTATAAGAAATGTACAATATGATATTACATATAGAGTACAGTATATAGTCTTTTTATTTTTAAATAGGCTATATTTTGGATTATAGGCCTATGAGATTTTGTTTCTTTGTTTTTTTCAAAAAGCAACAATTGCCTAAGAATCCTTATGAGAGAAATTGGCCTAAACCAAATTTAAATCTTAAACAAATAACCCTAAACAGGCTAATGTTTAGAATGGAGCCTAAATTAGCATATTGCATTATTTAACAGATCAATTCATCAAAATAACGTAAAATACAACATGATAAATGAAACTTTTATTTCTATAGGCCTAAATATGATTAGAGGGTTAAAAGACAACAAAGAACTCGTATAGCCTAGCCTACAACCTAAAATACAGATGTCAAAAAAAATCATGGAGGTCTGGGAACCCATTCATAATCTTAGGTTAGCCTTGATGACATTTCAGATGATCTTTCTCTGAAATTTCTGCTTTTGCACAAGTGTTTTCCCTGAAAAGAGCAGATTTGTTTATTGCACTCCCAGCACGACTGGATATCATGGTCTTCGTCAGAAGTGTCGCGATGACAAAGATCGCAGACTGAGCCTTTGTTTTTCAGTTTACTGCGAACTAGCCGTCGAAGCTCCCTGCGTTTATGTTCATCCACACAGCACGCCACGTCGATCACCTCGATGCGACTGGGGTCCCAGACACAGTCCTCCTCTCGGCCGGACTTGATGGTGGAGATGTTGCTGTTTGGCGGAACCCACGCGCAGTCGTACCCATTGCTGTGCCACGATTTCTGGAGAGGATGTCCATCACAGTCTATTTTCTTCACTTTTCCAACACGCACCCGCAGTTTGAAAACAACTTTGTCGTTGACGTCAGTATTGGGCGGGTAACACTTGGCTTTATCAATATTACGACTGACATAAACCCCGGCGCCCAGCATTCCATCTTTAGAGGGTACAAACCCTTTATTAATGATAGCCGTGGCGTTGTTCAAATGTGAGCCGTGAAACATTGTGTATACACGGCCTGACTTCGGATTCTGGTTCTCGGACAGAGGCTTGCTGCGGTCTTTAACAGCTTTCCAGCCACAGAAAGACACTTCTCTCTCCATTCTAAGATTGAATGCACGTAGATTGAATTAGTAGGCTATATTTGGAACCACTGAAACAGTCTTTTATGTTTAAAATACACGGAAATCATAATTAAAGAGGGAAATGTGCTCACCTTCGCCAAGATCGTATAGCCTAAGCTCCCGATAACTTTTTACTTTCGATTTCGTTACTCGCAAAATAAAAACCATCGCGAGATTCCAAAACCTTTAGTCGTCATTCCCATGACAGCTTTCTATTTTAAATAGGCACATAGGCTATTATATTAGGCTAAATTGTTTTTATACATGTAGCCATAGGCTACTGTCCCTGCAGCAATTGTCTTTGATGCAAAAAAAATCGAATAAAAAAATATATTTAAATCAACTTCTATCCGTAATAGGCATAGCCTATTTGTTTCCATCCAATAACTTGACACTTAAAGTTTTGTCAATTAGTTGAGCTCGCAACACATTTTTTGCTTAAAAATCTAAGACAGCAATTCTTTTTAAAAACGTAGGCTATAGGCTATTCTTTAAATTTTAGTGGGTTTCATTTTTTTTTTTACTGTGATCACAACATTAATTATCCATTAATGTTTTTTAAACCTACAGTCCTTACATAGGATAGCCTACTATCCACCAGGTTACCCCATACTATAATCTCCTCTAAAAAAATAAAGTTTTTGACGAAGGCCTCTTAATGAAAACATGTTTATATCTAGGCCTACGTTTAATTTAGATATTTTCCATTGTCTTCATCTTTTGTGTTTAAGTAGACCTACTGTTAAATTACTTTTCTCTTTTTTTCTTTATAAGTTTCCTCGCTATCAGCTTTTAATGTCACATCCATTTTTTTCAACAGAGCAGCCTTAATAGTGTAGGCCTACTCTGATCTACAGTAGATGCAAATTATTAAGAAACGTCTCCAAGCCAGTTATTTGCATTTAACCAAATGATGAAGGCTTCACAAGCGAAACCATGTGAAGGGTATGAATAGAGGTGCGTGAGCTTGACCATAAGCTACATACTGTATGTCTATACTTGGGTTTTTAAATCTTCTTTCTTCCTTTGATATAATGAACGTGGTATGAGTTCTGCTGGAATAGGAATCAAAATTGAAGACCTGAGAAACCTGGCAGCACTCGGCTAAAATTATGATGGAGACAGGTAAGAGTTTGTGAAAAGTAGGTTTAGTAGCCTATTTGTATTCATTTCATTCGATGTTTAATTTGTAACGCATTATTGATGGGGCTTTACATTTAACTATAGCCTATTAAATGTGCTCAGGTGACTATTCGTAATAAACAGCGTTGTTGTGTTACAGATGTGTGTTTTTTATATTGTAGCCTATATAGCATAACCTAAAATGTGTGCGCTATTTTAATCTAAATATAGGCCTATACCTATAGGCTACCTAAAGCTAACAGTTGTGGACGTCTCACTTTTTTTAAAGAACGTAAAAAAATATATTAAAAAAAAGTGTGCAAAATATGTATAGCAACTGAAACGTGAAAATTAAGTGCTTTGAAATACGGGCTCTGTTGTGATAGAGGTATTTACTTGTTAAAAGCTACCAAAATGGTAATAAAATAGCCTAATGTCTGCACCTCAGCGGGGGTTTTGGCACCGAGAATGATTTAAGAATTTGTGCGATAGGTTAAAAGTTCCTGTTAGAATTTGTGCGATAGGTTAAAAGTGGCTGTTATCGACACAGGTGACTAGCCTATATATAAGATGCCTCAAAATAGTAGATATATACCTAAATATGGTCGTATCTTCTATCAAAACCAGGACAATATTTAATACTCTTTCTATGTCAAGCATTATGACTGTTAACGGGTGGATTATGACATCAGGCTATGACTGTGCGTGCACACCCTAGACCGCAGATGAGACAGGTGTGTGTCAGAGAGAGAGAGAGAGAGAGAGAGAGAGAGAGAGAGAGAGAGAGAGAGAGAGGATACGAGTCTACCATTGAAAACTGATTGGCCGTATTAGAACATAAGATAACTGAGGTGAAATTCCACTCCTAAACGAGAAAACAGCTGTTTGCCTATAATGATCTGAATTTGAAACCTAAAGATATAATAATAGGCTAATTTATGTTAAATTGTTTGTTTAACAATAAGTAGCCTATTTTGCAATAATTTTTCCTCATAGGTGTGCAACATGGTTCTCAGTTAGTGTAGGTTAAACAGAGATTTACAGCTGGAGATCTTAATTCCTCAATATGCACATTCCTGCAAAGCTTAGTTTTGTTGTTTTCAATTGAAACTGAAGACCATGACTGGACAGTATTTGAATAGAGTTCTATCTCCAGTCACTAGGAGATGAACTCCAACATAACATTAATATTCTGATTAAATTATTGTGTCAAATTTGTGCATAAAATGTATTTGACTCACAATTCTGTTTCTACCCCTAAACCATCTCTCATCAACATAGGAAAACATAAGGCAATGATGAATCAATTTCTTAACTAGTAATACCGCAAGTAGGGACTTATTAGAAATGCATACGTTTTAAAACAAGATCATGTTTTGAACAACAGATCCTATTTTCATGAATATTTTATTCATATTTTATTTTTCAACAGCAATAAAACCCCATCAGCATTCATTTACAGTCTAATTCAGAGTCAGTCCAACTTTTTAAAACTTATTTTAAAATAAAAAACGGCATAGAAACATAGAAAATACTGAATAAATAGTTATTTAAGTTTGCTTACTGACGACATGTAGCAGGTTCCAAGTAGCAGGTTCTCCTTGAATAAGAGTTACTGAGGTATAGAATAGTTGCACATGGTCAGGTATATGATTAATCAATGATTTAAACGATATAACGTATACTAAATAATAATTTATCAACTATTTAAATAACAAGGACCAGCTGTGAGTGGCATAAAGTAAACAGCGATTTTTTTTACAGAGTCTGCAAAAATAAAACTACTTTATTAAATGGCTGTGAAACTTTTAAAGCCTGTGAACACTGGGAAATTATGCAAAAGATACTTAAAGCAACCTATTGTGAATTCAGAATGTATTTAATTGTTTTATTTCTCTTTATGGTTTATTCTATCGATAGACATTGTAAATATCAACAACAAAGCAAGAACAGCCTAACAGTGTGGATATTCTTTTTTAATAAGTATTTTTTTTGTGATAAAACAAGGCACTGTATTGATCAAATAAACCATAAAATTAAAAATAAATAAATTCTGCATTCACAATAAGGTTGCTTTAAGTATTTTTTGCATCATTTCCCAGTGTTCACTGGTTGAACAATAATAACCAATAACTAATTTCACAGTCATATGATAATATTGATTTTGTTTTGCTGTCTCCTCTAAAAAATGATCACTGTTAGACTGTTGTTGCTTTGTTGAACTGTAAAGTCACTGCTCTGAAGTGTAAAGTCACTATCCATGTGGAAAGCTTTTGGAACATACTTTATTTGCATGTCTATTATGAAGGTTAATTTAAATACATGTAGTCATTTTTTTTCTTTACATTAATTCATGGCAGGTTTCTCCAGAAACATCAGATTAACCAGGGGATTTATTCAAATGTTTTGCTTTGATGTTTTTTTTATGCTTCATTTTCTGTTTCTTAATGGCATATATTTATTCAAAAAAGACATAAAACACTAAATATATTTGTTTCACCCCACAGAGTATTCCAAGAGAGTATACCAAGGTGTCAGAGTCAAGCACACGGTCAAAGATCTTCTTGCAGAGAAGCGATTACGACAAACAAATGCACCCCGATACAGTGTAAGTTAGCCATCATTCTCACTGTCTTGTTGTCTGATGTTCTTAAGTATTAACTTGATCATCCCATATCCATAAGTGTTTTACTCTGTATTTTGTCTATACAGTATCAAATAAATCATTGACAATATATAAAACAAACAGAAGTATGAAGTGTAAGATATCTCTTACACAGCAACACTATTCAGAGCATCCATGCTAGTCATGTCCTTGTTACTTTTAAGAGATAAATATCAGGCACACCTGTCAAAATCAGATTTACCTTCCTGAAATGGGACAGACAGGCATTGTTACAGTAGACGGTTAAACCCAAGCCTTAACCGAGTTATTACTGAGGGATTTGCTAACAAAATACAAAAGAACAGACAGTCCTTGTGCTCAAGTGAACTCCTGCTGCAAGTTGTTGTCTGCTTTTGTGTCCTTTTCTGAAACCAATGGACCAGGCGGTTCATGCAAATGCCTCAGACGGGGTGGTTGGCCTCAACATATATCTGAACAATGGTCTAGCAAAGAAATACCCATTACATATTCTACAAGTTAAATAAAAAGCACTCATACAATATATGAAAATAAACTATTTAAGAATTCCCTTTATAGAATATTTTTTGAAAAGGTCTCTATGTATGGCATGTATTGACAGCAAGTCTCTAGCAAAGAACGATATCTATACAAACTAAACAAATGAACTTAATTCCACTGTGTACTTCCGCGACACGTCGCGGAGTTAACTGGGATATGATCCCAGTCATCCCATGATTTCTTTAGATCCTTGTGGCAAAATCTCATGAGAAGAGTACACACTCCACCGGAGGCAAGTGTACACACAGAGAGCGGGGGGGGGGGGGGGGGGGGGAGCACTGTTGTGACACTGGCAAATCATATTCAAATATCCTCCCGCATGATTTGCCTGGCTTTCAACAGAACAAGCACTAAAACTTGAGCCTTCCTGTCTTTTTCTCCATATTCTCACTGGCTGCAAGTCAGGCGAAATACAAAGCAGCCCAATGGGGCTTCTGTGTTTCTCTTTGCCTTTATATTGTAGGGGGATTCATGTGTTTTCATTACATGCTGTCTTCTTAAGTGAAGTTTATGAGAAACACACACACATAGAAACAACTGTGTTAGTGTCAATGACAATGACTCTCTGACATTTTTGTTTTCAGACGAGCAGCAGTTCCTCTCAGCCAGCTTTTGTGCCAATGCCCGGTGAGTCCGTCTGGTAAAGCTAATCCACAGCTAGATCTAATTAGATATGTTCAGATCTAACAGGTGTCCTCAGTGAGAGGCTAATTCATCTTGAATCATGGCATTAACTGAATTTCCTGCTTCCTCTTGCAGGGTCACACGTGCTTCCTGGTTACTACAGTATGCGAAGATCCTTCCTCCCAGACTCAGACCTCTGCCATCCCATGAAGCAGTACTCATCACCAGACACTTACTCTTCAGCACTGGGAAGCAAGGCCTTTTCGTACGACCACCCCTCCACCTACCCGTCCTTCATTGACAGCTACTACACTCCTGATTCATATGGAGATTACAGAGGGCCAACGTCTTATACGACCAGCGGAGGGTCACTGTTTCCACCATCTACACTACCAACACTACTACCAACTCTGTCTGGAGAGTCTTCGTCACACTTGCTCTTGGTATTCACACTTCTTACAGCTGATATTTTTTGGGTCATAGATGTACGTCCAAGTGTGTCCATGATTTTTTTTTAAAAACACACAAATTGTACTCCTTTAGATAAGAACACAATGGTTACATTCTTAGAAATGTACTCTGTGTTCAAGTTGGTTTTATGTGGTTTTCAAGAAAAGTTTCAATTCAGTAACTCTATAAACGTCCATCAAGTCAAAAGCAAAAAAACAACAACAAAAAACAAACATTATTATCAAGCTAATTTCTAAATATATTTTTCATGGAATTTTTTTATTTCTTTTTTAAATATCATTAATTGAATCTGTGAATATCAGTTATGAATATCATACATTTTGGGAGAAGATTTGGATCAGTAAGATTAAAAAAGAATAATACTTTTATTCAGCAAGGACATTAAATTGACCAAAAACATTTATAATGTTACAAAAGATTTATATTTCCAATAACTGCTGTTCTTTTGAACATTCTGTTAATCAAATAATTCTGAAATAAAATGTATCAGGATTTCCACAAAAATGCTAATCAGCTCAAGCATTTTCAATCTTGATAATAATAGGAAATGTTTCTTGAGCAGCAAAATCAGTATATTATAATGATTTCTGAAGGATCATGTGATTCTGAAGACTGGAGTAATGATCCTGACAATTAAGCTTTGATATTACAGGAATAAATTGCATTTTAAAAATGCATTGCAATAGAAATGATAGTTTAAATTGAAATAATATTTCACAATATTAGATTTACTGTATTTTTTTATCAAATTAACACAGCCTTGGTTAGAATAAGAGACTTCTTTCAAAACTTTGAAATATCTCAAACTTCAAACTTTTAAACAGTAGTGTACAACCTAATAGCCTTGTCATAAGACCAAATAAAAAAAAAGGTTGCACAACATGATCTTGTGGACAAACAATTCATCAAATATTAATAAAATAATAATAATAATAATAATAAATAGTATGTCAAACTATACCTAAGTTTTTCTTTTCAAGCATTTTATTCTTTTAATTAAGTCTTTTCTTCATTATGATATCACCCTGACATTTTTGACACACACACACAAATATATATTTATATCTCAAAATGTATTTTATTACAGAAATGTATTTTTTAAAGATTAACATAGGACAAAAAAACAATGTCACGTCATTGTCCCATTTCCTAACCACAATAATGAAAAGATTAATAAGCAATGTTGTTTTTTCAATAAGGTGTTGCATTATTTGTTTGTTTTACTGTATTTATTGTTTTGTATCATGTCTGTATTTCCCTATTTTATCTCCATTTCCTGTTTTTGTAGCACTTTGGGAATGTGAAAAGTGCATTATAAATACAATTAACTGTTATAATTATTTCTCTATGCTGCAGAGAGACCCTTGGGATCAGCCATCAGAGGACCCAGTCAGTCAGTCAGAAGTCATATGTCCTGAGGGTCCAGTCCCCGTGGCAGACTCACCATCTCTGGGAGGGCCTGACTCTGGCGGTTCCTCTCCATACCGTCTATCCTCGGGGCGCAGCGGGAGCTCCATCCCATCCAGCTCTCAGCCTTATACTCTACAACCCCTGGAAGATGTCCCGTACCCAGCAGCATCCTACACCTCTGCCTCCAGCTACTCCTGCCCACCGTACATGGTGACACCTGGAGATCTGGCTGTGGTGAAGATGACAGCCGTAACCTCAGAGGAGACTAGTGGTGGAGTGGTGTCTCTTAGTGACACTACATCATGGGCTAAAGATGATGGAACTGGCTCCTGGTTGTCATATGAGACTAGGAGGGCTTTTTGAGAGGCTTAAATGACTATACAGAAACTGTGGACTAATCATTTGCACTTACACAGCCTCTCTATTCTTATACAGAAGGAGATTATATACATCCATCATAAAGATGACCTCCTCAAGAAATGATGATCACATTTTTTAAAACTGTTCATATTGCGTAAGGATACAACAAAAACATGTGCTGATAATTTAGTTAATTCAGGATTTAATTATGCATTTTACATGTCCAAGCGTTTTAGAATGAATTAGAAGCAATGCTCGCTTTTTCCCCTCTTTCCTACATTTATAATTCCCAAATAATACAAATGAACACTTAAAGACAACGATGTTAGACTTTTGTCAGGAATGCCATTATATAAAAATAAACATGTTTTGGCTTAAAGAAGGTGTGTTGTCTTTACATAATAGAACAGAACAGCTGTTCTAAGGAACTTACCTCGTCTCGACATGAGTAGTGTTGTTAGGACGCCACTGCGTTGTTAAGTTAAGGCCCCCGTAGTGACAGGGGTGAACGAGGAGACGAACACATCGCCTGTTCAAATTTCTCCCC
This sequence comes from Semotilus atromaculatus, assembly GCA_031834385.1. Classification (NCBI taxonomy): domain Eukaryota; kingdom Metazoa; phylum Chordata; class Actinopteri; order Cypriniformes; family Leuciscidae; genus Semotilus; species Semotilus atromaculatus. Next base: position 14,650,173 of record JAULUF010000035.1, on the reverse strand, counting down.
CTTCGTTTAATTTATCTCTTATAAGTCATGCCTTTTTCAAGCAATTAAACTATCAAACTAATAAAAAAAATATGAATGTTCAGTCAAAAATATACTAGTCAAAATAAGTTATTTAAATTTGCAGTAACTTTTATAAGGGCTTCTATTTGTGAGCCACCACGTTGCTAGGCGCTTTTTGTTTTTGTTCTTCTGGAGAGCAGCGCACGTCAAACTTTCGGAAGTTTATTCTTGATGTATTATGTAACGTTAACCATATTTCTTTTCAGAGACCATTTTTTAATTACAATTAACTTACTTGTACTAGTTATAAAGAAGTCAACATTATTCACGGGAGTATGAATCGATTAATATGCGTTGTTTCGCAGTTGCCGTAAGGATCAAATGAAAAAGTCCATCTAATAAAAACCGTGCTCTAGCTAAGCCTAGTTTGTCCGTTTCGCCTAAGTCTGTCTTGCTTTCCTTAACGTAAGTTATACTGTTCAGTTGCAAAACAAGCCAGCCATGAGGAGAAAACTGCCTAAATGATATGCTTTCGTGCGTTGTACTGAGTTTTTACTAGCCTAACGTTACCTGAAAAGTCACCCGACTCTTCCTCAGTGTCAAGACTTCATCGCTGATGATGGATCAGTATCATATTTTGGAGGTTATCGGGGAAGGGTCATTCGGGCGAGTGTTCAAAGGCCGAAGGAAGTTTAGCGGCCAGGTGAGCACTGCATGTCCTCCGCGGTGTCAGAAAATCCTTTCTTTTCCCCCTGGAATTGATTTTAGGGATATTTATACGAGGCCATATATATTTCTTACCATATAATAACACAACATTTCCTCTATTTATGTTAAAACTCAGTCTGACTCTGAACAGTAGAAAAAAAGAAAGAAAAAAAAAACAGAACAGTGTGCAGCTCCTTAAAACGTCAGTCAGCCAATCAGAATCAAGCATTCTAGAGTCTCGTGATAAAAATGTGAATAATTTGCTGGTCACTTTGTTGGATTATTCAGTTCTGTGTCTACATTACAACAAATTGTGATATAATCTGGATGTTTGTTTTTTTTTTATCAAAAAACGTCATATTAGCCACACATTCAAAAACCCTCACCTCCAAGATAACAACAAATATAATATAAACACTTTATTGAAGACAGAATCCCTCTCTGTCTGAGTAACATCAACACTTTTTTTCCTAGGTCGTGGCTCTGAAGTTCATTCCCAAAGTTGGCCGCTCAGAGAAGGACCTGCGCAGTTTGAAAAGAGAGATTGACATCATGAGGGGACTTAAGCATCCCAACATAGTGCTGCTTTTAGACAGCTTTGAGACAGAGAGGGAGGTATGACTGTCAGAACCTACACCCAAGTCATGCTATGTTTTCCACTGTTCCTACGGTATAAGCTGGTGCTTCCAGTGTAACAGCTTGTTGAATGAAATATAGCTCCCAGGGTTCACAATTTAACATTCAAATTTCTAGGTAATAGTTCTCGTTGGCAAAGTGTAGAAAATGTTTAAATGTTAAGATACTGGTGTGGGTACAAAAGCAGTGAGCTTGTGACTTTGATCGTCCCATAACCTGTGTAAGTGAAAAAAAGTATCAGTGAGAGAGTATTAAAAAAAAAAGAAAAAAAGAACAGGGCTGAATTTGTGTCAGAGGAATAATTAGAGCATGTATTCCTCTGACAGGTGGTGGTGGTGACAGAGTATGCAGAGGGTGAGCTGTTTCAAATCCTGGAGGATGATGGCAGTTTACCTGAAAATCAGGTACATCAGCGGTCACACTGTTCTATTGTAACCGCCAACTCAACGTATTAGATAATATATGTATCATACTGGTGTATGAAGCTAGAACTATCTAAGACCTGGTTTACATTTCAATCTTTCTAGACTTTAAAAGCTAATAATATCATCAGTGATGCATATAAGAAATTTAAGTATGTCATACAAATTAGAATAAACATTATATGTAGCCTAAGATAAATGTATTTTTGGAAAATGCATACAGTTTATCATATTGTTAATCACTTTTATTTCTTTGACTTGATGGTGTGCTGGATTTTCTGCTGCTCAGACCTCTTAATTGGGACACACTCACCTGCTAACCTGTTATCTTTCTTGTGTAGGTGTGTGAAATAGCCTGCCAGCTTGTTTCTGCCCTCTATTATCTGCACTCCCATCGTATTTTGCACCGTGACATGAAACCACAAAACATCCTGCTGGGAAAAGGAGGAGTGGTAAAGCTCTGTGACTTTGGGTTAGTGTTGCCAATCGGTACAGTACAAAGTTCAAACTACTTTTGAAACTGTGTGTGTCTATGTATATATGTATATATGTATGTATATATATATATATATATATATATATATATATATACACACACACACACATACAGTCAAACCAAAATTTATTCAGACACCTTCAACATTTCTCACATTATCAGAGTTTATTAGCTATAGTTCCGAGAATGGTAAAAAAACAAGAATTCAGAGTTATCACATTAGTTGATATTTCACTGGTTTTAGCCATCCTTCTGTTAGACTGTCTCACAAATGAATTAGGTTGAATAGCTGTTAGTTGTCAGCTGTTAAATTTAGGTACACAATTAGATAATACCAATTTAGGTCAACCAATTACCAAGCAATCCTTAATTTTGTTCAGTCTGTGGTGTAAAAAGGTCGTATTGGCAATTAAAGAAAAAACACTTTAGCAAAACATGGTCAGGTCAAAGTGTCAGAATAATTTTTGGTCCCGAATCTTTATACATTTTACTGGTAGTGTATGAAGAATTTTTGGGTATAATATGTCACAGTTTACTTTATTTTGCTATCCTCACATAAATGAACTATAGTGTTCTGCACCCACTTGTTAAAAAATATATAAAAAAATTATATCTGGTGTCTGAATAAATTTTGGTTTGACTATATATATATATATATATATATATATATACACACACACACATATATATATATATATATATATATACATATATATATTATCTTAGATCTTACTATGATCTCTAATAGCATAATAGTGTCATATTCTCGTGACTCTTCACAGATTTGCTCGTGCCATGAGTGTGTCCACCTTGGTGTTGACCTCTATTAAGGGGACACCTCTCTACATGTCTCCAGAATTAGTGGAAGAGAAACCTTATGACCACTCAGCTGACCTTTGGTCTCTAGGCTGCATCCTCTATGAGCTCCACACGGGGGCGCCTCCGTTCTACACCAACTCCATCTTTCAGCTGGTGCAGCTTATAGTGAGAGATCCAGTCAAATGGCCAGAGAACATGAGCCAAGACTGCTTGGTACGGAGTAGTTACTTCCCACATGAAAACCTCTGACTCTGACTTTTAAATCCAATTAGTCTGATTTTGATTTAGTGTTTGACACACAGATGGAAAAAAAGTGTTGCTTTATGTCAGTATCCATTGGTTGTGGTAACATTAAATAGTATCAAGTTTAAAACCCTTCTTTTCAATTGCTCTTTCTGTGGGTTCTCTTAATTTAGAGTTTTCTGAAGGGGTTGTTGATGAAAGACCCAGAGAAGAGGCTGTCATGGCCTGACCTGCTTCGTCACCCTTTTGTTGCAGATGGAGTTTTAAGTGAGGACTACTTACATTGTTATCATCTTATGAAATGGTATTTTCTTTGTACACATAAATGCAAAGTTAAATAATATATATATATATATATATTATTATTATTATTATTATTATAATGTATTATAATGAAAATATGTTATTGTTATTGTTACTAAAAGGGTGCCTTGTGCTGCTCATTGCTTTAACAGTAGTGTCTGATGAGGCTTCGAGCAACCCCCTTACAGTCCCACCCAGCCCAGACCGACAGGCCCTGAAACACCAGCAGGCTGCAGAGAAGACAACAGCTCGCAATGGAGAGGGCAAACTACTGCGCAAAGCTAGAGAGCTTCGAGAGAAAGAGAAGACTAACAAACGGGTAACTCATGCTAACAACAAAGAAGTTTCAACAAGAACAAACAAATTTCTTCGTTTGCTGTGTTACGAGGTTATAATGAGGTTAGGAATGTCTTCCTGTCTGGTTTGTTATATTTTTGCAGTAAGATGAACTTTATTTAAATGAAACCAATGCTAATGTTGTTGGTGTGATTTGTGAAAATTCGACTATTTACATTATTATGGAATATGGGGAAAATGTGGAATCAGCTGAGAAGGGCTTTCAAAGTATTCATTTCTGTGGAAGTGAAATAATCAAATTGTGTTGGGTGTTGTTTTACTAGGAGATTGCGAGTCAGACACGCTGTAAGACAGCTTCTGCTGGAGGAGCCCCCACCACTGGCCACTCATTGGGCAGCACCTTTTCAGTGTATCAAAATTCATCTCAGCCAGGAACCAATCAGCATCAAGCAAATGACAACAGTGTTACCAGGTAGTATTCCCATCTAGAATTTGAATTTGAAAACCTGTGGGCCTCAACTTTTAAAAAAAAAGGGCATATTAACAATGCTGCTGTGACAGTGAAATTGAAATTTTTGACCAGCGTGAAGGAATGAATATATTATAAATCCAAATGTAGAGAAGTGAAATAATCGAAAAGCATGTTTAAACCAAGGGTAAAAGATCTGGTGAAGAATCAGATTTCTCAAATATAAATTGTTCCCATGTTCCCTTTTGTTTTTAGGGTTCGCTCAGCTCCACACAAAGGCCAGATCAGTAGAGACTACGCGAGGGAGTTCCCTTCTGTAGAGGTGGGACCCCGGCAAGTTATGAAGCGCCCTGGACATGCGCGGACCAGTCTGGCTTCTGTCAGGATGGACAGTGAGGTTGTTATTTGAGTCATTTAAAATTACATTGTGGATTTAGTTGGAGCACACTACTAATGTCAGATCTGTCACACAAGGTTTTTCCACTAAATCTGTTCTGCAGGAACAAGATATCGACAGTGATTCTGAGTGGCAACAATTGATTGAATTAAGTGATCAGGGCCCTGTGAACTCCTCCATCCTTCCGAGGTTAAAAACCAAGCTGCTCTTAGCCAAAAACCAGGTAACGTTCTGTTAAATGTCACAAGAGCAGCTATTTGAACTGGGTAAGTGAGGGATTTAGTGTATTAAAGACTCACTGATCTGTCTAGCTATTGGTCAGGAAAGGTGAAGAGGCCTCTTCAATTCTACAGCCACTAAAGATCCTCAGGAACATTGTTCAAAGCTGTCAGCCCGGGGATGTTGAAACAGTGGGCAAGGAGTTGGATCTGCCTCATCTCCTGTTCAGCCTGATTGAGGACATCCTGAACATTCCAGATCTAATGCAGGTCAGACACAAACAATAATATGTATAGTCTATTCATCTGATTATTGTAAACATATATTTGAATAATATTTTATAAGTTGTCTTAAATGATTTTATTTTAATTTGTAAATTAAAATGTAAGTCTTCTTTTAAAAGTTTCATTAATCATACTTGATTTCTGACTGATTGTTATTTGCTAAAGGAATCACAGGGTGAGATAATATTAGAAGATATGATGAGTGTTCTCATAATGTACCTGGAAAAGAGCCCCGGCTGGGAGATAAAGGGCAGGAGGTACGGATTTATGAATCGTTTTTAATGTAGAGTTCAGTTCAGTTTTTTTCTTCACTGAAATAGTTTTTACTTTCATTACTTCAGTTAATATATTGTTCCTTTTTTTAAATGAAAGAATATTTAGTGTTAATTGCAGAACTCTTTGTTAGTCTGTCGTTATCTCTACTGCTGCTGGGCTTTTAGTGAAATTTTAATCTTAGTGTTATTTTATGAAAAAAAATAATATATTTTTCTCATCAGAGCTGAGGATCTCTGTCAGCTATTTATTTCGGTATTTCTCTGTCATGTCCAGAAGCATTCAGCGGTAAGTGCCTCTATGTGAACGATTTTCTCCCTAGTTTGTGTCAAATGCAATTTTAATCTGGAAAAATGAAGTACAATAATCGTAGGATGTCTGGTTTCATTTCCATTACGCTTGTGATTTTGTGGTCTCTCCTACAGCTTTTGGCAACAGCAGTCTTAACCTTGTTCACTCACCGTGGTATAGCTGTGAATGTTGGTATAGAAAGGCTTACAAGCTTTTTGGGGAATATGTTGACAGACACGGCAGAGGTATAGTTCCATTATTCAAACTGTGAATAAGGGTTTACTCTGTTTGAAGTAATTAATGTCATTGATGTGATGAAATCCAGTGTAGTCATTCCCCACTCTTTCTCTCTCTCTTTCTTTTTCTCTCCCCCTCCCACCATCTGTCTGCTCTCTCATTTTCTTTCGCATAGGCACATAACCCCTTACCTGCAGGTTGGGGCATGTGTGACGGCCTTCTGTCACTGATTCTCCACAGACTGTCCGAGGTAATTCCTCTCACATTAATTCCACTAAAATCTGTGCTGTGTTAATTAGAGATAGACCAGTAATCGGTTTGACTGAATAACTGGTTTTCAATTGTTTAATATTGGATCTACAATAAATAACACCATTTGAAGTCTCTTAGGAGCAGAACCCAATAACGGTATTTACAGATAAAAAAGCTAATGTATTACTTAACTTTTTTTATATACACATATTATATAATATTACATAAATATAACAGAATGTGATTATCATTGATAAGTACTAATATCGCATATTATCCTATTTGTTATTGTTGTAATGTAATGATCATTGAATTATTATTAGTTATTTAGTTAAGCCAGAAATAAATTAACAATTAAAACCAGTTTGGCATATTGTTTATGGGACATTTAAACATTTGTATCTCTAAAAAAATTACTATTGGTCATATGTGTTAATGTCTTAATGATATGCAAGTAGGGACACATTTTTTCTTTCATATTGTGACATACATCCGAGTGTAGTGGATTAAAGAAGAAACAAATTAGGGAGGGGACTTCGTTCTTTATTTTGAGATGCGGGCATTGTACTCAAGTGAAAGCGAGTTTACTGTTGATTGCGGAGGGGCATATGTTACCACAAAGAAGTCGCTTCACCAAAAAAAATCGAGTTATGAGATTTTAATTAACAAGGTCCAAATTAAAAAAGAAAAATGAAATGCTTGCTCAGAATCATGATCAATAATATGCATTTACAAAATATATTAATTTTAGGGTGAATAAGGGGAATTGTCTGGATAGAGAAATTAAATGATTTATTTTTCCTTCACTGATGAAAGTGTGAAAGCAGCTCACTGCTCGACCTTCAGGACTCAGAGCTTTGGCCCTGCTTGTGGGCTAAAGTGAACACCACACTGGAAAACACAACATCCCAGAGATGCCATTTCTCTCCTAATGGTACTGAACACCAAGAGAACATTCACTTATTTCTGCATTGTAGCTTTAATATATCAGTAATTTAATAACATACATTTGCCTCTGTTTTTCTCACAGGTCTGTATGTGTTCCTCTCTCTCGCTTTATTGGTTTTCTCCAGCGATCCATACAACTGTGTGGCTCTCCTGTCAGATAACTCCACAAACTGCTCTTCTGCCCTCAGCCACCTTCTCACCACCAGTTGGTGAGCATCAAACATCACCTTAAAGCCTTACTATGGTGTCAAATAGTTTTGTTTTTTTAATATTTTAATAATATTTTAATATTATTGTTTTATAATAATATATTATATAAGTGCATTTACAGAATATTTCTAATTTTATACCTCACAGCAGCGCTGCATTGCTTGAGCATGGTCTTTTCTGGGGTGACTCCGAAATAAACAGCATATCAGTGATGAGTTGTCATCTTCTCTGCATCCCCTTCTCCTTGGAGTTATCCTTAGAAAAACTTCTGTCTGTTCTCCGATCGTATCAAAGCGCAAATATTGTGGCCGGTCTAGTGCAGGTATAGTTTAAAAAATACTCCAGTATTTTCAGATGGCGGATTTCTATTGGAATATCAGAAATTGAGTTTTTGTATTTCTTATTTTTCTGCTGACTTGTCTTCTTGTTCAGATGATTCAAACTCTTCCCGTTGCGCTGGTGGAGCTTCCGCTGTGTCTACTGAATCGTCTACTGCTATCTGACCCACAGCACACCGCTCCATGCCTTATCACTGCAGCCCAGGCCTCCGCTTTCCTCCCTCACAGCACAGAAAGCCCAGACAATGGAGCAGACCACACTCAGTATCAACTTAACCACTTCGGGAATGGTGTGGAGCAATTTAAGAGCAATAGAATTGCAAAGAAAACCAAGATGGATCAAATCAAAGGTGACATCAATTCGAAGAAGAGGTTACAGCGGCTCAAAGGCTATGTAGATGCATCTAAGGAAAAAAATGATTCCCTAAAGGCTCAACACCAGCCATCCAAAAGCAAGACTGAAAAGTTCAGGGAGGTGCAACCAAAAACCAAAATATATCCGCAGAAGACCATGGAACATCTAAGAGAAAAAATCGAGCAGCAGAACGGTTGTATAGAAGATTTCATGGACAGTTTGGAGATCCATGGCAGTTCTGCAGGACGTCTCCAAGATCTCTCAGCTCAGCAAGGGTGCAGCATCAGCTGGCTTATGGATAGTCTGGAGGAGTTAAGGAGAAGTGGCGATCGCCCCAAGGTCTCCACGGCTAAAATTCAATCCTCACCAGAAGAGGTCAGAACAGCAAGTTCTCTCTTGGCTGTGCTGCTACAAAGTGAAGTTCTCTGTGGGTGTGCAGTGGAACTTCTTATCCTTCTCTCCCAGCTAACACTTCATCTCACCCATCAATCTTCCTTCTTTGTTCCCGTCAAAATCACCCAACTGCGGCTTGCATTGCGCCACAGAGATGATGGAATCCGAGCCGCATGCTGTGGCTTGCTGGCCAACCTGGGCTCAGGTGTCCGGCAGGTCATCAATGAATCAAAGTTTGACCTATTCCTGGACCTGTTAGGTTGCCTGTGCGATCCTGCTTCATCCGTTCGTAGGACAGCCTGCAAGGCGGTGGGAAACTGGCTAAGTGTGATGGGAAAAACCAATCAAAATATTTCCAGTAAAGGTTTCAAGAATACAACTGACATAAATGCCTTGTTGGCACAAGACAAATCGAGGAGGACACCAGCAATGGAAGGCGTCAGACATAGTGAAGAAGACGTATGGATGGAGCTCGTCATAGGAGCCGCCCCTCCCCTCGTGTCACTGCTGTCAGATGCTGATAATGTCCTTCGACAGCACTGCTGTGGGGCCTTGGGTAACCTGGCTGCTTTCAGCGGAGGGGATGGAGCACTTCTTAATGTAGATGCTCCAGGCTTGATTCTCCAAGTTGCCTGTAATGATTCCCATCATGCAGTGCGACGGGCAGCTCTGGCCACTCTGCGTGTGTTTAGCCAACAAAACACATTACTACAGGTAAGAGCAGTGTGAATCGGCTTTGACTAACATATTTAGATGTTTTTTGTACCCTTCAAGATAATTAAGAGAGTAATGGGATTCATTTCACTCCTGTATAGTCAGACAAAGAGTGCAGTTCTTGTTGAATTGTATTTAAACACTGAAGCAAAATTAATATAGAGCTGCTTGTGTGCTGTATTGCATCATTTTGACAATTGTGCAAAAAAAATTGAAAGACAGACAAAGCTGGTTGAGGGAAAAAATCCTTACTGTCATTTTCACATTGTCTCCTTCCCTTCCTCAAGGCTCTGAGGTCTCTAGATGCAGGAAGAAAACTCTGTCGCACATCCCAAAGCTCTTTATTTCAGAGGGATTATCAATGGCTTGTCAGCAAGTTGGACGGGTCAGTTGAAGGAAAAACATAATAGTTTGTGTGTTAGAGAGAGGATACAATTTCACTAAAATGGGTTGCTGGCTGCTTCTGTGGATGGGAAAGCTTTCTTTTTGTCTGTATTTATTTGATCTGTGATCAAAAGATGTATTTTGAGAAAATGGCAGTGACTCAGAAACACCGTCAAAATAAAATTGTCTTACATTTAAATGTGCATTTAAATGTTTTTCAAATAAGGTTTTTGATTCACTCACGTTATATTTAAAAATGTTGCGATGGTGAGTGTTTGGTCTATTTTTCTGTTCATAATAACAAAACTTCACTTGCATTTTTATGATGTAACTAATTTGCCAGGCTTGTATTTATTATTTCTAACTGTTTCATATAAATTTACCTCAGCTCAAAGTTTATTGTCTGTATATATATATATATATATATATCGAAAAATCCGATAGGCCTATATTTCGGTCTATCGAAAGGCTATCCAAAAAGGATTTATTGTTATGATGTAAATGTAGGCTAGTCTGTACGGGGGAAATATTGTGAAATCCATTTAGTCGCCTTAAATGAATAAATCGATAGAATTTCCTAAAATTGTGTCTGTCTTGTCTGTTTTATGTGTAATTTTTAGTTTATTTTTTTTGTCCTCACTGAAGCTATCGTCTCACCATGTCAAAATTTGTTTTGTTTTCAAGATGGCTTAACGGAGATTTATCTGACACGACTTTTTCACACTTCATACGTGTTTGTCAAGAAAAGCCTTTTCTTGTTGATGTAGTTGTTAATTTTTTTTAGATGCACACAAATACAAAAGTAACTTACCAGTGAAAAATTAGGCTGTTTGACAGGCGTGAGACCGATAAACGACCACTAGAGTAAAATATTAAATAGGCGCAGATTTGTTTGGATTATTAACCCACCCGTTGTAAGAACACTTAAAAAACTTAATTTTAAAGAGTGCCTTGTTACACATTTTCAAGGAAAAAGTGTGAATAATTTTAATTAGGCTATTTTTTATATTGTGTGATTATTTAAATGCTTTAAAAAAATGACACTCACTATTTTTTTCCCCAACACTCGATATTTAATGTTTAGGCTATTTTAATTTGGTAGCTATCGGATGATTTGTGATCATAGCCTATTTTACCGCCTCAGTGTGAAAACAACAAACATGAAGACTAAATTCAAATACTGTTGGGTTCAACAGTATTTTATTTGGAGAGATATTGAACAATAAACAAGACTGATCGGTTTTCAGAAACTAATTAGCTAGGCTACCTGTGAACCGTACGTTCGTTAAAACGGATATTACATGAATGAATTAATTGCGCTACACATAAATAAGACTTTTGACGGGACGAACAATTATTATTTCCCCTCAATTTTATGCTCTTTGTACATTTGGTTCTGTCGGGGTTTTATAATAATAATTATTAAATAAAGAAACTGGATGTTTAGGACTTCCGGGATACAAAAGGCAGGAGTGAACACTACGGTTAATAATAAAAATAAAGTAAATATTTTAGACATCCAACGTTGCTATATTAAAATTGTACTAGGCTATTATTTTTCTCCTTCCCTCTGTCTCTCTCTCTCTCGTACACACACACACACACACACACACACACACACGTACGTAACGGACACTGTCTATGAGTTGTCTATGTCATTTGAGTTTCTTTTTCCTCCACATCGTGCATTAGTGAGGATATGGGAATAGCTCTGCTCCATATATTAGGCTGGCAGAGCAGTAAACAATTTTCCGGCCAAACAAGGGATAAACTCCGTTATCCGTTAAACTCAAAATCTACAAATTAAGCTCTAAAAATCTCTTATGAAGCCATCATCGCCAACATGCAAAGTTGCTGACATAAATCACTTTATTTGAATTCAATGGAATAACAAGAAACACAAAGAATTAATCGGAGACGATACATCGAAATGCCTGGTACAAAATGACTAGTCTTAGTATTATAGCTGGTGTAAACTCTTGGAAATCTTGTGCCTTTATTTTGGGTTGTAAAAAAAAAATCTCAACTTCACAAAATGACCGTATAACACAGCGTATAATTAGCTATATTTCATAAACATGATTGTATACCGCCAAGGAAAGCATATTCCGATATGCTATGCTCTCTCAGTATCTAAGTTGCTTATTTAGAGGAATTAAATGATATTTGTAATATTGCTACGTGGTATTAAGGTACACACGACACTTCGTAAAAATGCCCTCAAAGGAATAAATAGGAAGAATAAAGAGTAACTAATCAAAGCCTGATTTGCAGTTGATTTCTTTGTTATTGTTGTAAATGTGATAAATGCATGTCTCCTATTTGAGCAAGTAGAAAATCACTAGAGTCACTAGACAGGTTTACCAGAATAAACTCCTGAAATTGACTAAATTGTAAACATGAAAATCATAACATTTGTCAAGGATTGTGCATGATCGCAATTGCAAAAAAAATCATACCTTGAGTCATTTACATTGTTGATGAAATATTGCTAAGACGCTGGGAAGTCTGCAATTCTAAAGCCACCACAATCATTTTAGTGATTATTTTAAAAAAGCTGTATCACTACAAAGATTTTACTTTCGGTCCCCCAACACACACTTGTACATTAGAGCAAACAAGCTTTATAAAATCACAAACCCTGATTGTAGTCGCAATAACAGCAGAGACATTGGGCCAAACAGTAGTTTGTGAATCAAATGCAACTCATTCATCTCTAATGAAATGTGTTAGCCAAGAGAATATAAAATTGGGCTTCTTAAGCAAGAAAGACTTTTGTAGTAACATGTAATTCGGATGAAAGTAAAACAAACGTTCTTTGTAAAGAGCCATGAAATCTTCTGCATGCAAGAATCAAAATACAAGAAATCAACACACATAACATTATTAGGCAGTGCCATATCTTCAGCAGTTACAAACTGACATACCTCCATGACTTTGGACATAAATCGTATATATACCTGAGCTGCAGGACTAATCTAAAATTGGGAATTCAAAAACACATCTTCAGGTTCATTATTCCTGAGGGAAATTCGTTTTGAGAAGTGCTTCCCCTGAAACTCAATATATAAGAAACAGATTGCTTTTAATATCAGTGCTTATTCCTTATTTAATATACGGAAGGAAAAAAGGAACTACAAACGTTGTACTAATTGTACATCATTAGTATTAGTACCATAAATGTTGAAACTGCTAATAAATAAGTAAAACAAAAAAACTCTGTATAAATTAAGATCAATGCAGGTCATATGCGGAACTTGTGATATTACCTTACAGCCTTTTCTAAATAAATGAAGATGCGTTCAAGTCTATCTTGCGTTATTCTGTGTTTATTTCTGTCAATCGTAAATGCTCTGTTGTTAAAGCTCATTCATGAAACCGAGAGGACGAGTCGTCTAGCCACTCTTGAGAAAAGCAAGAGAAAAAACGGCTGTCATTACAGTCAAAGACATAATCACAGTGCATATTAACTGATTTGGAGTTATTTCTGAGAAAGTGGATGTCTGTGCTGCAGCTGTTGATGGACTTTGTCAGTTTGTAACGAAAATGAAATGATTGAGTAACGTGCAATAGTACAACCTCCACCACATCCTAAAAACATTCAGTCAGAAAACATTCCATCTCAAATCTCCATTGCCTATCAGACTGCTTACAATTCTACTTGCAGGACCATAGTCAGGTGGTCGAGCTTTTGGTCAGGCGCTGGTTTCCTGTTTGAGGCGTTGGCTGCGGGCCTTGTACACCTCAATCAGGAGGTCTTTCACGTACTGGATCTCCCGTTCCACAGATTCTGCCTTGTCCCGTAGCTCACGGTTTCTACCCTCCAGACCATGAAGCTGTTCCTCCAACGTGTCCAACTCCGCTCGCTTCCTTTGACGATACCTGTTCAAAACGATTAATACAGAGGAAAGTCCGAAATTGTCACACTTTTCCTGTTTACTTACATAATTGTGGTCTTTTTTAAATCCCACAAGCAGCTACATTGTAATGCTCGCAGACATTGTAGTCTGAAACATAATACAATTATCTGTTAAGGATTTTGTACTTTCACAACTAAGTGTCACTTCAAAAAGCCACCAAATTTTCTATATTCGCTCGTGTAGAATACATTTGACATCATTATGCTAAAAATACTATACCTGTGAGCTGCAGTCTTGTTCTGGTCTCTCTTCTTCTGTTTGCGTTGACCGTGGTTCCCTTCGATTAGTGGCTCTTCAAGGTCTGGTTTCACAATGCAGGGGTCATCTTTCAGCACACAGACTCCTCTGGCACACGGGGACCCCATTTCAGGTCCGTGGCGGTCACCGCTCAGGCAGTCGGGGCCTTGGCCTTCGAGAAAGCTGCAGTGGAAGTTATGTTGCCGGTGAATCTCTACGCTCTCCGCCTTTACTGGGTCATTGATGGCCCCGAGGAAGCTGTGGTAGGCCTCTTCTTGGGATGTAGTTTGGAGGAAAGAGCTTTCATTGGGTTCGGACTTCCAGGGGATGTCGGCCTTCTCGTCGCTAGCACCATTCTTCACTTCGCTCATCATCTCCATCTCTGCGCTTCCTCCTATGCCGCTTAAATTTACTTCTCTGACACCATACATCATCATTTCGTCTTTCTTGTGGGGCATTTGAACGGGTCCATTAAAGTTGTACCCGCCGCCACCAGCCTTGCTCGCACCGCCGGCCTCTTCCGTGTAGCGGCAGTTCTTCTCCTCTTTGGGTAAAATGGCGCACCTCCTGATCTCCACTGCACTGCCTAGGCAGTAGCCTTTGCCTACCACCCGTTCATCTTCAGCACAGCTGTAGCTCCCACCAGGTGCAACAGCTGAGTTACCTGAGGAATTTCCTTTGGAACTCCAGATGCTACTCTCGTAGCTGTCACCCACCCTCACCCCATCGGGAACTCTCTTGCGGCTGCAGACGTTGCTGTTGGGGCGGCTGCAACTGTAAGGGGCATGTCTAGGAATCTTGGTACGGCCAATGGGACCCCCACAAAAGCTCAGCAAGTCAAGTTCCCCAGTTGCCAGGGTAACAAGTAGAGGGCTGGATTCAGATTGGTTGGAAGTAGAATATGATGCGTAGGGCAACTGGTAATACGACGGTGGACCAACTGCCGTTGGACCCTTGTCGCATTTGCCCAGTTTGGAGGCTTTTTCTGGGAGTGGGTCAGACAGGAAGTAATCCTCCAGCTGAGCAAGCTCCTCTTGCAGCAGAGAGGTCATGACCTCCAAATCTGAGGGCACCTGGATGTCATGCTGGAGGGGCGAGGGGGGAAGGGATGCATTGGGGGAGGGAGAGGAGTGAGGGGTTGGGAGGTAAGAGGAGAAATCTACTTCTTCCGTCATCCAGTCACTAAGACCATCACCTATGGGGAAAACAGAGTTCAACATGTTAATCACTGGCCTAGAGATCCAATGTAGCACAATTATTTAAACCAAATAAATAACTATACCGGCAGTATTTTAACAACCCGTTTAAAAAAAAAATTTAATTACATCTCAATGCGCTTACTAAATCCAAAATGTGAAAGGCAGCATTAAACTAGCACGTCATCTACAAATAATATAAAATAGATCCACGTTGGTAGTTTTACTCACTGTTCAAGGAGAACGAAATGTGCTGCAGTGCGGTGCCCACCTGAAACTGGGAAAAATAAAAAACTGTATTCACTGCAACTCACCAATTAAGTGCTGGTTCTCCTCTGGCCCCTCCCCTCTGCGCCCCTCCGATTGGCTGTGGTTAGCCTGTGGGTGAGAGAGAGTGAGGGGGTCTGCCGGGCAGACGAGTAGAGTCTTCCAAATAGGTGCTGACATTGTCATCATCCTGTCCGTTGATCCTACGATTCAAATGTCCGAGCTTACAGTGCACGATAGTGAAGTTTGAGAGTTGAGCCACAGAAAACAGGGCTGGGTGAGCATTATGAAACCTAAAAAAGAGGGAAAATACGATGAGGGATGGCGTGTTAAAACGCATTGTCTATGGAGGTTTCTGTCTATCTGGTATTGAGAAGACACTATCACACCAACATGATTCTTTAGTTGTTAAAGTAGGATGGAGGAGAAAAAAAATCATTATGTCCTAGTTGGTGGGACTTTCCATTCTAAACTTATCCTGTCTTTTCTAAAATATCTTAAAATATCTCCAACTGACCATGAATTCATATTTTTAGGTTGTTAACAATGAGAGATACAGTGCAAACTGAGTAAAATAACCATAACCCCCCAATATTCCTAAAGCATCATCTAAGACACACTGATGATTAGCGAGGGACCAATTTAGAAAACTACCACTCTTCCATCCATCAAAGTCCCTTGTGCCCACTTAGGGGAGTTCTACTGAGATCCTTGAGAAGCAGGCGGATGCTCTACTTGTGGGAAATTTATTAGCAGCCTAAATATACAACACACACACACACAAATGTAAAACTTCTTCAGATCATATTTTGGATCAAGCCAATAATAAATCACCATATCAAGAACTTTTTAAATGTTTATTTTTTTATTCATTTATATATGTAGTGCTTATTTCTACAAGTTATCGGCACTATCTTTTGTTTGTATGATGCAACCTAAGGTAGTACCTCCAAACGCCCCAATAACCTTTGCACCTACACTGAGGTCCAGTTTGTTTACAGTCTAAGGTCAGACACAGGACAACATTTTATGCTGACAGAATCATTAGAGACAACTCCGAATGCAATGGCAAACAGCAGAAAACAAAGCCTTTTCTTTTGCAATCAAGTATTAAAACAAGTAATTCTTTCTAGCAGTATGGCAGATGCATACGATGCAGACTCCTCTGTACTGGATGTCTGAACTTGGCCAGCACGTGGGTTACAATCTATGACGTAATGCGAAACCAAAGACAGCAAAATCTTAGTGAAAGCTTTGAAAACGACTCGTGCTTTTTCTCAAAGGCAATTTCTAAGAAAAGAAAAACAACACCATGCAACATGAAACTATACAACAATGTGGCAGATTTAGATGAGGCAAATGGACAAAAGAACAACTTTTGCTAAGACATAGTGACAGAAGTGCCTGTGTAGCCCTGAGAACTATTGTTTAAATAAACAGGTAATGCATCTGTATAATATTGATAATCACTCTATAAAGCCCACAGACAAGATGTTCAACAAACAAGTATCACTTCAAAGTGCGTAAAATAATAGATTGTGTTTTAAAATAAATTCAACATGAGAACATGCTAATTAAATAGGTCAAATTGATTATTGTGTGTTCATTCCTAAAGTTGCTAAACTGTGTAGCAACGATTATAAGAGCTAGAGTGAGTTTCTGAAACTTTTCTAATAAGAAAACAATGTGCATAAAACATCGCCTGAAACGCTGTTACAAGTGTGACTGACAACATGCTTAACAACAGTTAAACAAAAGCAATACACCCAAAAAGTGCAAGCCAAGAGACAAAACATCAAATGCCTGACAAAAAGCAGTAAAGTAATAAGTTGTACTTACTCCATTCTTGCTTAAATGTTGTAGGTGTGGGGTGCGTTGCAAGTGCAAAGCACGGCGTTTCTTTAGGATCGAAGACTTTACTAAATTAAAAAGCCATGTCTCCTCCGGAGTGTCTAGGACTGAAGTGCTGTTGGTCTTGCTTTGTTGTGATGGAGTTGATGACTGAGAATCGGCTAATTGAGTCAATGCATCAGGTCACCCACACCTAGCAACCAGCTGCGTCACGCGGTCGGTCAGCCCCCAGTGCTATAGATTCCTCCGCCCTATGGATGTATTGGTCGAGATAAATTTCACACTTCGGGCCGGTGAAAACGCCCACAAGATTTAGGACTCACTTTCTCAACAACTCCCGAGAAAACACAAAATCCCGTTGGCATGTCCTCAACTTGAACATACTACGGTTTTAGAGCTCTGAGAGAAGAATATGTGATGAAAGCGACTGTTCACTAGAGTTTGGATGATTATCATACAGTTGCAGTATCTGGTTATGCATGAAAAATTCATATCATATCACGCATAGCATACACTGCCGTTCAAATATGTATTGTTTCATGGGGACTACTTGATTTCTTCTAGCGAGGAAGAACACTTTCTGCTACCCAGGAGATACGTGGCTGTTGTTGCAGCTTAGTTGCATCAGCGCTTCAAGCTGCAAACAGATTCGCTGGACGGACTGAACCTGTCGTGCAGCGATTGGCTGGAGAGGAAGTGTTGTCTTCCCTTATTGGCTGCCGCTAGAGAGACGTTGCTTCCCAGTGGTCTTCGGTTTTCCACTCTCTGTGCACATGTTTCACGTAAACATCCCGAGAGCAAATTCTGAAAGTGGTTAAACTTTCATGTCGCGGAAGGGCAGTTTACGGAACTTTACTGAAAAACATTGTAACATTTGTTGGGGCATTTGCTGATACGCGTTTTGGACGGTTCCCACTTGACTTAGAACGCTGTATTTAGCGGTTCAGTTGAATTGTAGCCTAAGTTCTGTAAATATACGATTTTTATTTTCATTTCAACTGTAGGGTGATTCAATTTTGTAATCTACATGTTGACTGACTTGGTGTGTGGACAATTAGCGCAAATAGGCTTATGTTCAGGTTTATTATTATTTTTATAATTATAAGCTGATCGCTTATTTACGTAGGCTATTAACGTTACATGTTCCCTTATAATTAACTAAACTGACATCGTAGTTACTCTGAAGAGATTTAAAAACATCCATTATAGTTTAAATGAACACTATTTACATTCTAATGTAGTGTGTGTGTGTGTGTGTGTGTAACAGGTGGCGTCTTTAAAGTAATTATTGCCACTTCAGCATCGATCAGCATTTCCATAACTGCAATTGGGAAAAGCGCAAGTTAAATTAGGCGATCGAGCAAAACTCAAACCCTATCTAGCGGGAGAAAGAAAGTTTCATTCATCGTTTGCCATTTTTTGATCATTCGGTTTCAACTTGAGAAGGACCGGCGCCACATAATGCTGAGCTTCATTTAAGTCATGCGCGGCCACAGTGAGACGAGACAAATTACCCTTAAACTCGCTATCTTAATTCCCGTTAATAACGTTTTTTCATAGAATCAAGCTTTGTTTTCCCCCCTCAGCAAATCCTAAAGCTGATTGAAGGAGCTATGTCTTCCTGTTGCTATAGTAATAGCGAACACTGCCCCCTATTTTAGACATGTTTTCTGGTTCCTGTTGCCATGGGATTTGCAACGAGCGCGCTCTCGCTCCCCCTTTCGGCCCGTGTTTTTCAGTTTTGTCTCTGTTGAGTAAAAACGACATTCCCTGAATCCCTGCAAAGTAACTTCAGTCTTTAACAAACACAACTGCAACAGACAAGTGTCTATGCTTAGCCTTTTTCATCGAAATGACTTTTTTCGTCATAATTACTACGCGCCCTTCACAGTCCATATATCGCCACAAATGACACAAGTTGAGTAGTCAGAAATATTATGAAAGTTAGCTTTTTTGGTTTATAATGATAGGATATGTAATACAATTGAAAAGCGCCAATCATCTTGCCAAAACATGGGAAAACTGAACAGACAGAAGAAAGTGTAAAACTGTCAGATGGAATATGCCGTAGCTTTAGCAGAAGGTTACGTCTTCCTCGACTGAGGAGAAATTGATTTTATTTACACTTAATAGCCCTGCATGAACCGAGATGACACCTGCTTTCTCGAGGAGCAGTCAGAGAGCGACGGGATCAAAGAGGGGCTTCTGAAGGTACTGTGATACTGTAATTCCTCTTGTGAGTCGGCTCAGCCTCGCAGTTGTAGAAGTGAGGCCTGATGCAATCTTCGTGACCGCAGTCGTAACGTTGAAGAGACTGAGATAATAATGGGTGTTGAAGTGTGGGATCTCTCCCAGGAAAGCGCTGACTCTCCCAACTCGCCGTGTCTTAATTGGTCCGTGGGGGCGCCCTGTTTGCGCAAAGCGTGAGAGAAAGTCAGCAGTACACACACACGCGTGCGCGGGCAACTCAGCCACAGACATCCCCAGTGCTGTTGGGCCATCATACTTTGAGTTGCTTGTATTGAGATTTTTCCCCCACCTTAAATAGCTGATGTTGCAAATAGAGATGTATAGGTCCAGGCCGTGGCGTTAATTAATCACAGCTTTTTTGAGGATTAAGAACGCTGGTTTGAGTTATAAATCTGTTCCCCTCCATAAATCCAACTGTCCATATGTTAAACAATTAGCTCATTCAAA
Source organism: Semotilus atromaculatus (assembly GCA_031834385.1). Taxonomy (NCBI): domain Eukaryota; kingdom Metazoa; phylum Chordata; class Actinopteri; order Cypriniformes; family Leuciscidae; genus Semotilus; species Semotilus atromaculatus. Next base: position 14,630,317 of record JAULUF010000035.1, on the reverse strand, counting down.
CGTGCGATGCAGTTTTAGGGTGCTGTCTAAGTCGATAAACACTATTAAAAGCTAATCTTTGATTTGATGTTTGTTTATTTCTTTAATTCACTTTGTTTTGGCCTCTTAAAAGCCCCCCCTCAGGCATTCTGATGTTTGTCAGAGAATAAGTAAGGAGTGGGTGAGAGAGCAAACGCATCATGCCAAGTTCATGTATAGCACACATTAGTAACAGTTACATCACAATTTCATCACCATCTCCTTCTGAATTCATTGTTGTCTCTTTTCTTCATTCCCCTGCACGAGCGATCAAATCGTTTCAAGTTTCGATTAGGCTACTTGCTGTAACTTTAAAAAAAAATATATATATAAGACCCAATAGGAGTCATCTAGTAGAAATCTCAGCTAAATTGCTATTGTTTCATTTCCCACTGCAGCACCGTATCGTGGGAATCGGGATATCCTTTCAACAGGTTTCAAGAGGTTTGACGACCCCCTCCCCCATACATAACCTATTTAGATATAGGCCTAACAAACGTGCAAGATAAAGATGTGTGTCTAATAACCCATGTTGCGTGCCATGAACTAACGGCAGTCATTTCACTGACTGTTCCTTCGGGAGCGCGAGGCAGCGTTAAAGTTGTTTGATTTTGAGAAAGTGCATTTGTCGCGCGCCTCCCTCCCGCGGGACGCCGCTGTGTTCGGGGTGCGTCTCGCATCTCAAACTAAACACGAGCCACTCAAGGACAAACTCAAGGAGTTATTGTGTTGGAATTTCCACCGCCCCTTGTGTATTATTACATTTTTGAATGGTTATTATTTACGTTTAGGCAATGTGAGTTTACATGTGTAAACATTGAAAGCTCTAGTGTGTCTGAACGTGTGCGCGCGAGCTCAGCTCCTGTGTGAAGATGCTCCCTGGTTCTCATGGTTGGATTAGGTCGGTTGATCACGGCTTCAAAGTGGAGGGCTCTAGATTCCCAAGTGGCTCCCCTCAAATGTCTCCGAGTTGATCTTCTGCACCGGCTCAACAGTTGATCATGTCAGCTCAGTCCCTAGTGATTCTAAGGCACAAACCTTCCCCTCTTGCTTTGATATGGGAGACGACTTCTGCTGCTCCTTGAAACTCAAAATATCTTATAGGCTAGGGTTAATTAGTCTTTGTAGGTTGTTTACACGTTACATTTTTGAACTAAAAGCAACGTCCTTATTTAAATTGGTTGTCTCCCGTTCTTTGCATTTATTATTTTCGTTGAGTTAGTTCCTTTTGCATTTATGTTGCTTAATTTTAAAGTGAGTTGAATTAGCATCGAGTGATAAATTAATTGGTGAGCCTCTGCTGGTGTAGACAGATGGCATCATTATAACGCTGATGACATTTGTAGTTGTATTTAACTGTTATGGTAATGAATGGGTGCGAGGCAGAGAGGAAAACAAGCTCAGGGCCCCGGGGCCCCAGCAGAACACAGAGGGGAACGCAGATCCAGCCCTTGCATCTGGAACATGAAAACACGCGCTGAAGAGGCGAGACATGACGAGTTGCGCCCTCTACCGAGCACATTGGGTAAACCAACAAGCGCTTCGCCAGCGCTCTACTTTTTTATTCTTCACGGAGGGACATTATCCCTGAGATAATGCAATGGGAAGTGTTTTGGAAAAAAAGAAAGAAAAAAAAATGACAGTAAAAACAAATAGGCTACACACACGTTTTTTCGTCATTTATAAACTTTATTGGTTATACTGTTTCTGTGGGACTGTCAATTTTCCTGTCCATAGCATAGTTACAGATGTAACTGATGTCTGGCTCAAGAAGTGTGTTCTGCGTTCACAGCGAATAGTCCGTTTTACTGAACCCCCACTGTACTTACAGTAGGCTACATGACCCCCTGATGCATTTGTTTTGCCGGTTATGTTTTATTTTTTTATTTTTTAGGCAAATATAGCACTGGCTATAGCATAATGGTTTGTGTCATGTGAATGATATAAACACTTTTAATAGAACATATTTTGAGAAGATATTTTTCTCGTTTAGTTAAATGCATGGATATGGTCGATTATACCAGTATGATTATAGTGTTATTTTTATCAGCGAACCTCATATACATAATTTCTTAGGGGAGATTGGGGCTAGTTATCACACAAGGAAGTTGTCACAATGGTTCAACTCAATAACTATAACGTTTTGAATTAAAAGTCCAATTACAAAATGTTGAAGAGTTTTAATTACAGCTGTTTGGTTAACAATTGAAAAAAAAAACCACAATGGGATACATTCAGGTAAACGTCTATAGCAAAGCACAATTTTATATTTTTACAATATTTGTTGTTCAAAACAGTTTTTCTTTATTTTTTGTATGCGTTAGCTTTTTTCATGTTCATGTTAATTTTTCATTTATATTTTTGGGTTACACTTTATTTTACAGTGTCATTGTTACATATAGTTACTAATAACTATAAATTATACATTATTACTTGCAACTTACCCTAAACCAAACCCTAATCCTAACCCTATAATAAGTACATGTAGTTACTTAATGTTACTCAGTACTTAAATGTATAATTACAGTGTAACAATGACACCTTAAAATAAAGTTTAACCTTGTTTTGTAACAATTGTTTTGGTGTTTAAATTTCATCCCACTACATCCTTAATGAACTGCAATTATTTTTGGTGGAATGGCCAAACATTTTGCTATCAAAACTTTAAGGTACGTGTTTATACAAAATATATATATTTTTAAATAAACCAACCCTGAGAAATATTCACTGGAGTAAAAGGTGTGACAACTAGCCCTGCTCTATGTGACTATAAGAAAACATAGTTTGTTAGACTTTTATTTGCCTTAGAGTATATAATAATTATGTCAAATAAAAAATAAAAAAAAAGTTATTTAGAAATACATCGTTAGTGCTATAACACTGAATTATCAAAAGTTCACACTGTTTTTCTCATTGACTGAATAGCATGATACACAAAATATCTGATTATAAATCATAGTGGCACATCCATAGATTTTTAAAACCCTGAAATAAAAGATGTGCAAATCAGAGTACACAACACGGGTGAAGCTTTGGCAAGACAAAACCTGTTGGTACAAATGTACCAAGACTTTGAAAACAAAAGTGTTTACTGCAATGGTCCCCCACCAAATAATCTCGTATAATAAAGTTACAAATCAGGCAGCAGGCATATAGTTTTTAGTTACATGTCTGAGCACCTGAGCCAATTGTTTAAGAATCTTTGCAGCAAATGTTATATAATTATATATTATACAGATAAAGACAACATATGAACTATCTTTTAAACCGATTAAAAATATGAATTCTGCCTCCCCACCTAAAAGGATATTATGAAAGCTATCAAATGTTATTAGGTTTAATCTCATTGTAATCATGTAACTGCGCCTAAATAACTAAAAGTAAAGATAAGTGTTGGTAATACACCGACGTATATACACCTGTAGACTTGGCACCATAAAACTATAGATATTAAATAAAAGTACTGAGCATATGATTGATTTGAAATGCCATATAATACTGTAAGCTCTGTAACTGTCTCTGTATTACAATAATACAGAGATAAACTCTCTCTCTCTCTGTCTCTATATATATATGTAATATATATATTTCAGCTTCTCTTTTTAGTAACATCAATTCTGAGCATTAGTTGCACAATAATATGTCGTCGTCATCAGGCCAGCCTGAATTCAGTTCTTCCCTAGTCATGATGATAAAGAAGTTAGTCAGTGCTGGCTGAAGTTTTTGACACAATTTTGCATATGTTACACGTCCTGGTAAATCTCAGATCACTGCAGGCAGAATTGCATCCACTCTCCCTCAGGTCATAAACTGTGTGTAGCCCTCGGCACCTGTTACTATGACGTCCATCCAAATTCGCATGGCCTCTGGGGACGGTGCCACCATGAAATAAAGTCTATCATGAGTCTTCACGCAGAAGGTTAGCGAAGGATTTGGACTCTGTAAGGACAGAAAAAAGACATAGTATGCATTAAAGTGTGAGAAGATGGAGAACAGCAGGGCAGGAAAAAAAGGCATGTCGCTGAAGTGAAAAAAAGAAAGCATGACGAAATGTACATGAACATGAAGCCGCCTTTGATCTCTTTGCCTTCTGCTGTAAGAAATTCTCTTTATGAAAAGACGCCTGTCTGTTTAAACTTTCACTGTGTGCTCAAAGTTGGTACTATAGTGTGAGCAGTATGGATCTTGGTTTGTTGATGGTAAACAGGAGGTGTTGATAAAAGCACGGCATCAGTTCACTCATTACCTTAGTTGCGCTGCGCAGGTGATCGTAATACACCTCCTCTATGGCTTGGAAGTAGATGACACCCTTCAGTTTGGTCTCGTGTTTATCTGAGTACAAACCATAAGAAAAAAAAAATGAAGGAAAATAACAATGCTATGTATAGTTTTTTTTTTTAATGAAATTATTCTACAGATCATGTTTATCATTTATTAAGAAGAGATTGCATTTGCATTATCCAAAGAGTCTGTTGTGATTTGTTTTAAATGTCAGAAATAACTTTGCACTTTTTTTATTCCAATAGAAAAAAAATCTAAGACTTTTTAAAAGCTTTTCCACAGGGATTAAACAAGAACAAAGTAGAAATGAATTCTAGTGCACACAGCGATTCACCTAAAAGCATTGTCTGTCTCAATTTAACACTGTCTGCCACACTGTAAACAGCTCCTCTGACAGACTTTCCTTTTCGCTACTTAGCGCAAATTAACATCTCTCTTCAGATCGATTCTGATCTCGTAGATGGTTTGAAACCACTGGTTTAAGCTAGTCAGCCTCCAGCGAGCCCCCTCGCATCAGTGTTGACGATTAAGATTGACTACTTTCCCTTTTGAACGGTTTCATTTTATTTTATTTTTTTTTTTTTTTGGCTCGTCTCTGTTCCTTACACAAATCTGCTTAGTAATGGGATCAATTGTTTTTGTGTTTCATGTTTTCGAAGAGTTAAGTGCAGTATTGTTACTCAGAACTGAGCCAGGGGTAAATCTACACCCCCCCATCCCTCACAAACGCTGGGCTAGAGAAAGTATTGCAGTTTATTTCATCATCATCATCACCACCACCATCATCATCATCACTACTAACATGGGGAGTGAGGGGGTGAAAAGGCTACACACATGAGCAAAGCGTATGTGTGCGAGAGAGAGAGAGAACATCTAAAAGAAAGACAAGATGATCGGAAATTGAGCGAACAGAGATAAAACGTTTCACCAGAACTTGCCACTTTGTAAGTGCAGTAAAAAAAGAAAAGAAAATCATATTTCCACCTTATATATTTTGACTTGTACTAAGCAACACCAGAAAAAGTATGTGCTCTCCTTTGCACTTAAATCCATTTCTACATAAATTTGTCAAGAAATAAATTGAGATTTATAAATATATATAGTATGCTTTTTTTTCTTTAAATGTCTCAAAATTATATGAACTGTATTGTGAATTAAAAAAAGTAAAATCCATTTTTTTTACACAAAAACTGTAAAAAACAAACACAAAACAAATTTGCTGACCATTTAATCAGGCATAAAAACAATTATCTTACCTATGTAATAAGAGAAGGTCCTTTTAAGCCGATCAAAGACAAACCAGCGTTTTTTCCAGGATTTAATCTTGCCACCCATCTTCACAAGATGACCCTTGCACATTTTCTCTGTAACAATGACAAACGGACATGTGTCCACGCAGTGGCCTGATGACTCCACATGAGAACGCAGGTCAAACTCCTCTTTTCGAATAGGTAGGTAGCGCGTCATTGGCCGAGCCTGAGGAGGGCAGAGCTCAGATTAGCTGCTGTCTCAAATATTTCCATAAAAATGTACTTGTTCAGGTGCACATAATACATTTCATGGAAATATAACATGATAATTTGATAATGTGATCACTGTATTTAAGCAGGGAAAATGTATCAGAAAAATGCACACAGTGGTGAAGATCACGGGTTGAATCCATTGTTTTGGTTGTGTCACTTATCTGTGTTTAAAACATTGCTGTCCTACTGCCCTGCCCTTCCTTGCCTCTGCCTTACGCCCCCTCCTCTTCCTCCCATCTTATCTTCTTTCTGCTGTCTCCCTCTCACCATCTGTCTGCGTGTCTCCTCTCATCCACCTGCTGTGCAGAGCTGCTCTCTGTGCATTCATGCCTCCCGTCTGGCCCAGTCAAGCTGAGCAAGTGACCTCATAAAGACTTTTAAAGAGCAAATCCAAACATTCACTGACCTCAGAGCGGCACCGGTGAAGCGCACTGCTGTGTTTAGAGTTGTACGCAGACATTGAAACTGTCTGTCCAAGTGAGAGCCGGCGCTACTCCATGTGTATACAGCCGTGTGTTTCAAACGCGGATTTATAACTAACCTGATGTTACATATTTATATTATATTATGCTAAACATTATTAACATTAAAGGGTTCGTTCACCCAAAAGTGAAAATTCTGTCATTAATTACTCACCCTCATGCCGTAAGACCTTTGTTCATTTTCAGAACACAAATTAAAGGGCACCTATTATGCATGTTTGAATATAAATGTGTGTTGGAACCACCATATAATGAACAAAATCCTCCCAGTGCTTTTTTTAAATTTTTTATAAATCATAAGCACCGTCTCAGAACAAGCCGTTCTCAGATTCGGGGCAATGTGACGTACTTTTGCACAAGCCCCTCCCACGACTGTTGACTGACACTGCAGTTTTAGCGTAGACCCATCCTGAGTGAACTGGACGCAGTGTGCCATTGTTTCGACGCCGGAGCAGCTGTAGACAAGAATGTCTCCTAAGCGATTGAGGTGTTTTGTTGTTGGATGTAAGAATGAACATAGCAGTCTTCATTTACTCTCACTGTTACTCGAGGATGGATCAGTACAACTGTTCGTGATCAAGCTTAGTCTCCGGAGCGACAGGCGTAACGTTACTGATCACGGCAGAAATTAAAGTGAGAGCCTGCGCTTTATTACAGTTCATCTGAGTCGTTTTACAGATATAAAGTTTACCGTTTATTAAGCTCCCACTGAAAAGCTGTGTATATATTTGTTTACTGTTAGTTGTAACGAGTTATTTGTGTACTTCGCTGTGTATGTTGATGATAATGAAAGTGAGAGATTGAAGAGAGAGAGAGAGTTTATGGATAAGATTTTAATGTGCACTTCTACTGTGTTTTTTTAGCTCTTACAATGATTTTCTGGAGTAAAACTAACGCTTCATCTTTTGTGTGATGTACAATAAACTTCAATTAACTCATCAGTATATTTTTGGCCATCATTCGGACGCAGTCCGCAACAACAGGCTTGTACTAATAGTGGATAAAAGTTAATAAAAATAAGTTATTAACTAATTAAACTAGACTATACCTGTTACAGCATATATCTTCATACAGCATATATTCTCTGGCTCTGTGGGCATTATTGGAGATGGTCCTCACTGCAGAACACGAAATCCAGGGAGAGGCTCCCACCTTACATATACCTAAACCTACCCAACTCCACCCCCTGATCCCTAAACCCACCCCTAAACCTACCCATCTCCACCCCTTAGATCTGGATCCAACTCCGCCCTCTGGATCTCGTGTACTGCAATGAGGTGCTACTGGATTATTGTCCAACTCTGGGTCGAAATGAACACTAATGAGAGTTTCTGTTTTAAGATTAGCATTCCATGAGATGAGATTGTCCCGGCTCTGAGCGTGCATGTGAGGCTCCGCCCTCTGGGCTGGCAGCAACAGCTCATTTGCATTTAAAGGGATACACACTAAAACGGTGTGTTTTTCTGAGCCCCAAAAAGTGAAACATGCCGTAAAAAATTATCTGTTGGGTATTTTGAGCTAAAACTTCACATACACACTCTGGGGACATCATAAACCGAGAGCTTTCTGAACCAGCCATAGGCAGCAATGTCATTGCAACTTTCAAAACACAGAAAGGTAGTAAAGACATCATTAAAATAGTTAATGTGACTGAAGTGGTTCAAATGTAATGTTATGAAGTGACGAGATTACTTTTTGTGTGCACAGTACAGCGCTTCCGGGTTCTACGCCAGGTCGTGCGCCCCACAAAATGCCATTGTGCTGTGTGATAAAACTGCACATTTTAGAGTGGCCTTTTATTGTGGCCAGCCTAAGGCACACCTGTGCAATATTCATGCTGTCTAATCAGCATCTTGATATGCCACACCTGTGAGGTGGATGGATTATCACAGCAAAGGAGAAGTGCTCACTAAGATGATTAGATAGAATTGTGAACAATATTTGAGAAAAAGTCTTAGATCTTTGAGGTCAGCTCATGAAAAATGGGGGCAAAAACAAAAGTGTTGCGGTTATAATTTTGTTCAGTGTATAATTTTTTTTTTTTTTTTAATCACAGTGGCTTTTTACACTATGTAAGAGGTGTATTCAAGAAATGTCTTAGTTTTAATTATATTTATGAATAATTTAAATGTGCCACATCACTGACCTATATTTACATTCACACACACACACATTATATATATATATATATATATATATATATATATATATATATATATATATATATATATATATATATATATATAGGAATGTACATGGTCTCTTGATCTATAAAGCATTAGGATTATTATTATTAATACATATTCATGACGTATTAATGAAAGCCTTATTATTTAGTATTGTCCCTTTTATCTCACTGGGAAACGTGATGATTTTATGTCCGCCTAATAAAAGACTGGGAGACTCTATAACTCTATTGCTGATCTGAGACCAATTCATTTAGGTATTCTCCAGATGCACTGACCTGAGAACACTGTTTCTCTCTCATCTTGACCTCTTCCTCCACAAGTCTCTGCCTGTGCGCGGTCTCATCCATCAGCCTCCTCTCTACCTCCTCTCGCCTCCTTCTCTCGGCCTCCAGCAGCTGCTTTCGTGCCTGGACTTCTCTCTCCTGACGAAAACAAGACAGACAGACAGAATAAGACACAGAGGGGCTTCAAATCCACTGTGAGAAGATTTAATAGGCGATAGGGAAAAATACATACAAATACATAAAATACACAGTGCGGATTGACTGGGGATGCATGAAAAAATTATTCAGCAAGAGATTGTTTGAGTGAGTATTACTGTCTGAGAGCTTGTTAAGATCCAGCCTTTCATGTCTATCACTCTTTGTAGGTAAGAAACAATCTTTAATGCAGTAATGCCAAAGGGACCAGGGGCTTCCTTTTTAAATTCATGAAAAAGATCTCTTTTATATGAGAGACAGGCTGAGGGATGGATTATATTTCACAGACAATTAAAGTTTAATGGTACTCACTCGACTCTCCACCAGTCTGGCTTTCTCCTGCTGGGCCTCCTTCAACATCTTCTCCATCTCCTCCAGCCTCAGTCCTGCTAGCCCATTGCTGCTAAGAGAGAAACACACGGTTACTGTTTAAGTGGTGTTTCCAGTGGCAAAAGACGACATTGGGCCCAAATGCTCACTCTAGACAGATCTTTAAATGAAACAATACTGATTTCTAAATAAATATATAAAAAATACTTTAATAACAACAACAATAAAAGTAGATTAAAATATATTATATTACAATTAATGAATACGTCTACTGATAAATTATTATTATTCAATTATTCTTAAAATAATATTTAAAACATTACATAAATAATTACTAATAATCTTACAGCATTATATACTACTAAAATTAATTAAATTAAAAAAAAAAGTATTTTAAGCTCACAAAGCATTTATTTGATCAAAAATACAGCAAAAACAGTAATTTTGTGCAATATGTTTATACCTTAAAATAGCTGTTTTCTATTTAAATATTTTTTACAGCAGGAGTTCTCAACTCTAGCCATCAAGGTCCACTTTCAATTTCACTTTTAAATGGGACCTACATGCTTTTTTGGTGGGCCTCTTTTACCATCTCAAAGGAAAACGTTGATCGAGGGTGAGGTTGGCTGTAGGAGTTTAAATTAAAACAGCTGAAACATCTGACCGAAATGTAAGAATGCAAGGTCAAAGATTCTTGAACAGACCATCGATGCTGAAATGTAGGGCAACATCAAGAGAACGTCTTTTCATGACTTCGACATCTGACTAAACACCTGAAGCTTTCCTGGCTCCAAGGAGCACATACTTTAAAATGACATTCTGTGCTTGTTCTGCCTCGGGACAAGACCAAACTTTGAAGATGAGAAGAATAGCATGTCTCTTTGTATGGACGTATGTGTTGTCATGGAAACAACCCAGGAACTATTCTGGGAGGAGGATGAAAAAACATTTATGGGGAAATTGGGCAGCGTGACCCGTTGTCAGGGGAATGGAGGCAGAACGAAGGGTTCCCTTGACAACTGCATCTCACCTTTCAGGTGAACAGGAGTTGTTGCCGGTAGATACGCTGGTCTCCACGCTGTCGGAGCTCTCCAAACTCAGAGTGTCATACGTTGACTCTCCTGCTGGGGGTGCTTGGTGGTGCAAAATGGAGTGGTGTACCATGGGAGCTCCTAAAGGTGGTGCCCCCCAGTGGCTGTGTTTAGGATCCATAGGCCTGATTCTGGAATCATCACATGTATAGAGCCCTGGAGAAACACACCCAGAGCAGATCAATAAAAACACTGGACTGTACAGTTATGTCTACAACCATCTTTAGGTTACATGTAGCTGTGTTAGCAAAACAACATTAAATTATTCGACACACGCTGATTACATAGTAGATAATAGTGAGTGATGGACTACCTCTGCCCTGTAGATCTAACTGTCTCCTGGAGTCTAGGTCCAAATAAGCAGGAGATAGGTCTGGGAGACTCTGAAGATAAAATAGAAAAGTTAAATAGAAAGTGATGCGTTTGAAAACAATACATGTGCAGTTGTAATGGAGCTACAATACGTTTTCAGTTGAGCCAGTCTTCATCTGTCTGTCCACGCCACATTGCACATTCTAATATTTTAAGGATTAAATATGCATCATACGCCACCCTTGTCTTCGAAGTAAGTGCACAACACCAAGGTTAAGTGTAGTCCAAATAATGTGTTAACATTCTGAATGAAGCTAAAGCCTGGCCAAAACAAAAGATTCTTATCAGATTTTCAAAATGTGACAGACCACAAACAATTTAACAGTTTTGTTCCAATAGTGTGTGGACAGTACACCACACACTAACAGATACAAACAACCAGATTTAATTCCCGGCTGTGAACACGGGAAATATCACAAAATCTCTTTGATTTTGTCATAATATCTATGTTTTATGGGATCGTTGCACTTTCCTTCTTTAAAGCTAATAATTACACTTGTGTTTTGTCCAATTATCAAATACTTTTTTGCTTCAAATCAAGGTTTGTAATGTGAATCACCTATTTGTAATGTGAATCACCTATGCTAACCAGCAGGTTGGGCTGGTTCATATAAAAACTCTTTTTAATTTGTTTTTTTAATCCCTGTGGGAAAAATACTTCCACGGCTGCTGAAAAGGTGGATGAAAAATGTTGCATAATATTTAAGCACTGCAAAAGTTGTCTAAAAACATTTTAGACTACATATTGTGGCCTCTTACATTATAAACCATCTTACTTTGGTGGGTGTGTTTCTGCCTGATGTGGTCATGGAAGGCAGGGGTGTAAAGGTGCCATTGGTCTGTCCCAACTCTCCATCCTGCTTACAGATCTGACGACAAAACATCTCAGTGTTATTTATCCCTTCATCATATCCTCCATCCATAATGACAACTATGGCAGCTTGCCCCCATAGCGAGGAAAAATACAACACCAAAGCAACCAGGCACCCGGCAATGTAGACGCTTTACATAAAAGTACTGCTTTTCATGTTATTTTATTTGTAAAAAATTAGTGGTTATTTCTGGATAGATTCAATCAAAAGGACAAGGACAGACAAAGGATACAAGCAGCATAGAAGACAGACAAACGAAGAGAGTTTACCTGCATAGGTTTACGTGAGGAGAAACACTTAGCAGGCAGAGGGGGAGGACAGGCATGACTGGACTCCCCAGCTGCCATGATTTCCTGGTACCAGCGCTCTGAATCTAGCCTGGGGATTGAAGGCCTACTCCATGCAGGCTGGGTCTGAAGTGCAGTTCAGGTAATGGGAGGATAGGTGGGAAAAAGAGGAAAAATTTATACAGGAAGAAAGGAAAGAAGAGACATGCATTGAAAGTATGAAGTGGTATTTAGATTAGAAAATGTTATTTAAAAAAAAAAAAAAAAAAAAAAAAAAAAGTCTCAAAACCAAACGCTTGAAATCCCACTTTATTCAACTCAGATTTCACATGGACAAGCTAGAGCTATGGTAAATACAATCATGAACACATCAACACCAGGAAAAAAAACACACACCTCAACAGGAAGTGACTGGGAGGAGCCACACTGGGATGTGTGGCTGGAGTGGACAGGATCAGCGACAATAGCTTGGAATGATTGGACGGAAGATGTGGGGGAGGGGTCAACTTTAGGCATCCCGAACAGTTGGTTTAACTGACTGACTGTCACATACTCCTTTATACAATCAGCCCATCACACACAAACACAAAAAATAAAAATATAACGTGGGCATTTTAGGTGAAAAGCATAAAGCTAGCATAGCAGAGGCAGAGGATACAACAGCACTAAGACAGCTGGGAAGAAATGAAAAATAAAAGTTTCAAGAGAAGACAGCCAGTGCGTTATTCTGACAGCATCATAAAAGAAAAGCCACAAACTAGAAATAAATGGCACTGGAAAGGGAAGCAGAAGGTGGAAAGGCAAGGAAAAGATTCTGTCATGGATGAAAGAGTGAGTGGAGGAGTCATACCTCACGAGGTGTGTCTGATGTTACAGCCAGCGGTAGACAAAGAGCGTTAGGGAAAGCAGTCTGGGCGGGGACACATCCGTTCCCATACATCTTATATACATCAGAGAGTTTGAGGTACTCCTAAGCGCACACACACATCCATTCATCCATACACACATCCAATATCAGTTCATATTTCAAACAACTCATGAAGAACTGCACCATAAATCTTCATGCACCCACTAGAAAAAGTACGCTTATGCCCAACACAGCACAAACATGCCAAGCAACATCTCCAATATACACACATGCAGATGTGTGTTACAGAATGTCAATGTCCGCCATCCCAGTACTACGATATGTAACTACAGCAATCATCAATAGTCTGAAAACCATTCATGCTGAATTGAGGCAGACAACACCCACAATGTGCACTGTGAATTCTCACACAAAATGTAAATTTTTTGCATTACAGCAGCTATAGCTGTTGCCAGTACAATTAATGAATGCTCAACAAACGAACATCACATTCCCAACAACTAAAAAAAATAATCCTGCAAATATTCAAGGTATGATATATCACACATTTGTCAACTGTTCAAAGGTTTGGGGTCAGTACGATATTTTTAAAGAAATTATTTATTTATTTATTTAGCAAGGACACATTCAGGATCCAAAGTAAAAGTAAATACTCTTACACATTCTAACAAAATATTTATATATCAAATAAATGATGTTCTTTTTGACATTCTATTTATCAAAGAATCCTGAAAAAAATGATCACAGTTTCCAAATATTATGCAGCACAACCATTTTCATAGATAATAATAGGAAATGTTTCTTGAGCACCAAATCAACATTATTGTTAGAATTATTTCTGCAGTAATTTCTGCTGAACGTTTAGTTTTACCATCACAGAAATACATTTTAAAACATATAAAAAAAAGAAAACAATTATTTTTAATTTGTATGTCACAATACTACTGTACTGTATTTTTAAAGGGCCCCTTATAATGGATTTTTGAAAATTACCTTTCATGTAGTGTGCAATATAGCTCTACGTGAATGAAAACATCCTGCAAAGTTTTAAATCTGAAAGTGCATAGTATATAAAGTTATTGTCTTTCAAAAGTAAGAGTCGACTCTGAGTCAATGAAATTAATTGTTTTTCAAACGAGTCATAAGCCGCTTCGTTGCGACGTCAAGACGAAACATTAGCTCGCCCACTTATTGCGCGCACACCAGGGAAACTTAAACCTAAAATCGGCAGCTGAGTCCTGTAGATACTGGAGAGCATCATGTCGAGGAGACGCTGTGCTCTACAATGCGACGGTAAAGACATTTTTTTCCACTGCCCAAGGATGAGCATGTGAAGAATCTGTGGTTAAAATGAATCTTTACCATGATACTACAGCAGTATAATCATAAAGTTGTCCTGTTACCTTTATTTTACTGACGACTGCTTCTCAAATATCAGCTAAGAGTCCGCTAATCAGCTGAGGGCCACTATTACATAAAACTGTCTATTAATGCAGATTGTCTGTCGTTCTCACTACTTTGAGGAAAGATTAAGCATGAATCAAGATTTGTTTTACCAATGTTCATGTTACATCAGTCATTCACGCTAGAGCTCGGCTATTAGTTACCTCAAACTGAGTAGTGAATTACTGAAACGTCCTGCTCGAGTCGTCCTTGCGATGGAGGTTCCGGTTGAATTAATGGTTCTTCTAGTGTTTCATCATCAGACTTGCGCTCGGATTGATATGGTGAAATCAACGTCATTGTTCGTTACAGTGTTTAGCTTACGGTGTAGGAAGCCTCAGGACACACAGAGCTGTCGGTTGTATGGCAATGGGAATTACACGGTAAACCAATCCAACAGACTGAGCTGTTTGGCCAATCAGAGCAGAGTAGCTCACGGAAAGGAGGGATTTAGAGAGATTGATTCATTTGTCGAGTCGTTTGAGAATCATTAAAAAATATCAAATGTAAAACATATAAAAATGTATATTATGAGAAAATTCAAGTTTTTTGACATTTGATGCATGTAAACCTGTTGTAGGAGACTCCAAAACAACATTAGGAAACTTAAAAAAAATCCATGATAGGGGCCCTTTAACACATACACTTGCACCTTGGTGAGAATAAGATACTTTTTTCTAAAATATTTTTAAAAAATCCTGCAGCCCTCAAACGTACCGTTCCCTGAAGGAGGGAACGGAGGACGTACCGTTCACATGTTTGAGGGCGACAGGATTTGTTCAAATATTGACGTCGTCGACTGAATGGGGATCACGCCAGGGAGCCAATTTTCTTCAATTACTATTGAACGAGCCAATGGAATTGGCGTGCGTGACTTGCATCACACACTCCGCCCCCGCAGCACGGGTATAAATACGGAAGTGGATGAACGCACTAGTTGCCTTTTCGCTGAGGAGCCAATCAGCCCCCGGTGTCAGCGGTGGTCCAGCAGTAGTGGCGAGGTGACTACGTCCTCCGTTCCCTCCTTCAGGGAACGGTGGGTTGCATACGCAACCAGGACTCTTTTCAGCAGAGCATCAAGCGTTTTCAGCTGGCTAATAACGCTTTGGTGGACACACGGTCTAGGTGTCGCCCAGCCCCCAACTCTAGGATATCTGTCAGTGAAGCACACTGTGTCAACGCCTAGGCGGGAGCACACACTCACTTCAGAGGAACTCACCACCTAAATGGACACTTGCATCTTGAAATTTTCACCAGGATGAAGGCAACCACTGATTTAGTGGGCCAACCTCGCTTGGAAACAGCCTTTCGTTTATCCGCTGATTTCCTGAACAGCCAAGAACTGGTCTGAGGTCATAAGCTTAAGCTCTGTGCAAGTAAAACCGCAATAAGCAGACGGACAGGAAGGCCAGGGCTGGGTTTGCCTCCTCCGGGGCAGCGCTTGCAGGCTCACTACCTGGTCCCACATTTAGGGAGAGGTAGGAACCTTGGGCACATATCCAGGCCGGGGTCTCAGCTTGTGAGAGTAAGCCAGACCAAATTCCAGGCACAATTCGTTGACCGAAAGCGAGCAAGTACCTACCCTCTAGTAGAAACCCGGTGAGCAGGAGAACTGTTTCTTTAAAACAGAATTTAGAATTTTTAACTCACTGCCTGCAGTGGCTCATGGGCGTTCTCTGCTGTCCAGTAGCACCAGAGATAAGGCCCAAGAGGATAAAGAGGGGCGCAAGGGGATTCATTTCCTTGAATGAAATGATCATCCTCAGGAACCTGACGATCAGGACGTGCTTCCCATGCTACTGCATCATGATGTGCGTCAAAAATAGAGGCAACATCATTTTGAGGGTGGAGGATACAGCCCTCACTCCAATCCATCTTGCAGGAAAGAAAGCACTGAAATGACCGATTGATTTCAGGGTCTCCTCACGGAGAGAAGACTCACTCAACGAATAGGTTCTACTTCTATTTGGCGTAAGCACAACTTCCTATTCAGGGGGTGGTCTCACAGGAGTGATGGTGACTACCACATAATCCTGAGGTAGCTACCTGAACCTCCGCGTCCAAATTTAGGACCGGCCTGAAATCCTTCAGGGGTCCGAACGCCGGTGCCATCATGCCCCGCCCCTGAGAATGTTTTCAGGGGAAGTCAGGAAGGGCTGTCGAGGGGAGAACTAGGTCTGATTGGGCCAATAAGGGACAACTATCAAGACCTGCTCCACTCCTGACCTAGCACAGTACGTGCAAGCGACACCCGAGGGCGGGGCGTGGGATGGGGACTCGCGCTTCGCGGACGAAGGCAAGTCTCGATCTCAAAACCGTGACAGTCATATTCCTGCAATGTGAACATAAACTGTCCACAAAAGCTGCTTCAGCGTGCAAAAAAAAAAAAAGTCTTCTTTTTTTTGGGCCCAAACACGTGATGCAACAATTGTGACCGTCAGAGAGGAACAGGGAACGACCGCATCCAGAAATGCACAGGTGGAATGACATCTTGAAAAAGACGCAAACGCACCCGTGTTGCTCTTGCAGGAAATAGGACCCATCACCAGTGCCGGAGCACACAGGGGAATGACAGCGGCAACACTGAACAGAGAACTGAAACAGTGAAGCACATTTACTTTTCCGCCCTCTAACCAGCCGTCAACAAACACAAACATTTGTTGCTGTTAAAACAGCAGTTGAGAGCTCAAAGTTTGTGATCACCGCTGCACTTGCGCTGTAGAAACCACCAGCCCTGGGAGAGTCTTCCAGAAGAACACAGACACACTCGCTCTTTGTAAACAACAGCACTCTCTAGAGACATCAAACAATCGTCTCCGAAGCAAAAGGTAACTAGTGCGTGCATCCACTTCCGTATTTATACCCGCGCTGCGGGGGAGGAGTGTGTGATGGGAGTCACGCACGCCCAATTCCATTGGCTCGTTCTCCCTGGCGTGATCCCCATTTAGTCGACGTCGACCACGTCTGACGTTCTCGACTGAAAGGGAACTGTAGGTTATGTTCATACATATCAGTAGGGTTGGGAAGTAAGAACCGATTCCACTAATGGTTCTCACACATGCATTCTAACAGAATCATTAGTGGAACTGTTAAGAAACTCAAATCATTAAATTCTATACAATTTCAATCCCTTCTCATCAGACACATACTGTAGTAACATGTTCATTATGGAATGGTGAAATGACTGATTAAGTGGCAATGACAATGTTTTTGTTAGTTTGTAAATCCCCCACAGCTGTTTCGGGGTAATGCTTTACCTCCTGTTGCCTGTTAGAATATATCTGAGTGGTGGATCTTTGACAACAAGAAGATGGGAGCAGAGAACTCTGGGAAGGGAGCTCATCAAAAAAGTCAGGTTCATTGATGTAAAGCACTTCCTGTTTTGAATATGAACACTGCAGTCAGAAAACACCGCAAAGACAGTTTGTGCACAGTGTTGTGCAAACCATGGCAAGGAAAAATTTTATGACACTATTTGTCTTATATCAAACTTCTTCAGATTGCCTATACATTTTTTATGGCTGATCAAAGAGGCATCGATATAAAGCGTATCGCTGATGGCGATAACCCAGAAAAAAAACATACTCATTACTGCTAAGCAGGAGTGGAGTGGATCCCTACAGACACCACCACCATCAGGATGTACACAACGATATGGTTATTTCAAACCAATGCACTAAATACTGAGATACAGCACAGATTTATTATTATTATTCTTAGTTATAATTATTCTTAAGATCAGGAGGTGTCTGTATACAGTATGTTTACTAGATTAGTCAGAGATAAAAAGAGTTTATTTGGCAAACAAATTGGCAAAAAAAACAGGTAAATTGGCCATTGATTAGTAGTCATGGCTGGTGTTACCTCCTTTGTGCTGCTAGGCTTGGAGAAAGTCTTTCCACCAGTCAGGCTCTGGTATCTCTTCTCCAGGGCAGACAGTCTCTCCTTTTCCTTAAAGAAAAATATATCAAGGGTCAGATTTAACATTAGGGAATATTCTGGGTTAATATAATCATCATTTTGAGGTTTTAGAGTGTATGGTGTTACATTGTCATAGCAATGAAGCTGTAAAATTAGATTGAACAAAATAAATAGATGACACTAAAGTAATTTCATAATAGATACATTTTGCAACATTAACACTGTTTTTTCCTGTTTTTAACTTTGAAGCTGCTAAATAAATAAATGTGACAAAAAAGTTGGTAACCTATTTTTTTATTCTAAAATCTTGGTAACATTTTCTTGAGTCAATGATATTGAAACAGAGAGTATATTAAAGTTGTTATGAAATGGAAATAGCAACAGATCTTTTATTCCGTATTGCAATGTAACGGATTATCGTCAAAGAAAAAACGTAGGGCGGGGACTTGGTTGTATCACTTGTTGCTATGCAATCGATTGTGGAGGGGCAGGTATAAGCAAACTAAATGATTGGATCTAGGAAACCTCACTTGAAGTTCCATTTTAATTGGAAGATCCAATTATGACATTTTGATCAAACAATACGAGTTCAAAAACATACATAAATTAAATTAATGAAACAAATAGACACAAAATTAAAAAAATATATGTATATATACACACATGGATGAATTGTTCACAATAAGATCAATAACATTTACATAATTAAAACACATTTTTAATGTCATACCAACTTAAATGTCTCATTTACTTCCATTGTAAGTGTCTCACTGTAACCGAGATTTTGGCTTACTTTATGCCACAAATGTCGTTGACTGTACTTGACTTGTATTTAACCTGGAATATTCCTTTAAGTATCAAGCTGTATTTCTGTGGTGATGAAGACGCTTTGCATGAAGTGTAAATAGAGATTAAGCTTTGCTCTCAAC
This sequence comes from Semotilus atromaculatus, assembly GCA_031834385.1. NCBI lineage: Eukaryota > Metazoa > Chordata > Actinopteri > Cypriniformes > Leuciscidae > Semotilus > Semotilus atromaculatus. Next base: position 14,611,232 of record JAULUF010000035.1, on the reverse strand, counting down.
CTTGTGGAGCATCTGCAGGCCCAGTGTTCTATCTTTGGCCATCCTTTCACAATCCTGAGCTGCCTGAAGTCCAAGTTGGTTAGCATGGATCTCCAGAGCTGCCATTTTCTCCTACACAACCAAGAGAAACGTTTCAACGGAAGCCGTGCTCATTTGTCATTCAAGCCTGATACAGGACTCGCCACTCAATACTGACTTTATGAGTCCTTTAATAGAACTGACCTGAGATCAGTGTCATTTACCTTCCTTTTGGCCACACTCCGGTGATACTCTGCCTTCTCTTGCAACAGCTGCCTGCTGACTGTCTCCTTCTCCTCCTCTATGCCACTCTCTCGCTCCAACTGGCGGAACTCCAAATCCTCAAAGCGCTTAGTGGCCGACTCCAGAGCCTCCACCTTCTACAGACACACACATGCACAGATGGACAGAGAGACGAAGAGGGAGAGGGAAAGACAGAGGCAGACGAACAGATGGGAGAAACAAACAAGCAGACAGACAAATGTTCCTCAATGACATGCCGAAGAAGATCATTCTGTATGCCAAACAATGTTTGCTGCATGGGAAATGTTTTTGTTTTGTTTCTCAATGCATCTCCTGGAAAAAAAAACAATTTTATACACATCCTCTGCTTGGGGATTATTGTTACAAAGATAAAGAAGAGTGAGGTGATTCGCTCAGTTCATCACCATATCAGTGAATTAGTGAGGAGATTTAGTTAAATAAGCACTAAAGCAATAGTGAAAAGCAAAAGACAGACATAAAAATTAATTAATTTCATGCATTTTCATTGCCCAAAATAGCAGAGGTGCATCATAATGATCGTGGTTGTTCAGTCAGTGTGTAAACCCTTTATTGCCATGAGCATAATGTGGCTCGAGAGGGAGCGCAGACACACAGCCAACACACACAGCCATAGGATATTTGTGCAGTTTGTACAGATCCAGATTCTAACAAGCTGTCCAGTTGAGGCTGTTGTATCATATTATGTGATTTGCCCATTAATTGCTGGTGATACTGGAAGGTGACACATTCCAATAGTTATTTTCATAGTGTCTTTTGTACAAATGGCATTATATAGGAGTAAATCTTCATCAATCTATTTTGCTGTTCTCTGATTATTTTCTTCTTTGCTATTTTATTTGATTTTTTAATTATAGAGGTAGGCTGACATTGGGTATTCAACTATGCATGTTAATTTCCCTTTTTTAACGAAACACACCAAGGCCACTGGGCGGATGACAAAACAAGATTTGTTATATATATATTTGGTTATATAGAAAAAAGATTTCCAAATTAGAGAGAAACTGAGAACTCGCAACCAACTATGCTAACTCATTTTTTTTTTTTAAATCATGAAGATCAATCGCTATTCATTTTATATTTTAATGTCCTGACAATCCAGTTATACTTTCTTTTATTTCTCCTGCTCCTCTTTAAAGTGAAGCGGATGTATATGTTCGATAATCGCTGTGACTCTCACGGCAGTATCAAATCACACACTGACCCTGGTCAGTTGTTCCTGTAAGTGCTCCCTCAGTGATTCTGGGCATTTATGAAGCTGGCCCTTCAGCTCACTGTACGAATCCCTCAGTCTGGCCAAGACATCCAGCTCAGCTGAAACTTTTGCTCTCTCCTAAAAAAAACATTACACACACGTAACATACACACAAGTAAAATACACACGCAGCAAGCCAGTGATCCCGGAGAGAGGTGAAAACAAAGAGGAAACTGCTTAAAGACACCATGCTGTGTTAAAACAGAGGTTTAGATATGGGGTTGCCATGGCAATCAGAGCCCATATTGCAGCAGACTATTTGAGCAGAATAAATATCCATACAGCAGTCAGTTGTAGAACATATAGTATTTACAGATAATATTGTATCTCTATTTGATTGCCTTTATGGTATTTTCACCAATTTGAACATTTGTTCAATACATTTTTATTATACCTACAGAAAACTGACTCTTCTTTATGTTGCGGTCTGGAACAAAGCGGCTTTAATGTTTTATTGCAGATTTCATTCCATATTATTAATTGATTTTTAAATCAAAAGACTGATATGAAAGTGCCCATTGAAGCATGCAATATAGTCAGTGTCATTTGAATTAATAAAAAGTTAGATGTCAGACTGTTAGAAACTAGCATGGTAGTAAAGATGAACAGATCCACAAAGTATTTCAGGAGAAACCAACAGGAAACAGGGAAGCATGCTTTATAGCGCGTGTTTGTTGTCGGTACCTTCTCTTTCTCCTTCTGAGTCGCATTTTCCACTTCATTCAGTTTCAGCTGAAGTTGATTGATGATCTCCAACTCTGTCTCCACTTGATCAAACTCCGCCCTCCGTTCTCCCTGCAGTAATGCCCTCTCCATCTCTGCCTGCAAATAAAACGACACATTCAACAGTCTGTTCGCTTCCATATGTTTCTGTTAACATGAAGAGCGCAGCTCTGCTGATCAGGCAAAATCCTGCTTTCACATCGATTTTAATATGCAACACCAAAGATGTTTTTATGTATGACAGATGGTGATGCACTGATGTAGATGAAGACGACTAGTGATTGAGCAGGCTTTACGAGTTTTGATGTGAAAATCTACATCTCTCGCTCTCGTTTATGTGGTTATGATGGAAGGTACATGTGAAGAGTTCAGATGCAAAAGCCTCTAAGTGCCATCTGAAATTTTCTTCTAGAATGATCATTTTTATCAAGCTTGTTTATTTAAGTTCAATAATTTCACTTAAATGACAATTAATAGGTAATTTTCATAGCCATTTAAGTGAAATTACTGAACTTAAATATACAAGCTTGATAAAAATGATCAGATGAAAATTTCAGATGGCACTTAGAGGCTTTTGCATCTGAACTCTTCATGTACTTTGTAGACACATCACACAGGCAACAGTCTGTAGGTTTAGGACTCAGTCTAACCTCCTGTCTGGACTCCTGTATCTGCTGTTCAAGGTCAGTGACACGAGTCTTTAGCTCGTCCACCCGAGCCAGAACCCTGAGCCGCTCTTCCTCCAGATACGCTCTCTCCTGCTGCCCCAGCACTGAGGAATCTTCATGCTGAAAAAGCATTTGTCAATTACAACAAATTGTGTTTGTGTATGTCTATGTGTTGGTGAAGCCAACAATGTTCAGACAAAGACAATGTTTGCCACAAATAAACTCTACACGGCCTTCTAACAGTGACTTAAATGGATGAAAAACATTTTTTATATAAAGAAAGGGAGAGAAAAAGGCAGAAAGAGACATGTGTTTACAGAAAGAACAGAAGAATCTAGGCGAATTCAAAAGGGACTAGCAGACCATAAGAGGTAAACATTTACTTATTTTTTATGAAGCGCGTAGGAACTTCCACAACTACAAAATTGGATGTTTTAACAAAATCTTGTTTTTTCTTCAAATTATGGGCATATGCATAATAAAGTGTGTGCACAAATATGTCCACATACTCATTCTAGCAGTTTTTGCATTCTATTCTAGCAAATCTATTTTGCATTTTTCTAATTTAATTCAAATTGAGAAATTAGCACAAATGTCTTAGTATTTATTAAATGCTATATATTTTTAACATGTTATATATTTTTTGCATATATTTTGCTTTAATGACAGATGCACGTGAACTCCACAAGTTCATGTCAAACCTAATGATCATGTTCTCCAGCACGATTTGAGATCATCCAAAGAGCATCTTGTGCTTAAGTGGAAGCAAGAACAGCTGACCATCTTTATAAAAATCACATGATCAAATGTCACAAATGTACTTATTTGACTAGTGACCAGGAAATAGCGCAGAATCTTAAATTTTTTCTTATTATGTCACAATGTTTAAACATTTTTAAAACCCCAAAACTTCTTGTTTATTTAAATTCAGTTTAGGTGTCAGTGTGTTAGTATCACTCATAGTGTGTGTGTGTGTGTGTGTGTGTGTGTGTGTGTGTTGTACCTCCTGGTGCTGGCTCTCAGTGCTGCTACACTCCTCTTTCAGGTTCTCCTCCTCACTCTCTCTCTGTCTCTGAGAGCTCTGGGCCGGCACACTCGCTGGGACGGGGCCGGGTCGTCGAACAGAGACCTCCTCCATACCCGGGAACTGACACGCCCTCCCTGCGTCCAAACCAACTGGAGGATCACTCTTATTATACTCGGCACACAAACTCAGGATGGTCTCAAGCCTCTGCCTCTCCTAAAAACGCAAAGAAAGGTTTTAGCTGTGCAAACAGCTTTAAAATGGCACAAAAACTCACACACAGGTCTAAAATGGTGTAAACACATGTAGTTAACGCTCTTCTAAAAGCTTCAAGTCCGTATGTTCTAAACTAACTGCAACTTGACACCAACATTTCGAAGACCACTTACGACACTGTGTGACTCCCATAACATCCTACAGCATCACTAGCACATTACACAACTCAGAATAAATGTAAAAATCCTGAACATCCGCAACAGTGCTTGGTCTCATAAAAATACTCTTTGTGAAAGTTTCCCTTCAACCCAGTTACTGACCCCCAAACCTCTGAGCACACTCAAGCGACCTCTCACCTGCCTGTGATAGTCAGCTGCTGCCATCACTCTACATACACTCTGTCTGTCTGTGTGTGTGTGTGTGTGTGTGTGTGTGTGTGTGTGTGCACACCATCTACATACAGGCTGCCAGAGTCCCGGTCTTCTCTCACAGCTCTAGCTGGACTAACTAGCGCTCTAGGCATTGGGGCTCATTATATTTTACATAGACAATACCCAGCTCAGCTTGGCTAGATGACACCAGTGACATTACTAAAATAGCATGGCAGAGAGCACAAGTAGTCTACAGCCATGCATTTCAGCTAATACAATTTTATTTTGATGAACTAAGGAATTATTTACACAAAGTCAAGACAGGCATGAGATTCTCACCTCTGAAAATGCACACAGTAGAAGATGAATACAGCATATGTTTTATTTGTAACAGATTGAATTTCGTGCTCTAGGTGTTCAGTGGTGTAAAAGTCTTTATCACTGAGCCATTATCTCACAAGACCAGCCAATAGAACGTCTCGAAACATATGCTCTTCCCTTTTAACGAGGTCTCCCCTGTCAGGAGAGTGCAGACAGAGTGCTGGAACAAGTAAACGTTAACTGATGGGTAACGTAGCAACAGCATTCTTCTCCAACAAAAGGGTGTCAGCACAGCTGGTCTGCATGCTAAAGATGCCACGACACAGACCAACACAAAGCACAGAGCACTAAACCTGTGTGTAAAAGCCACTTTAAGACACGACTGTCCTCTATTTGGGCACAACAGCCAAGATGGTAAATTTAATTCATTATTAGGGGCCTGAAAAACAGGTTTAAACAAGGTAGTTAAGTGTAAAGTGTATTCTATAGAATTTGCTCTGGGACATTTTTGTGTAAATGTCTGAAAACCAATATGCAAATTTAAGAATACTTTCCATCTTTTTTCCCCTCTCTTCATTACTCTCTCTCTCTCTCCACACACAATATTTTCCAAGCATCCTTTAAAAATGTAAGAGGTGGTTTAAAGGAAGAGAAGGTTAATTTAAACGTTCTTAGACACATCTATGAAAAATAAGAATAATTAAAAACTAAACATCTATATTTAGGGTAAATCTATGAATTGCAGTGGAAAACTGTTTAATATTTAAACCGATTTTTTAAATGTTTTTAATCTGGTAAACAAAGAAAAAAAGTTCTTTCTTTCAAAAGGTGGTGCCATATCGCCCTCATGTGTTTCATTGTGGAAGCTACAGAGAACTGAAGCATTTCATACTGACACAGAAAGGAACAAAAGGCAAATGACCTTTAAAACTTCAGTGAGCCACCAGAGACACACATCTTTATGGATTTTGAAGACAAAGTGCATGTGTTTGGTGTAAAACAAGTTATCTTCTGGTGCATTGTGCCCCAAAAATAATAAATGCAACAAGTTATATAATTTTCCAGTTATTATAGTAAAATAAACAGATTTTTAAAAGTGAGGTGCTCCTAAATCTTACATCAAAGCATTTGAATCCAATTTCACATTTAAGTATTTTGGCACAAATTCACCTGTCACTTGGTCATGTGATTCATAATAATAAATTATTTGGCCAAATATTTGTTCCATGTATTATGCTGGTAGCCCACAGTTTCTGTTATACGCCTTATTCACGGCAGCGCCATCTTTGATTTTTAATGAGAATGAAAGCGAGGCTGTGAGGGATAGACATGCATCTCTTCAATGGGCTGTACTGTTATTTAATGTGTTTTCGTATTGTTCTGCTCATGAAACACTGGAAAAATATCTTTCCAAGAAATTTCAGTTGACAAAAAACTCCCGCCAATATAAGCTGTAGAAAATTGTAAGTAATCTAGGAGCTTTATTCAGCTTTTTACAGCGGATGCCATTGGAAACACGGTAAGTCTCTCCCTCACAGCCTCACTTTCATACCTGTCATGGCGCTGCTCTGAATAAGGTCTATTGTCCATGCATTTACACTTGTAGTTGTTCATTCAGCCTGATGTCATCTTTAAAAGTTTGTGACAAAATTAACAGAATTTTTTTTTTTTTATTGTATTATTTATTATTGTTGTTGTTATTATTATTATTATTATTATTATACTTTTATTCATCTAAGTATCCTGACAAATACGTATAACAACCATTTCCACAAAAATATTAAGCAGCACAATTGTTTTCACATCTGTTTTTAGTTAGTTTTCACTAATATGAGTGAAATTTAGTTAGTTTTTAGTTAGTTTTCACTAATATGCTGATTTCTTGTTATTATTAAAGATCATGTGGGACTGAAGACTGGAGTAATAGCATTATGGCTGCTGAAAATCCAGCTTTGCAACCACAGGAATTATATATCATAAAACATAAAAATAGAAAACTGTTATTTAAAATTATAATAATATTTCACAATATTACTAAGTTTTATAAGTTTTTATAAGTTTTACTGCATTGTTGATCAAGTAAATGCAGCCCTGGTGAGCATAAGAGACTTCCTTCAAACCCCAAACTTTTTAACCTTTTACTCAAACAATTTTTGGGGGGGGTCAAAAACTGATGTCAAATGTAAAATCTGGTTCCTAAAGCAAAACCAATTGAGATCCACTGTTGTTGGGAATACGGCTGTCTAGAGAATGTGTGTGTGAGATAAAAGGTGGGCGGAGCACAGCAATGCTATCATTGAACAGAGAAGAAACACATTTTCAAGCCAACTGGGCCATGACCTAGAACGGAGTAAACATAGACACGTGAAGGGATTTGAGAGTAAATATGACATTACCCACGAGCCATTATCTCTTGTCAGGATTAGAAGAAAAGATCAGATTCCAAATGCTTTTTCTAGATCTCTTCCCTCTCGTTTGTAATACACTTGCTTGCTTTTGTCTTTTTATCTTATCTCCCAAATGCTTTTCCGGTCAAGAAATAGTTCCCCCGTTCTCAGTGTACTCCAGCCCATAAGCCCAGAATGTGTGGCACATGCATTTTACAATAGTGTGCTGCGAGGTCACATCTCTGAAATGCCATTTTTGAACCTAGCAATCAATGTCTGTGTATTTGAGGACATTAGGAAGGAGATTAACGCTAAATACATTTCAGCTGTGCTTTAATGTGCCACAAGTACTTTCAAAGGTGATACTAACCTGAGCAGCATTAAAAAGGGCATTCAGCTGAATTTGGACAAAAACTAGCACAACCTTTCAGGTTGCCCCACCATTGGATAAAGCTGTGCTGTAACCATGACAACAGTGCCAGACAAACCAGAGACCATAGGGCAAAGTTTAACCCAGACAGAGTGAAACGTGTTCATAATAAAACTAATGTTCCCCGCCATTGTCTCGAAATGCTGACAAGACTTATATTATGGAAAATGACTTACTATCCTGTATTAATTTAGTTCTGTCTCATAGTAAATGGCCTAAAATAGTTTTTCCTCAGGCCAATAACAAGAATGTGTGGCAGCCACATATAATTAGGTTTGCGTGTGCAATGTGCATTGTATTTTTAAGAGAGGTTGCAGTACTTCATCATAAAAATGATATTAAGTGAGCTGGTTAGAGGCACAGATGATGTATATAATTTCAGGGATAAATAAGATTGCGAGTGAGAAAGATGATGAATGGCAATTCCATATGGGAATTTGAGATGCACCCAAGCAATGTCTGGGGGTTTAAATTGGTTTAAATGAGAGAGATGATGTCTGTGTGTGGTTAATTTAGGGAGTAGATAGACTAATGTTTAGACTGCTAAAGGAGGATTGTGTGTGTGTGTGTGTGTGTGTGTGTGTGTAGAAGAGGGCAGCTCAAAGCACTGAGATTGTGTCGGGTAAATATAGTCTTCGGGAAGCCACACGTTCTGCACAAGCTTTTAAAAGGCCTCAGGAATTTACATCTGTGTGTTATTCCTGACTGTTCTATGTCTTGACCAGAACACTCTCTCCATATAAACTCTACCCGCTCAACCTCCAGTGCTAAGTCCACTCCAAAAGCCAATGACACAATGACAAAAGCCTCATCACACAAATACTCTCATCAGTGCTCTACAGCAATCTAAAGCTTCTCTATTTCATTTTACTTCCCAAAGACAAAAAATAATCACTTTAATAGTACAAGAACTTATATTTAGACTGGATTTGAATTGAAAGTGAAGAAACACAACATCATTGAGGCAATTGAAACAAATTTTCTCATTGAAAACACCACATCTGTGTACACGCATATGGAACCTGTTAAAAGTTTGGATAAATGTTTGGTTTGGACTCAATTTCTCTCATTTGTCTCGTGATCTTAAATACCATTTGATCTAAATCATGTTTTAAAGATACATATAAAAAAAGCTCAAATATAAAGGGCTTGTCACTTCATGCGTTTTTACTGATAGGATAGCTATCTGATTTGTTAAAACGATTCCATTTACACTTTCAAAACAGATATAAATATCTACACACACAATCTTCAATTCCTGCACTATAAGCACAGGAGTTCACGTCAACAAAAGCAACAGATATGAGCTGCATTTTTTTTATCATCAGCTAAATTCAAGATCAAAGACCGCAATAGGAGAAAGAGCAGTGATCAGCACTGGTAAGATGAAAGCACTACTAACGTGTTATATATAGCCTATAACATGCTCTCACACGTTTATTTAATTTTTTTACCATTTCAGGAGGAGTAAAATTTACACATGTGGTTTCAACAATCAGATACATTTACATTTGTCCAGTTTCATCTGGAATGCGTCTCAGACCTCGGATTTAAATCAGTCTCGAAAGCGTTTAGGAGAGAATTTACATAGCTATCCGATCAGAGAAAATGCACGAAGTGACCTGGGCCCTCATTTATAAAACTGTGCGTAGGATCCTTACTAAAAGTGTACCTGAGCCAGAAATTCAAAAATGGCGTACGCAAAAATAAAATCAGACTTATAAAACTGTGCGTATGCCAGAACCTGCACAGAATTCACCTTATAAATCCCAGTTTCCTCCCCGAAATAACCATATATGGAGCTTACAACGCCTAGTTTTACTATGCATATCCTCATCTGCATATGATTATTCATCCACGTGATAACATGTTTAGCGGTACAAGACATTAGGAAAATATTAAATATGGATGTGCCGTCACATTACATTAATAAAAATAATTTACTAGCCTATCCTTGACTTCTTTTTGAATTTAATAAATCAAAAAATGTAAAATACATTTCAGAGAAAGTTTCTCAATGTTTTCCACTGGCCAAATAGTATTTTTTATTGATTTATATTTTTTTATGGAAACAGATAGACCTTTTTTGTGCATTATTTGCACGAAAATATTTTCTCAGACAATCTGCTATTCTCATGATAAGCAATTATCTCTGTAGTTAAAACATTACAACACAGCATGCCAGAGGAAAAGTGTTGAAAAGCATTGCATCCGCAACAAATATTTACAGTTATTGAATATTAAAAAAAAAAAATTCCGCAAATTTTCCTGTCAAGTTTGTTTTTATAAGTCACAACTTATGCGTCTGAAGTAGTGTACGCATCTTTCAGGGCCTGTTTTGTGCGTACACAACGGTTATAAATGAGGCCCCTGCTTTAAAAAGGCCCTGATAGTTTTAACTTAACCCATTATTGGGCACTGCATGACTTCCATACACTTCTGTTTAAAAGCTTTACACCTCTGTTTTTCTGTTTAAATGTTTTCAATGTCTCTTAAGCTCACCAAGCCTGCATTTAATTGTTTAATTTTAAAACATAATAAAAGTTTATCATTTTAAACCTGTAATTGCAATTTAAATGTAAAAAAACGTGTCACTTGATCCTTTAGAAATCATTCTAATATGATTTGGTGCTCACAGAAATATTTTTGTGGAAATTATACATTTTGTTTTTCAGAATTATTTGATGAAAAGAAAGTTTTAATTTGAATTATTTGAAATAGAAATCTTAAGTAAAATTATAAGCGTCATTTTTGATCAATTTAATCCTTCCTGAATAAAAGTATAAAAAAATTTTTTAAACAACAACTAACTGATGCCAATCTTTTAAACAGTAGTGTATCTCCATTTTTGTTATTTCATAGTTTGATGATAAAACTAGTACATAATAATAAACAAGTAGGTGTGTCAAAACTTTTGACAGGTACTGTAAACAGACATACCAGCCTCTCCATTTCCTGCTCGCGCATCCTTTCCTCTCTCTGCCAGCGATGGTACTCCAGTAGGTCTTCCTCTTTGTCGCTGACCTCTGAAATGCTGTTCTTGCGTTCCCGTGTGCGCGTCTGGACCTGCCGAGGCTCCCTTGAGTTCTTTCTCTGGTTACGGGGACTAGTGAGAGGAGATGCCCCTGCCTGAGAGCCAAAAGCTGGGTTGAGACCACCGTTCTGCTTTCCGCCAGGCTGGTCCTTCAAAAGAGCTGATACAGGAGATGGACTTCTGGCGTGCAATCTCATATTTCCTGCTTCTTCCTCTGCTGTGGTTCGTCTTTGGAGACGAGGACTCTCTGGCACAGTCCGGCCACGAGAGGTCAAAGGAACACCAGGTAGAGCTCCAGGGAGAACAGGCACCCCGAGGACACCTTTGCGTGATGCAGAGGGACTAAGAGGAGGAAGTTGACGCATACTAGACAATTCTACACCACGGCGGGACAACTGGGGACTGTCTGGAGGAAGGAGTGCATGAGAATGAGACTGAAGACTAGAAGAATTTTCTTGTACTGATGAGCCAACACTGGATCGAGGGCTAGAAGATGCCGGTGAGGATGAGGAGTTGAGTCTGGCATTGACCTGTCTGCTTAAATCTCCAGATGCCAATGATAGTAACGAAGAGGAGGAACCATGGGCCATGTGTGGATTCTCACCTCTACGGTTAGTACCAGGGCTTGAGGGGGTTTCAGTCAAGGCTTTTTGAAGCCTGGGACTTTCTTGATCCTTTAGTCCCCCATTGGAACTGCTGGCCTTGGATGCAAAAGTGCGTGGTTGTGGCACCGGGGGCTGGACGGTGTGTGTGTAGCTGGTGGAACGGGTATTAGAGGAGTCCAAACAAGCCCCTGGACTGCTAACCATAGATGAGGTGGAGATGGGGGAGAAAGGAAGACTGGTATTTTCATAGCTGGAGCTTACTGACAAAGCACCAGGACTGGTTGGAGTGGAGACAAGACTGTGGCCACCCCCGTTGAGCATGCCAGACTGTGAAATGGGGTGGTTTTTTTTTTTACAGAGCTCAGATGAGGAAGTCTGGCCTTCATCCATAGACAGAGAATTCATAATGTCTTGAAGGTCCTTTTCAATAGAGCGCACAAGAGTGCCATGTCCAGGACGAGATCGATCGTTCACGGGAAGGTGGTTTCCATTGAGCTGCCCATGGGTTTCTGTGGAGAATAAAAAACAAAAGACTGAAGTAACGTCTGCAGAAAATTCAGATTTGCCATTACAGGGAAAAAAATGCATTTGAAAAAAACTGTAAACTGTAATATTTCACAATATGAGTGTTTATACTGTATTTTTGATTAAGGGCTGTAATGTGAATACGGTTTGAGGGTTAAATAAATGCAGCCTTGGTTAGCATAAGAGACTTTAAATCTTACCGACCCCAAAAACGGTTATATATAAAACCACACCAAAGAAACACATATGAGGGCTTCTTAAAAAATTTTTTACGCATTTAATTATTTATTTTCTATGAAGGTTAAAACTTACTTTAAAATGTTTTACCCTGATTTTAATTTTCTTTTAAATTATTTTTATTTTTTTATTTTTTTAACCCTTCTCCCAGACCGATATTCAAGACCCACACTTTAAAAATCTGGTTGTGAATTACTGCATTTTTAAAGCTATTATGATCTAAACAAACAACAAAAACTAAAGTCAGGCATCTATTTCTCACAGCAATCTTGCAATCACCTGAGGATTTGATATTTAAAAAGTCAGAACCAGGGACGCAGGAAGTAGGGGTGCTGCAGGTGTTTTCAGGGGTGTTTTCACAGGATTGTAAATGTTTGTTCATTTACATTTATTAAATTTTAACATTTAGTAATTTATTTGTAATATACACTTTAAGAAAAAGAAAAAGTGTTATTTATGTTAAAAAATAGTTGCATGGTGTGACGTGATATATTATGACCATTGCAGTGTGTAGAAAGAATTAGTTTGCTCCACTCCTAATGTTGTGTAAGGCAGGTTTGTTTGTGTTAATTTTTATTTCCTATCACCGGTCCATTGCATTAAGATAGCAGGCAGTATCAATAATGTTTAAAATGTGATGTACAGTCAAATGTCCTGGTGTGTATTCTTTTTAAACGAGTGTTTTCACCAACATGCTTGTTGTACTTAGTGGAGTTTTGACGTGTTTTATAGACATCTTCCTGGGCCCCTGGTCAGAACTATACCACTTGTCCTCTACACCCATGGCTGGGAATAATGCATACAAACACACACCTCCCCCTCTCTTACACATATGCTCAACTGGGTGTGTCTCTCAGCCTACAGACTGCGGATGGCATGAATCCCACCCTCTGCCCAAAGGTCACAGCAGACTGAGGAGAATAGAGCCTGAATTACGGCATGACTCATTCTGCACACTCAAGACCAGCTGAACGCACTCAATTCTGTTCACTCTTTGCAGCAAGAGCCACCAGTGCACTAACCACACAATAAACACGTTATTTTAGAGCCGTGGCACAGTGGGTAGAACATGTGCTCACATCACATAAGGCAAGTGACCCTTTTAAAGGACACGTCATTTTATTTTAAAATTTAAGAAGAAATGTTTGTTACTGTAATTTTACCAATGAAACATGTAATAAATATATAGGGTAATACACTTCTACTGTCCAGCATGCAGAGCAGAAGTTGCACTGCAAGTTTACTTCTTTGAGAGGCCATCCAATGAAGTTTTTTTTTTAATCCAGTGATGAAAGTGGCTAAGAATAAGAAATTAAATATTTTAAAATTGAAATATTAATAAATCAAGTGAAACCTGAAAATACCATGAATTTCATGAGAATATCAAACTCTGGAACACTGTCTGAATGATGGTTACAAAGATAGTGGCAGAACATCAAAAATGAATAAAACTGTAAATAAACAATAAACCACTAATTGCCATCGTATTATAATGAATTTTAATTATCAAATTGTACAATAAATTATTGCCAATTTCCCAAGTATAGATCAGTATCTTTACATCAGACCAAAGAACAAGTCATTTCAATGTTTGTTTGTTTTTTACAGAACTGAATGAAAGAGCTTTAGGGTCACCGAGATAAACTCTGATGCACCAGGCCATGACCCCAACACTAACCTCACAACAATGTGATATTCATCACTGTCATGGGTCACGTTCCTTTAAATGTCCAATTTGGTGTTCAAGGGTTTTAAACTAACAGGGTCAAAGCCAGGGTCTCTCAACAGGGGCTTTCCAGCAGTTGACAGAGTGCTTGTGGCAATTTAAATTCCCATTCTTTTCAAATAAGTTGGTTCTCCTCCAAGGATTTTACTTCCTGGTTTTAAATGAATCATTGCTGAATGAGTGAGAGCAGGGTTTAAAATGGGCAAAGATACAGCTGGAGTTTTCTCCAATAACATGGATATTAAAAGAGGCAGGATTAGGCCGAGTTATTTTAGGCAGATTTGTGTCACCTGAGCAGTGTCTGAAACTTGTTATAATTATCTAGGGTACAATGCCTCTCTGTGCCCCTTTTGCTATAACGTTTAGTAATTAAATCAACGGAACGCACACCATTATTTGCAAATGTAGCTCTTTCTCTCTTTTTCTGAGTGCCTTCAGCGACTTTAACTCCCCATAGCACAGTATCCAGAGCAGTTCTTATTCTACCAGATTTTAGGTCAGTGTAATTTTGCTTCTGCATATACCTGAGTGATTCTTGTAGGTACTGGTAAATCCAGGGCTTCCACCTGGCATCAAACTCTTCATCCTGAGGGCCTCCTCTGGGTGGTTAAAGCGGAAAAAGGCTGACTGACCAAAACACAGCATACACCCTGAGAAAAAGAATCATGTGTGGTAGATAATCAAAAAAGTGCTTTATGATGAAACTTCTAAATTAATTGGTTTTATTCAAGTTGACAATAATACTTTTTAAAAAATGCTGAATTGAAGACTGATCTATATCACCAGTAGTTTTTAAAGGAATAAAAGCCCGAAAATTGAAACTGTGAAATGTTCTGTTACATTTTTCACCCACCCTGAATGGAGCAGGGCATCTTTTATGCTTCCAAACTGCTAGAATTGTAATACTATCTTCATTAATATGACTGACTTCTTTCAAGGTAATCTAGTGCATCTGAATGAAACAAAACAAGGGTGTGGATGTAAAGCCAAACGAAAAGCAATCAGTACAAAGTCACACACAGTGTTTGACTGGCCTGAATCATGTCCTTCTTTATATGCTTTATTGAAACTCATATCACGGCTTATCTTGCCATATCACAGGAGTTCAAACAAAAAGATTAAACAGAGTTTGTCTATTTGTAGCAAACACACATATACCTCATATACATTCATATTACCTTGTCCTCTGCCCTTATGAAATTGCTGTGATTAATGGGGCAGAGGGATCAATGCAGACTCAGAGTCGTCTGTCAAAATGCCAATGAATTATGACCCAGACTTCCATTTCATAATGAACATTGGCACAGAAAGCAAAGAGCGAATATAAGATCAGTATGACTCATTGCTGACTTACAGAGTGGAGGACAGGATATGCAACACTGTGAGCTCCATTTAATGCCATGCCATTATTCAAAGGAAAATGCAGACCCTCTTTTTAACACTGGCTCACCTCTGTACCTATATCACTATGTCTTTGTTTCTGAATTGTCAGCCTTTTCTAAATGAAATAGTTTTCCCTATTATGATGTCAAAGCTGAACCTACAGTTCCCATGTATTTTTTTTTCTCCCACATATACGAAGCACATACACGAAAACAAGATGTAGCCACATATTTAAGAAAGAACAGACTGTAATATTTTAGGAATTAAATTAACCTTCTAACAATTCAGCACTAACCATCACTCAGAGAAATAAGTCAATATATAAAAGTATGCATAAAATATTTGTGTACAGTTTGTAATCTTTATTAAAAAAAATGTGGTACACAGACACATTAAATTAGGTCAAAGCACTGATGACAGACTATAACCTCTATTTACACTACTATAGCTACTAACTATAGACTAAACAATCACACAGACATGGCACATGCTGGGCATAATGAGGTCAGAAAAGGGTTTTGTAGAAATCAATGAGATAGGACCGATAGCACAGTGCTTTATCATCACTGTAAGTCACATAAAAAGGCTGACGTAGTTTTAATACGTTAACTTTTGAGAGCGTTCTCAGAAGTGCACGAAAACATGTCTGTTTTTAAGCAGAAATGTGTGGAGAACATTAAACAATATTTCATTTATCTCTATAATAACTCTCTATTACTGACTGAAAAATGCAAGTTAATACGTCACGATACTAACAAAAAGCTTTTGTAAAGTTAGGCTATGCTATAATTTAACACAGTCAAATAGTTCAGATGTTTGATAAATAAACAACACAGCGGGAATAGTAACGGCGCTGGTTAATCAATACTACGGTGTCTTTGGAATAGGCTACTAAACGATAACTCTTAACATTTAAAACAATTTCACCTACCAGGTTTGGGAAACAAACTCAAAATAATATCCAATCGATTGGAAAACGCTGAGAAACGGTGGATCGTCTATGTTCGCGTGGAGCTCTCGCACGTCGCGCGCAGTAAAGAGCGTTGAGCGCGTGGGTCTGTCCGCAGCTTTTGTGATGTAAATGTCAAGCGCTACGACAGCGCGTCCACTCACTGACTTCTATTACAACAAAACAGCACAGCTGTCACCTGCCCGACTGTCATCGCTGGCCCAAAGAAAACGGACAAGCAGTTAATACAACAAAGTGTCCGACATCCGGGGAATTTAAGATAGGCTATTCTTTTCTCATGTGGCAAAACTCTGGACTTCGCGGATGTTCCGCCTCTAGTTACTTTTAATGCAACTCGAAATTTTAGTTAAAATGAGAAGAAAAAAAAGTATAGGCATTAAGTCTGTTCGGGACTATAGACCCTTATTAAGACAAATGTATTGGAAGTCGCATGGGTGGCACGTTGGACAGCTGTCCTCGCGCCGGCTGTCTCAAGTTATTGTCATGCACACACAGATTGCGATCGGGGAGGGGGGGACTTAAAGTGAGCTTATCTGGATGACTATCCCTTGATCACTAACGGTCGAACTGGTGATAATAAATAAATTGGGCTACTCTTAGCAAACGTCAAAAAGAAATGCTAACGTCAGGTGTCCCATAAAGGCTTGAAATAAGCTAACTTAATAGGCTACATATTTATTTAATAGTCAGTTATAGTTAACAAGATGAAACATATTTTGAGAGAATTTTGAGAATCCAAATCAACAAAATATCACATTTCTAAGTGTTAGAATCACACTTCCCCAATGTATAGAATTAATACAGAGCATTGTGATTCAATGTGCCTGAAATAGCCCAACATAGTAGGGCAAGGTCAAGTTCTTCAAATGGAAGTTCAAACAAGCCCTCATCATTATTATCGTGCAATTTCCTGGCCCATGTATAACACAGACTGATGTGATTCCAAAGTGGACAGCCTGAAATAGCTCCAAAGAGTAGAATAAGGTCACGTTTTTTTAAAGGGATATTCAAACAGACCCTTATCATTACTAACACAAAGTGGTTACACAGTTATATTTGTCTTGAAAATGCAATCTTATCCGTGCTAGAAATGGTAAATATCTGATGCAGTCAGCTATTACGTTATATAGAAGGTTCACTGAATTAAAGCAAAGGCCTCTGTTATTGATGTGCAGGCTGAATATATTGAATAACTGTCAAAAGAGTTCAAGGCAATAACCAGATGAAAATGAAAGTGAAAATCCCCAGAAAATTCTTACATTAGAGTGAACCATCAGCTGGACACACTGTTCTTTCTTTCTTTCTTTCCTATTTTGTAACCTATTAAACATATTTGAATAATCAGTTTGATAGCAACTTTAAAATCCCATTGCTTACCTTGTGTGAGCCTGACAGGTTTGGTAACTGCTAAGCCATCCAATGAGCACTGATTTCCACATGGGTACAGGGTAATAGCTCCCCCCACATTTTCAATGTAGCAATGCTGAGCAGTGACACCAGGACCCTGAATATTAATGTCTGTGTTCCCATGGCCGAGTGTAGTCTTCCCTGCAACATGTGATGGAGATTTATTAATACTGATTATTGCTACATTGCTGTACATACTTTAAATAGTTTCAAGAATAAAAAAAAAAGCTTTTTTCCATGCATATGAAATGCTGAAATGCTTGCAACAAAACGCCTATGAGCAGATGTGAGTAAAAAGCCATCACCCAAGCCTATTGTAAGAGCAGACATAAGAAAAAAGTGACAATAGTGGGTGTATACTGCACTTTAAATTGAAGATGAACATCATGATTCATTCTTTTTTTTTAAAGAAGGCTTTTCAGGCGGTCATACAAATTCCCTTGTGCATGCTCTCACTCACACAGTGTGAGGCAACAGGGGGTTGTTAAAGTCAGGTCATATAGCCCCATAATTCTGTCTCTTGTTCTAAAGCCACTGCCATCGTAAATGCAATATACAAGAAACAGCTGAAACCTCAATACTCCTCAAAAAAACAAAACACCTCAATCATAGATCCATCATGTAAGATTGTATGAATGTTTGTATACAGTATAATTTAATTAATTATACAGGTTAAAATAATTAAATCCATACATCCATCCACCTATCCATCCATCTATCTATCTATCTAGTATCTATCTATATGAGCACAGGAAATTGTGTATTCAATCCCTTATAAAAATGATTCGCTGATGAATACTGCACTACATTGACTTCCTCCGGGATTCATACTTGAATGCTTGCTCTCATTCTTCCTCAATGTCAGGGGATGAGAAGTCCTCTATTTGTCATTCTTAATGGGATGAAGCATAGCCAAGCTTTGAGGACAGTGTAGTGAGATTTGTCCTCTCTCATGAACTTCCCACCCATCACCAGACAAAAACACAAATGATCTTAATTTGGAGTCCCCAGATTTCAGTGTGCATCCCCTATGTCTGTGTGATCATATAATTAGGTCTCAGAATTTGAAAGAAGCATTGCCACTAAACACAAATTCCACAGCTAACCACATCCTTAGTCAAACAACCATGTTTGCAATTTAGCAGTTTGAATCTGCTAGGGGATACTTAATGAGGGTGTGTATTATATTCAGTTCATTTTTAAGGGGACTGAACTTACCCTCTGGCAGGGGCAGCAGAGTTATAGCCGTACTCAGACGGCCACTTCCCAAGCTGACAAGATGGGGCCGTTCTGCCTGGACTTTGAGAGTCTTGCCTGTTTCAATCAGGTCCAGCGATGTGCTCTGTGAATATATGAGGACAATACAACATTTAATCAACAACAGGATTATTTTTACAACCTTTGATCACCATTAAAGTGACCTGTAGTTTTTGAACGACTGCTCAGGGTTCCCCAAACAGGATTAGTGTAATTCAATTAGGACCATTGAGTATTGCAGCGGCAGGGTAAGAGGCTAACTGGCTAAACGGGTTTAGCTCCATCAGGTACCACCATGCAGGCTAAGAGGCTAACAGGATTTAGTTAGATGAAAGACAAGGGGCCAGATGGATAAATGACCAAAGGAGGAACATATTTGGCCTCAGCGTGTCACAGATGGAGGTTCTCAAGGGCAGCACAGGGATTATTTGCTTGGTAAATCACACTTTGATATCTGAGAGAGTGATCAGGCACTGCACTACATCCAAACAAATGGTAGTTAATTGTTTTTCAAATAGGGAAATAGTAGGCTATATTTAATTTATTTGGTGTCTTTAGATGATGTCAGAAATCATACAGGCTATGATGCACTAGAAAGGATTTTAGAAAGAAACTGAAGAGCAACCAGTGGCTGATAGGGTTTGGAAATGTCACACTCATCACTTTTCCACATCTGGGATGTCAAACACTAAGGGCCAATAGCGTTGAAAATGCATAGAGAGTTATTTTTGTGGCTGACTTTATTGCATATGCATTTGTTAGAGTTTCCCTTTTCCTACCAAAATAAACGGGAGGAGAGTTTTTAAATAAATCATGCAACGTGATTTACTAAGGTTTGCACTAGTCAATTTACTGGTATTAGCGCCATTATTTACTGACCAAAATAAGCATGTCTTAAACCATGCTAATTTGCGCTGCCCTTGGTAGATTGCATTGGTCTTAAGAGAAATTATCTGGCTGCGTCTGTGTTCTTTAATTTTGCTCGTCGTCAGTAGATCACGTCAGCAGAACTTTTCACTCCCATCGGTGCTTTTTTGGAATTGCGCTCTCATGCTAATGTGCCCTGTTTAGTAAATCTGGCCCTAACTAGAAATGGACTGGCCATATAGGGAGTATGCAGTGGGCTTTTCTTAAACATACTTCTATACAAAATTAACATATACCGATTTTGAAAAAGTGATAAGTTTATTTTCTTTTTTAAAAGAGTAATCACAATGTAAAAACTGATATTTTTAGAAATCAAAATACAGTCAAATCCAAAAGTTGCATTGAATGCATATGAAATATATATAGTGGGGAATTATAGGTTGTGATTGTGATACAGGCATATGTCCTTGGTTGTTTTTCTGTCCCAACCTAGCCCTGGTAAGAATGGACTTCACCGCTCTTTTGAACTTTCAAACCATTCAAATAAAGCTTTTACACATATTTAAAGTGTCTTCAGATGTCATCTTTTTAGGGTCTAGCGCAAGCGTCCATAGAAATAACCTCTAAAACTGAACATGAAGCTTTCAATAACAATGTATAAATTCTTTTTAAAGTGATTAAATGTCAATGTAGTTTGTTTTAGCTTTCATATCTTATCCTGTCATCTCCTGATAAAAGGGCTCCATATAAAGCTGCCACACAGTTTCCATTGTCCTCTGACATTTTTTTTTTACACACAGCTCAGTTGTTTGTGTGTGTCTCTGTCTCTCTCTTTGTGTGTGTGTGTGTGTGTGTGTGTGTGTGAGAGAGTGCGTGCGTGCGTGTGTGTGTGTGTGTGTGTGTGTGTGTGTCTGTGTGTCTGTGTGATCAACATTACTAGTGAACTTTTAATAGGTGCATTGAACTAACTTAGAAACCTGATGTTTTTGAGACCATGTTTGTTAGGTGGAACACAGTGCAGTGTTTGAGCAAGATTAAATGCAGACCGGAAGGCTTGACTCTGCCTTTTGGATCAACAGTAATGAAGATTAACCCTATAATTAGGGAACATTTCACCTCTTAATTTCTGCAGACTCCACTTTTATGTGACAAAACCTAGTTTGAAATTAATACTTTTATTCACGGATGAATTATGACTGAAAGTTCCAGTGAAGATATTTATAATGTAACAAAAGATTTTTATTTCAAATAAATTCTGTTCTTTTTCTATTTGTTAAAATAATTCAATAAAAATATTTTGCAACACAACCTTTTTCTCAAAACAATAAGTTCAGAATTCTAAACAATTATAGACTCTTGTTAACATCAGATTTAAATTTCTTATTGATTTAAGCATATTGTATGTGTTTTGGTACATGTGTGCAAAAGAGCAAGTATATAACTGTCTACAGTTTGCACAATAACAAAACACATGGCTTGTTGATCAAAACAGATGAGTTGATTCATAGTGCAACTGTCAAACACTGCACAACTTCTAAACATTCTTTCATTGTGTGAGCAATTAAATTTAAAATGATCCATTCATTTATCAAAATGTGTCAGACATGCATGTTTATTCCACAAGTAAACTGATTTTCTGAAGTAAAGTTTTCAGTTGCTTGCCATTAAAGAGCAAAATAGGAAGATATAAGAATGCGTGGTGGTGGTAGACATAATAGAGGGTGTGAAAATGTATAAGCAAATGTGAATTTTCAGTTTACATGTAACATTTCTACAAAAATAAATGTACTGTATAAATAAAAATTATAAATTTTCTTTTTCTGCACTACAGTATTGACTTTTCCAAGTAAATGTTTACCTGTTGAAATGTGTATCTAAAAAGCTCAGTGTGATTTACAAGTGCATTCAGCTATAGATAAAACAAACATTCTTAAAGAAAGCAGTCAGTCAAAATAAATATAGAAAAAACATGAAATTTGTATATAACAGATATTGGCATGGCGAAAAAACATCTAAACATGTTGACCAGTGTGGCTCACACAATGACAAAAACACTTTTTATTTTGATTGGTCACTGACACAACAGTGTTTGAAGGATGAATTAAATGTTTTGGACGAGTTACATTTTGCAGACATGATTTAAAGTTCTGATGTTGCACCAAACATATTGCATTTACAGTTTAGAGAATATTAAGACGATTTAAAAAATTGTGCCAAAAGCGATTGAGAAAAACCTGGAAAATATATTAAAATAGAAAATAATTATTTTAAGTTGCAATAATATTTCACAATATTACAGTTTTTCCAGTATTTTTGATCAAATACAGCCATTGTGAGAATAAAAGACTTCTTTCAAAAACCAAAAAAAAAATCTTACAGATACCAAAACTTTTGAACAGTATTGTTGTGAATGCATGTAGATACACAGATACACTCACCTGTAAGACCCGATGAGTCAGATTACCATGTTCTGGAACGTTCTGATTCAGCCTGTCCATGTCTATGGAATTATCAATCACTTCATGACATTTGTCAAGATCCTGCTGGAAAAACAGAGATAAATAGCAAGGATTTATTTATTTATTTATTTTTCTAAATCAGCTAGTCCAAAAATTATTTGTTGAATGGCTGAAGTTAGTAAAGGCTAGACCTAGAAGTCTAATAAAACGTGTCATTATCACATATTTGTTGTATTTATACATAAACAGACTACTAGAATAGATATGTAGATCTGGCAAGGTTGCAACACTTAAAGCTTGTGTCTTTGATCTTAACAGTGAATTATCAAGCATATCAGGTGTTTCCTTATTGTAGACAAAATACAGTGATGCAATGATAACAAATGCATACTATGATTAACCAACTGTCGTGAACAGACTGAAGTCTGCATCTTAGTTGAAATACACAGCATGAGTCAGTGTGACTCATCTCACGCACAAACACACAGCTCAGAGTGAACAGATGCAGCCAATTATCTCAGGGCAGGCAGCGTGAACAAACTGTAGACCTCAGGTCAGAATACTACGGTGGCCGAGAGAGCTCAACAGCACGCTGCAACTAAAGAAAACAAATGCATATAGAAAAAAACACCCGCAAATTAAGAAAATATCTTCATCAGTTTCACGACACATGTGTGCTCCAAATAGTCACAACCAAATACAGAAACGCGCTGCAAAAGTTCACAACCCCCAAACACAGAAAAGCGTTGCAAATACCACAGACCACAACGGAAATGTTTCCAGGGGACACCAATAAGTGATGAACCCGGCTGGGACGTGCTTACAGCTCAAAAGTCTACTGTTGTTGTTGTTGTTGTTGTTGTTGTACAAAAC
This sequence comes from Semotilus atromaculatus, assembly GCA_031834385.1. Classification (NCBI taxonomy): domain Eukaryota; kingdom Metazoa; phylum Chordata; class Actinopteri; order Cypriniformes; family Leuciscidae; genus Semotilus; species Semotilus atromaculatus. The sequence goes on along the minus strand of JAULUF010000035.1, from coordinate 14,588,194 downwards.
ATACAGAGATTACATTTTTATGACATACAACTTTGTATACCATATACAAAATGTATTAACAATATGTTCAATGTCATCAGAATACAAATGAGAAAATAACAATGAGCTGAAAACTAAAATAAATAAATAAATAAAAAAGATAGAGAAAAAGAACATGAGGGAAAGATATTAATCTATACATCAATAACACGGTTTAAATTTCCAAAAAGAAAAATTTCATAAGAAATGTTAGGTAATGTTGGGTCCAAAGTTTTAAAGTTAAGACACTCATACACAGATATATAACGCATATTTTAAAAGCTTTTTTGTAAAAAACAAAAACATATATATATATATATATATAAAATTCATTATTTGCAACCATTATGTTTACAGCATTGTACGAACAGCTATTCAGCTGATGGTCACCGTGCTGCATTGTCATGGGAACATCCCAGGTGAAAATAATGAGGAAATTACGTTGTCTTTGTTGCTCGCTTCATCAAGTGCGTTCCAAACGGCTACATAATGGTACACTACTGCCCTGCTCACTCCAAAGTGCCCACTACACAGGCTCTGCCTTCTGCCCTTCGAAGGGAGTAGGGCATGGGGATGCTCACAAGCTATAAGCACGTCCCAACCGGATTCGTCACCTATTGGGGTCACCTGGAAACATTTCCGCTGTGGTCTGTGCTTTTTGCAGCGCGTTTCTGTATATTTGGTTGTGTTGTGAGCATTTGGAGCACACATGTGTTGTGACACTGATGAAGATGTTTTTTTTTTATTTGCGGATGTTTTTTTCTATTAGCATGTGGTTTTTTTTTCTATTTGCATGTATTTTTTTCTATTTGCATGTGTTTTCTTCAGTTGCAGGGCGTTGAGCTCTCTCGGCCACCGTAGTATGCACTTCACAGCAGATAGGTCATTTTGGAACATCCCTAACCTGAAATCCCCTCTCCCTCCTTCCCTCACCTCTTTTACATCCCTGACTCATGCCACTGTCTCTCAGACAAAACACACTGGGATCAGAGAAACAGACCCACAAGACAAACTGAACATCAGGTTCTGTGTGTGAGTTTATCAGTGTAATAATGGACAATGAGAATCAGTGAAGGGAGTTTTCAGCTATAATAGGGAATGTTCTCTGAACTTTGGTTCTCTCAAACATCAAGGTCCTCTCAAAGTTATCAACAAACGTTCTTCTAGTAACGATCATTCAAAGTGATCTTTTCTTAAATAACATTATCAAAGAAAAATGATAAAATAGAGAAAAAAATCCCTTAATGTTTTCTCTAATGTTCACATAATCAAGAAAAAAAAAATCATTAAAAAAAGCAGTGTGACTCATTCACAGTGTATGTTCTGAGAACATCCAGAAATAACGTTTTCAGTCATAAATTAAAGGGAACATTAAACGTTCTTGGAACATATTGTGTTAGCTGTTTTGTTAGGTGACCACTAAAAGTAGGGAAGCTATTAGTAAAACTACATTTCTCAGTAGCAAGGTGGTAGTGTCACTTAAAATCATGTCACTTTGCAACACTGTTTTATTGATTAAGTATTTGTTCGGCTGTTTACAATCAGAACAAGTGACTCAAATTCAAAAGAGTATATATTTTTTTCAAAATCAGAATAAGCTTGTTCTGATTCTTAACATCCAACAGAATATTTTGTAAAAACTTTAAGCGATTCGGAATGACTCTTTTGAATGGGTTCTTTTCAACCATCTGAGTCATCGAAATCACAAGTAATCAGTTTTATCTAAGAAGAAACTTTTAGCTTAGTTTTCATCTTAGCTGAGCTACACTCACCGGCCACTTTATTAGGTACACCTGTCCAACTGCTCCTTAACACTTAATTTCTAAGCAGCCAATCACATGGCGGCAACTCAGTGCATTTAGGCATGTAGACATGGTCAAGACAATCTCCTGCAGTTCAAACCGAGCATCAGTATGGGGAAGAAAGGTGATTTGAGTGACTTTGAACGTGGCATGATTGTTGGTGCCAGAAGGGCTGGTCTGAGTATTTCAGAAACTGCTAATCTACTGGGATTTTCACGCACAACCATCTCTAGGGTTTACAGAGAATGGTCCGAAAAAGAAAAAACATCCAGTGAGCGGCAGTTCTGTGGGCGGAAATGCCTTGTTGATGCCAGAGGTCAGAGGAGAATGGCCAGACTGGTTCGAGCTGATAGAAGGGCAACAGTGACTCAAATAACCACCCGTTACAACCAAGGTGGGCAGAAGAGCATCTCTGAACGCACAGTACGTCGAACTTTGAGGCAGATGGGCTACAGCAGCAGAAGACCACACCGGGTGCCACTCCTTTCAGCTAAGAACAGGAAACTGAGGCTACAATTTGCACAAGCTCATCGAAATTGGACAATAGAAGATTGGAAAAACGTTGCCTGGTCTGATGAGTCTCGATTTCTGCTGCGACATTCGGATGGTAGGGTCAGAATTTGGCGTCTACAACATGAAAGCATGGATCCATCCTGCCTTGTATCAACGGTTCAGGCTGGTGGTGTCATGGTGTGGGGAATATTTTCTTGGCACTCTTTGGGCCCCTTGGTACCAATTGAGCATCGTTGCAACGCCACAGCCTACCTGAGTATTGTTGCTGACCATGTCCATCCCTTTATGACCACAATGTACCCAACTTCTGATGGCTACTTTCAGCAGGATAATGCGCCATGTCATAAAGCTGGAATCATCTCAGACTGGTTTCTTGAACATGACAATGAGTTCGCTGTCCTCAAATGGCCTCCACAGTCACCAGATCTCAATCCAATAGAGCATCTTTGGGATGTGGTGGAACGGGAGATTCGCATCATGGATGTGCAGCCGACAAATCTGCGGCAACTGTGTGATGCCATCATGTCAATATGGACCAAACTCCCTGAGGAATGCTTCCAGCACCTTGTTGAATCTATGCCACGAAGAATTGAGGCAGTTCTGAAGGCAAAAGGGGGTCCAACCCGTTACTAGCATGGGGTACCTAATAAAGTGGCCGGTGAGTGTATAGAGTAGTTTGTAGCTTAGCTAATTACATTCAACATTTACAGTCTGGCACACCAAAACATCAAAAACAGAATTTTCCGTATGTTTGTATCTTTGTACATATAATGGTCATTGAGGATCAGTGAAGAACAATAACATCAGTAAAATAGCAAAGCTATTAGCTGAACAAAATTTCTCAGTAGCGATGTGGTAACATTATTCTTAAAATCATGTAACTTTGCGACCCTATTTTTATTGATTAATAATTTGATTTGGCTGTTTATAATCAGAACAAGTGCAAAATTGCTTGTTCTGATAAACAGCCAACAGAAAATACTGTGTTTTAGCATTTCACCACACTACATTTTTCTTGACAATAATAAAGACATTATTCCGGCTCTGTCAGTGCTTCTGATTTGAAACAAATTAATCTTTTGGATCGTAATCACATGTTCTGATAATCGTAATACGAAAACTAATGTTAATATATTTGTTTGTTTCTCCTCAGTTAAATTTTTTCTTAACATCAAGGTATAAAAACAATGTAATAAAAACAACCGTTTCCATGAGTCTTCGTGAGAGGTTATCCTAGATGGGTTTGAAAGCCAAAACTGTGTGAGTTTAAGGAAAGGAAAACTCTTCCCTCTCCTGGCATGTCCAGTCAGGGAAACGACTGGAATGAGACGCTTCGCTTCTCCAAACAAGTGAAGACAGGTTAGGTGTAGTGCATGCATATAGATTAGGATGATGATGGGAACTCAACAGCTGGTACAAAACCAAACTTCCTCTTTTCCTCCTTTCCCTAGCTAACCTTTCTCTCCCTTTCATTCCTGATGTCATGTTTGCAAGTGCAGCTGGCCTGCCGCCTCTCACAACCACGTCCAGTGTGTGACAGAGGGAAAAGAGAACAGAAAGCCTCTGTCACTATACTGAATATGGTCACTGCTCTGACCATCACACACACACACACACACACACAGGACAATACAGACACATTGACATTAATGCATACACACATAGGGATTCCTTGATTCAAATATACTTGCACACAAATAAACATAACTCATACACACAAAAATACACTTGATAACAGTTCAACTGGAGCATTTCATACCGGTAAGTGCCATGCCTCTGAAACGTGTCATTAAGTCTGCAGTTATGCCACTGTGTCCTGCCCTCTGCAGCAGAAAATAGACTCAACCACATAGCACAAACCACAAAGCTCCTCTTACAGGGGTTATAATCATACAGGCGACACACACACACACACACACACACACACACACACACACACACACACACACACACACACACACACACACACACACACACACACACACACACACACACATACATGTAGCATGTTAGAGTTACGGGAGAAGTAAGGAAACCACTGCAGGAACTGTTCAGCTAAATGTAGCATGAGCAGTGGGTGAATCTGGGAAACAGAAATCAAAAACCGCAAACTTGAAGGCCTAGCGACTTGTTAATCCTATGAAAAAAAGTTAAATCACACTGAGATTTAAAATATCTTTAATAAGAAAGTCACAACCAAGAACAAGAAAAATTTGTTAATTATCCCACATTAAATAAATTACAAATATATATTATATTATTAAAATATAGAATTTTAATTTAAAATGTTTTTATTAAAATAGGCTACTAATAAATTAAATTAAATATATATATATTAAGTGTTTTGATTATATGGAATGTTAATAATTTTGAGTTACTTTAGCACTCGGCATAAATCTGATAAATACTAAGCAACTGATATAATGAAACATTTACTCTACATTTCTTGAGTCAGAGCTGCCAAAAATCAATGCAGTAGTAAAATCAACCAAAGAGACTTATGTAGAGTTTGTAGACATACCAAATACCAAGTCCTTAAGAACCTATAAACAAAATCCAGCCCACTCACCATATTTTTTACCCCAAGTAAGACCCGCTCTGTTGCTGCATGGCCTTGTTTACTGACAGTCTCTGTGCTATGTCCTGTTTTTACGCCTTTGAGCCTTTGGTTGACCGTCTACAGTCCAGCTCTTGCTGTTTGTTTGTCTCTGCTGCTCACTCATGTCTCTTACTGAATGTTCGGAAGTTTCTGAGGACAGAATTACTTAGTACCGCCACAGCTGAGAGAGAGAGAGAGAGAGAAAGAGAGAGAGAGAGAGAGAGAGAGAGAGAGAGAGAGAGAGAGAGAGAGAGAGAGAGAGAGAGAGAGCGAGCACAGGAAGAAGAATCCACATAAAAAAGTCTCTGTCAGAATCCAGGTGTGTGGTCCGTCTTTCCAAACACCCATGAATAATCGTCAAGTTTATGTCTAAATTTAGAAAGATAAATCACAAGTGACTTTACAACATCTTTCTACAACGACAACATCATGCAAAGGTCATTTTCTGTGAACTTATCTCACCTGTTTACTACTCAAAAACCTTTATACTATTATTGGATAGTTTTCTCACCCTCGTGTTATGAATTTCTTTATTCTGTGGAACATTAGAGGATATTTTAAGAAATCAATGTTTGTTTGTTTGTTTTGTCCAAAACTGTTTGGTTACCACCATTCTTCAAAATATATTCATTTGTGTTTGTGTTTAATTTTCGGGTAAACTATCCCTTTAAGAATTATATTTGGATGTTAATGTCATGTTTTAATTTTGGAGCAACCGTTAGAAGACAATAAGACAGTATACATCTGATGCATGTTGCTATTTTTAAAGAACTGCTGGAATGGTTTTAAAAATTGTCAGATCATCATCATTGCAGCAGATGGACTCATTTCGGACAGATGTGAGTTTACATGTACATGTGGAGGATGGAAAAGTCCTTGATATTCCAGGTGGAGTCCCCCTACTCACTTCCTGTTCTTTCCTCCACAGAGGCAAAACAAAAAATGGTGTTTTCCATTTGATGTTTAACAGCTGCAAAACTGCTGATGTGAGTCACTTTAAGAGTATTTGTTAAATGATTAGATTCATTTATGGAAACAAGTTATTTTTTTTTGTAGTCAACAAAGTTGTCATGGAACTCCTACGCAAACATTTGTCTCTCAAGCTTTGTCTCTTAGTCAACATACAACAAATCAATCCATCACACAGCGAGCCAGACTGATTGGTAACAATCCTAAGAAACATGGGAAAGCCATGATTCAGAGCGCTAGAGAGAAAAACTTCTGTCTGGCGGAGGACGAGCGGAGAAAGAAATACTTTTTTTCCATGGCCATTGCCAGTGAGTAAGACAGATGTCAAAAGAGTCCAAAGACATAAAAAAAAATGAACACAAACAAATCTGAGCAGCAACTAGGCAACCACAGCTGGAAGAGGAGCAGACTCTTCCGGTGTGGGCTCCTAAGCGGGGACTCTTCCTGTCGGTTGACCCATGATCAAACTACTCTCTGGGAATAAACAGTCTCCAGCTGCCCCCTTCTCACCCACAAGTGAGTAAAAATGTCAATATGCCTGATCATTTAAAGCAGTCCTTTGTTTTGAGCCACCAGTGCCTTACTGTTGAGCCAATTTAAGTTATTTATTTGTTTGTTGTCCTCTGGGAGTTAAAATTCCAATGACTTTATGTGAGAAAATGGTTATTCCACCAAGTAACTTCTAATATTAATGTGTACAGCATTAAGAAGTCTAGAGTGACTCGCCTTTGCTGCCATGGTCAACACATGGCAAGCACACAAGTTGGAAAGTTAGCCGCTAGATAACTTTCCATATTTCCATGCTGGACTGCTGTCTTGGAATGACACATGTGATATCAAAGCAAAGCATTTTGGTCTTACTCATAAATTCTTTGATGGCAGGAACATGCTGCTTTAATCTCTTGCAGCATTTTGCAACGGTCTAGTCGCTTATTATAGTATCAGAGTAAAGCAACAAGGCGTCAGAAAGATTGACCACAGATCTCACCCCAGAAAACAGTCACAGTGCTTGTGTGGCAGAAATGCCTGAGATCAGAACACTGTTTATATCACTGTGTGTTTGTGAGAGAGTGAGAAGAAAGACTGGATTTGTTTAATTGGCACAGTCATACGAGAAAATGTCTTAATGTTTTTCAATGCTATCCAAGAGGGAACATTCTTGCATATGGTGCTTTTTTTCCCTTTTCTTTTTTTTTAATTAGCAACCATTTAGACTTAAAATATCCACATTCAAGCAAGCATTTCCAGTCTCAGCCTGCCTATTTAGGCAAAATATTTCACTTTTTCACAAGCACATGTTAGAACTATGTGTGACGTCCACATCCTCCATTACACCTGCACTCATACCACTTATTAAAGTCACCATGAAATGAAATTTCATGAAAATACATGTAATAGATTTTTTTGTGAATGATAAGGTTAATTTTTTACCTCTTATGTAATTTTTTTTTATAACTCATAACTCAATCTTCTAGTGAAAACATCAGACTTCTTTTTGGAATGACATTGATAAGACTGAACAAACATTTCAGGTTCAATCCCATGAAAGGAGGAGAAAATCGGAGATCTACTCAGTTTGCATCCCTATATTATCATTCCATTATGTAGTGTTTGTAATTCCTCAAAGGAAGGGAAATGTGAACTCAAGTATGATCGAATAGACAAATTCATGGGTCACTGCAAGTAAAAGAGACTGGATTTATGGTTCAAACAGATAGAGAAAGTAAAATCCCTGAAACTTTAGCAGTAGCTCACATTTGTGGGTTGTCTATAGTGGAAGTACATTTCCGTATAACACCATGAAGAAGGTGCAACACCTCGAACAAAAGCTGGTTAAGACTCGCAGAGCCAGCAGATTATTTTTTGGTGTTGATAGTGTTGCCATAAAAAGGCATTGTTCCGAGTCCGAGACCAATTCCGATAGCTGAGAGTAGAACGTCATGTGTTGTGATCTCTTAATTATGGTAATTATGCTGCATTCACACGCGATCACAAATTTCCTACTTTCTGATGTCGTGCTTTGGTTGTCAATAAGAATAGAAATCATGGACACCAGGTTTATTCTAGCCTATTTCTTAGGGAAATCTTATTAAAAGCCAAAATGTATTGAAGATATTTCATTTTGTATAAAATGTAACATCCCATTTGTTGATGACCATTCTCTGCGCCATCTAGATAGTCAGATTGCTGACTATTCTGAAATGTTGGTGAAATACGTGCTAATTTCGTTTGCTGGTGCAAACACAAACAAGCAGTTGGTAGAAAGTCGCACAGCCTGTCAAATTCATGTACTGGAACTAAATGTTGTTGCCTATAATTTATGTCACATGTGTAATACCTAGATGCGTAAAAAATGTTGAATCTATGACTGTTGCATTGCACGGGTCATCCAGCAGGTGAAATACAGAAGAGGTATTGAATGTGTTTCCACATCTCTGCACCTGATTAATTAGACAGTTGAGTCATTTGACTGACATCAGGCAAGGAATTTTTCAAACCACCTGTTAGTCAGTTTCTTTTAGTGAAAGCAGCATTGATGGTGCAAAAAAAAAAATGTGTCAGCAGACCCAGCACAACCTTCCTGCACACTTCTCATACACTGGTGGCCAGTGCTGTCCCCACTGGGACAATAGTCTCATTGTCCATTCTTTAGGTCAGGGCCATTATTCCCATCCTTGTCCAGTGCGGCCCATTTTCATTCTCGCTCATATTCAACACAGTAAGACTAGAGTTCTCCATTACTCACACACACACACACACACACACACACACACACACACACACACACACTTACCTAAAATGAAGAAATGCATTCACATGAGGTAATTCATAACTCATACTATGACATCAGGGTGCAAAGACTGTTACTTAGTTGTTACTTTTTAAAGACAGCTTCTTCATGATGTGTTGCATTTGTGTTATAAATTGAAGTAAGTTTTTTCTTCAGAAATCTGAAAGTCCCATTCAGTTCCTCTTTCAATGATTCATACTAATTCTAATAAAGACTGCAAAACTTTTACAAAGTTTAGAATGGGTTACCATAGAGACAAACAGACATGTGGTACTATTCCAAATTAATAATGCTTTAAATAAAATAAAATAAATTGGGGGTGCATAGTAGCTTAAAGGTATATTATTATCCACATAACACCAACCTCTTTCTTTGTTTTTACCAGTGTACAATGATTATTCTAAATACATTCAGAAAACTTCATCACAAAAACCCAGCTGTCAGTCAAAGCCTTACCTGAGTTCAGATCCAAAGCTCTGTCAGTCCCACATGTAATCCTTAGAGCTGGAAACTCGTGCTCACTTTAAGACATCTTAAACTCTGTGGAGCACCAGAGCAGGATGAACAAATCATTCAGAACTAAAGATGAGAGAGAATGAGAAATATCTTCCCTCACTCTCTCTGTCCTGCACTGTTCCCCCACCTACATGCTCTCTCTCTCTCTCTCCACCCCTTTTCCTCTCCTTCTCTTTTCCAACCCACATAGTCTCTCACACACTCCTTCCCTCCCTTCTTTTTTTCATTCTGCTACCACAAGGCAGTCTTTTATTCTCACAGCTGAAGAGCTCCTCACTTGTTCAGCCTCTGGAACGAGACACCCACCCTGATCCCAGATCAGGAGACAGAGACAGAGAGAGAGAGAGAGAGAGAGAGAGAGAGAGAGAGAGAGAGAGAGAGAGAGAGAGAGAGAGAGAGAGAGAGAGAGAGAGAGAGAGAGAGAGAGAGAGAGAGAGAGACAGAGAGAGACAGAGAGAGAGAGAGAGTGAGTGAGTAGACTAGAATACAATAGGGGCGATTTATCACCACATACTGATGTAGAGATTTCAGAATTGGTGTCTCGTAGGATTATAATATCAGCATATTGTGAAAGCAAGTCAGGTGGCTCTTTTTTTGGTCCTCACTCTCCCTGATTCTCCCTCGTCCATTCGATTCTCTGTATAAAGAAATCTAATTCCCACAACATAGTTGAACTCTGGACAAGTCAGATAAGCAAAATGTGAAATTAAATTAAATTACAATAAGCCAATAAAGCTGCCCTCTAAATACGTTAAAATGCCCTCTGTAAAATTTCTTAGGACAACAAACGGAAGAGAAAACTAAAATTCAGATAATTGAAGGCAAGACTGGAAGAGTTTAAATTGTGGAGATGACGTTTTTGAAACAGAGAAGTGGCTGTTGTGCTACTCAGAATAATGTCTTATTTTAGTGTCCAAATGTTAAACACCCAAAATACACACACATACGTAATAGTGGCTCCCTGTAAACCCAACCCATCTCAACTCATGAGACATTCAACCAACGCATGTCTGGAGAGGATGTTGTGTGGGTTGGAAGAGGGTTGGAAACTTTGGGGAAGCTAAGAAGATTGTGAAGTTGCAAAGAATGCCAATTTAAAAATCTGTTTAGAAATATTCAGTGGGATGGGATATTATCAGATAAGTAATAAAAGTGTAAATAAAAGGTGAAGGCTGCTGCCTATCATCTCCAGGTTAACTTGAAAATACCAGGCAAAAGTGAGGGGGGTTCTTAAATATTTGCCCAATTTTATATAATTGGGCAAATAAAATAAAACTTTATATAATATAATAAAAATATGTATTTTCTATTAGTTACAATCCATACTGTCTGATCAGTGTTTGTAGAACAGCTATGCTATGGAAGGCTTCAGGGCGTAGGAAGGAGTTTAACATTGGGGGGGGGACACCAGGGGCGATTTTAATTTTAGGGAGGCTCAGCCCCCAATGAGAACACACAGGGTTTTTCCTGGCTCAAAACTATGTGGAGGTGGTAAAATTCTGATCATGTAGCCTTTTATAAGATCATTACAATTGTATTTTTCACAGACCATATCCTGTGATTCCCACAGTATTTTTGTGAGTGTAGCTCAGTAGCCTACCTCTAGGGGGGTCCGGGGGGCGATATTTTTTTTCACAGGATGGTAGGGGAAGACTCATTAATATTCATTAGGGAACTCATCCCTGATTGGTCTGATGACCTACCCCCTAACCCCGCCCCTAAACCTACCCGTCACTGGGGGTCTATGACCTACCCCTAACCCCGCCCCTAAACCTACCAGTCACTGGGGTTAAGACCAATCAGGGATGAGTTCCCTAATGAATATTAATGAGTCTTCCCCTACCATCCTGTGAAAAAAAATATCGCGTCCGGGGGCATGCACCCCCGGAAGAAATTTCACTTAGAATTTCACAATTTTTTTACATTTTAAAGATAAATTCATTCATCTGGTGCACTTTGAGTCATCCAAATCAACTGTTGAAATTGAAAAATCTCCCCGCCAATCGCAGAAGGAATGCTCATATTGACCGTTTAACCGTTAACCGAAAGTAAAAAAATTGGCTGATTAATACTAACAGTTAGACGTTTTTTTTTAAAGATTTTTTTATTTTATTTTTTGCTTCATGGTAAAAAAACAAACAAACATTTGTTAACTCACTGAGCGCGTCGACATGCGCAATCACACGCGCCAACAGATATTCTCCCTGAGCAAGCAAAATGAAGCGAGAGAAAAGAAGTAGCCTAGCTAGGCTACTATATGTGGGACCATTTCGACAGAAAGGGCGACGAAGTTACTTGCAAAATACGCTACGTGGTATTAAAATAAAGCAGTCGTCCAAGTAGCCTACAATGCAGTATCACTTGCGAAGCAGCTTCCCGAAGCTGCCATAGCGAGACGTTAGGTGTGTTCGACATCGGCTGTGGCTGGATGTAAGCGATCGGCGAGAGTAGCCGCGTGCAGCCGGGGAGGAGCTGCAAACGGAGACGTGAAGTCGGACACTTTATGGTTCCCGTAGTGACCGCTCACGTGGTGTTTGCATACTTTATCACAGCTGAAGTGAAATAAATGCAATATTTGCTAAATACACAGATGTTTCAGAGGCATTTTCATTCAATACTTTATGTACTGCTTCATACAGCGTCTGTTTGAACAAGAATAAAGTTCACCATAAGCCTACAGCTAGCCTACTATCAATGAAGTGGAATCGACGTTTTTTAATCAGTTTTATTTGGATAAACATGACACAATATAACATTAGGACTACATAAAAAGAGTGCTTACTGTTATAAAAAATGATTTGTGAGCTGTAGAGGAACTAAAGGTGGTCGAATAAACACGAAACACACGTGATCGTTATCATGCGGTGAATCCGGCCAATCGTGGAACAGCTGTGTCGTCATCAGCGCTCGTGCAGCCCAGAGCAGCCGCTCTTCAGACTCCCTGAGCCAGATAAAACTCCAATTGGTAAAATATGTTTTTCAGGGAAAAAAGATAGAAATAATAAAGTTAGATCCCTTTTTCTTGTAGATATAGTTTCTGTTTCTCCTGTAATTTCGTACTGGAGTAGATTATTTCAAAATTTAAATTGGGAAAAGATTTGGTCCTTACCACAAAAATATTTTTTAACAAATAAAGTAAAAGAAGTATCCTTCAAAATAATAAATAAATTTTACCCTGCTAAATATTTCATGATTAAATATAAAAGTAATATTGACACAAGATGCTCATTTTGCCAAGTTCACACAGAAACTGTTTATCATTTATTTTGGTCATGTTTCTATACTAAACAACTATGGGGAAGTATTGGCAAGTTTATTAAAGACAATATCCAGCAAGATATATCAGTAACATTTAAAGACATTATTTTTGGATACTTTGACTTTGATCCCGGTAATAAAAAAGCTTGTTTTGTTACTAATTTAATTTATTTTATTGGCAAATTCTATATCCATAAATGTAAATTCTCCAACAACAAACCAATTTTTATAGTTTTTTTGAAAGAATTTGAAATGTACCTTAACACCATCTCATCCTCAGTAAATAAGAAAGCATTAAAAACACTTTTATTCTGTAATGACTTTAATTTGTTTAGACCTACTCTAAATGATGTATAGAATATATTGCCCTCTTGACCCTTTTTTTTTTTTTTTTTTTTTTTTTTTTTTTTTTTTTTTTTGTGGGTGGGTGGGGGGGGGGGTTCTTCTTTTTCATCCTTTGTTTAGATGACTTTGTACATATTGTTGTTATATTTTGTACAGACATGTTTGCAATTTTGTTACAGAATTGTATGCTATGATTGTCATCTTTGTTTGTTTGTAAGCATAATAAAAAAAAATAAATAAAAAAAAAAAAAAAAAAAAAAAAAAGGTGTGTTCAAGATGCCGTCTACCTGCTGTGTTATAAACTGCAATAGTCGTTCTCACGATAGAAGTGGCATTTGTCCACAACAACAGTAAACTCACTCCCTTCATACATACAACACGCTGCCCCCCAGCCCCCACATGTAAACCATTTATCCCCTCTATCTTAATCCAGCCCTTAGCCACCCCCATCAGTTTGGTCTGAAGTGTGCTGCTGGGGACAGAGACGCTTTCGGAAGTGCATTTTCAGAAGTGCTGGGTACAATGACGCAATATACGTAAATGTATGGTTAGTAAAAAATATAGGCCTACTAATGTCATAGAACGGATGTACCTAATACAAATAAACAAAACATCTCCAGTTAACTAGCAGAGCATTCATTTAGTTCGCTATTAAATACGAGATCTAGCGCTTAAATCTGTTTTTGAGATCCAGCTGAGCGCTCGTTGCCGCTGCTCATGCATAGTGTTGTGGCTCGCGCACAGTCCTCAGCCGGACGCGCGCTTCAATCTATCGCCGTTGCAGAGACTCTCTGTTCGTTCCGGTAAAATCACAAAATAAACTGCACACAAATTTGTCCCTGCTTAATATAGACTGTAACCACTGATGAACATGTTCGGTTTTATTGACAGAGAAAAAAACTAAACGTTGTGTGGATTAGAACCCAAAACCTCTGACGCGCTTGGCAGAATATCTACCACTAGACCATTTAAGAACTCAAACAATGTGTGCGGATCGAAGTATTTCATTTGGAAAATGACAAAAATAAACTGGTGCCACAGAGGGGACATTCTACACTCATGATATTCTTTAAAAAAGGAAGCGCGATAGTCAGATAGAGATAATTATACCAGCATCATGTCAAAAAGAAGTGGACAACAAGACAACGCTTTTTTTTTTTTTAAGTGGTGGGTACAAAATTGACTCATGATGAAATCTGCTGGGTGCTGCAGCGACTTGAAGTTACTGAAAACTTCGTGTGTGTGTGCACTAACACCATGTAGTTGTATATGGGTGCTGGAAGTTGGGCAACAGGATGACGTCTCCTGACCTGTCAATATGCTCGTAAGGATCCAGTCCTTTGATTCCCTTATTTTCTCGTCATATCTCATCTTTGCATTAGGATTTAGGTTTAAGCAGTATGGTCCAACAATGTTTTCTTTAGCCCGCTGCATTTTGTAGGATTATATTATATTATATTCAGTTTTTCACGCTAATTTTTCATTATTTTTATGCCAGAACGCTATAGCCTGCTATGCCAGCCCATGTAAACGGGCCAAACATACCCATAATTCTTTGCGTTCTGATGACGTTGCCGCCCAGTTGGTCACATGTCTTAGCGATCTCTATTCCCGAACATCTGTGCCATCCATCGGAGACTAGAGGGTGTTTTCTCTCTGCGCTCCAGACTTGGGCTACCCAACAGCATGTAGACTGTAATGCTACTTTTTAAAATAAAAACTAGACAAGCTGTGGATTGAGGTAGGGCTGCTATTTTATTTGACGGAAAAACTTAGTCTGATGGAGAGAAAAAATGCAGTTTTTTCAACGCAAACTGATTCAGTGTTTTCTTTTTGTCATCGTAATTTGTTAATTAGCTATTTAAGCTATAAAATATATATATTTACTGTAGTCTTATTTTATGTTTTTTATTTATTTATATTATTGTATTCTGTTTTTCTCTGTTGTCACTGTAATGCTCCGTGAACATTTTATCTGAATCTGTTCTGTATGCTGCTGTTTGCACTTTGCACGTTAAATTAAACCCTTTGATAAAAAAAATAAAAAAAATGTTTGTATTTTTAATGGGTCACAGACATGCGTCAATTTTATTTTTATTTAATGTCAATTCAATTAAATCGTATCAGTTAACCGTTAATAATCGATTGTCGGTCGGGAAAATTAACCGAAATGAGCATCCCTACCCGAACCTATGAATTCTCTGATTTAGATCTTTTCAAAAAATATTTTCTAGTGAAATTCACCTGAGGGTTGTTTCATAAAAGAAGCTTAGAAAAGCGGGGATTAAACTCCAAAACCCGACTTGAATTAACCTAACAAATCAGTTGGGACTTAAGGCGGTTTCATAAAAGGTAATTCAAGTTCACGCAATCTCACTAACTTGAACCAGGTTTATCTAGTCTAGATAATTGCGTGTGCACGCGTTTCTGAAGCAGCCCTAGAGGTCGATCGTGGATCAAATCGATCCACCATCAAACAGCGTATATTTTGTGCTGTTTTATGCATTTGTGACATGTCCTCCCCCCCCCCCCCCACTGCAAACCTTACATTATACAGTTATATTCTCCATCTGTAAATGTTAGAAAGTCGTGCAAATGTATCCATTTTGCTGCTAATCTTCATATTGAACGAGCGCTGCTGCGCGCATGCGCGCCAAATAGGTCCGCAATAATTCTGACTAAATTATACATTTTGCTTGGAAAATTAATATGCGATATTTTATAACACGAGGATTATCTTCTAATTATAATAATTTATCTTTAGGAAGTTGGATAAGTTGCAGTGAACTTCTAGCTCATTACACTCATATATTTTATACTTCTAATAAAAAAAAGAAATTGAACAGAAGTAGCCTAATTCAATTTTTTTTAAGAAACTAAATATATAAAGATACAAAATATAGTTTTGGGTATAGGATCTATGCTACGTAATAAAGATGATGTATACTTATTTAGAATGCTGAGAATACTTTTTTTTTTGAGAAAGCAAGAATCCCCAGTTTTAAATGAGTGGTTAGATTTAGTTTCTAAAGTACATTATGGAGAGGATAACATTAAATTAGGAACAAATGTATACATTTTGAAAAGATATGTGCAACTCTAAAATCAAAGAATATTCCATAAAATAAAGGAATATATATTAGCCTACATTAACTACATTTTTATGTAACCTTCCCTTTTATTTCTAGTTATTTGTTATTTTATTTATTTACTTATTTACTTATTTAATATTGAATATTTGATATTTGAATAATATTACTTCAATAACTATTAGGAATTATGTGTCATTATAAGATTTTGATATATGTGAATGTTATATTTTTATTTATTTATTGTTTTATTTATATGTATGTGTTGGTGGGTATTATCACAAAAGAAAAAGATAAAGTAGAAGGAAAAATAAGGAATATTTATAGGGGGAAAATATGATGTCTTTAAAGGAACTGTCCATTTGTATAATTGTGTTAAATGTGTTTGAATTGAAAGACATAATAAAGTACATTATATATATATATATATATATGTGTGTGTGTACTTTATATATATATATATATATGTACTTTATTCTAAATAAGTTCTAAATTCTAAATAAGGGACATATAATGTCCAACTAACAAATATTTTAGCATATATGCTAAAATATTTGTTAGTTGGACATTATATGTCCCTTAAATGTCCAACTAACAAATATTTTAGCATATATATTTGTTAGTTGGACATTATATGTCCCTTATTTAGAATTTTAAACCTACAAGTGTATTTGGGGTAAATCAAATGTAGGCTAATACTGTCAATTACTAAGATCAGATTAATCTTACCAGTCAAAATTGATACTGTGCTTTTGTAGTTATTTATTTTTTGATTTTGTGATTTTGTGATTTTAACTTCTGCTTTAAAAAGATTTTTTTAGATTGTGTTCTAATGTTCTTCTAATAATCATAAACGTGTACTAAAACAAAAATCTGACAAACTGCCAAATAAAACCAGAGATAAATGTATTCATAAATCTTTAAAACAATCTAATTAAATCTTGGGCACAAAACATTCAGCCAGTAAAAAAACTAAACCTGTATATGTATATTGTATTTATCTATCTATATCTATAAATAGGCTACAGTACACACACATATATATATTATATTATTACAAAAATGACATGTCCTAAACGGACAACTTTAAAACGCCTTATGTGTCTATATTGTAGCCTTATTTAAGTTGATTTTCTGTACACTGTGTATTTATTTTTGGACTAATAGTGGTTAATAAAGTCCAATAATGGTATGAGAGAGTGTCAGTGGTAATATCATTGGGTTCTTGTCGGTCAGTGTTGAGGATCTGTGTAATATCTGAGGCTTAGCCTGACAGTTAGCCTGCCCTGGACCAGGCTAGTTTCCCAGCATAAGTTGCCAGGGTAACTGAGTTTGAACTTTTTTAAGTTTGATTTATGAAACCGAATCTACCAAAAATAAGCCTGACTAACCGAAATAAGCCTGGCTTATACTCTAATCTTGTTTTATGGAACAACCCTCTGGTCGCTAAGGGATAGGCTATGTCAGCCAAGGATATTTACCATTCATATGTGCCAAATGTCTGTCAGATTTCGCGCTCCTTAACTCTTCTTCTGTTTGTTTTTTTCTAACTCACTGACGGTGCACGAGCTACTATAGGGAAAACATGACATGGATTTCAGGAGAAATAGGTTTTGTTAATGTAGCCTACAGTGTAAGGCAAGTCGAATGGATTTGGGAAATGGACCGGCCGGGATTTTATATTTTCGGAGCTGGAAAGAAAGACGTATTTGCAACCGCCCGCATAATCATACATTATGATAATATTGGGGGGGACAAATTGTCCTTCTTTGAATATTTGGGGGGACGTGTCCCCCTGTCCCCCCATAGGATTACGCCTATGGAAGGCTTATGTACTTTTGTGCTTAAACACCCTTTTACCTCGTTTCTCTTCATCTTCCTTCCATCTCCCTCTGGATTTATCTAAAATCCACACACCAAATTAAACACTAAAACCTTAGCTACAGTAAATAGGATAGAAATATCATCGGTGCAAAAACATGTTGTGTTTCACTGGGGATTTTACTTTTTTAAGGATGCACAGCGTCAATCGGAGCGGCCGTTTCCATTCATAAGAATCACACCATTAAGCAGAGAATAGAAGATGAAGTGGAAGAAATTATGACCTCTGGTGGTTGTGCACGTTTTATTTTCATCTACATAAAAATCTACTCAACTCAGCAAGCTCTGATTATAACCAGCAGGGCTTGTTTTGCTCTCAGAAAACATAGAAAAATAAAATAAAAATAAATATTTAAAGATGTAGCTAATATTTGAAAAGAACGTTCCTCAATTACATCAAAAGCAGCAAAAGGAAAGTTACTTGAAAGCGAAGCATATTAAGGGCCACTGCTGTGGTCCTTGGTTTGTAAATAACATTAAAACTCTTGGAAATGGTCTTACGGAGTGGGACACAGACTGATCGAGATGAATGGCTCTGTAGCTCCTTCAGAAATTCAGCTGGATCCTGACCACTGTGGGAGACTGAAAGAGAATCCATCAGCGTAAAACGAATCGGTTACCTAACGTAACCTCGGTTCTCTCTAGATGAGGGAACGAGTATTGCGTAAGCTAGCTTACGCTACGGGAAAGATTCATCTTTCTGAGAAATTGAAGCCAAAAAATTATCCTATAATTTTGTATCTATTGTCAACGCAGTTCAGCTGCAGCAGAGCATGAGCGGGCTAGCTAGCAGCTCATTGGCTCGCTCACAGGGAACTGCTTAAGCCTATGAGGAGACGCGATTGAACTCTCGTCCAATGAGAGTCGTGATGCTCTCATTGCGTCATAGCCCGCCTGAGCGGGCGAGGTCAGAGAGTATAAATACTGGCGTCTTAGGCTGTAACTCTGGTTTTCATAGAATGAAGCGAGAACGCTAGTAGCACTAGCACGGCCGGGAACGCAATACTCGTTCCCTCATCTAGAGAGAACCGAGGTTACGTTAGGTAACCGATTCGTTCTCTTACGAGAGGTTCTCTCGTATTGCGTAAGCTAGCTTACGCTACGGGAACACCTGGTCAACGCCGTGCGTGCTAAGCATCCACTTATGAGTCCCAGGGGAGACCCGGGGGAACCCTTAATAGTGGGAAAAAATATATGTACATGTGACACGGCCAGCAGAGCGGGCCGGTGATTGTGTAGTACTAAGCACTTGATAAGAGAGACAGAGCGGGAACCGGTCTGTGTGAATAACTCTTTTTGTGCAGCTTACCAGAGAAACTGTAACATACTAGATAGCTAGTAGTTTAGCCTGCAAGGCGGGAACTTCGAGATTGTAAAATCTGACAAAGGTGGAAGGGGAAGACCATCCTGCTGCCACACAGATGTCATGAATGGAAATTCCGCTGGACCATGCCCACGATGAGGCCATGCCTTTAGTGGGATGAGCCCTGATGCCCAGAGGGCATGGCAGGTCTTTTGACGCGTATGCGGCTGCAATGGCATCAACTATCCATCTAGATAGTGTCTGTTTCGAGGCGGCCAACACTTTGGTGCGCCCACCGGACGAAACAAACAGCTGCTCAGATCGTCTGATCGGAGCAGTGCGGGAAATGCATAATCTCAGGGCCCTGATCGGACACAGGAGATTAGAGTCAGATTCGCTATCGGATGCAGGCAGAGCCGATAAAGAATAACTTGTGCCCTGAACGGGGTACCAATCGCTTTTGGGACATAACCATGTCTAGGTTTGAGAACGACTAAGGAGTCATTGGGCCCAAACTCAAGACCGGAAGCGCTAGTTGACAGCGCGTGAAGGTCTCCCACACGTTTTACTGATGCGAGCGCAAGCAGAAAAACGACTTTGAACGAGAGGTATTTGAGGTCCACGGTGTTTAGTGGTTCGAATGGGGGGGGGGGCTTTCATAGCTTCGAGAACTATGGAAAGATCCCAAATCGGCACCGAAGGGGCGTGAGGGGTTCATCCTTCTAGCTCCCCTGAGGAAGCGGATGACCAAACCGTCTTTGCCCAGTGACTGGCCGCGCCGGGGTTCAACGAACGCTGCGACGGCCGCCACATACACCTTGAGAGTGGACGGGGACCTGCCCTTGTCCAGCATCTCTTGGAGAAAACTTAGCAAGGAAGGAACCTCGCATGACCGTGGGTCCAAATTTTTGTCGGTGCACCATTTTGAGAACACAGACCATTTAGACGCATAGAGCCTTCTCGTAGAGGCCGCTCTAGCCTGCATGATCGTGTTTAACACTCCCTCTGGCAAAGCAACGGGTAGTTGTTGATCACCCACGCGTGTAGCGCCCAGCGCTCTGGGTGGGGGTGCCAGATCGTGCCGCGAGCTTGAGAGAGGAGATCTGCTCTGACTGGAATGGGCCACGGGGCTGTCTGTGACAGCTGAGTGAGCTCCGGAAACCAAGTCTGACCCTCCCAACACGGAGCTATGAGGAGCACCGAGTGGCGTGTTTCCCTGATTCTCTGAAGCACCTGTGGTAGCAGAGAAACCGGAGGGAATGCATAAAGCGGGCGGCTGGGCCAGGTCTGGGCTAGCGCGTCGTCGCTCTTTGAGAAAAATATTGGGCAATGGGTGTTCTCTTCTGAGGCGAAGAGGTCCACCTCTGCTCTGCCGAATATTCGCCACAGCTTTTGGATTGTAAGAGTGTGCAGGGACCATTCCCCGGGGGGAATGGGGTTCCTGGACAGACTGTCTGGGCCGTCGTTCAGATGGCCCGGCACGTGCATCGCTCTGAGCGAGAGCAGGTGACACTGCGACCAAACTAATATGCGTTTTGTCAGTCTGAAAGGATTTCTGGATCTGACTCTGCCCTGACGGTTTAGATAGGAGACCACGGCTATATTGTCCGAACGGATCAGCACGTGGTGACCGTGAACGCGCGGGAGAAAACGCGTGAGCGCGTTCTCGACCGCCAACATCTCCAACAGTTTATGTGAAGGAGGCTCTCTTGAGCTGACCAGGGGCCGAAGGCCGGTGAGCCCTCGCAGACCGCACCCCAACCCGTGTTGGATGCGTCTGTCGAGATGACTTTTCGGCGAGAAAAAGTCCCCATGGAAACGCCCCGCTGAAACCATTCTGTCACGGTCCATGGCTGCAGAGCTATAATACAGGTCTGCGTTACCTTTTATCAGCTGGCGGCCCGTGGTCCACGCACGGTGAGACACACGGCTCTTCAACCAGAGCTGAAGCGGGCGCATGCGCAGTAACCCCAGCTGGAGCACCGCGGAGGCTGAGGCCATATAGCCCAACGCCTTCTGAAAAGTTTTCAGAGGTGTGAGTCTGTTCATCTGAAAAGATGCGGCGAGACGCTGAACACGGCGCGCGCGCTGTGTTGATAGGCGAGCCGTCATCGTGACCGAGTCTAGCTCTATACCCAAGAAGGAAATAGTCTGACTGGATTGAAGTGCGCTCTTTGTCCAGTTGACAGAGAGGCCCAAACCTTTCAGATGGTCGAGGAGAACTGTACGATGAGACAGTATCTCTCTCTGTGATTGTGCCAAAATCAGCCAGTCGTCCAAATAGTTCAGTATTCGCAGCCCCTGACTCCGCAGGGGGGCGAGCGCCGCATCCATGCACTTCGTGAACGTACGAGGTGCCAAGGATAGGCCGAACGGAAGGACTGTGTATTGATAAACCTGGCCTTCGAAGGCGAAACATAAGAATGGCCTGTGAAGGGGATTTATCTGAATCCGAAAATAAGCATCTTTCAGATCTAGTGAAATGAACCAGTCCCCCTGGCGCACATGCGCGAGGAGTTTTCTGATAGTGAGCATTTTGAATGGTCTCTTCATGAGAACTTTGTTCAGCACTCTGAGGTCTAAGATTGGTCTGAGGCCGCCGTCTTTCTTGGGAACAAGAAAATAACGGCTGTAAAAACCCTGACTCGCTCATAGACAGAGGCACTCTCTCTATAGCCCTTTTGCACAATAGTTTTGCTATCTCTGAACGGAGCAGCGTCGCCGCATCTAGGTTCACAGTAGTTTCTAGCCGCGCTCAAAAACTTGGAGGGCGGCGGTGAAACTGTAAACGATAGCCTAGCCTATTGTGTTTAGCACCCACTGGGAAATTCCCGGAATAGCTTCCCACGCTTTGAAGCGTAACGCTAGGGGGTGAATGGCTACATGGTCCCCGTCGCTGCACATAGCGGGCTGTGTGAGCGCGCTCATAGTGTTTATGACAGCGGAACTTACACTCAGAGAGGAGTTTATGGGCCGTGTAACAAAGTGAGCAGAGGGGGGACGCGCACACGGGCTCGTGGGCGCGCTTATGCACTCTGAAAACTCGAGCGGGTAGGAACCGCTCTATGAGAGTGGACTCTGTGTGAGACACAGGAGCTGCAGTGCTTTTGTGTATGAGTGAACACAGTGTTGTGGGCACATTTTCTACACAAGAGGCTTTAATGCTCTTTTTTTTTTTTTTTTTTTTTTTTTTTTTGAGACTTCTCTGGGTCGCCGTGAAAACGGTGTTTGTGCACCTGCAGTGCTTTGTGTATGAGTGAACACAGTGTTGTGGGCACATTTTCTACACAGGAGGCTTTTATGCTCTTTAGATTTCTCTGGGTTGCGGTGAAAACGAATCGGTTACCTAACGTAACCTCGGTTCTCTCTAGATGAGGGAACGAGTATTGCGTAAGCTAGCTTACGCTACGGGAAAGATTCATCTTTTCTGAGAAATTGAAGCCAAAAAATTATCCTATAATTTTGTATCCATTGTCAACGCAGTTCAACTGCAGCAGAGCATGAGCGGGCTAACTAGCAGCTCATTGGCTCGCTCACAGGGAACTGCTTAAGCCTATGAGGAGACGCGATTGAACTCTCGTCCAATGAGAGTCGACATGCTCTCATTGCGTCATAGCCCGCCGAAGCGGGCGTGGTCAGAGAGTATAATAATGGCGTCGTAGGCTGAAACTCTGGTTTTCATAGAATGAAGCGAGAAACGCTAGTAGCACAAGCACGGCCAGGAACGCAATACTCGTTCCCTCATCTAGAGAGAACCGAGGTTACGTTAGGTAACCGATTCGTTCTCTTACGAGAGGTTCTCTCGTATTGCGTAAGCTAGCTTACGCTACGGGAACACCTGGTCAACGCCGTGCGTGCTAAGCATCCACTTACGAGTCCCAGGGGAGACCCGGGGGAACCCTTGATAGTGGGAATGAACATATGTACATGAGACAGGGCCAGCAGAGCGGGCCGGTGATTGTGTAGTACTAAGCACTTGATAAGAGAGACAGAGCGGGAACCGGTCTGTGTGAATAACTCTTTTTAGTGCAGCTCACCAGAGAATCTGTAACATACTAGATAGCTAGTAGTTTAGCCTGCAAGGCGGGAACTTCGAGATTGTAAAATCTGACAAAGGTGGAAGGGGAAGACCATCCTGCTGCCACACAAATGTCGTGAATGGAAATTCCGCTGGACCATGCCCACGATGAGGCCATGCCTCTAGTGGAATGAGCCCTAATGCCCAGAGGGCATGGCAGGTCTTTCGACGCGTATGCGGCTGCAATGGCATCAACTATCCATCTGGATAGTGTCTGTTTCGAGGCGGCCAACCCTTTGGTGCGCCCACCGAACGAAACAAACAGCTGCTCAGATCGTCTGACCGGAGCAGTGCGGGAAACGTATAATCTCAGGGCCCTGACCGGACACAGGAGATTAGAGTCAGATTCGTTATCGGATGCAGGCAGAGCCGATAAGGAAATAACTTGTGCCCTGAATGGGGTACCAATCGCTTTTGGGACATAACCATGTCTAGGTTTGAGAACGACTAAGGAGTCATTGGGCCCAAACTCAAGACAGGAAGCGCTAGTTGACAGCGCGTGAAGGTCTCCCACACGTTTTACTGATGCGAGCGCAAGCAGAAAAACGGCTTTGAACGAGAGGTATTTGAGGTCCACGGTGTTTAGTGGTTCGAATGGGGGGGCTTTCATAGCTTCGAGAACTATGGAAAGATCCCAAATCGGCACCGAAGGGGGGCGTGAGGGGTTCATCCTTCTAGCTCCCCTGAGGAAGCGGATGACCAAATCGTCTTTGCCCAGTGACTGGCCGCGCCGGGGTTCAACGAACGCTGCGACGGCTGCCACATACACCTTGAGAGTGGACGGGGACCTGCCCTTGTCCAGCATCTCTTGGAGAAAACTTAGCAAGGAAGGAACCTCGCATGACCGTGGGTCCAAATTTCTGTCGGTGCACCATTTTGAGAACACAGACCATTTAGACGCATAGAGCCTTCTCGTAGAGGCCGCTCTAGCCTGCATGATCGTGTTTAACACTCCCTCTGGCAAAGCAACGGGTAGTTGTTGATCACCCACGCGTGTAGCGCCCAGCGCTCTGGGTGGGGGTGCCAGATCGTGCCGCGAGCTTGAGAGAGGAGATCTGCTCTGACTGGAATGGGCCACGGGGCTGTCTGTGACAGCTGAGTGAGCTCCGGAAACCAAGTCTGACCCTCCCAACGCGGGGCTATGAGAAGCACCGAGTGGCGTGTTTCCCTGATTCTCTGAAGCACCTGTGGTAGCAGAGAAACCGGAGGGAATGCATAAAGCGGGCGGCTGGGCCAGGTCTGGGCTAGCGCGTCGTCGCTCTTCGAGAAAAATATTGGGCACTGGGTGTTCTCTTCTGAGGCGAAGAGGTCCACCTCTGCTCTGCCGAATATTCGCCACAGCTTTTGGACTGTAAGAGTGTGCAGGGACCATTCCCCGGGGGGAATGGGGTTCCTGGACAGACTGTCTGGACCGTCGTTCAGATGGCCCGGCACGTGCGTCGCTCTGAGCGATAGCAGGTGACACTGCGACCAAACTAATATGCGTTCTGTCAGTCTGAAAAGATTTCTGGATCTGACTCCGCCCTGACGGTTTAGGTAGGAGACCACGGCTATATTGTCCGAACGGATCAGCACGTGGTGACCGTGAACGCGCGGGAGAAAACGCGTGAGCGCGTTCTCGACCGCTAACATCTCCAAACAGTTTATGTGAAGGAGGCTCTCCTGAGCTGACCAGGGGCCGAAGGCCGGTGAGCCCTCGCAGACCGCACCCCAACCCGTGTTGGATGCGTCTGTCGAGATGACTTTTCGGCGAGAACAAGTCCCCATGGAAACGCCCCGCTGAAACCATTCTGTCACGGTCCATGGTTGCAGAGCTATAATACAGGTCTGCGTTACCTTTATCAGCTGGCAGCCCGTGGTCCACGCACGGTGAGACACACGGCTCTTCAACCAGAGCTGAAGCGGGCGCATGCGCAGTAACCCCAGTTGGAGCACCGCGGAGGCTGAGGCCATATAGCCCAACGCCTTCTGAAAAGTTTTCAGAGGTGTGAGTCTGTTCATCTGAAAAGATGCGGCGAGACGCTGAACACGGCGCGCGCGCTGTGTTGACAGACGAGCCGTCATCGTGACCGAGTCTAGCTCTATACCCAAGAAGGAAATAGTCTGACTGGGTTGAAGTGCGCTCTTTGTCCAGTTGACAGAGAGACCCAAAGCTTTCAGATGGTCGAGGAGAACTGTACGATGAGACAGTATCTCCCTCTGTGATTGTGCCAAAATCAGCCAGTCGTCCAAATAGTTCAGTATTCGCAGCCCCTGACTCCGCAGGGGGGCGAGCGCCGCATCCATGCACTTCGTGAACGTACGAGGTGCTAAGGATAGGCCGAACGGAAGGACTGTGTATTGATAAACCTGGCCTTCGAAGGCGAAACGTAAGAATGGCCTGTGAAGGGGATTTATCTGAATCTGAAAATAAGCATCTTTCAGATCTAGTTAAATGAACCAGTCCCCCTGGCGCACGTGCGCGAGGAGTTTTCTGATAGTGAGCATTTTGAACGGTCTCTTCATGAGAGCTTTGTTCAGCACTCTGAGGTCTAATATTGGTCTGAGGCCGCCGTCTTTCTTGGGAACAAGAAAATAGCGGCTATAAAACCCCGACTCGCTCATAGACAGAGGCACTCTCTCTATAGCCCTTTTGCACAATAGTTTTGCTATCTCTGAACGGAGCAGCGTCGCCGCTTCTAGGTTCACAGTAGTTTCTAGCCGCGCTCGAAAACTTGGAGGGCGGCGGCGAAACTGTAAGCGATAGCCCAGCCTTATTGTGTTTAGCACCCACTGGGAAATTCCCGTAATAGCTTCCCACGCTTTGCAGCGCAATGCTAGGGGGTGAATGGCTACCCGGTCCTCGTCGCTGCACATGGCGGGCTGTGTGCGCGCGCTCATATTGCTTATAACAACGGGACTTACACTCAGAGAGGAGTTTATGGGCCGTGTAACAGAGTGAACAGAGGGGGGAAGCGCGCACGGGTTCGTGGGCGCTTTTATGTACTCTGAAACTCGAGCGGATTGGGGCCGCTTTATGAGAGTGTGCTCCGTGTGGGACACGGGAACAGACGTGCTTTTGTGTATGAGTGAACACAGTGTTGTGGGCACATTTATTACACAAGGTGTCTTTTTGCTCTTTTTGAGATTTATTTGGGTTGCCGTGAAAACGGCGTTTGTGCTCATGCAAGCGGGAAGGGAAACCGGCTTGGTAATGGCGGGATACACTACTGCAGTAGCCGCGTGCGCGGGGACTAGCAGAGGGCGGTATTTTGACGGCGGTCCGGCCGCAGCGGGAGAGCGCCGTCTTTTTCTCAGCTGTGCTAGGCAGACTTCGAGTGATCAGGTTTCAGCGTGATCCTAGGCCGCGGCCCCCGAGGCGGCGGCGGTCTGTGGCGGCTGTCAGAGCGAGAGCGAGGGCGGCCGCCCTGGCGTCGCTGCGAAGTCTGGCTGTGCTGAGCTGGGCGCTGAGGTGGGGCTCGTGCAGGAGGCTGGTCACGTGAGCGGCCTGCAGAGGAGCTAGCGCGACGAGGCAGGAAGAGGTTCATGGCCTGGGAAGCTTTCTGAACTTCGGAGAAACGGTCAACAATACCTGTGACGGCAGATCCGAAGAGGCCGGATGGAGAGAGCGGGGCATTTAGAAAAGCGGCGCGCTCAGAATCTCCCATGTCGGCGAGCGTGAGCCACAAATGTCTTTCAGACACACAAATGGCGGCCATACATTTCCCCAGGGCTTGAGCGGCAGATTTTGTAGCGCGAAGGGCGAGGTCCGTGGCGCTCCTCAAATCCGCGACTTTAGGGGGATCTCTTCCGTTCTCATCCCATTCGCGGAGTATGTCACCCTGTAGAATCTGTAAAACAGACATGGGAGTGCAATGCAGAGGCTGCTTGACCGGCGGCTGAATAAGCGCGGGTATGAAAACTCGAAGTCGCTCTGCAGGCTTTAGAGGGAAGCACAGGTGATGAACGCCATCTCGCGGAGGGCGGGCACAAGTGTGCAGCGACCAGGTCCTCTACAGGGGGAATGGAGAGATAGCCCTTCTCAGCGGCTCCGTCCACAACGCGAAGCGGGGTGGAAGAATCAGAGCGAGTTCTGGCAGAGAGCGGGGCATTCCAGGACTTAGAGAGCTCCGCGTGTAGTTCAGGGAGGAAGGGCGCGGCCCGCTTGGTGGCGGGAGTCGAACGCTGGCGGAAGTAACTGCCGTCCATGCGGTTGGTGGTCTGCTCGGGGGGAGGGGACCACTCGAGCCCGAGGCGTTCGACGGCCTGAGACAGGAGGCGCATTAATTCGTCCTCGATGCCCGCGCGGGTCGCGGTGGATTCACGGGCCGAAGAAGCGCGAGAACCGGACCATTCCTCACTGTCTGAAGCGAGAAGCGAACATGTCTCCTTAATGTCCGCGGCGTCCTCGGAGGCAACAGAGCGGCCACTCGGCGGCAGCTGTATGTCCGGTAGCGGCGGAGATGGAGAGCGGGAGGCGACGGGCTCCGGCGGAATGAACGCTTCAAGCTGGGGTTCCGGCGGCCTCTGTGAGCGGCGTTTCTTCTTCCGCGGCGAAGTCAGAGGCGGCGCGGAAGCTTCTTTTACGGCCTGAAGTCGAGCCCGCAGGGTCGACAGCGGCATACTCTCGCAGAGCTCGCAGCCGCCATCAGCGAGGGCGAGCTCGGCGTGCTCCAATCCGAGACAGAGAGCGCAGATGACATGGCGGTCTCCAGTCTCGAGGGGAGCGCGGCAAGAACCGCAGGAAATGGTACGAGACATCTTGAAAAAGACGCTCGGCTCTTTTAGTAATAAGGATACAGTAATATGCAAGACAGAAGAAAAAGGATATATTCCGTCGGATGGCGGTAGCTTGCAGGACGGCTGAAGGTGGCGAAGACGGCCGGCTTCTTCAGTCTCCTAGATGCTCGCTAAGTTGCCTTGTCGACGACGGCGGCTTCTCTCAAGATCAGCAGATGCGTGTAGCCTCGCTGAAGATATGAAAATCAGAGTTTCAGCCTACGACGCCATTATTATACTCTCTGACCACGCCCGCTTCGGCGGGCTATGACGCAATGAGAGCATGTCGACTCTCATTGGACGAGAGTTCAATCGCGTCTCCTCATAGGCTTAAGCAGTTCCCTGTGAGCGAGCCAATGAGCTGCTAGTTAGCCCGCTCATGCTCTGCTGCAGTTGAACTGCGTTGACAATGGATACAAAATTATAGGATAATTTTTTGGCTTCAATTTCTCAGAAAAGATGAATCTTTCCCGTAGCGTAAGCTAGCTTACGCAATACGAGAGAACCTCTCGTAAGAGAACGGCGTTTGTGCACATGCAAGCGGGAAAAGAGACCGGCTTGTTGATGGCGGTGTACACTGCTGCAGTAGCCGTGTGAACGGGGACTGACAGAGGGCGAAACTTTGACGGCGGTTCGGCCGCGGCGAGAAATAGCCGTCCTTTTCTCAGCTAAGGCTGGTCACGTGAGCGGCGGGATATATATATATATAGCCTGAATTGGCTGCACTTGTGACGCGCGTCGCATGCAAGTGCGTGTTAGAAACGTGAGCGCAGCAAGCGGGCACGAGACTATTTTTAGCCTGCAGAGGCTGGACTTGTGATGCGCGCGGCCGTGTCGTGAACGCGGCCAATTTCTGACGTAAGAAAACTGGCGCGAGCTCAGAGCTATTTCCGATGCTCGCTAGAAGGTGCCTTTTCAACGACGACGGCGGCGGCGGCGGCGGCGGCGGCGGCGGCGGCGGCGGCGGCGGCTTCTCTCAGGATCAGCAGATGCGTGTAGCCTCGCTGAAGAGATGAAAATCAGAGTTACAGCCTAAGACGCCAGTATTTATACTCTCTGACCTCGCCCAATGAGCTGCTAGCTAGCCCGCTCATGCTCTGCTGCAGCTGAACTGCGTTGACAATAGATACAAAATTATAGGATAATTTTTTGGCTTCAATTTCTCAGAAAGATGAATCTTTCCCGTAGCGTAAGCTAGCTTACGCAATACGAGAGAACCTCTCGTAAGAGAACAATTTCACTTGCTCCGTGGCTGCACTTTCCAGCTGACCAGAGGTGAACAAAATACACAACTTCCTTAAAGTACAGATACTGGTCAAATATTAGGTTACTCCGTTACAAGTAAAAGTTGTAAAGACTTAAAGTAGGCCTACTTGTTTTTAAAAGTATTTAAGGGTAACTAAACCCCTGGTCTCAGAGCTTGATTCCACCCACTGGCAATATCTGAAAAATGCTGGAAAAGTGTGGAGAGCCCAGCGGAGGGGGACGTGCACCTGAGACGTGTCTCTCTGTAGGCAAGGGCGTGGTTATGGTGCGTTCTATTATAGCCAACGAAACGATCGGACCTCGGATATGACGTCACGTCCACATTATGTTTTTCGCGTCTGGAGTCGGAGAAAAACATGGACGCATAAATTACTACACCTTATCAAAACGCAGCCATTTGAACTTGAAATGTTCACTTTATTTCATGTTTTTCATGTTAATCTTCTGTTAGCAACCCTAGCCACGTTAGTAACACCCGTTTGAAACAAGGCTTCATTCAATAATGCACTCACAACAACCGATTCCCACACCCACAGGAACTTATACGGACGCAGTAATACGAGTGATTAAAATCGTCATTTAAAATACCAAAGCGGCAATGAAAACAATTCATACTTGTAAGTTTACAAGTCACACAGGGCGCAGCCATCTTGAATTCCGTAACGGTATTCTTGCTCGGTGTCCTCACGGTTGTCCGACGTCCGAGAGGAGAAATCCGAGGAAGGGGGGCGTGTTGCTAGGCAACGTCTGTCTTCCGAATCGGATCTCCGAGACGGATAAATAATAGAACGCACCATTAGCTGGTACCCTCTACCTGGTACTCTTAGGCTACGTCACAGGGCACCACAACTATAGGAAAATTAAACTGCAGTAAATGGTAAATGGCATTTATATAGCGCTTTCACAGACCCAATGGCCACCAAAGGGCTTTACATATTTCCTCACATTCATTCATTCATTCATTCACTCAAATACACCGACGAAGGCGGTGTCAGCCATGCAGCTGGGGTTAGTTGTAGTGATGTTACGTATGACACTGAAGCTTCGATGTGCGTATCGCGCAAGCGAAGCAATTTCTATTGAAGCCCCGTATCGGGGTGTGTATTGATTTCCCAGAGGTCACGTGATCGATGACAAATGAAGCCTCACTTTTTGTCCAATCACGTGCACGTTTCGCGGCGGAGGGAAAAATGGCGGCGTGAAGTTGACAGCGTGAGTGAATCAGTCCGTGAATAATTGTCGTTAAACATGTAATCTAAAGTGCATCTCGATCAATACTTTATCATATTTACTCGAAAGCACTTTATGATCATTTAGGGGGGTCTGTTAAGTTATTATTTTTGTTTTTTACATTCTACATTTGGGATATTTGTGTCGTGATAGGCCTATCCTTATTTAGATTCTCGTCAGCCACTGCTTAGGCCTAACACATTTGAACTTTCCCGTCACCTTCATTTTGTTCGTCAGAAATTGTGTACTAACCACTGGAAAGATTTTTGGACTATGACTAAGGATAAAAAGCGCAAATCTAAGTCGATGGATTCATCTTTAGATCTCGGTGCGAGTGTTACTGTGGATTTCGATTCGTGCTCTGGTGCAGTCGCTCCTCTACCTGATTCTCCGATAAAGGAACCATCGCACAAAAAAGGCAGGAATGATGATGAGGAAGAAGATCTGCATTCCCCTTTAGCCATGATGATAATTACATCTCTCAAGTCCGTCATTAATGAAAGAGCCGACATCCTTGACAAAGGCATCGAGGAAGTGAAGGTATCAGTCGAATTTCTGGCAGAAGAAATTAAAGATGTAAAGGGGAGTGTGGAGCGAGTTGATAAGCGAGTGACAAACGCCGAGAAACGAATCTGTGATCTAGAGAACAGAGTACAAGATCTCTCCAGATACAAGAGGAGATGGAATCTGCGGCTCCACGGTCTACCTGAGCAACCAGGAGAAAACATCAGACAGAAAGTTCTGGATATATGCGAGGCTGTTATCCCAACGTTTGCTGGTAAATCTCACGAGTTAATTGATGTGGTACACCGTTTGGGAAAAGTGAGGAGCGACGACACTCTGCCCTCTGGAAAAAAAAAACCTCGCGGAATTATTCTTCAGTTTACAATGCGTTATTTTCGCGATGCTCTCTGGAAAGCCGCAAAGAACTCTCCTTATCTTGCTACGCACCACTTGCGCTTCGCAGAAGACCTGTCCCCCGAGGATCGTGTGCAGCGTAACAAACTTTGGCCACTTGTTGAGAGAGCCCGTCAGCAAGGACACCGCGCTTACTTCGTTGGTCCAAAGGCGTATGTTGATGGTAAAGAACTTCTTGTGCAAGACATGGAGATCGTTGAATGATTGGTTTTTGATTTAGTTGCTAATGGTAGCATACTATTCTGACTTTATTGTCATGTTTCTGACTTCAGTAATACTTCTCAATCTTCAAAATGTTTACTGAAAGATAGGAAAAATCACTGAGGTTTATTTGTGGAATTACTATGCATATATATTTTTTATATGTGTAGGCCTACGTGTTTATAACATAATAGGCTATATATATATATATATATTTTTTTTTCTTTTTTTTTTTTTTTTTTCTTCTTCCCTTGAATGATCCCAAACTTGTTCATTTACGGGTAATTTGTTCCTTACTTATAGGATGTCATGGACTGACTCACTTATTATAGTTCTGGTCTCATATTGTTCTAATGTTTCCTAAACTTTCTGTTTGTTCAATTAACACAAGAGGGTTACGTAATGACATCAAACGTAAAGCTATTTTTCTGTATGCTAAATCTCTTAGCACTGATTTTTGTTTCATACAAGAGTCTCATGCAAATTCTAACGATTTTAAGTTTTGGAAATCACAATGGGGTGATGAGATGTTTTCTTCATATGGTTCTAATCTTTCAGCAGGAGTTTTAACTTTAAAGCACAAATTTAAGGGTAAAATAATAGAGACAATCTCTGATCCTGAAGGTCATTTTCTTTTTTTATTAGTTACTTTAAATGATTGTATCTTTGTCCTGGGTAACATTTATGGATTTAATTCTACAAAAAATAACTTAAAATTGTTTTATTCAATAGAAACTCATTTAAACTATTTCAAATCTAAATATTCTAATTTGCTTATTATTTTGGGTGGAGACTTTAACCAAACTATAAACAGCTCCTTGGACAGATCACCACCTAGAATTTCTAATGGATCATCAGGCCTCTGTGAGTTGATTTCCCGTTTTGGTCTGACTGATATTTGGAGGGAAAAAAATCCTCATGCTTCACAGTTTACCTGGTCTAACAGCTCCGGTTCACTGAGGTCTAGGATTGACTTCTGGTTAATATCTGACTCTTTATCTGGTTATGTCACCAAAGTTGAAATTTTGCCTTCTCCACTGTCCGATCATAAGTCTATTATTCTGGCTTTTGATAACCCATCTTATTCAAGAACATATAGTTCTTATTGGAAACTAAACTCTGCTTTATTAGTGGATGAGGAAACCTGTCAAGCTGTAATTTCTAAGATTAATTTCTTTTTTAATAAAGCTCAAGCTGAAAATAATTTTGGATCTAATTGGGAGCTATTAAAATACAATATTAGGTTAATGTTATCCAAAGTTGGATCTCAAAAAGCCAAGCAATGCAAATTAGAGGAACTTAACATTGTTAAAAGAATTGTCTGTCTCTCCTGCATCCCCTTTGAAAATTTATCAGTTGTCCAGAAAGTAGAATTGGCTGAACTTCAAAACTCATTAGATAACTTGTATATTTGTAAAGCAAAGGGTGCCTTTGTTCGTTCAAGAAGGAGATGGATGGAAGAGGGAGAACGAAATTCCAATTATTTTTTTAAGTTAGAGAAACAGCGGAATCATCTCAATTCTATAAATAATCTTAACATAAATGGAGTTGTTTTAAAAGATCATAAAGAAATTTCTAAATATTGTGAAGAATTTTATAAAAACCTATATCGTTCTAGACACTCTCAACAAAATATGGATTTATTTTTTAATTCTCTTGACTCAGACCGTTTTTCCAAAATTGATGATATTGGAAAAAGTCTGTGTGATGCCCCTATTCAAATTAAAGACGTTTCTGAGGCGATTGATAAGCTGAAATTAAATAAATCTCCTGGAAATGATGGTCTGACCTCAGAGTTCTATAAGAAATTCTCAAATATTCTTTCTCCATTTCTTCTCCAAGTGTATTTAGAAAGCCTACATAAGGGAACTCTCCCAAGCTCCATGACTCAGGGTGTTATAAATTTGATCCCTAAGCCTCAAAAGGACCCCGCTCAACTTGAAAATTGGCGACCTATAAGCTTATTAAATAATGATTATAAAATACTAGCCATGATTTTTGCTAAAAGAATTAAATGTGTTTTAGATAATATAATTGATGACTTTCAATCAGGTTTCATGAAAGACAGACTTATTTCAAATAACATTAGACTAGTTCTTGATATTTTAGACTATTCGGATCTGATCCCTGACGATGGTTTCTTATTTTTTCTTGATTTTTATAAAGCTTTTGATTCTGTTGAGTTTACTTTTATTCTTAAATCTTTGGATATTTTTGGTTTTGGCCCCAACTTTATCAATGTAATTCAAACTCTGTACAATAACGCAAATGCTTCAATTAAATTACAGCATGGGACTACTCATAGATTTGATATAGAAAGAGGCATCCGTCAAGGCTGCCCAATATCACCTTATCTTTTTCTGCTTCCTATGCAATTATTAGCCATCCACATTCAAAATAGTCATTTGAAAGGTATCTCTGTTATAAACCAATCAATTTTAATAAGCCAATTGGCTGATGACACCACTCTGTTCTTGAAGGATAAGGATCAAGTTTCTGTAGCCTTAAATATAATTGATCTCTTCTCATCTGCTTCTGGCTTATTTCTTAATATTCACAAATGTGAACTCTTAGCTATTAAACATTCCACTGATGTTAAAGTCTGTGACATTCCTGTCAAATCCGAAGTTAAATACTTGGGTATAATCATATGTAAAGATCAGATAAAAAGATCAAAACTGAACTTTGAACCTCTTATTCTCTCTATTCAACGCAAATTTAATTCTTGGTTACAGCGTGATCTGTCTATAACGGGTAGAGTGTTGCTTTCCAAAGCAGATGGGTTATCTCGGGTTATCTATCCTGCAATGGCTCTGGATGTTCCTGTGGAGATTTGTAGAAAGCTGGACAAAATTATATTGAATTTTGTTTGGAAATTTAAAAAGCACTTAATTAAAAAGAGTGTTATGATAGCTGATCGGACAATGGGTGGCTTTGACTTAGTGGACTTCTCCACTCTTAATAACTCTTTCAAGATTAAGTGGATAAAGTCTTTTTTGAACAACCCTACATCTTTTTGGAATGTTATCCCAAATCATATTTTCAATTCAGTTGGTGGTTTGCATTTTTTATTGCGCTGCAACTATAGCATTTCTAAAATACCTTTAACTCTATCTGGTTTTCATAATCAGGCTTTAATATGCTGGTCCTTAATATATAAGTATAGTTTTTCTCCACATAGATTTTTTATCTGGAACAACCAAATTATTAAATATAAAAATAAATCTCTTTTTCTCTTAAATTGGTTTGATAAAAATATACTTTTAGTAAGTCAACTTTTAGATGAAAGGGGTATCTTGCTATCTTATGAACACTTTATGCAAGAATTCTCTTTTCCAGTCCTCCCAAGAGAGTATGCCATTGTTTTCGGTGCAATTCCTGATTGTGTGAAGTCTTTAGTCAGACCTGGCCCTAAAGGTCCTTTATGCTCTCCACCTACATTTGACAGCTCTAATTTATTTGTTGATCAATGTCGTCTCAACAGCTTGTCAAATAAGAAAATTCGCTCAATTCTTAGCAGAGATCAGATTTCTTTGCCTGCTTGTGTAAGCTTTTGGAATAACAAATTTAATGATATAGTATGGGAAGATTTTTGGTTTCTTCAGCGGAAATTCTTTTTAACTAATAAAGTGGTTGAAGTCTCTGTTAAAATTATTCACAATTGCTACCCAGTTAATTATACATTTGCTAAATTTAATAACAGTATTTCTCCTTTGTGCTCATTTTGTCATCAATTTGATGAGACAATTATTCACTTATTTTGGGAATGTGTGTACTGTAAAATTTTTTGGATTGACTTTTCAAACTTTGTTAAAAGGTATCTATCTTTGAACTTCTGTTTAAGCCCAAAAATTGTGTTTTTTGGTGAATCTTTGAAATTAGACCCTTATCATTTTAAATTTGTTCTTAATTTGCTACTTTTTCTTGCCAAATTTTATATTCACAAATGTAAATTTTCAAAGAAAACTCCTTCCTTTTTTATTTTTAAGAAAGATCTTGATATATATTTAAACTCGTTGAAGAGCTCTAAAAACTCTACTGCATGTAAGACTCTGAAATGGTGTCAATCATTTAAGCTAGCTTGATATTCTTTGTTGTTTTTTGTAATATAACCCTCTGTAATGTACTTGTTAGTATTGTGTATTATTATCTTGGTTTTTGTATTTGTTATTGTTGTAGATAATAAAAAAAAAAAAAAAAAAAAAAAAAAGGAGGCAGCAAAAAAAAAAAAAAAAAAAAAAAAAAAAAAAAACGTGCACGTTTCGCTTTGGGTGTCAGAAGGCTCGAACGCTCGATCCCCAGATCTTACTGAAGGAGTCCTTGGCTCAGTCTGGTTGATGGGTTTGTGAGGAGAGTGTTGTACTTTGAAAGTTAATCAATACATTACATTTAAATAACCAACTACTTATTCTTTTTTGTTGTTGTTGTGTATTTTTGTTTTTGTAAAATCGTTGCACTTTTGGTGTTTTTTAGGTATTGGTATAATATATTGGTCGTCGTGTTGGTATTTGGGTGTTTGGTGAAGGCTTTGTATTTACAGTAATGGCAATAGCCAAAAAAAGGAAGACTTCCCCTAACTGGGAATATTTTGAGCTTATAGCTTCCAATGTATGTATGCATTTCTAGAAAAGAAAAAAAAAATTAAATTTATTATTATTTTAGTTTTTATTATTGTATTGTATAATTGTTGACCATTGATGTGTCTTATATTCAGTCAATGTATGTCTACATGTAGAGTCACTCTCACTCCCAATTATTTATTTTTTTCTCCTCACACTTCTGAGGTGGAAAGCTTTTGCTTTTGTTGGACTGTAGACCAGCACAAACAAAGCTCAAATGCCACTTCTGATGCGATTGTAGAAGTGGATAAATAGCTTACAGAGACAAACATACAATGAGCTGAAAATCCACTTGGATACTGGAGAAGGCAGAAACATGTCAACATTGGCATTACAGAATAATTAAAATCTTAATCACCTTACATTCCTACAGTTACATAATCACTGCCAAGTGTCATAGGCACATTTAATAACAGATGATCCTATCACACAATGTCCTTATTCACCATGTGTGTGTGTGTGTAGAGAGAGAGAGTGTGAGTAGGCCTACATTAGATCTTATTGAATCATATGTTCATTTTATGTTTTATTGTCACACTTTCATGGGTAAAATAATTTATTTATTAATGGACAAATTAAACACAAACGTGTAAGGCTTTTTATTTGTACACATTGAAACATTGAAATTATGGAGAGTGTGTGTTGTGGTTGCTTCATCTGACAGAGCTTCTAACACAGGCTTCTGGCTGCTTTATTTTAAATCAGCACCAGATGGCGCTGTTCTCGACACTCTCGAAGCTTTGAATCTTTTCCCGGAACAGTCAGGGAAAGCCTCATTGCTTCACGAGGCTTCATTTCCCCATCCCTAGTTAGTTGTCTTGCTCATGGACACCTCGACACTTGGTCAGGTGGAACCGGGGATTGAGCCAACAACCTTCCGGTTTGTAGCCTACCTGCATGAAGAACCACTGATCCACTGCCGCCTGAAGAGGGCAGCTCTCAGACGTTTTTACAACATAAATTGTAGAATTAAAGTAGCCTACTTTATACCCAAATGTAAAAAAAAAATAAAAAATTACTTGAATCTATGAACAGCCTTAAAATGGTCTTACAGATCATTAACTAAAAAAAGTTGTTTTAGGGTTTAGTTACCCTTTAAGTATCAAAAGTAAAAAAGTAGGCCTAAATGTGATGCATTGTTTTATTATTGCTGCATTTATTTTGTATACATATACTTACATTATGTATGCCTCTATCTATGCCTGCCTACCTACCCTCATATCAATATCAAATTAATTTCTACACAGTTCCAGTAGTGATTGAATGTGAGATTGGATGTGAACGCACTCAATAACGTTCACAATGGTTTCGGTCTCCCAAATGGCTGTTCTCTCAAATAGTGCCCTAGTTTATTTTATTTTTTGGCTTATATGTTAGCCTTACTGTTATCTATAAGAATTGTGAGCTCCAAAACAATGACAAAATTTGCATTTAGAAGACCAAACCCAATGTTGAAAATGAACATTGATGTCAGAATCCAACATCAGTCGGGTTCTGTTGTCAACCTCACTTTCATTTCCAACCAAAATCATCCCCTGACTGACATTACTACTTTCTACTCAAATAACTTGACAGATTTGTAGCCTAGTGGAGTAAAAGTACAACATTTGTCTCTCAAATGTATTGAAGTTGAAGCAAAAAGTTTCCAGAAAAAAATAAATTAGCAAATTACAGATAAAGTGTAGGCCTACTTAAGAACAGTACTCAAGTAAATGTACTTTGTTACTGTCCATCTCTGAAGATAACACTTTAAAAATAAAAGATCCACAACTGTACAGCATTTCTTCCAAACCATGAGGGATGAAAAAATAACTCCCCTTATTTATGACTTTGATGAGCAGATAATTTTTTTCCCTTCTCCTCTGTTCACATTTTCCCAAATTAACATTGACATACAGACAATAATATTTCTCAATCACATACAGGCCTCAATCAACTGTCAGTGCTTCTAACAAACACATGACACATGACAAAAGCCCATCCTGTAAAAACTTACATTAACTCTCCATGATAGTTTTGAGGAGAACAAAAAAAAAAGAACACAACAGAAAAACATGAATCATGCAGTGTGGCCAATCCAAAAACTGACTGGTTCATGTGACTGGGTAACAAAAATAGTGCTGCTACATTGGCTTCATACAAATACTGGTGGACTGATTTGACTTTGTAATCATTTTATTATAAAATCAGATACACGTCAACATATTTCAGCATTCCAGACCATAAATGATTTTATAACATAACGTTAACATAAGCATTCAAATAGGACACATTGACTACAGAAAAAAGGACAGTTCACAAAAGATCCTTTTTAGACTCTTTATTGATTTTTTTTTTAAAGTTTACACTGGAATGTTCTTTAACATGAATCCCTAATTCATTATTTTACAAGATTACAAAAAAAATCTCTGAAGTCTTTATACCATTCCCCAATCCACATTATGATTCCATGAAAACCAAAACATAACATTTAATACGCCCTTCCCATCATCAAAATATGCAGAGACATTCAAGGCATTATTTGGAACCAAGACAGCAAGGGAGCCTCTTTTCTTCAGTGGGGGCCATGTGGGGTTGAGGAGACTGAAGTTTGGGATGATGGCTTGGCAGGCTGGGAACCACTCTTAATGCTGATTTGAGACCAGAGGTCCCTCCCTGAAAACCCATTCACAATCACTGACAGTCAAGAGACACTCATGATCCCGATCCTCCACCTAGCGGCTCTATCTACATACAACACATTTCAGATAAGAATGAGCAGGTTGCCTTTTAGCAGTATGAAAGTCCAAGCCTGTAGTTCCTGCTTTCAATAGAAAACATGATATAAACCAGACAAACTGAGCTCTCATTTTTGAAGCACCGCAATGCTTTCAGCTTAAATTAAACAACTCACTGTACTAAATGTTGTTAATGGCTTTAAAATGGTTTTCCATTTTAATTGTTTGTCAAATTGTCCTCAGATGTCCATGATACTGGAAGAAAAGTTTTGAAAATGAACTACTATATGTTCCATTTCTTTACAGGTTGGCATTACTACACTAAAGCAAGGTAACGTAAGAAAACAGCGAGTTAGACAAAGATCCAAGCACAGATTTAGTTCTTAAACATGAGAGATGTCTAACAGGAGATGAAATATATTTTAGACAAAAAAAAAAAGGAGTATGAATGACATAAAGAAAGACAAAACAATGACAACAGACATTTCAGGATATGGACGAAAAGGCTATTGCAAGCAAGGTACAACAATCTTCTAGTGTTTCAAAAAAGTTAGTTCACAGCACAATGAAAATGAAACTTTAGAAAACCACAAACTTTAGAAATGACATGAGCAACTTGACCCTTACAGTGAAGGTATATGAACCATCAATTCAAATATATACTGCCATGATGGCATCAAATAAATAAAGCTCCACCAGCCCACCTCCCTCCTGATAAAGTCTCCATTTTAGCCCCAACCCTCGCTGATACTCACTGGCCTTTGTGAAGAAGGTTACTTCGTGAAACAAATTTGGTACAAGTATAGCCAATATTGCCAGCAAAGTCTAAAATGACTTCATTTTCTTTTTAGGGGATAAAAAAGCAAGCAGAATCCCATTAAAGTACTGCTGAAGATGATAAAGATTGCATCGTCCCTCTATTTGTATGTCTCTCCCTCCTTTTATTTATATGAATGTTTTCAGTCCATTTATCTGCTCTTCTGTCAAGTTGGGTGGAATTTTGTTAGTGATGTTTCCTTTTATAGTATTTCATACTTGTCGACCACAAATGATGTTTCTGTGGAGAACCGAACCGGGCTGTCCCCATCCACTTGAGACACCTTAGTGACCTGACAGGAGAGAACATGAACAAAGAGAAAAGAGGGGGGAAAGAGGAAAAAGTGAGTTTTCAAATTTTTTTTTGCATTTAAAAGGGTCATGAACTGCTGTGTTGATTACAACATTATATGTAGATCTTCTCCCCCTGACATGAAAGTTTGCAGCGATGAGCATTGTAGCTGATGACAGACATTTCTATTGAGCACATGAATGCAGTGATCTCGTCCTTGCAACTCGATTTCTGCAATCTCACGAATGCTTTCATCATTACTAAATGCAAATGCAATGTAAATAAGAGATTTATTGTGCAGTGTAGACAGCGTCATTGATTATAACGTTGAGTTTAATCTTGTTGAGCTTAGGCCATTCACTAATAAAATAAAATAAAATAAAATAAAAAATTAAATAAAATATTTTCAAAAAATAAATTGTCCGCACACTCAAATCCTTTAAGCAAATTTAATCACCAAGCTTTCGGTCAAATGACCATCCTCAGGGCATCCTGGGCCATTTTTAGTCTTGTTTGTCTGGCACCTTGATGATCGTGAGTGCAGTGTATCTCTTTCAATAAAACAATTTATTTTACAATTAAAATGTTATCATTGTATTGAATATTAACTTTTAATTAGTTTATGAACCCCCTGCAGCTCTGTAACAAACCCCAGTTTTGAAACCATGACCTCTTGTCTTACCTGAATGTCACAGTAGCTTCCCTTGGAGACAAAGGAGACACTGACAGGGAAAAAGTCATTGGGCTGGCCATTTATGCTGAACTCCATGCTACCGGTCTTATTCTTTACATCGATCACGGGCAGAGACCACTCCAGGACATTTCGTCTGCTGTCATGGCGATATTCTCCATCTAGATCACCAATCACAGGAGCTCCAACTCCAGACCTGTAGTAAATAGTTTCAATAGAAAAATGTAAATAAACCAAATGACCCCAAGATGCTTCATTACATATGGGGAAAGGCAGAATGTACTTTAATATGGTATAATGTGAGTGAATTCGGGTCCTGAACTAAATTCAATGAAACTCACGGTACAGGAATAGAGATGACCACATCATTGAGTTCCAGAGTTTCATCCTGTAGCTCATACTCGATGTTTACATCACAGCCGGTACCACTCTCAGAGGGCCAGCAGTTTACTGCAGAGATGAAATTGGATGAGCATTGGTCATATGACACTATGGGTGAGACATAAGCTGTTAGCTTTATTGGTATTACTGAAACCAGATGTTTAAGACTGACTTGTTAGTGGAATGAGAGATTCCTCTGTGGTCTGTAGTCTCCACTTCAGCACACCCACATCAGTTTTCAGGGGGAAAGATTTGTCAGGGTTTTTCAGACCAATCACGGACTCCGCTGTGAAAAGTTTTTTGTCCACATTGGGATGGGTCTACAAGAAAAAAAAGAAAAAAAAAGTTTGGAAGAGTGTTACACACTTCTATAATTTTATATTTTCTTTTCTTAGTAGTTTTAGAATACATAGAAACATTTAATAGTTTTCAGTTTTGGTTTGTGTTGCAGTTTAGCTTTATTTAATTTACTTTTGGTTTCATTTTTTATTAATTTGAATAGGCCCTACTCGTTTTTTTTGCACTACAAACCAATGCATATACCAAATACATTTGATTTTAGTACAAGCAGCATCATATTCAGAATTATTATGATGTGCCAATGCTGCTACAAAAACACATCACCTGCAACTGGACGCCTCTCTTGTCATTATTGCTGATATTTAGCCTAATTCGCCCATTCTTCTCATCAGACACTCTGAGGGTAATCATGCCAATCACTTCCATGTTCTGGAGGCCACCATCACGGCCACACGTCAGGGTGATCTTTTCCTCCACCCGCATATGCACACTGAAAATTAGACAGAAATTGTTTAGATGATTGTAAAATTTAATTTTAATTGTGAAATTTTAAAGATTATCCTAATTAAAAGCCAAATCTTAGTCCTGTTTCACACATCCTGTGTTTGCAGCATACTGGTGCATAAAACTTATGTGGCTTTATAAAGAAAATAAAGTGATTTCTGGGTTATGTCACATCCTATTTCTTCTGAGAAAAAAAAAGGAGTGGGTCATGAGAATTATTTGATTGTCAAACTTACATGAGGAATCCAAATTCAGTTAGACTTAGAAAGTGGTGCTTATGTGCCTTCATTGTTGATGAACAGATGCATTTTCACCATACGTTCTGCTGAGTTCAGTGTGCAATATGCAGCAAAAATAGACTCAGTGCTGAAACTCTACTTGACATGCTGCTCAAACGTAGAGTGTGAATTCTGCAACTGTTAAAGGCCTTGTCCACACTAATTCATTTTCAATTGAAAACACATCTTCTCTCCGTTTTAGCCTTCCATCCACACTAAGATCCACACTAAGCTTTTTGAAAATGCCATTTTTTGCGTTGTAGTGTGGACTGTCAGGGTTTTGAAAACAATGCTGCACGTTTAGTCATGTGACGCATATTGTTACAATAGATATTCATGTTTACCATAAAACTTCAAATAATAGCCGAGTCCCAAATAGACGCCTGTCTCTTTTACACGCCTGGTGTGGCGACAGGTTTGGATAAATAAAGGCCAGTCTCAAATAGAGGCATGGTGTGTTTTTTTTGGTTTCGGGTTATATTTAATCTTCTAAAACCCGTCAGATTGCCTGTTTAAGCCAGTTCTATGGTGCAGATTGCGCACGCAAGTGAGCCCTGCGCATCTGGGCGGGAGCTGTTAGCGCAAGAAAGGCAGGCAGAGTTAGCGGAGTCCGGAGAGGGAGAAGTGGAGGAGAGAGGTGGACGGGAGGAGGAATTCGCCAATGAACTTGTAGTTGAGGATCGCGGTGAGGATGACAGTGATGAAAAGGGTAATTTTGTATCACATGATTGCTAGGGATGCTCCGATCGATCGGCATCGGCCGATAATCACATTTTATGACTCGATCGGTCCTCAATCAACTTGGCCGATCTCACAAACCGATCACAATTTGATGACGTCAAAACGTGAGAAGGCAGTCATGTCATCGCCGGTGTGGAATTACTATGATGTGTCGAGAAACAATGAAAAAAATGAGCTATTTGCTGTGTTTGTTTCAAAGGAATCTCACGTGGAGGAGGAGCACTGTCCTCCAGAGAGAGCGCCTTTCTGAAGAGTAGGCTTCGCTCGCTCAGTCCACACAGCGCCGCTCGCTCAGAACGCCTGCAGTGACATGCTGGTTAGAAAATATGTGAAATAAGTTGGGCTGCCCGTGCACGAATAAAGTTTTTTTTCTAGTCGACTAGTAGTAGTTCATTTAAGCCATTAGTCTAATCGCATATTTACATAAATTTAATTACTTAAATATATATGGGAGAAAATACTAAACCATAATGAGTGTCATCAGGCTATATTGCCTATATTCCGCATATCAAGCGCATGCATAAAGCTTGCCACAAAGAACCGGCAAAAGTAATGTTTATGCAGCATGATACATTTTAATTGTTTATTAATAAACTAAACTGCAAAGATACAGTTGACGATGTTGACGCCATCTTCACATGTAGTGAACGCGCTTATAGAGAGAAATAGCCTACACACTTCATACGGATTAGCCTACACAAGCAGAGAGTAGCCCATTTATTATCGATTTAAATAGTTTTAATTCAGATTTTTTTTTTTAAAGTAGACATTTCAAGCCTGAACTATACGTTCTCAGCTCTGTGAGGCAAGTTGAATTTCGGTTCATTTATGAGACGCGCTCCAGTTCACGCGCCGGCGCCTCCATGTCATGATTATATTGTCTGCTATATTTCGCTTCTTATTGATTAAATCCAGGCAATTGGTTGATGAAACATTGATTGAAATTAAGATACAATCTTTACAAAACGAAATTCACTTTAAAGAATGGCTTTCTACAAAACAAAACTTAATTAACTGGTCAAAATCACGTCTGACCCATTCCAAATGTTTTCCGATATCTTGGGCATCTTATGATTCTATCTTACACATCTCATGCGGTTCCCTTTTCATATAATCAACATAGATTAAATAAATAAAAAAATGATATAAAACATAAATATGAAACGTAGGCCTAATTTATGTTTTTAAGTTATATTTAAAGTCACACCACTCTGCTTTTCTCATGTGTGTGGCCTAAATGCATGTGTGTGTGCATATGGGGGAGGGGTGCGATTTTCGATTAATAATGAATAATACTCAGATCTTCGAATATTATTTTTGTTTGAAATGCCCATCTATTCTATTGAG
This sequence comes from Semotilus atromaculatus, assembly GCA_031834385.1. Classification (NCBI taxonomy): domain Eukaryota; kingdom Metazoa; phylum Chordata; class Actinopteri; order Cypriniformes; family Leuciscidae; genus Semotilus; species Semotilus atromaculatus. Next base: position 14,543,973 of record JAULUF010000035.1, on the reverse strand, counting down.
TAGCATCAAACTACTCCAATTTGTTCTTTTAAGAGTTTAAATTATTTATTCATTTTTAATTAATTTTGTCCTGCTCAGACTTGTATTAGACAAGGTTTAAGTTACATCAGACTTAGGTATTTAAATGTTTATTTTGTCCTCCAAAGTTTACTATTGGACAATGTTTAATTAAACCTTGTGGGCTGCATCAGACTGCTCCATTTTGTTTGTATTTATCTTTGTCTTATATTAAGCATCAGTATCGCTCGATCACCATGACAAGAAATCGGCAGTCGGTATCGGGTGCAAAAATCCTGATCGGAGCACCCCTAATGATTGCAGTTGTTTTACAGGGTAGCCTTCATTCTTTCTTGTTGATGTGTTTTGGGCAACAAGTTCATAGGCTCGATGGATATTACCGGTAACTTGTAGCCTATTGTTCAGCCCATTGCTGTCACATTGTTTTTTTTTTTTATGCTGCCAATAATCTAAAGGGGGTCACACACCAGACGAGAAGCGCCACACCGCGTTGAGAATGATATTCTCATTGAGAATGATATTCTCAATTCATTCAGTTAACAGATGGTCTGAGGTAAAGTGTTCAGACTGCAGACTTAGCAATGATTGTATTTAATTGTACAGTACAATCATAACATAGTACAGACATTATCTTAATTTCATGATGTCCTTAAACATAACAACATTGCTGGCCATAAACTGAGAAAGTACCTGCCCGGTGTGCGATACCTCGAGTTGTCCTAAACGCAGCGCTGCGCTTCTCATCCGGTGTGCGACCCTCTTTAGACATACGGTAATATAGTAAGCTAATTCTTACATTAACTGATTTGTTAAACACATTTGAATTATAAATAAAACATAGAATAATGTGGTGACCTCCTACTGTCATGCTTTCTGTCTATCAGCCTATGCTATTTGGATCGTTATCTATAGACCTACACTCAATGAAAAACATCTCAACACTAAATTAAAGGCCTGTCTCATATAGACGCCTGTCTCAAATACAAGCCGGTGCATTTTGTCGATTTGGGGAAAATAAAAGCCCGGGCTATTATTTGAAGTTTTACGGTATACAGGTATTGTGCCTGTTATGTGCCATTCACTTTCACGCAGTTGCTAAAATGTTACTTTGCACACTCTTCATATCACAGTCCTAACTTGCAATTATAAAGCCTCACAAAGACATTACATTTACAAACCCACAAATGGACCTTTAATGCATTAATGAGCAGTAGTGCTGAATAAACAGATTATTTTAACCAAACAAGATCACACACTCCACTAATGTTCTACTGATTATCCTCAATTTGATTCTAGCATTAAAAACACAGAAATATCATTACCTCTCTGTGTGGGTTGGAGGAGGCAGAGATTTGGACGCATCTGAGGGTCTTTTGCCTGTGCCAGGCAAGATGATATTTTCTCCCTCTGACTTGAGTTTGTCCACAAAGTCATCCACCTCCTTCCCCTTGCCAACCAGTTTAAGTGCTTTACTTGAACCACTGGACCTAAAACAAAAGGCCATTAAAATTGCAGCCTGCTGCTTTTTTATACAAGTTAAGGATCGCTGTACTCTATTAAGATTATAGCTGTACCTGACAGCTGCAGGGGTGGGTTTGGGTTTCTCAAGCTCGATCAGAGTGTCTGTGATGATGGATGTGTTGCTGCTGCTCATGCCCGAGCTGCCAAAACCACCAAAGCCCGGACCCTTCTTTCCACGCTCTACATCACGCCGTATCTGCTGAAGTTCTTTAGCCTTCCGTCTCATCTCTGCCTTAGCCTCGCGCTCCTGAGTCTGATGAACAATTGAGTGGTTTAGAGTGAAGAAAAGATAATCAACAGTAAAGTGGATCATAATTACTAAGAGCCCTTGCCAGTAGTTATTTATAAACAGCAAACATATAGCTGGGATTAGGGATGTTAAATTATGAACTATACACAGCACCTTGTTTCACGCATTAGGAACATATTGATCCTCCTCCTTTGCATCAATGCTTGTAACTAAGCTATGCAAGTCTAGCAGACGGGAGAATTTTCTAGAATGTTGTCATTAAATGCAGTAGCCTTTTGTGGAATTGACAAATTCATTAATTAGAAGAGGATAAGAGAATACTTTAAGAGACGGATGGCAAAAAAAATTTGCTTTGCTATTTCTCAAGAAATGTCTTTCCTACCTCTCTGACGGCACGGAAAACCTTTTCCTCATGAGAGTCCATTTCTGTGAATGTCCGGATCTGGGCCAAGTTGACATTTTCTCTATAACCAAGTGCAACAATCTCATCGAACGCAAAGATGAGGTCAAAGCAGTGCTCCGAAATCTCACTCTCCTCCAGGACACGACAATATTCAGGAATCTACCAAAATAAAAGCAAAATGAACAAATCAATTTTCATTTGAAAATTCTGATAGTAACAAAACGATTTGTATTGTGAAAAAGTTGAAAAACATGAATTTTATTTAATTGAACCTAAGATGAACACGTCTAAGTTTCTATTTTACAAATTAATAAAAAAACTAATTTCTTTCATTACTAAAACAGATTTTTTGTTTATTTTACAGAAAATTTTAAATTCGCTACTTTATAAATGTGTTTTTTGTATATCCAGTGAAAAACTGTAAATGTTATTTTAGATAATGAATATTGAACACTGATGTGCATCAAGAACTGATGAAAAAACAAAAACTATTTTGTTGTCCTTAAAAAGTATTTTATTCCACCGTGTATGCGATTTCTTTCGTACCACACGTGAGAAGAGACGCAGTGTCTCCAGGTCCTCCAGTATATTACTGTTCTTGGTGGTGACCAGCACCATGTAGAGCTTTTCCAGAGGCTGGTAGACGTAGCGCACACTCTCCGTCTCCACAAATGTGTGCTGTTTGCCGGTGTTCATCAGCTTGGGAAAAGCAGCCAACAGACCCTCCACTCGTGTCCGTGTCATCTCCACAAACTGCCGCGACACCAGGGCCTTACCTGCCTTGGTGCAGATTGCTGCTGCCAACAGCACCTGGAGAAGAGTTATTGAACAAGAAATTTAGGGAGCCATTAAAAAAAAAAAAAAAAAAACGTCTGTACCATCGATTTACGCCAAAAGAGTAACCATTGAACGCACAATGTAATGATGGCAATTGGTGCCTTTTGCAGTTCAAACAAACAGGGCTGGGCAGTCGCGTTTGTCATTACGTTGTGCGTCAAGTTCAAGTGTTAGTCTTTTGGTGTAAATCGATGTGTACGGCTGTCTGCCAGAAGCTAGTTATTTTAGTCGATTAAGTTTTAAATATGTATATTTTTCTTACACGAACGCATCGCTTCACTTCAGAAGACCTTTAGTAACCCCAGGAGACGTGTGGAGCACTTTAATCATGAATGCATTCGCTTTAATGGGCTTCCAAAAACATACAGCCATTCACTCCCATTATCAAGCTTGGAAGAGCCAAAACATATTTTTAATAAACTCAGACTGTATTCGTCTGAAAGAAGAATGTCATATACACCTAGGATGACTTTCAGGGTGAGTAAATCATGGGCCAATTTTCATTTTTGGGTGAACTATCCCTTTAAGAGTGAACATGTAAACATGTAATACTGTCAGTAACTGCCCTTATTAATGAAAAACAATAGTCATTTTATAATTAAACTAACATTATGATCAAAAATCCCCCCAGCGCTACTAAATAAGGTGCTTCTAATATTAACACGAGTCCTAAAGCTCTTGCTCAGACATAACCCTTTATTTTCCAGTGATTTCTTCTGAACTTTTCTCTTTGTATTGTGTCTCATCTCCATTTCCACAGTCTTTCTTCAGTTCAAACCTCCCTCTTGATTGTTCTCTCTCATCCACTGTCACACTAATGCCGATTGGGTACATGACCGACTAACTTCCAAACAGCATGTTTTAAAAACTACTGATCCCACTATATCACAGTTTCCACAAAAAACATTAAGCAGGACAACGGTTTGAAGAAATGTTTCTTGAGCAGCAATTAAAAGCGGTTATATTTTTTGAAGCCTAACAAATGTTTTAAAAAAAATGTATAATTTATATTTGGGGGGGGGGGGGGGGGGGGGGGCTTATTGATCATTATAGGTGTTATCAATCATTTAGTTGTTGTTGGTAGTCTGAGTTGAGAAATACACATTTCAGAATCATCACTAATCTGTGTGTGCATTTGCTTTAGAACCAAACAAGTTGACTCATGTCATGAAACCATTTGTTTATTATACTGCAATCACAATATTGACCTCAATCGCAATATGACATTTTCCCCAAATCGTTCAACATTCACATGATCATCTGTCAGAACACACGGACTACTGTAACGAAGGCTGTCTGAAGCAAATCAGAGAAACGCCTAATAAAACCAACAATGTGAGTGATTACATATCATGCAGGGTTCCCACACATTCTGAATTTCCATGATTTTTCCAGTCAAGTGTGATGACAAGACATCGATTAGATAAAGTTAAAGAGCTTACACACACACAAGGTGTTATTTCAATGTGTTGACGTAATTTCCAGAGGTGGGACCAAGTCATTGTTTTGCAAGTCACAAGTAAGTCTCGAGTCTATGCATTCAAGTCCTGAGTCAAGACAGGCAAGTCCAAGTCAAGTTGGAAATCCTCGATTATAAGCTTCAAATCTTAAACAAGTCATTAATGCTTTTTGCAAAAATTTGTGTCTCAGTGTTAATTACTATAGTAAATGATATGTTTACTAATTTATCTCAGGAAGGCTTTTTTTGCAATGCAGATTTAAAAATAAAAGTAACTGTTCATTGGGGAAATTAATTGTGATTTGCTACACACATTAAGTTAAAATATTGAGTCCCTGGTTAAATTATTTTGTAGAACATTCCTATTTCCATGGCGACGTATCAAGCGGCACGTGACATTTTTTGGGGCTATGTTCCTGTCATATTTACAAAACGTAAATCCATCCATTTCCCCCGAAAGAAATGAAAGTGAGAGGCAGGTGAACAGGGCGAAGACTTTATAGTTACATAGGCTATAGGCTAAAATGTGTGGGAAAAAAAAACATGTCTCAAACTTATATTTAAAAGGTTTATTATTTCCGTTTACTTAGACATCATTATTATTATTATTATCATAATAATTAGGCTACATCAGTGTGTGTGTTTTTTTCTCTCTTCAAATTATAAATCGTTCGCTAGTAATTGTGTATTTAATGCCTGAAAAAAAACCCCAAAAACATTATTTGTTTGAAAACTGTCTGAACATGTGATAAATGTCAACTGACAAGCGCTGCTGAACGCACTCTATCAAGCGCTCTCTGGCTCAGTGCCAAAAGTGCGAAAGCAGCGCTAATCAGCCCTGTGATCATGCGTCGGTGATACAGTGTTATAAACCACAGATCAGATTGTAATCACTGTAGTACTACAGTGATTACAATTTGATCTGTGGTTTTAGAAGGCAGGTCAAGTCACAGGGCTCAAGTCTGAGTCAAGTCGCGAGTCATCTTTGTTATGTCGAGTCGCAAGTCAAGTGCAAATCATACGACTCGAGTCAACAACTCTGGTAATTTCTACTGAAACAGGAGGACAGGGCAGGAAGTATCGAACAGCTCTTACCCTTTTTTTAAATTGCCAATAGCATTTAGTTTATATCAGACTTTAAGGCTAGCTGGGAACTGTCCCGTTTATTTGCATCGGAACAGTTGATTGCGCCTTTTAAACCATTTGTACTTAGCTATTCTTCCAAACTGTCTGTGGTTGTCAGGAAAACACTAACGCCTCGAACGATGCCTACTTTTCATTTTTATGTAAACATAATGGGCAATATATCACGTCACCAAAAAATTATCAGGTTGTCCATTTATCATGCGATTACTCGATACATTGATTATCGCGATTCGCGACAGGCCTAAGTTTAGCATGGCAATGGATATGACATTGCTAAAGTATTTGGTCTTGGCGGAATAGATCTGCTATGGTCAACTCAAGTCACCATTATGAATATAGGCCTTGTACTTTTTACAATACAGAAGGTTTCAAAGCAGCTTTACAATGGCAGCAAGAAATAGTGCAATAAAGTTTATTTTGGCTGTACAGCAGCTATAGAAGAAAATAGAAAATGTTGCTGTTGATTATTGCTGCTGCGGAGCAAGTATAGAGACACTGTACTGCCAATAATAGACACTGCTGTGTGATGGATCTGGCAAATGGCCTTAGCAAAATCACAACCAAAAAATTAGTCCATCGCAACAAAACAGGGAGCAAAGTAGTCTTCAATTGTGATGTTTTATTAAATCTTGCTTACACAAGATAAAAAGTGATCAAGCCTCATTAGAGGAGAAAAAGGCGGAAAAATTGTAACAGTTAAAAACAAGGGCCAAAAATTGTACTCCATTCAGATTACATCACAGGAAATATCCAGTAGTCAAAAAGGACATAATTGGGCTTGAGCCTCTCAAACTGACAGAGGACAAATTTCAACACCACCTTTCCCAGGGTACAATAAGTAACAACCCCCTCTACACAAAGCATCAGGGCCTGAATTTCATTTTGGAAAATGGGGGGGAAATCCCCCCTTAGGTGATTCTTATGGGGGGGAAATTTTAATTTGAGGGGGGAGTTTAGATTTTTTATTTGTTTTTGTATTACATTTATCTCCTAAAGTATTTAGGAGGTAAATGCATTTTTTTTTTTGCATAAAAAAAAGAAGATTTTTTTGCATTTAAACTCATTGCATTTTACAATGGGGTAATTTTGTTCTTAAGAATTTACGCAACACAAGGAAGCTTGATTTCAATCTTTGAATTAAATTGAAAAAAGTAGCACAAATAAATACATTAGAATAAAGATACCTATAGAGAAATAAAGAGAAAAGTTTTTGCTTAGGTCTGACACTAGTATTCAGAAATAGTACTACAGAGACTGAATAAAGTAATCAAATGTAAAAAAAAAAAAAAACACTGGGTAGTATTTTAGTCCTGACTAAATTAAATACATAGGCTATTAATCCTGATTCCTTAAAATGAAATTTGTTGTTTTGACAACCAAATTAATGACAGACTATGGCTGCTGTCACTGTAAGAGCTCGTGCACAGATCCTGTAGCCACCAACATTATACGGTCACGTGCGATGTATGCTTATTAAGACATAACCGACTGTGTTTAGAGGATACTCAGCAAGACCGAAATTGACATGATTTTCGCATGTTTTTGACTGTTAAAGCGATATAATCCACGAAAAATAACTTTTTGTTACCCGCGAGCTGTTTGTGAGGTGGCTTGTATGTGTGACGAAAAAAAACATCTCTCATACAGCGCGCGCCTACCGAATAGTTCAAGATCGCGTGAATGTTTAAACTGGTAAGACTTAAAAAGACGTGCAAATGGTAAACTTTAGTTACTCATGATGCAATGCTGGCCCGATTATGCAAGTGACAATTCCGTCTATTCCGACTCCCGAAACGCGAGTGTATTATCGCCTGCAGCGCTTAACGATTGCCTTGAGCGACCCATGTTGAGAGACGAGAGATAGAAGACGCAGCACCGCTGAATCACTCGCGCTGTTTGTGAAATTGCGTCTCGCAGAAAGATTTAAAATTACTTATTTTATTTTATAATTTGAGTGGATTAATTTACTAATACAACCTACATGCTAAAGTGAATCGATGTTTGCGGGAATTTCCCGCAGTATAAGTGGGAGACCTGCGGGAATGATTACAATTATGCGCAATACCCGCGCCGAAATTCGAGCCCTGAACATACACTGAATTTATAAGAGGTGGCCAGCACCATGAAAACAAAGAAGGGGAAACATAACCATACACATTTTCACAACATCAACAACACAAACCCTGGAATGAAGACAACAATATTTAGTTAATATAAAAGAATATATTCTTAATATTAAGAAGACAACATTTTAGTTAATGCAAAAGAATCCTATTAAACAAACATCACATTGATCAAGCCATCACATTTTCCTATGTCCCCTCTAATACATTAAAGTTGGTACAGTTTAATTTCCTTTAGAATTCCCATTAAACAGATCAACTTCCTGTTTGAATCTCTTTGTCACTAGGCTGGTCCACCACAACACATCAGGTACTAAACATTTCATGTCATCTTAATTACAAAATGAACTAACAATTTGAGCTATGTTTTTATAAATCACATTTTAGCCAAAGAGGAATTTTAGCTGGTTTTAATGTTTTAACCTTAAGCCAAATAACTAAGCCCGTGCACTGACTCAGTACAATGACAAATAAAGATCTTAAACCAAACCATAGTGATGTCCTTTTATTTATAGATCAAATGCAAATATGAATAGAAAACTTGTGTGGCTTAAGTACTGGCCATCACATGCTGAAAGCATGCAAGACATGCTGCTGCTGCACAAAACCACTACAGCAAACATTGACCAACTGTTTGAGCAACAAGTTCATTAGCTACAGATGCAATAGAAACCTATCACATTGTGCCATGTAGTTAACCCATCAGTCTGCGCCATCTAGAGTGTTATGACAGAACTTGGTATTTAGTTCCATGACTTTTCCAGGTCTGTAAATAACACTTTTGAAATGCAGTGATATTTCAAGATTTCTCAAGCTAATGGAAACCCTTATCATGAGACAGCAACACCAGCCAAAGTAACAGAGTATGAATAGGTTTATTTTATTATCATCAAGGAATAAAAGGGGTGAAGAGTTTTGTGGTCTGTTTTGAGATAAATTACACAGACTTCCCACTGACTAGCCAGCTGCACACTTCAAAATACTACAGTGCAATCCTCTATGACCTAAGCTAGTCCACACTACAAAAGACAGTCACAGACCCAATGATTTTGTATGCGATTAAGATATCAAACACTTAATCAGCATTTCCATAAAACAACTTTGCAAAAACTATCAGGTAATAGCCTAAATGACAGTATGCCTAGCCATTTACCCTTAATTTCTGCATGTTCCCAAACCCCTGAGTGATTTCTTTTTCTTTCTGATCTCGGTTATTGGGAAAATTAAATATTCCAATTCAACTGAATTTTATAGAAAACCCTTGAAACAATCCATCCTGTTACAATTGAGCTACAGACAGATCAACATGATCTACAACTGATCAACGTGCTAGTTGCAAATTTACCAATTTAAACAAAGACAAAACCAGTCTGAATTGTTCTCAGTGGTAATGCAAGCACTGAATTCAACACAATCTGACCACGTCAACAGATGCTTCAAATGGGCTAGTTATTTTACACACAAAAAAGTCATGTAGAATTAACGTTAGCCCACATCGTCCTACCGTTATCAATCACAACTTACACAGCTGATTTGTTATCACATACATGTAACGTTTTAATGATAAGCTGACAGGGAAAGTTACAGGCCTACAGTATTACAGCGAGTATTTGTGATGTTGCTGATGTAGCTTATTTCTCTTATATTGACAACACACCTTACAGCTCAAGAAGTGATATTATACGTAGACATTATCACTGAACTAATGTACAATTTTTCTATACGTCAATTTCAAAGTCTCTCTTGAATAATTCGCATTTCGACCAATAAATCAGTCTGCGGTTCATTTCGTTAGCTAGCAGTAACCTCTCATGTAAAAAAACCGGAACCCGTCGTCAAAATCAGCCTTTTGTCCATAAACGAATAAAGATGAACTCACCATTTTCACGGTCTGATATGTTTTCTGCGTTTAATCTTCTGAACGCCGTTTGTGTGGTTGTGTAAATGCTATGTGGAGATAAATAAAACTGTTATTTGCGTGCAAGGCGGCTCAATATGGCAGAAGTGTAAGCCACGTCTCCAACCGGAAGCAGCTCGTCGTCAGGGGTAAAAGGGCAGCACGGCATATGTGGAGGATCCAACATCAGCAGCAGCACTGCCCAACCCTCACATGACACGGTCTAAGGTTCCTTTTAAACATATTCGTTTATTTAATGACTTATTTTAATGTATATATGTTTACACACACACACACACACACACACACACACACACACGTCATTCTTAAAGAATGATGTAAAGTAAACGGTTTTCTAATGTCCAAAGATTCCAAAGACATAAACAAAAGTTTAACTTTTTTACATTAACAAAATTTTGTAATGAAAAGAAGAATGCACATTCATAATCTGTTTTTATATGAGTTTTTGTGCCCTGTGTATCATCATTAAGTTAAATCCACATTAATGTATTGCATTTTATTTTGATGTGGTGTCTTCTTCTTTATTTCTACAAAGTTTTTTTTTCTTCAGTCGTTAAATCCTTTTCATCAATCCTTATCTGGTATGAATAAGTCATTTTGCTACTCTCTAATGAATTGTCCTATTTTGTCATGAATTGTTCCTTGATGATGTTTAATCAATGACGTTACATCAAGAATGAGTGATGGGGGCTTTCGAAACAGCTGCTTCATGAAGCTTCGAAACACTTAGGAATCTGTTTCGAATCAATGGTTCGGAGCGTGTATCAAACTGCCAAAGTCACGTACGTAATTTCAGTAACTGAGGCTTCGTTACGTCATAGCTGTTTCGAAATTAGGGAAATTATTAAGCGAATTAGCTTTACTTCCAATAGGAAAATACAACTGCAGTAGAGGGCAGCAACCTGATAGGACAGCACGTTTTTACACCATATATTGTAGAATTAAAACACTTTATACCCAAATGTAAAAAAAAAAAATTACTTGAATCAATGAACAGCATTAATAAAGCCCCAGTCTTCCAGATCATTAACTAAAAAAAGTTGTTTTAGGGTTTAGTTACCCTTTAATCATACCGAAAGCACCTTCGCCTGCAGGGAAGGCACCTCCATATTATAAAACTTCATAAATGTGGAAGGCGAGGACCAGCCGACCGCATCACAAATATCTTGCATGGGAAAGCCAGAGGACCAAGCCCATGACGAGGCCATGCCTTTAGTCGAATGAGCCTTCATACCTATAGGGTAAACCTGACCCACTGAGGTATAAGCCACAGAAATGGCATCCACTATCCATCTAGACAGTCTTTGCTTAGTGACTGGATCACCCTTAGATCGACCACCAAAGCAGACAAAGAGCTGTTCCGATTGTCTAAAAGACGCAGAACGCTCCAGATAGATTCTCAGCGCTCTGACAGGGCAGAAAATAGCGGCTGTATAAAACCCAAATGTTCTAGCGCAGGGGGACTAGCTCTATTGCCCCTTTTGCTAACAGATTCTGTATTTTGGCGCGAAGCACGTGACCCACGCTGCTTCTCACCGAAGTCTCGATAACCGCCTGAAATTTTGGGGGTCTACGAGAGAATTGGAGCGAGTAGCCTCGCTTTATAGTGTTCATGACCCAACTCGACACATCGGGGATGGCTTGCCAGACCAGCACCCGTGTGGCTAGGGTTTGACACACTGATTGGGATGGGCCGCCTAACATAGGGGGACCTGATACCATTACATTGTGATTTGTGCACATACTGAGTGTTGGACTGATTGTACAAGCTTTCGCCTGGGGGAAAGTCAGTGTAACGACAGGGAGGGGGTCACCTAGTGAAGGGGGACCATGAACCCGTGTGTTGTGATTGTGAAACATACTCTTTTTCTGCTTTATTTGGGTCGCCATGAAAACAGCGTTTGTTTGTAGAAACGCACTCACTGTTGTGGGCCTGTTTACAATAATAAAATCCTCAGCCGCATGAACTGAACAGGGAGCTGTGGGAAGTTTTGCGGGGGTTTTCGAGGGTGGTCGGCTAGCGCGTGACACAAGTCCTCTCTTTAACCTTGGTGCTAGGACGACTTTGGTGGCACAGCATCTAGCACGACGCTGGTTCGCGGGCCCTGGTGCCGGGGTAGCGGGAAACACTTCGCTGGTCGCGGCTGGCTGTGGGTATCAGCCGCAGGGCGGGGCTGAAAGACCTGCTTCACCGGCTTGGCTGGATGAGGCGAAGGCGGGGCGGGCTTGGGCCTACTTGAAGCGGAGCTCGAACGTTTTGGCAGGAAGTGTCACAGAGCTTGGGGCGACTTCTGTGCCTCAGTGTACCTCTCGGAGAATCCCTTAGAAGCTGAAGCTGGATACAGGGGCGTCAAGGAACCAACTCGTTCTGTCCGCATCCTTAATCTCGGTGAGATTAAGCTAGAGGTGGCGCTCGAGCACGACCAAACTCGCCATGTTCCTCCCGATAGCCTGCGCTGTAGTCTTGGTAGCCCGCAAGGCTAGGTCCGTGGTGCTTCGGAGGTCTCGGAAGGCCTCGGGGTCAGGGCCAGCCTCGTCTGTGGACTGGAGGAGTTTGGCTTGGTAGACCTGCAGCACGGCCATCGTGTGCAGGGCCGAAGCAGCCTAACCGGAAGCGGAATAAGCTCGTCCAGCGAGGGCTGAGGTGTTTCAGCAAGGTTTGGATGGGTGAACCACTCTAGTTCGCCAGCTAGCAGCGGTGTTCGGGCAAAGATGAGCGGCCACGGCCTCTTCGAGGGGCGGCAACGACTCATAGCCCTTTTCCGCCGCGCCATCCATGGAGGAGAGCGTTGCAGAAACTGAAGAGCCCACACGTGCAGAATAAGGAGCCCGCCACGCCTTAGTCAGCTCCTCGTGTACCACAGGAAACAATGAAAAAACACCTCGGGGTGTTTGAGCGGGAGAAAGTGAGGCACACTTGACGTGGCCAGCGTGCGTTCACTAACATCCATGCTCTCAGTCTGCTGTTGGCTGCGGCGTTTCTTCTTCCTCGGCTGAAGTAAGGCCGGAAAGGGAATTGCGGAGATGAGCATGTTCTCGCAGGCCGAGCTGCCGCCAGCAGAGAGTGCATTCTCAGCGTGGTCGACTCCCAGGTATGAGGAGCTCATACAGCTCGCTTGTTCGTCGGCCTCCTGCAGCTTGCATCCGCACGTGGTATAGGATGAGCGAGGCATTTGAAACAACGCTTTGCACACTCAAACACAGAAATAGTACAATGAAAAGGATATTGTGTCGATGCCGGATAGCCACAGGTGAACGGCGTCAGGAGAAAACAACTCAGAAAGGCGTAGTCCGCTGAGAAGATGCTCGCTCAGGCTGAAGGCTTAGTAAAAAGTCAGAAACGTGAAGTTGTCGCTAAAGGAGTAAAATCTGCTATAATGGCGAATTCGGGGGACTATTATAGGCTAAGGCCACGCCCCCTTGGTGCCATTGGATGTGCAGTTGCCGCAGCACAGCCTATGAGCTGAGCAGCTCCAAATGCATTTTACATTTAGGCTTCAGTAAGGGCCGTTACATAGTCAACGCATCGGTACGCATACGCGTCCGCAAGGCTACGCATCGATACGCTTCGACCGCCATTATGCGTCGATGCGTAGCCAAATGTGTCGTCCTAGTTTTTGATACGCACCGATACGCGCAATACCATGCGTTGTCGGTGGGGGCGACATTGCAAGTATTGTACATTAATTCAAGTAGGCTATATTATGTTTACAGAAGAAGGTTTGAATACAATGGCGGGCGAAGAGGACAAATTATGCGAGCATATTACATCCGCATTTATATTGCATAAAAAATGTTTTTTCAGACAATACAATGACAAACAAACATCTGTGAAGAGCCTCTTACCAACGGTAAATACACATGAGTGTCATCTGCTGTCATATATGACAGTTCATCGTAATTACACTCCAATAAAATAGAGTTGGAAAATGCCTGGAAAGAGGTTGCAACCGCGATGGGAAAGACCGTAGATAAGGTGAAAACGGACTGGAAAAATGCCTGTGACAAATTTACTCTACTACCCCCTGTTGCGTGAGCGGTGTATTGCATTTTACGCATCGTCCGTGATGCTTGCGTCTGCTTGCGTCCACTGTTTTGACTATGAAAGGGAGTGCGTCGCTCGCGTCGTTCGCGTTGCTTTCTCGCGTTGACTATGTAATGGCCCTAAATCGAGGAAAAGGAGTTTTCCCACTGCGTATAGCTACACAAAACGAAGTGACCGTTCAAAAGGGAACAGTGAATTATTTTGCGAAGCAATACGAAGCTTTGAAAAGCTCTGTTTCTCCCATGACCCATCCATCACTATCTAGATTGTAGCCTACAAGCTAGATCAAATGGATAGACAGATGATAAAAGATAATAATAAAGATAATAATCATAATGAATAGATCATGTAATAAAGAGTCTGGATGATGCAGTTTAGGGCTCACAGAACGAGATTTTCAGCTGTTTCATGAATATTGTCACAGATCCGGCTGTCTGAATCATAGGTTTGTGTATTTTACCTATTTTACATACAATATTTAAAATATTTACATATGTTTATGTTTTTATTATATTTAAACATGTAAAAGCATTAAAAAAAACTTTGTTACAGTCCATTAGTTTTTACGCATACATGCATAGCCACCCTCTCATTTCTCTCAGTCAAAACTTTCACTTTATTTTATGACAAAAATAATGTATCAGTCGACTCTTACATTAAACTGGTTTATATGATTTTCAAAAAATATAGATGACATTTGTTTTTAAATTACACAACATTTTGAGACATCTTTTTCGTTGGGTTGAAGTATGCGCTGTGTGGCGCAACGTGACGAGCATGAATACATCTACACATCTACAGCCCAATGTGTTCTTGCAGACGGAAGTATCGTTCATTCCCGTGTAGGTCACTTACACCTCAGAAATCGGGTCACACACAGAGTTTGCGGTAGCAGTTGGGCAATTTAGAAGTCAGTCACTCAACCAAAACAGTTGTACAAATGAGTGAAAAATCTTGACGATACAGGTCGGGGAACAGATCGCTGATGTCTGGAAACGTTAGTGAATATCAAGTAAGTGTAAAAACTACATGGTTTAACGCGCGGTGGCAAATGGTGATGTTTTATTGGCTCGGTGAACTGCCATTTTAACCGTTCTGCCTTTCTATTGGTGGAAGGGAAGAGTTCGGAAGAAGTAGGCGGGGTCTAGAAACATGCGGACCGAAATAAGGATGAGATTTTGATTGAAATATATATTGTAGCGCACAGGCTCATGATAATTGTGGTGGAATTGCTGTATTCGTTTTGCTCCGGCAGTCATGGGGTTAACGTGGGGTAGTTCTCAGGCGGGAAGAAAGAGGAGAGTAGACTAGTACGTTAAGTGTTAGCAGGCTGGTGCGGTTCTGTTATAAGTTAGATGTTCTGCGTTCTGAGTAAAAAGTTCAGAAACAAACCCTCCCTTGTCTGTCATTTTTCAGACGTTACAATACATACATATATATAATTATTATTATTATTTTTGCGAGCCATACTTATAACTCAAGTGTACCGTGATGTAACGATCTCTTACTTTCTACACTTTCTACAGTTAGTTATATGTGAGTCTCAATAAGCATAAAAGTCTCTAGTGTACATCGAATGGCCAAAATTCCTCGTGATTTGAATATGTAACAAAAAAAGACACATTTTATTAGATGCGTGACTTCCACTCTACAGCTTGCCTCTTCTGCCCTATTCTGTAGTGTTTTCTGAACTTGAACGTCGTAGGCTACGAATAAGCAACAGAATAAAAAAGGACAAACTGGGTTGAACGACCAACATTATCTGACTCTGAGCAACTGTGAGCACTGCATCGAGCATTTGGGTTATCAGCACTGCCCAGAAACACAGGGTGTGGGGAATTCAAGGACGTGTAAAGGATAAAAAAAACCTCTCTAGCAGTTGTTCATTCATTCATTCATAAGGCCTTGGATCCAGCACATCATCTTCTGCAGCCTGATGTTCTGAACTGTTAAAGTGTCCGCAAATAACATGGAAGGGCCATTCAAGTATATTAGAGTGAGAGTTTGATGAAACACATTTTAGTATTTACAGGAGTTGAGGTGAGCATTATTATGAAATTTTGTGATATTCTTGTTCCTACAGGAAGGAAATGGCAAAGTCAGTCGGGTTATTCGCATGGGAACAAGGAAGAGCCAGGTAATGTAATGTTCAGAGTCATTCAGCTATGCTGTGTAATAATGTATTCATTAATTCTTTCATCTTCCTATAAGTATTTTATGCACTTGGTTATAAAAGATAACACATTTATAGAATTGTTGTAGTACATTAAAATCAATGTTTTTAATGACACATATTATAATGTGTTCCTAGCGTTTTCCCCCACTGTGGTTTGGCTGAGCATGGGTCTGTAGTACAGGTTGACAACTCTTGACATGGAGAATTTCATTGGGGTTTTCATCATTGTGCGCTCAAATTAAATTATCAGTGGAGTCAGTTTAGTCAAAAATAGAGAAAACATGCAGTATAAATTGAATGGTAAGTATATAGATTTAGATTTTCTAGTCTGGATGGAACCGTTAAAAAGTGAGGGTAGATAACAAAATGGAAATGGGTGTTAACTAGCGTGCTTTAATCAGATAAAAACTAGCCCTCAGTGTCACCAGAGTGATTGCTGGGAGCAACTGCTAGCATTTAATCCTAAAAATTGGTACATTTGTTTCTAAGCATCAGCATACTGAGGTTGAAGACTTCATAACCTAGAGAATCTTTAAATAATGACTTTAACTTTAAATGTTTAGGGAGCTGCTTTCGTAGAAAATTTTCATATATGACATTGATGAAAGTTCATTTTTGTATCTTCTATAATGGGGTTGTCTGTGTCTCTCAGCTGGCTCGCATTCAAACAGACAGTGTGGCCAGCATACTGAAAGAGCTTTATCCAGACCTTCATCTAGAGATAGGTAAGAGAGGAAATTTTGCACAGCAAATTTGTATGAATTCCATCCACTTTATTTGTATTGCTGCATTTGTATTTGTCTTGTGTCTGTCAATTAAATGCATTTTCTTTTGGAAATGTTGTCCCCACACACACACACACACACTCACTTTTCATTTTCTTGTCTACACGCACTCACTGCTTGTCTAAGGACAGAGAAGGATTGTGTTCTGCTGAGAATGTGTAATCTATACCACTGCTCCACTGCTGAATCCTACTGTCTGTGTCAAAAGACATGAATGATGATGTCAGAATTGGAGCCAGTGTGCACAAGTATTCTTCTCTGAACCTTTTTGTGTGCATGCATTTCAGTTGCCATGTCGACAATTGGGGACAAAATCCTGGACACTGCATTATCAAAGGTAGAAATCCATCTGTAATTTTACGTCATTATTACAGTATGTTAGGTTTCGTGGTGTCTGTAAAAACAAATGCTTTTGAACTTTTGTGTGCTGCCCAACTTGTACAAATCCATTATAACCTATTAAATGTGTTTTCTTAGATTGGCGAAAAGAGCCTCTTCACCAAAGAGCTGGAAAATGCCCTTGAGAGAAATGAGTAAGTTTAATCAAAAACTTAGGACTGTGCTAGGATGCTGATGCTAAGTATGTTCTCATCTCAGCTTTTATGAAGGTTTCCCCTTTCTAAACCCTCATTCGAAAATAGACTGGTGTTCAGTACATTATTCTGTAAAATGCTTTAGATTGCTTTAGACAGGTTAAAGTAACACCATGGAACTTTTCCTCTTCGGTCGCCCTACTGGTTGGAAACAAAATTGTCCATTACCACTGTCGTAAATAATTTAGCCTACTGTCGAACGGACGCTCGCTGTTTATCCAGCAGTATGATGTATTGCGACATCAGAAACAAAGAAAAACTAAATAATGACAATTTTAATGGACAATTTTGTTTCCAACCAGTAGGGCGACCGAAGAGGAAAAGTTCCATGGTGTTGCTTTAACCTGTAATTAAGCTTTCAGTATTATTGATATGACATTTTAAATACCTCAGTCTGAGTTCTTTTGGACATTTTGGTACAGCAGAACTGTTTTGCTGCTTGTATTCAGCTGGTTACCAACATTCTACATCAGAGGATGTGAAAGCAGTTCTTTTAGACTTGTTTATGTGTTTTGTGTAATAATCCTTCCTTCATTAAGCATGTGATAAATAACTTTTTTATGGTGACACATAGCACAATGTAATATAAGTTAGAACAACATTTTTCCTCTAATGTGTGAGTTTGTGATTTTTTAAAAATATATTGTTATTGTATTATTATTCATATTTTGTATGTGTTTTGTTCACCACTAGAGTGGATATTGTGGTGCACTCCCTTAAGGATTTACCTACCTCATTGCCCACTGGATTCACTATTGGAGCCATTCTTCTGTCAGTACCACACACTTGACATCTGACAAATATTTATTTTTGTTTCCCAGTTAATTAATTATTGAATTTAAATGAATTGATAGATTCACTCATTAAAATATTTGTATTTAATTAATAATTTACCTGTGTTAGGTGGTTTGAAAACCTGTTTGAGCTGTGTGTGATATGTTGCTCATTGTTTTGTGAAGGCGGGAAAATCCCCATGATGCAGTGGTGCTTCATCCAAAGAATGCTGGACTTACTCTGGACAGCTTGCCAGAGAAGAGGTGAGCTCTGTGTTCTTTAACAATCTAGTCATGCCAAATAAAAGTGCAGACACCCATTCTAGAGAATTTGATTGATGACTCAAATAATGAAGGAAGATCAGCAGTATTCATAGCGATGGCATTTGATTTCAAAATCTGCATTCTGTCATAGATGTCATGTTATGACAGCTATGTGCACTTATGTAACCAAAGCTGTCAGAAAACATTTTGAAACCTCTTTTTTTCCACAGTGTTATTGGCACAAGTTCACTTCGCAGAGCAGCTCAGCTGAAGAAACGATTCCCTCACCTGGAGTTTGAAAATATTGTATCCTGCACTTTCTTTTGCTTTTGCATCACTGGATGTTTATATATTATTAATGGGAACAGCTTTATCATTGATTTTGTTGGACTGCCAAAGCAAGCACATAATTCCTATGTATTTGTTATGCCGGCAAGTTTCTATATACTGTATATAGCATTTTAACAGTACTAGAGTCTGTCTCCTTGACTTTACTGCTATAGAGAGGGAACCTAAACACCCGCCTAAAGAAGCTGGATGAAAAGGACGACTATGCTGCCATCATTCTGGCCGCAGCAGGCCTCAAACGGATGGGCTGGGAAAACCGAATCAGTCAAGTATGTTACTCATGACATACATCAAATTGAAATTAATTAACGAAAAAGAAAATATTGTAGAGCAGGGACTTCAACCCATCAGTTGTTGATAGGATGGAGGCAGATATGAATGCGAGCTTGCAGTAAATTGTAAGAAGCACGAAATGATTAGAGAAGTCCAGCATACATCAACAGAGAGAAGTCTGTCGTTTCACTGGAAGATCGAGTTATACATATGCCTGAATAGTTCTCAGAAACATGCATTTAGAAAACAGAAATACATTCTAATTTCATGCTGACTTTAATGTTAAATGTATTTTCATCTGTATAGGCCCATTTGCAAAGTTGATATGAATCAGATTGGCTTCAGAGTATGACCTCACATTCAATGCTAACAAAAAAAAAAAAAGTAATTTCATATGAGACGTGATATGGGTTTATAACAGGAATGTATTACTGGACCACTACCATCTACCAACCACTATTCTGAATATTGAAGGTCTCTGATGACTACAGCAGTGTTTATATTTTTATCTATAATGCATTCATTGTAGTTGTTCTATAAATTGCAGATTCTCGGGCCTGAAGATTGCATGTATGCAGTTGGCCAGGTAAGTGTGCAAGCGTGCACAAGCATTTGTGAACTATGAAACCGCATTAGGTATTCATGCACTAGTAGCATATTGTTTCCAGTTTATACCCGTCACGCTTTGCACTTGTTGTGTTGTTCATGCAAGAAAAGAAGCAGGTGCAAGCTCAACTGTTATTGCACTTAAACATAAAAGGAAACACCTGTGTAACAATTTGTCAACGGTTGCAGCCAAAAAAGTGCAGGTTTTTTGTGTATGAACATAAAACATAATGCTTCATTTCTAATCAGACTCCTTGTGAAGCCATTGTATACATATTGTAACTCCAGAAATGGGGCACTTAACCTGCAGAACTGATTTTATATGAAATGTCAGTCAGTAAATAACATAAAATGTGACTTATGATCAGGGAGCACTGGCAGTGGAAGTCAGAGCACAAGATAGAGACATTCTGGAAATGGTGTCTGTCCTGCACCATCCAGACACAGTGCTGCGGTGCATCTCAGAGAGAGCTTTCCTCAAGGAGCTGGTGGGTTCCCTTACATACACACATGAGCTAAACTGTCATTGGATGTGGTTCATATCTAATTGACCATATCCCTGGGCATACAGCTGTGGGGTTTAAATACTGTTCATTCCTTTGTCTTGCTTTCAGGAAGGAGGCTGCAGTGTGCCTGTTGCTGTTCATACAGAAGTGAAAGGGTCCATGGTAAAGAGCATGTTTTTATGCTACCTCACTCAATGTAATGGGTGGCAATACAAATCTGAATGAGTGGTGTTGATGTTTGTAAAACAGATTAAAATCAGCTCTTTCCTTGTTGCAGTTGTATTTGACTGGAGCAGTTTATAGTTTGGATGGAGCTGATTGCTTGAAGGACACTATGCAGACGTGTGTGGAAATAGACAACAAAGTAAGGGTCAAATATACTTAACCATTCAAATGTTTGGGGTCAGTAAAAAATTTTTTATTCAGCATCTGCAAGGATGCATTAAATTGATCAGTGACAGTAAAGACTTACATTTGTTAAAACACATTTTTTTGTATTATTCATCAAAGAATTCTGGGAATAAATGTATCACAGTTTCCACAAATATATTAAGCAGCACAACTGTTTTCAACATTTATAATAAGAAATGTTTCTTGAGCAGAAGATCATCATATTAGAATGATTTCTGAAGGATCATGTGGCACTGAAGACTGATGAAAATTCAGCTATGCCATCACAGGAATGAATGTCAGGAAAAAAATACTAATTTAACGGTCATTTTAAATTGTAGTCAGTTTTAAAAAAAATGATATTAGTTTTTACTGTATTTTGGACCAAATAAATGTAGCCTTGGTGAGCATGAGACTTTTTTTCATAAACATGTACCCCAAACCTTTGAATGGTAGTGTTTACATATAATGCGACATGATTATATAGTAAATAATTTTACAGCATTATAACCTTTATTCCAATTGGTTTCTATCAGGTGAGTGAGAGTGCACAGGAGTGTGTACACGTTGCAGTCACTGCCAACAATATATCATCATCAGCCCTCGATGCTGCTGAGAAACTGGGGATGGATCTGGCAAATGTTCTCCTTAATAAGGGGGCCAAAGACATTCTCACAACAGCCAGGAAACTTAATGATGCTCGATAATATATTTATATATTTTTTTTTTTACATTTTGTGCACTGGAGTTAGTTGGGACCTAGTTTATGAAAATTTGGCATGCTGTTAACTTGCTAAACGGTACACTACAGCTGAATCTCCAGTTTAAATACAACCATGATTGGGTGAATATATTAAGTCTCTTCAGCTACTATACCTCAGTTTAACAATGTGACAGCACCATTTTTTTCTGTCAGCTGCTAGTTCACACACAAGACACTGACATTTCTAATGTTTTGACTGCCATCCTCTCTCAGGCACAGAATTCTGGAAGAAAATTTACATTGATAGTCTTCCACTTCTAATGACCAGGCTGTCTTTATCAATGAGCCACAAACAGTAGGTGCTTAAAATGGCTACCTTCTACATCTGGCCATAGTTTTTAATATAGAACTTAAGTATCTAACAGTTTTATAAAAGTGTATGCCTATCCTCAATCTTCAAAATATATGCATTTTATTACTGAGGAACTCTATAAAATTAGGCAATCACTGTAAGTATTGAGATGTTAAGACATTATCTTAACTCATAAGACTGGGCTCCATGTAAGATTTCTATTAGCAAAATGTTTAGTTTTAAAAATTTGCGTAAGAAAGTTGGATTTTTCATTAGAACATTTATCATGCAATGTGTTTTAGTCATATCAAGACGCCATAATGTGCCTTTTAAACATGTAACGTTAATTAAGTTACCATAGAAAACCATTTCACCAGCAATGTTAAGGTTTTCTGTAACGATCAATATGAGAGAAAAATTCTTTGAATAAAGATGATCATAATACCTAACTTACTTGTCTAACTTACTTATTCCCGTTGATCTCAAGCGTTAACCTGTAACGTTATTCTTGTTCAAAACACACAACACAAATATATATGTAAAAGACAATTTAATACGTAAAAAGGCATCTCAATAATACAGGTTACATCACATTCAGACACATGGAATTGGCTCTTTTCGGACGAGTGGGGTGGCCCTGAAAAGGGCCTTTGGGTGAGTTAGCTTAGAACAGCGTAGCTTTTAATACTCCTGTGACTGGGAAGATCCCTTCTTTCCAGATTTGCCAGAGCTGGCAACCGCCTGGCCAGTTTTCTTGGGTAGAAGGACGGCCTGGATGTTGGGGAGAACACCACCCTGGGCGATGGTCACTCCTCCGAGCAGTTTGTTCAGTTCCTCATCGTTACGGACGGCCAGCTGAAGATGGCGAGGAATGATACGAGTTTTCTTGTTGTCTCTTGCAGCATTTCCCGCCAACTCGAGAATCTCAGCGGTAAGGTACTCGAGGACGGCAGCCAGGTACACGGGAGCACCAGCACCTACTCTCTCTGCATAGTTGCCTTTACGGAGAAGACGATGCACACGGCCGACGGGGAACTGAAGACCAGCACGGGAGCTGCGCGTCTTAGCCTTAGCGCGGGCTTTTCCACCGGTCTTGCCTCTTCCAGACATGTTGATGAAGATACTTCTTTTCTTCGCTTGTAGAAGAAATCAGTGAGACGTTCCGAACAGTTGCTGCAGTATTTAAGGACTGACTGAACTAGTGTTGTATGGTCCCGCCCACTATTGTGATTGGTTACGCGCAGTAAAGAAAAGACCTGATTGGCGGCTAGAAGCAACCCTAGAGCGGATGTGATTTCCTATTGGCTTGAACTTGCAGTGCATAAAAAGCGCAAACTAACGAACCAATCCGAGTCCATCTACATGTGCGCGAGCTGATCGATTCCTCTGATTGGTTCGTACGGCTCTGATCTGCGCCACTACTGGTCTTTTCTTTTGTCAATCAAATTTGGGCGGTAAATTCAAACCGGCTCTGATTCAAACAAACCACATAGTATCTCCGAATTTTTAGTTTGGCGCAAAATCATACGGAAATTATTGATTATCGTTTATTGTTGTTTTGTGTGTGTGTATATATATGTTTCTCATTTCAAGCCATTGTAAGAACATTTTGGGGGGAAAAAAGAAGAGGAATGGGTTTTCAAAAATAATTTATTCAGAATAAATTAAACATCAAATTAACCACAATAATATAAAGCTCTGAATACCTCAAATGGCCCACTGCCTTCATTTTAGATTGTTCGGAGTTATCACATTCTGGTCATATAACATTTTTTCAGGCTTTATGCTCCAGTTATTACACTGCAAACAAGCGCTCCGTTATTGATTCATGAACTGTAAGTTGTTGACATGTTTTTCTGTAGTTATTAGTTTTGGTCTTTACAGAGCGCCGATTAGTTCAAATAAATCTGATGATAGAAGAACCAAATGCTGAAAATATGCACCGGTTGGTATGTTATAGGGATGGGGGAGGGACACGGCAAGAGAGCTATTCCTTAAAGGGATAGTTCACCCAAAACGAGATTTGTGTTCATTTACTCACTCTCATTTCAAACCTCTAACGTTACTTATTTCGTGCAGATAAACAGCCTCGGTCGCCATTCAGTGAAAGTGAATGGTAACCGAGGTTAATGATGAAACAATTTTGAATGTGAAACATAAGTGTGGACTATTCCTCTACTACGAATTACTAGGTTACATTACTAGAAAATAATAATAATGTTCAGTTCAATATTATAATAAAAGCTATCTATTGTATTACGACGAATAAGACGTGCGAAAGTTCCTCTGGATAAGTTTATTGCAACTAGGCTAACAATTTAATTATTTCAGAAGAGGAAAGGGGGTTGTATGTTAGTGGGGCAGCGTCTGTTTTGTTCAAGCCATCTCTGAAAATAATAATAATAAAAAATAGATAGACTAAACATATTTTTACCTTTTTATAGTATCCCCTGAGGTTTGTTTTCACGTGGACCCTGAAAAAGCACTTTTCCACTGCAGATTCAGCCTGATGTAGCTCAAGAGGTTGTAGATTTTCAATTATGTGGAATACTTTATAAATATACACAAATGCAATTTTTTTCCTGTAGTGTAACGTTATCCCTTTTGACATATGAAGGGCTCATAATTTACAACCAAAACACACAAACGTAATTTAGTGAGATATGCCTACAGTAACTTGTGAACGTTTCCGTTTTCTAAAACAAACAAATAAAAAAAACATCATTATAAAAGATTTTAAAGCCACAATAAAAGTCAAACGTACCACTATTTGAAAACAGGGCATAATATCCCTTGATCTAAATGCTATATCAACAGCATAAACGAGAACAAAGCTCACAGCATGTCTTAGCATAACTCTCTAATGGGCTCAGGAGAAATAAAACAGCGCCGATAACAGTAAACGATACACAAACATGACTTAAAAAACGACAGAAAAAGAGCTCCCCAGCATTGTAAACAATCAGATTAAGATTCAAAGTGCAACTGATGAAATAAAATAAATAAGAAAAACAACACATAGCGACAGTGTTGGAGGCATCAATAGTCATTCATTGATCTATGTCGCCCCCTTGTGCTCAATAACCGCATAACACTCCCGTCCATTTTGAGTTTCTCATGTTTGTTCGCCCATAATCATCCACAAAGCAGCCCCCCGTTTTACCAAATTAATTAGATTAACAATGCACCCATAAATGGTCAAATCCTTTTATTTACCACATTTAATGGCGTTTTCCATCCTGACCGCTGTAATCATAGGTGAAGGATAACATTCCAGGCAGGAGAACAACAAAGCAAGGCTGGCTTCCTGGGTATAGTATGGTATGATGTTATCCCATAGCGGTAGTGGAAAATCAGTATATAACATAAATAACTTTTCACACTCATTTGACTGGTGCCTGCACCGTCTCTCTCTCTCTCTCACACGCTTCCTTCCTCTCTATTTAACCTTCAGTTATCTGTAGTGCTGGACCCTCCATTGGCTGTGCTCGATTTGCCCTTAGTCTTGGATGAGCGGAACGAGAAGCGTTTGATGAGACGGCGGGAGAAACTTCCAGACTTCTTGCGGCTGGTGGAGGAGCAGGAGGCTGTGGAGGAGTCATTGCCCAGGTTGGAGACATCCTCGTGGGACTGACTGAAGCTGGGGTCTTTTTCTCTGTTTTTCCTTCGGAATAGTAGCTTGGTACCACTTCGGAGGAATCCCACTGAAACAGAACATGCATACACATAAATAAAAAGAAAGAAGAAATATACTATCCCGTTTTGCTCTACAAAATAGATTACACACCCATATTGAAAACGAGGATTTTGAAGCTGTTATGTTTATTTAAAAAAAAAAAACATTTCTAACTAGATGTTTCTAAATGTTTCTAATAAGTACCTAGATAAGAATGTTTGGAGTTTGAGTGTGTGTAATTTACGTTGTAGAGCAAACCATTCATAAAAATCTTCAAGTTATGTTCACCACCTTATTTCACTCATAAATTGAAAAATCTCATTATAAAAAGCCATAAGAAAATCTCGAGGGAACAGGTGAGTAGTCTTCTGGGTTTTGACGTCATACCTGCTCCACTCTATGAGCACAAGTTGTAATTACTGCCTAATATGTTCGTTGTTTCTGCTTAAAGGGGTGGTTCACCTAAAAATTAAGATTCTGTCATCAATTACTCACCCTCATGACATTTCAAACCCATTAGACTGTCGCCTATCTTTCAAAACACAGAGATATTTTTATTTAAATTAAATTGATTTCCATCTGTCCATTAAAAGTCTCTCCACCCAAAACTCTGACACTTGTTTTGAGTATGTTCATATATGAACAATATGTTCATAAAGAGATCGTAAAATAAATCCATATGAAGCAAGCAAGTTTTCTGATGGGACCATTTTTTTTTTGTGTGTCTGTTTACTAAATTTGAGTGCTCTCTGTAGGTTCACTGATCATTGTTTATATGTGAATAAAAGCCTAAATTAGATCTGTTCATCATAAGCCCCTTTCACACAGCGCGATGATCCCGGCAAATTGCCAAAACGCCTTCTGTGTGAACGCAAACACGGCCCGGGATCGATGATACCGGCATCGATGCCGGGTTGAGGACCTAGTAACATTGCCGGGATCAGTCCCGGAACGTGCCGTGTGAACAAAAGCCAGGACGAATGCCGTAAGGAGTGTGTTATAGTGATGACGCACGTGCCATCGCACGACTCTGTTGCTCTTAGAAGAAAGTTTGTGTTCGTCATCAACAAAGAAAGAACGGAAAAATGTCTGCAAATTGGAACGAAGCAGAGACCAGGAGCTCCTTACTATTTGCACTGAAGCTGAGATCGTTCGCCAGCTTTCTGGAACAGTACGCGTGTGTATGTTTTCGACGCGTACGTTACACGTCTCATCCTGACGTCATGTGTCTTTACGGGATGTGTGTGAACGCACTCACAGATCTCGGCAAATCACTGGCAGTGTGAATGAACCGAAATCAAACAATCCCGGGACAAATGCCGGGTCACATTATCCGTGTATTTTCCGGAATCTCTGTGTGAAAGGGGCTTTATAAAGCGATCATGTCTCTTCAGAAGACTTGGATTAATCCGCTTGATTCATCTTGATTTTAATTCAACTTTCATTAAAAATATCCTCATTTGTGTTGAGGATGAATGAGATGGGTTTGGAATGACATGAGAGCAATTGATGAAGGCATTTTAATTTTGGAGGGAACCATCCCCACGTTAGCTAACCACATTATACGTATAGCTAAAGTATTATATTATAGCTGTATATTACTGCCATATTGACATTACATACACATCTCTGGCTGATAATTGTAACTTTTAAAACAAGCATTTTCTGGACAGCTGCTTTGAAACAATATGTATTGTGAAAAGTGCTACACATATAAACTCGAAATGAATTTCATAAAAGACATTACAGAAAAATGTACACCTTTGTGGTCTTTGAGGCTACGAGTCTCCAGCGCTCCGGTCGATCCAGTCTCTGACTCCGCGTCATCCACGGACGGTCGCTCTGACGCGTCCGACGGTGTGGTCTCGCCTCCTTCCTGATGCGCGGATGCTCCGTGGTGGTTCGGGGGTCCGCTGGGAGAATGCGCCCCCTGTAGGGCTGCGTCCATGGCTGCAGCATAGCCCACTGATAAGGCTGAGTCATCCTCAGTAATGGGGACCTGTGGGAAGGACAGAAATATAGTTCTAACATAGTGTTTCTCATGTACATGTCCTGCAGGCACAGCTGAGGAAGACAACATCTCAGCAGTGTGTTTTCGAAAGCAGGTCTGCTGTCAGCCTTTCTGTGAACCTTGTTTGTTCAGACAGTGAATTTGAAACTTTGAACTTTACGACACCCAGGCGAGGGCAAGTATGTTCTATGAGTGATATGTGATATGAGACGACTGAGCTTGCGATGACATTTAAATTGACGAATTTATAGATTACAATGTTTAAAAGGAAGTTACCATTATTTAAATGTGATGTTTCAGTGCTTCAGAAAATTAAATCCTAGCCAAAAGATGTCCTGATGAGTGTTACATCAACATTATGTGAAAGAAAGAGATGACAAACAAACATTACTCTGGGGGAAGAGACTGTTCTCGTGATTGTTTCCCTAGACACTTGTCTCATTGTAACAAAGATGTTTATATGAGACTGATTTACACAATGTTCAGACTGACCTTTGACACCCCAGATATGATGAGAGTACTGCGTTTAGTAGGCGTTTTCTTGGGTACCTTACTGGCCGACTCGGTCAGCTGCCGAATGGCCGTTTCTGCTACGGGATCCAGCCCATTAGGGAGGGTGCCTTCTGCTAGGGAATAACACACAGACACAAACACAACAGGATCACAAACTTACACCTAATTTTGTTCAAAAGGCACTGCGATAAGAGGAATACAACGATAAATAATATTAACGAAAAGTAGTATAATATGGACAAAATAAAATTAGTATTAATTATAGATTTAATGTATAACAAATTCATAATATTAAATACATTATATTCATACATAAAGATGCTGCTTATGCACACCAAGGCTGGATTTATTTCATAGAAAATAGTAACAATAATAATATTGTAAAATATTATTACAATTTAAAATAACTTTTCTATTGTAATATATTTTAAAATATAATTTATTGTAATACATTTTAAAATGTAATTTATTCCTGTGTTGACAAAGCTGAATTTTCAGCATCATTACTCACATGATCCTTCAGAAAACATTCTAATATATTGATTTGCTGCTCAAGAAAAATGTATTATGATTATCAATGTTGTGAAAACAGTTGTGCTGCTTAATATTTTTATGAAAACCGGGTTTTTTTTTCTTTTCTCAGGATTCTTTGATTACCAGAAAGTTAAAAGAACAGCAACGTTATATAACAGTATAAAAGTTTTTTCATCTATTTAATGTGTCCTTGATGAATAAAAGTACAAATTTCTTTCAAATAAATACATACATAAATAAAATCTTGCTAACCCCAAACTTCTGAATGGTAGTTTGAATTATTCAATTCACAGTTATTTGTATAGCGCTTTTCACAATACATATCATTTCAAAGCAGCTTTTCAGAAAATGCATGAGTCCACAAAACAATTCAGAGTGATCTGTTATAAGAGGGAACTGTCTAAGTTATGCATTTCAGAAATGTACATATACAGATCACACAGTTAACTAAAAATGTATTAGTTTAAACAATGTAATTGATTTGTAAATGAATCATCTTAAAATGCAAATCTTAATGTGGAGCTCACTGCTGGGGGTTGGACTGGCACTGGTGCTGCTCTGCAAGCTGTTAGTGAGCACACTGGGAGTCCTTTCAGTCACCTCCACCTTTGAGGGAGACCTAGACGGAGAGTCTCCTCCTGCAGTTACAGAGGAAGAAACATGATAAGGTGAAACTGCCAAGTCACTTCTGTGGTACTGGATGATGCAGACAGAATGACATATGTGTTCTCAGTATTCCAGCGTAAGATGGCCTTTACCTAGTTTGTGGTCCAGTTTAAGTCGTGACTGGATGGTGGTTACTGTGGTGACAATGGTGCCATCGGGCATGATGGTGCGGTCCACGTCCACCTTCTTCGAAGGAGTGACCGAGGGCCTCAGCGGAGTAGCGTTCTGACATGCACGCAAATCACCGGACTCCAAATACAATAGCTATGAATGCAGAAACATAAGATTATTAGTCTAAACAATAAACATAATTCATACTTTCATTTTGAAAACTACTACTATTACTACTCTACTGTGACTAGTGTTAGGGTTAGTACAGCCATAAATGTCTTCAAACAATGACAAACAATCCCCATTCACATATTTCTGTGCTTGCTTAGCCTATATGTTCACAAACAAACACCACGATTATACAGAGCGTTTAAATACCGTTCATGTGTACCTGTAGGATAATGTGTGTCACAAGTACAGTGTGGACTAAAGTACTAGGTTAAATAAAGAAATAGATCAGTTATCGAGTTAATCAGAGACACAGTGATCGTTCAGCTCACAAGGCAGACCACTGTAATAAGATATGTTTTCTATTAAATAATTCACATTGACATTTAGAACAGGGACTTATCAGTGTGTTCAGAAAAGTGAACACGGCTGATGGAAGCCTTAATCAGTAACACTGACACTCAACACTGTATTATCAAGCTAAATCATGCTATCTGTATGTATACTTTACATATGGGAATTATGTATTGACAAATAAATAAATAAATCCATCCATCACGATTGGGGTAAAGTAAATAGGGTTAATTATATTATTTCAAAATAAATCACTTTTATTCAGCAAGGGCACATTAAATTGATCAAAAGTGACAGTAAAGTCATTTTTAATGTTATAAAAGATTTATTTTTCAAATTAATGCTGTTCTTTTGAACTTTATATTCATCAATGAATCCTAAAAACTGCATCATGGTTTCCACAAAAATATTAAACTCTTTTCAACATTGATAAAAAAATACTGAGCAGCAAATCAGCATATTAAAGTGCTTTCTGAAGGATCATGTGACACTTAAGACATGAGTAATGACTGCTGAATTTCTTTACTTTTTAAAATCTTAAAATAGAAAAGTTTAATATTTTAATTGTAAAAATATTTCACAATACTACTCTTTTTACAGTATTTTTGATTAAATAAATGCAGTCCTGGTGAGCATAAACTACTTCCTTCAAAAACATTTAAGAAAACTTTTTTAAATCGACCCCAAACATTTTAAATACAGAATCAATTGGAATTCCACCTTATGCTGCCATCACCTCTAAAGTTACGATAGCAGTTGGAGCCAGACCATGACCCGGAGCGATGGACAGTTTGTGTTGTCCATTAGGAATTCTTTTAGAGAGATCCAGTGGTAAGGAAGCACGACCAGGCAGAAACTCTGTCGACCATGAAAAAAAAGAAATTTGTAAAGTAAAAAAACAAACAAACAAAAAAACTCTCAGACAGGTATTTCAAGCAATGAAAACAAAAACAGACAGAATGGAGAATATCAGTCTTAAATCATTCACCAATTCATCTGATATGTTGAAAGATTTGCTCCTATAATCTTGGATAAACTATTGAATGAAAAGTGACTTACGTTCTCCTTTGCTGTTTTTCTCCACAAGTCTTACTTTGAGTTCTTTGGTTTCTGGTCCTACATCCCTAATAGATAACAACATGCTTACATTTATCACAAGTAAATAAAGATGCACACACACACACAAAAAGTTTCCATTTCTGTAATACTGAATATTGGAGCTGAAGTGACATTTTTCTACCATTAAAAGAATGAATTTTCTTTGTAACTGGATTTTAGGTTATGAAAAGGCAATATACTATCACTATTGTGGTAGACTAAATATCCCTTTTGGCCCCACAGCAGTAATCTGTACGCTGGCTTTGAGTATTAAATCGGCCATTCTGGTAATTGGTATCACAGGAAATAGTGATGTGTTGAAAATGGCTGTAATTAAATGTGCTAAATAGCTCTTTGTTTCTTTGGGAGTTGGCTGCATAAATTCACAGAGCAATTGGTGGAGCCGTTCATGGCTTTACACCTTCATTCATGACAGAAGGGCTGCCATATAAAACAGACTTTGATGAAAACACTCCATTGTGTAAAATAGAAGTGGTGAAGTTGACCTTTAAATGTAAGGTGTTAGAAAATCCCATTGGATTATCAGTCTAGTTCTGCAGCACAAAGTAACTAAAAAAACTACAACTTTTTAGAACAAAAATAACCTTGTGTAAAAGAACATGGCATTATACAAAACATTTTCATGTAATCTTTCCTACGTGTCAAACATGTCAACACCTCACTCAGAAGTTGTCATTCCACTCCATCCATTTAGTTTCAGTCTTTATGTTGATCTATATCTGCTTTTACAATAACATAAGCGTGCTTACAGTGTAAAGTCGTCAGTCCAGTGCAGGGCTGCTCCAGGACTGGGGGAAGGAGTTAGGAAGCCAGTTCTGCATTCAATGGAAGGAGTGTCCAGACTCAGCACACAACAAAGCTCTCCGACATGACTCTGACATCCTGGTAAAGAAATCACTTATGAAAAAATAACACGCACCATAAACGTGACATACTTATATTATAATATATATTGAATAATGTATATATATTTTTTGTACACACACATATAGAAATGTATACTCTACCAAATATACACACCATATATAAACAATACCAAAAGTTTGTGGTCAGAAAAGAAATGTACACTTTTATTATACATATAATTGATCAAAATTGACAGAAAAAACATTTAAAGTGTTAAAAATTTGTCCATTTTAAATAATAAAATGCTGTTCTTTTGAATTTTCTATTCAACAAAGAATCCTGAAAAAAGGATTTTGCGTTCTACAGTCGCCATTCATTATTTATGTTTACTGTGGTGAGCAGGACGAGACTGAGGGCCGTGGGAGAACGGCGCGAGGCCGGTGGCGTGATTACTGATGATGAGCGACACCTGTGAGACGCACCGGTCTCGTATCGCTCACGGAGGAGCGGGAATTTTCTTAGCAATGTTAAAACGCACATCAACCGATAATTTTTTTTGTGTTCATGTAAACACTACATTCAGATTCACCAATCGGAATGAATTCAGTTTGATTGAAACAAACGATGAATGAAAAAAAACAACAATGAATGGCGACTGCAGAAAGCAAAAGCTGAATCCCGGACATTTTGGACGATCTCGACGGCCGGATATGTCCGGGAAAAAGAGGATGGTGACCCCTACTACTCAGCTTTCTCCACAGAACAAGAGCCTGCTAGCTCAGCTTCCAAAAAAAGATGGCTGACACTATGTGTACATTCTGTGAGTGAGATCCCACCCTCTATGGGCGGATTGAGAACATGCGGGACGGCCCCTACTACTGGCTGTAGTCTTTAGCCTCTGGCCAAAAAAATTTTTCAAAAGGCTTTGAAGTGCTTCAAAGGGCTGTGCACGAATAGGGTCTTATCTAGCGAAAGATCGGTCGTTAAAAAAAAATAATAAAAATTATACTTTTTATAACCACAATTGTTCGTCTTGTGCTGATGGCGACGCGCCAGGCATTACGTCATCCAGGGGCGGACTGGCCATCTGTGTGATCTGGAGAATCACAGACCGGCCGGTACTCCAGGACGGCCGGCGGGCCGGCCCACCACACACGCAGCCATCACCTGTTTTTTCCCCCCACTAATCATAATATTACATTTCTTTTCTACGCAAATGGATGAGGGAGTCGATCGCGCGGGCGCGGCCGACAAGGAGTGTATTTTGTGTGCATGTGAGTGTATTGCCCTCCCTCCCTGTTAATTAGTTTAGTCTACTCCATTGCATATCTTGAAACACGCCCTCTTTCACGTCCTGGAACACACCAAGCCAACGCCGGTGAACTAGCCCTGATGAAAGCCGACTGTGCTGTCACCTCACATCGCGGGATAAAAGCTATACTTGTACACGGTGAGAGAACTACAGCCGACTGTCAGCTATAGCTAATGCGCGTTCTGCGCCTGCGTGTAAATGAGACTGTCTATTTCTACAGATATAGTCTATATTCTTCATTCAAAAAGAGAAACCAACGCTGTCGGCTGCAGACACATACCATAAACAAAGCAGTGCGTGCTTAGTTACCGTTTTGAATATCAATCCTGCTAAACACTTTCTTTATTCCACTCCGCTCATGTTAATATTGAAATATTCGCCAAGGAACACTCAGGTAAGATGACGTAACATTAGAACAGCCTTCCATCTGTGCCGTTTTGACTTAGCTCGCTGTTTTGCTAATATTATCGTGCAGTGCACTGACTCGTTCACTAAGCTGAACAGCCAATCAGAGTTCCTTCTTTCACCGACATGTCGAATCGGCCGAAAAAAAGCTGATGAGTTTCAGGACAAATTTCAGCCAACGGTGCAGAACAGTAACACTGAGAAAACTTAGTCGGCCGAAGCACAAAAACTGGCTCCACTGACTAGATGATATGCTGTCTTGATAGTTATATATTAATATATTTATATTACTTAATGTTCTTCTGTTTGTTTCCCTTTGTTTTACAAATATGACCTAATATATGTTGTGTTTCTTAAAATAAATGTTTAAATAGCATTATTTTTGTTTTGTGTTATATTTTTATGCAATAAGTGGTGTTAAAAAATATTCTGCACATTAATAGGCCAATGTGTTATGATGTGGGATGTGGTGGGCTGCTGTGGGCCAGAAAGTCCAGGGCCACTTTTTGGTCCCAGTCCGCCCCTGACGTCATCACGTTGGAGGCGTCACCATATATTTTTTTTAAGATAATAATAATAAATTAAAACAAAGATGTTGGACGATTTTGAAGTTGGAGCAGAAAATGAGATGGAATTTTTCACCCTTCCCTGCCTTTTTGAACCGGAGTACACAGACAAATAACTTAGATGACGTGATGCGTGACGTTTCCAATGTGATGACGTAATTCCTGGCACGTCGCAGACCAACAACAAGACGAACAATTGTGGTTAAAAAGTATATACATGTTTATTTATTTTTTTGAAAATGAACGATCGTTTCGCTAGATAAGACCCTGTTCCTCAGCTGGGAACGTGCACAGCCCTTTGAAGCACTTCAAAGCCTTTTGAAACTGCATTGATTTGGACTTCAACATTTTGGTTGCGCTTGAAGTCCATTGTGTGGAGAAAAATCCTGAAATGTTTTCCTCAAAAAACTTAATTTCTTTTCAACTGAAGAAAGACATGAACATATTGGATGGCATTGGGGTGAGTAAATCAGGAGTAATATCAGGAAATTTTCATTTTGAAGTGAACTAATCCTTTAAAGTGATGGTTTACCCAAAAATAAAATATTTGTCATCATTTACTCAGCCTCATGTTGTTCCAAACCGGTATGATTTTCTCTCCTCTGCTGAACACAAAAGAAGATATTTTAAAGAATGTTGGTAACCAGATAGTTCACGGCACCCATTGACTTCCATAGTATTTTCTTTCCTACAATGGAAGTCAACGGGTGCCGTCAACTGTCTGGTTAGCGACATTATTCAAAAATCTTATTTTATGTTCAACAGAAGAAAGAAACTCACAACAGGTTTGGAACAACTTGAGCGTGAGTTAGTGATTACAAATGTTCATTTTTGGGTGAACTGTCCCTTTAAGAGCAATTAGTCAACTAGTCCTTCAGGCAAGTAGTTGATTTTGAAAACAGCATGGCATATTCATAGTTCTAAAAAAAAGTAAGAATTTTTTAAAGAATTTTCATAATATATATATATTTAAATAATGATCTTTGTGCCGTTTAGTCAATCTGACAATCAAATTTTTATACCTTTTTTGACATCAGTTGCTCTAAGTTGGTGCACCAAAATCCGCTTGACAGACGTGCTCTGAGACGGAGAGTTCAGACCACCAATCTGCTTCTCCCTGGGAAACTATAACAATAGGGAATGGGAATGTTTTATAACATGTTTTCCTTCCACATTGTTGTTGACCTTAATTGCATGTCTTGTACTGATAAGGATTGCCATACATCCCTACATGTAATACATCATACACACCCAACCAAAACATACAAAGTCACAGTGTTCAGTGCAGTTCCAAATTCTCACCACACACTAACCCCAACTGTATAATATAGAAATCGATACTGGTATTTTTACCGCAGGGCTTGATACACAGGCCCTCAGGTTGAGGATCATGGCAGGGTGTGTTGTGTATAGTGTGTCCTCCACCAGTGCAGCAATCATATCACTGTCCACCTCCACATCAGAGCCCTAAAACAAAAAGACAAAAACAAAGATTTCAGTTTATTTGCATAGTTGTAAAAGTTTCTTTTTGTACCATTAACAAATTGTAATACATCAAAAGCTGAAAGGAACATGACCTTTGCGACCAAAATGGCTCATTTACCTCTTTCTGGACTCTTTGGCGTGATTTTACTGTTAAAGAGAGATGAGGTTGCTTGGAAAAAGTCCAGGACACAAGGAGACCCTCTTCCTCCACTTCCTCAAGACAGACCTGCAACTACAGCAGCCCATACAGAACATTTTAACTCCTATTTCACACTCAAAATGCAAAAGTAATATATTCATCGATGGCTGCTCCATTTTTAACCACCCAGAGATGAAACATTAAACTGTGGCACTACGCATCAAGTGGCGTCATTTGTTTGAGATGAGTATCGCATGCAATATTCATAGCCACCAAACCTCACTATCTACATTAAGCTATTGAGATGGGAAAAAAACTGGCAAACTGAGATGCTCATTCATGTGAGCAGTGGCAGGAGACGGCAGACTAATGAAAGTTGAGTGTGCAGAAATGCAGACTGATGCAAACTCACAGATGCAAATCCATTTCATTTGTATTTTACCTGGGCTTGCATGGGCTTCATCGTGATCTGGTAGGTATCCATGGAAACAGCAGCATGGGACTGCTGAGTGACAGTCACGGGGAACGTTATGGTGTCGACCGAACAATTGCACTGCAGGACCTGGAAGAGGTTGAGGCAGAGATTGACAAATAATGACTGAGGGGGTCAAAACATGGCATCTTAAAAATAAAAAAATAAAACTCAAAAGCTTTGACAGACAAAATATATATTAAATGCAACTTGGATGGACACATATGCCCTGATTTAAGATCTTGAGAACACAAAATAATATCTGACCTAACTAAATCAAATTTAGTTTTAAATTCACACCATAGAATCACAATTCATATTATATTCAAATTCCAAATTCAATATAAATACATTCACATTTATATACACTACTGTTCAAAGGTTTAGGGTCGGTGAGATTTGTTAATATTTTTTTAAAAAGTATCTTGTGCTCACCAAGGCTACATGTATTTGATCAAAAAAATGAAATATTGTGAAAAAATATTCAAATTTAAAATAACTGTTTTCTAATTTATTATATTTTAAAATATAATTTATTCCTGTGATGGCAAAGCTTAAATTTCAGCAGCCATTACTTCATTACTACAGTCTTCTGTGTCACATGATCCTTCAGAAATCATTCTATTATGCTGATTTGTTGCTCAAGAAACCTTTTAAAAATCTTTTACTCAACAATACACCCATTTCAATACATTCCAATACATACATTATTGCGGTTACACTCACGTGACACGACATTTTTAAGCATTACCGTTTAAAAACAATTGATTTAAAAAAAGTGTAAAAACAAGTAAAACCACATTTTAAACCGTTGAAGCGCAACAAGCAGCTAAAGAGAACAAATTTTGCTACTTGCGTGCCGTCTAAGAAGTGTGCTCATGAAGCCGCTGCTCATAGAGTGCGTGAGTGCTGAACTGAGATCGTTTTGCCGCTTCATTGAGCTTGAATGGTTAAATACACATGCTTCTGTGTCAAAATACCTTTGCGAGTATCCTTGTAAAACACAGTCATTTATGTCTAAGTGAATGTAAACAATTGAGAAAGAAAACACATGTGAATCAGTATACTGGATCTGTGAATTTGGTCTCAAAGTAACAGCGGCCAAATATTCCTGCTGCTGTCTGTGTTATTAATGTTAATCAAACAACAAAAGAGAGAAAATCTCTCACTGCTCTTGACTGAATCACGTATGTATGTTCAATGAGAATAAATGTATATTTAATTTATACAGTTAAGACTATGTAGTGTTTCTAGGGCTTGACGTTTTTTAGAAAGTCTATTTAATTTGTGTCTTTGGCTGCGTTTACAATTGGCATTAACATGCGATCACCGTGATCCGATCAAGCAGATCGGATCATTAGCCAATCAGGACACGGTGCATTTACATTTGTTCATATTAAGTAGCCTCTGTATCTGGATAACCGATCGGATTTCTGTTTTTGCATAATATTTCAATTAGGTCAGTAGCCAAATTAAGAGTAAAGATGATACAAATTAAGCAATGTCCCAATGTACTTTCCTATGCAATCTCCAGTCTTATATCAAATTACGTTTTTTAAATGAAGGAATATTTCAGAGCTGATCATACAAAAATAACTGGGTTGATCATAAAGAACAAGTCACTCACATCATCGATCATCGGGGTTTAAGGTTATAGCGTGCAATGGCTATATTAACAGAAATGGGAGATTAATAAACATGCTGAAACAACAAAAACATTCAACATTTAAAACATTAAAAAATAAATGTGTATTCCCATTATTCCTCTGGCAAAGCAGCGCACGCTCTTCATTAAGATCTCATGACTCACAGCTGTGATTGTACAGGCGATCGCCTCGTTCAGATAATGTTGCACAATTAAAATGAAAAAAATTGACACACAGTGTTTTAAATATTGACGTTTATTTGTAAGGTTCAAATGTGTTTAATTTATTGTCTAAACTGCGTCTGGTCATTATTTTCTGACAGCACGTGGGGAGACTGGGCGGGGATTTAAATGACGTGCACCTGTGAATGCACACACGATGGCTGGATTGCGTTTACATTACACTGAGATCCGATCACAATGCGTCCTTGACTAGCTCTGAACCAGGACACACTGATCGGATAACATTCCGATCAGAAACGCGTTTACACTTGTCTTTTCAATGTGTATGTGGACAACATCCAGATACAGGTCGCATGTTAATGCCAAGTGTAAACGCAGCCTTTGTTCTATTGTAGTTTTTTGTCCAATTGCTTGTAATCAGTTTATTTGTTCTTATTTTATTACTGGCTGTTTACTTGTCTGCAGTAAGCTGGGTTTTTTTAATATTACTTTTTTGTGATATTGAAATTGGTGACAAGAATTATGAGGTTTCAATGGTATAAAAAATTGTGATCATAAAACCTTATTTAAAGCAAATATAATTATATTGTGAGATGAGATAAAAATGACTCGCATCATGATATAAGATTCATCCCTAAACCCATTTTTTGTTAGATTACACAAACATATTAATAACCTTTATTTGGTGTTTTAGTAACTAAGGGCTTACCATGCTGCGTACTGATTGTTCGGTGCAAGTCACACAGTCAATAGACGCAGAAGTTGGGAGCTGAAGACTGTCATCAAAGGTGATTTGAATGGAGCTCTGAATAGAAATGGAGATTGTCAGTTAGTTCATCTGCACATAAATCAGTGAAGAAAAGGAGTTTCTGGGTGCAATCACTCTTCAGATATATCTCCCAGGCTAAATGTCTGTTTGCATGTTTATATTAAGCAGCTAGATGATAGTGCACCATAAATCTTCACAGCTGCAAAACAGAAATCCCAGCCATTTAGGGATAAAGTAGCATGATAAACAGGCAAAGGAAGCAGTGTAATAACATCTGCTTTACTTTCCCCGCAATGCATCTCTCGCAATTATATAAAGTGCAACTGAAGGGAAAAGACACAGAAAAAAAAACTATTTTAATTAAAAGCTGCATAAATCAATGAGCAGTAAAAGTGGGTGTAAATATAAAACAATCTTAATTCCATCTGAGCTGAGGTAATTCTATCATTTAACAAAGAGTGTGCTCATGTTTGGGACATTAGGTACTTAGTTACAGAGATTAATGCAAACAACATACATTCTGTCTCTTTAAAAACATTGGTCAGCGAATAGCATACTCAGGAAGGATATGACATCATTCGGTCCAGGCGAACGTGGCAGACTGCCATGACGACAAGCTGCCAATGTACCTATTTGAGCCAGACTTCCACAGTTTTCAAATAGAGACCATGCAACAAACATTGCATGCCAGGACTCAAGGTAGAAATATACTAATCTAATATATAAGCTTGTAAAACACCCAAATTTAAAGATCATGATTAGAGTTGTGGCCTTTCATCACACTAAAAGGAAACCTCTGTCTATGACAGGATATTTCAGCAAGGCAGAAACATTGGCCAAGCAGGATTGGCAAGAGAGGAGTGTGGTAATGGAAATGACAGAGCATAACCACAACACTGTGTGGAGAACACTTCTGCCGTGGCTGTTGCTGTCACTGATGGACATTACATGAAAAACTGGACCAGAAAAGCTGTAGCCTTCTGCTTATATGATTTCATGTGTTGTAAGACAAGATGAGGCGTGTGTAAATAATAATGTTTTTCATCATCACAATTGACATGACTTATCCTCAGAATAGAAGATGTCATAATGAATCTGATGAGCCTAATGCAGGAGAGAAACATCATCCAGAAGCAGAAGTTAACAGATACTAGGCTCACATTATCATTAAAAGTACTACCATTTAATATCATAA
This sequence comes from Semotilus atromaculatus, assembly GCA_031834385.1. NCBI lineage: Eukaryota > Metazoa > Chordata > Actinopteri > Cypriniformes > Leuciscidae > Semotilus > Semotilus atromaculatus. The sequence continues at coordinate 14,504,315 of JAULUF010000035.1, read as the reverse complement.
TCCCCTTATGATAACATGACTTGACCACAGTATTACCATGGTACTTTTTATAAGGGATAGTCAATATATCTTTATTTAATTTGGAGAATTAATTGTAGGAAAAAAATGATACCATTTTGTGGTAGAAATTAAGTTGATGGACATTTTTGGAACATCTTTGGAAGACTTATTATTACTAGTGTGGTCAATCGAAAAAAGAATAAAAAAATAAATCACACATTTATCTGTAATAATATTTACTAAGTACTGTAAATAAAAGCTAGTATAACTGATATCAATGTTGCTACTGATGTCTCTATTAAATGGATATATTACCCTTTATTTAAGTGAACTTAAAACATTCACATAAACTATACTAGTGACTATAGAGTCTAGACTATAAACTAAACTACGCACTCACGCACATTATAAACACCTCTCTTCACACTGGTACTTTTCCCACAGCATTTAAGCAGGCTCGGGTAACCCCACTGCTTAAGAAACCCACTCTAAATCCAGCACATCTGGAAAATTACAGACCGGTATTGTCTGCTGCCTTTGACACAGTTAACCACCAGATCCTCCTGTCAATTTTAAAGACGAAGGGCATCTCGGGATCCGCACTAAAATGGTTCAAGTCTTACCTCTTAGGTAGGTCCTTCAGGGTGTCATGGAGGGGTGAGGTGTCCAAGACCCAACATCTAGCTACTGGGGTGCTTCAGGGCTCAGTGCTTGGACCACTTCTCTTCACACAACTCTACCTCTCATTCCAGCCTGATGATCCGACGATTGCTGCTCGCATCTCAACCTGCCTGACAGACATTTATGGCTGGATGAAGGACCACCACCTTCCACAAAACCTTGCGAAGACAGAGTTGCTTGTGGTCCCGGCCAACCCAATGCTACACCACAAATTCTCTATTCAGCTAGGTTCGTCATCCATAACTCCATCAAGGTCAGCCAGGAACCTTGGAGTTGTGATTGATGATCAATTGAACTTTATAGACCACATTGCTAGAACTGCCCGGTCCAGCAGATTTGCCTTCTACAATATTAGGAGGATCAGGCCCTTCCTATCAGAGCATGCTACACAACTCCTTGTCCAAGCACTTGTTCTATCCAGACTGGACTATTGTAAGGCTCTCCTAGCAGGTCTTCCAGCTTGCACTGTCAAACCTCTGCAACTGATCCAAAATGCTGCAGCTAGAGTGGTCTTTAATGAGCCAGAGAGAGCACACGTCTCTCCTCTCATCACAAAATTGCACTGGTAGCTAGTTGCCACTCGCATCAAATCCAACTCACTGACTTTTGCCTACAGAACAACCACTGGCTCTGCTTCCTCCTACCTAAACTCATAACTTCAGACTTACGAGCCATCCAGAAACTTACGCTCTGCAAGTGAACGTTTCAAGAAAGGGCTGAAGACGCATCTTTTTCAGCAACACTCGATCCATTAATACTAACACTTTATCTTCTATTCTATATCTATTATCTTTATGTATAAATAAAAAAAAGTACATGTACTGTGTTAGATTAAACTGGGAAGGTCATAGCACTTGCATATTGTTGTCCTATTGTTAGTTTAACTGCTTCTATTGTTCTCATTTGTATGTCGCTTTGGATAAAAGCGTCTGCTAATAAATGTAAATGTAAACTATAATCACAAAATGAAGGCGTTTAATGGCGCTTGGATTTTTTCATTGGCCTTTGAATTATTACAGAAAAGTTCTGTGACCAACAAAAGTTTATTATTCTTACACGTTTTGTTCATCGAGATCTTAACAAATAAACTCAACTTTTATGAATAATGAAGCCTAAATAATAGCGAGAAGTAAAAAAGCTAAAGCTTTAACTTTAATGAACTACATCACAGTTGCATGACTTCAACTGCAACACCACCACCACCAAGCTTCTGACAACTCCATCAAGCTGTATTTAAAATCTACAAGTTGGAAAGTTTGAGTTAGTTTGCAAGGGCGTGAGGGTAAACAATGAGGCTATAAAAGCGAACTAGTGAGTAGATGAGTTTGAGCGTACATTTTAATATTGCGACAAATTCTGTAGTTCAATTCAGCCACTTGTTACCAACACCACCTTTTTCAAGACACATAAAATATTAAAAAACAGTATGTATAACACAAAATTATACATTACAGATATATTTTATATCATAGAACGAAAACTTGAAAATATCTTGAGTTTGTAGATCACAAATTTCATGATTTTTAACAAAAACCCATTCAAAAAACCAACTGACTTTAGGATTATTCAAAAATGCCTTTTTCCAGGTTTTAGTACTTTTCCTGATACTGTTCCCAATGCCGGGCATAGTAAGTTGTATTATAATAAACAATAAACAAGGAAATGCTTTGTGATTAGGTAGTCATTTTTTTTTTATGAACTGATATTTATATGATGATTTTACATATTTTAAAATGGGTCTGGAAAAAGGGTAAAACAAAAACAACTATATGTTCATGGAATTTCAAATGTCCCTCTTATTTATTTCAAAAGAATAAAGAATGAAGGCATGGTTAAACGTTTCTAAGGCAGTTTTAATATGCCCTTCATTTATCAAAAAGAAAAAAAAAAGTGAAATCTGTTAGTTTGAATGAAAATCAACCCAAATTGAAAGTAGTTTCAGAAACACGCATAAAAAGTGTAAAAAAAAAAAAAAAGACAAAAGATAGATGATTTGGCTGTGATTCATGAATGAAGGATGGAAAGATGGAATTTGACCAACAACATACCAAACAGGTTTGTAACAGTTGCTAATAGCCTAGTCCTTAGACTGTTAAACTGAAAGTATATGCTCACAGGAGCAGATCCCTTGTGTTTAAGTGTACAGTTCATTTCAGAGCAAAATGAACAAACTGTAAATACTCGCAGAGAGTAAAGACAAATGTAAATCTCAGAGAGTAAGAGTTTAAGTGTCTCAGAGCTTTGAAATTAGAGAAGCTCAGCATAACTGACTTAGGTTTCATTCTCTCTCTCTCTCTCTCTCTGTACCTCAGCCAATGGGACAAGAGGACATGTTTGACTGGGTAGCATTTACTGGCTCAGCCTCTGAGCTCTTGGAGAGGAGGAAGAGAAGACGCAAATCCCCTACTGTACTGGCATATGTTCTTTATTTCACGACCCTCTCTCCATCCTACAAAGAAACACAGACATGACAATGTGTGTATGTTAGTGTGTTCATACAGGCAGCACTGGGTCAGTGTACATCAAGGTTTAACTATTGCTACCAACTGCAAAATCTAAATAAGTTCATTACCGAAGCTCATTCAGTTTAGTGTAACAACACCACTTTGATTATTTTTTCAGCTCTAGAGACACTGGACAACTTCATTTGGTTGGTTGACATATCAAGATGCTTTGTATCTCCCCAGCTTCATCTTTGCAATCTTCTTCATCTAATTAAAATGCCTCCTTGCTATTTTTTCCCAACACATTCATAATCATTAGGCTATTTTATATTTATTAATAGTGGGGTATGTGATTTGCAAAACGGCTGGCAGATTTTGAAAATACACAATTCAAATGGTCCTACCTTCTTTCCTCCAACGCTGGCCCTGATTCGCGCGAGGGGAATGGGGGGAGGGGGGTATGGTACAACCGTTTGATTGACGGACTTAATGTCCAATGATTCTAGGTGGTCTTGGAAATGATTGGCTGGAGTTTTTCGAGTCCTGCGCGTTCCACAGATGATTAAATTGCTTAATTTTCATTTCAGTGCTTCTAACTCAGTGGCTGTAAGTGGGTTATGAATAGGATTTCAAGTGATTTTGAAAAAATGGACAAACAAGAGAATCACATACCCCACTTTTAATTATACTACATGACTTTTACAAATGTAACAAAATAAATCAAACATTAAGTGTAAAGACCGATGTTGATTACTGACATATTTCTGATGACTTTGATCATTAGGGGCCCTTTTTTAACTAAGCGCATGGTCTAAAGAGCACGGCGCAAGTGCACTTAGGGTGTGTTCGAATCCACTTTTGCTAGTTTAATGACAGGAAAAATGGTCAGCGTGACCTTTTAATGGTCTAAAAGGGTTGTCACTATTCCCTTAATGAGTAATGGGTGAGTTTTGGGTGTGACGTGCAATAAACCAATCAGAGTCTCGTCTCCCATTTCTTTTAAATGCCAGTTGCGCTCACGCCATGGCGGATTTGCTATTCATGACGGAATTTGATAGTGGAAAGGCTGAACACGTCTCCAGAGTGCAAACAGATTGGTCAGCTCGCGCACTTTAACTTTGCGCACGAGCAGACCATCTACGGGACAAGCCGGTTTCCACAATATCTTTATGTTTACAATAATAATCTTTTACATTGTAATCCATTGTAATGTTTGTGTGCTTCTGCGCATCCCTGTGTATGTTTAATAAGCAGAGTGTACACACGTTGTGGAATGCACTTGAATGCACCTGAACACACCTGGTTTTCAGGTTTTCAACTAGCAAAAAACACTTGCGTCAAGCCTGCCGCTGCATTGCGCTGGGTGTATGATAGGGCCTTTGGTCTGTAGGATAAGGTCTTTGACTGGATTTTAAGTGTTTTACTGGATTGATGTATAGGGCAATTTTGGTCTAATTGGTTGATTAATGAGATATTTTCCTTGATTGTGGGATCCTCTGTTGTCTTCATGAAAACAGTCTTATGCTGCATGTAAATGGTTAATGGATGCATTCACCAAGATCATATTGTATGAGGATAATTGCTGTTTAACACAATCAAGTGAGTGATTTTTAATATAGTTCAATCTTGATGAGGTTGATAATGAATGAATGAATGAATGAATTAATTAATTAATTAGTTTAAATAGTGGGAGGAGGGATTAGAGCATTCAACACACTGAGGAAGGCCTGTGAGTCGAAAGGTATTTATGTATTCCCCTGAGAATAATTTGAAATAACAGGAAATAAAGTGACTAAAACGATTTTGAGAGCGGATCACAGCTGTATTCTTGAAGCTATTAAATAGATTTACGCACCAAAACAGGATACAAGGTATGAGACAAGAGAGCGCAGTGTAAACGACTCTGTGGTACTAGTTGACTAAAAAAAGTCTTAAGTCGTGGCAGGCCTAGTTAGTCCCACAAAAGCAATCTGATTCAAATGTGTGCTGAATGATGTAAAAGCTGATGGTTTTACATTACAACATGTCTTTCTAATTCTCTTCTCAGTAACAAATCACCACAATACATGTAATTTGCATACAGAGACAAATCCTTGTCATTTACATCACACATTTGCATGATCATCATCTGTGCTCTTTCACAACATCATGCTGTGATCCACATGTGTGACATTGGCTATTACCTACTACAAACAGACACATGCACTGAGACCAGGCAGGGCTAGAAGAAGAACATTAGCATTAAGCTTGACATCTTTCTTTTGCACATCAAGACACCAAAACAGCTGCATGACCACTGAAAATGGGTTTCTAGGGAAAGACTGCACATCCACAGATGAAAAAGCTCATTCTATCCTGTGCATCAGCAGATTGTTCAGGTTCCATCAGTGAAATCAGCATACGTAATGAAAAAAAATACAGGACCTGTCCACCCCCACATGGCACAGTAAAGCATTTGAACAAAATCACCACACATTCCACTTTAGCCACAACAGCTTGCATTTTCAACACAAGTCAAAGTTCTAAAGATAATGCATGTTTGAGATAACAGACATAAGACAAAGTAGGAAATGGTATGCATGCATTAACTTAGTGTTTCAGGGGTGCAACTCTGGTCTGACAGGTCGGACTCAACACTGAGTGATGGGCAATGTTTGATTGTATCCAGAAAATGATAAAAAGATAAAAAAAAAATTTGTCTTGCCATGCTCACGTTAGTCACGTATATCATAATTTTCACATCATATAGCCTACAATTTTCTGTTGTATAAAGCACAACAAAAATAAAGGTGACTTGACTTGACATTGGTACGGAATTCGTGATTATAGCCAATTATATGGGGTATGAAGGTTGCTTGGACTCTAGGGGCCCTGTTGTAACGATCTAAGCTCATGGCCTTAAGCGCACGGATCAAGTGCACTTACGGCGTGTCCGAATCCACTTTTGCTAGTTAAACGACAGGAAAAAATGGTCTAAAAGGGTTGTCCCTATTCTCTTAATGAGTAAATGGTGTGTTTTAGGCGTAACGTGTAATAAACCAATTACAGTCTGTAGTATTTCTTACTCTAATAATGTTAGAGCCACCAGAAAAACTTAAAGATGTGTTTATTTCATTTGTTTCTTTATTCTATTGTTTTACAATTTGTTTATTTGGTCTGATTTTTTTGCTGTTTACTTGTCTTTTTTTGTAAATTTAGTTACAATTTTCAAATAAAGTCTTAATCTACAGTGTATAAGCTACTGCAACAAAATTACCCAAATTATCAAAAAGATTACTAAATAATAATACAAATATTGGTATTGGCAATATATGGCAGTTTTCCCTGTGGTATTGAAAATGGTATAAAATATAAATATTTTTCAAGGTATTGTATCAAGTTAGAAATTCCAGTATCGTGACAACACTACTAGCCAATGAGCCCCAGATAATTTGATCATGAGACCCCCTGCTATGGAGAACATGGTTTTGTGTATGTTATCCTCCTACTCTCTCATTCTACTTGTAAATTAAGATGTTCTTTAAACATAGTGTGTTAATCTCAGACAGGGTCTTGATAGTTCGTTGGTGTATGTGTTCTTGTCTCATACAAAGAAGGTAAGTGTAAGACTATGAATGACAGAGTGTGTTCCTAGACACATTGGTATAATGTCACTTTGGGTTTGATCCACCCTGCCATGAATCCCCCTCTGGCCTCTTCAAACACACCACAACAACCATTTGAAGCAACCAAAAATATCCTTCTTCAGGCACTGTGACAGAACATGATGACAAAACAAGGGATCCAAAGATTCCTTGGGGCAAATATAAATCACTGGGTGCCAACACCTGAAGGCAGTGCAATGTCTCATCTCAATAGAGGGATATTGTCATGCACAACTTTGCTGTGAGCCTTGTAATAGTTCAGTGTGTTGATCTGTAACATGTTATTGATATATGGGTCTGCAGCTTTGCAGGCTATTCATAAACTAATGTGAAGCAAAGTAAAGGCCAATTCACACTGGACCAACATGGACAATCACCAGATTACACTACGTCACTCACTCACTTCACAGGTATTCCACGACCCCACAAACACAGATTAAACATGTTCAATCACTGAAAACAAGCGCTGCAAATAGTAATTATATCCAGCGCTTACTTTCAAGGATATCCACCAAGAAAGAAAAAGAAAAGAGAAGGAGAAAGGGCAATAGCAAGACAGAAATAGTAAATACAAACTAGTTTGACCTTGAGTCCTGTATGTTCGTGTGCAGACAGTGTGCTATTCTGTGCGCTGCAGGCATGATAATGTGCCATCATACCATTCCATCATATGCATAGATGCCGCACACAAACACACACACACTCTTCAACACAGACAATCCTGACACTGACACACATGCCTGGAGGACTGAGCCATATCAGTAGCAGCTAAACTCTCAGAACATTGATGGCACCAAACGGGCCAGCTGGGAGAGCAAGAGACCACATGATTAATCAGACGCTTTTTCGTTATTTAAATTACATTTTAAAAATTGTTGCTCTTAAAGACAACAAGCCAGAGGATCTGAACTGTTCTATATGCTGCAGCTCAAATGTGCTTCTTTAGTGACCATGTAATGATAATAATAATTCGTTACATTTATATAGCGCTTTATCTGGGACCTCAAAGCGCTTTACAAGGAAGGTGGGAATCTCCTCAACCACCACCAATGTGCAGCATCCACCTGGATGATGCGACGGCAGCCATATTGCGCCAGAACCCCTTTTAATACATTGTCTCCTTGTTGAATAAAATAATCAATTATTTTGCAAGCAAAATCTCACTGACCCCAAAAATCTGTTTGGTAGTGCATGGATTGGATTAGTGCAGTTGTAAATAAAGATACATTAAACTTTGACCTCTAGTCCTTAGGAAGATGCTCTGTATGTGTTTTCTTAAACAAGTATTAATCTATTACATTTATAGTTTTGCTCATATCAGTATCATACAACAATCAAAAACAATTTCATACCCCCCTCCCTTCTTTATTTTAGAACATATACTTGAATAAAACAAAAATCCAATCAATCAAATAAATTAAAGATTATTAGAATTGTAAATATTAAATTTAAAACAACCAGAGAGATCAACATTTAAAAGTATTATTAAATTATTTAAGATACACGTTGACCCTTTGCTCTGATTTCTCCTGTCATGTATCAGTTGACTTTCCCCAGGCAACATTTTATGCAAATCCTGTCAGTGACCAATTAAACAGATAATTTATCCAAATCAGTTGTGGCGTCGTGAGAGGGTATGTCAGAGGCAAGGTATGTGCCATCTAGGTGGTTGCAGCAATGGGGACTACAAACCAAGATGGCCACCTGGTCCCGGACTACAGTTACCAGGTTCCTCAGCGATGGGGACACAGCTGTTGCGAGTAAAGGAGAAAAGCTGTTACAAACACGCATTTATGTTTGTAAAGCAATCGTCATTAAAATGACGCGAACACAGCAAGTTTGTGTGTTTTTCCTGGTGTCTGCGCACAATGGCGCAGCCAATTTGATCATTTTTCGTCTTTACGTCACAACGAAAAGGAAAATGACTCATTGGAAAAACTATTCATTAAATTGACTCAGAGTCGACTCATACTTTTGAGAGACAATAACTTTTTTTTACGGTGAACTTTCATATATAAAACTTTGCAGGATGTTTTTGTTCACTTAGATCTATGTTACACACAACATGAAAGGTAATTTTCTAAATTCCATAATAGGTGCCCTTTAATGAGCAGCGAATTGGCTGTTTTTTGTTAGAAAGCATAAAGAGAAGCTAGAAGAGTGTTTTGGTCAAAACATTTGAGTTTTGAGTTGATTATTAAAAAGAAACCAGTGACTTGATCTCTGCCTGGACTCAATTTGTGAAGCAACCCACACTTTGGTGATACCCAACCTCTCACGATGCCACACAAATTACATCAAAGAGTTGTGCACCTTTAAAAAAAAAAACGTTGTTTATTAGCAAGTAGTGTACATAAGTGTGTGTGTGTGTAGTATGTGTGAACTATCTTAGAGGACGTCCTTCTATTGTTATTGCCACATATAACCAGCTGTGCAAATCCCACCCCCCCCAGCCAAATCCCTGGATTACTAAAGTGTGTGTGTGTGTGTGAGCATGTTGAGTGAGAAAGAAAGAGGAAAGAACGAGCGAAGGATAAAGCCTCTTAGCAGTCCTCACACATAACAGAAATGTAGCCCAAAACTGACCAAATATGACCATAACTGCAGCACACAGACCATAGGGCAACACTTAATTCCCACTGCAGCAAAATAAGCTAAATTTAAGGTTGACATCAAGGTTTCTCTGGGGAGCTGGTAAAGTAATATCCATCCATTTTTTTACACTTTTTTTTAGGCCTCTGTCGTCTAATTTGATTTATTTAGAAACAGACATGCTTAAAGCAAGTTCAACCTGGATTTACACATTGTGGAGTGTCAAAACTGATCACATCCTTTATTGAACATCTTCCCCATAATCTTTCCCTTATAGACAGTCCAACAGCAATCCCACTCTCTCTGTAAAAGTAAGCCTACCAGTAATCAGATTAAAATGCCACCGAGTGTGAAATTATGCAGATGAGATTAACCAGTGGTCAATGGCTGGATTATCCTCCTAGTGAGCAGTTATCTGGAGACCTTCGTACTAATGATTATAATTAAAAAGTTGCAAAGTTTCTGAATGAATTAAAAAAACTAACTCTTTCTCGTAGGTGCAGTGGTCTCCATGCATTTCCCTCTCAATGCCTCAGGCAACCGCACACACATGCACAAGCCCTGAATCTGTCTTTTCCCCTTCTTAAAATGAGTGCTTATATGCTGTTATAAATATCTCATTGATATGCATTACAAGCTATCAGAATTTCATCATACTTCTTGGCCGTATAAATATCTGCAACAGCAGCAATGCAGCAATCTTAGTTTAGGCCTTAGTCTTTATTCTACTCAAGTACAAGCTCTATTCTTCTATATAATACTATAAATGATCATAAAAGACTGATGTATCAAATATGATAATCAACAAAAAAGATTTTTAGATTTTTAAAACTATTCAATAAACTTTTCTGTTAAAAACGTCTCTGACTTCTCTGATCCTTTTCTTTTCCTTATCATTTCCCTAGCTTTAAATTATATGATAAGAAAAAGAAAAGGATCATTGTTAACTTAAAGCCTGACATGAATATATATTTTTATATTTATTTCAGGCTTTACAAGGTTAAAGATACACATTCACTTCACAGTTTTATTATTGTAGCCTAAATAATTTATAATTGATAATAATTACAAAATTATTGTTCAAATAAAACAAATGTTCAACAGATAGTATGCGAATTGGGACGCAAGTTCTCAATTCCATATTTCTATGATCCATCCTAAAATAGTGAGTTCCAAATTATAGTATGTTGAAATTAGTATTTCAAAGATACCCGGACGCTCTAGTAGTTCTTGTTAAAATTCAAAGTCTATGCATCCATGCATCTCTTACGGGTAATACTGCCCACAATACATTGTGTGTTGGATGGGGATTCGATCAGAATAAAATAAAAATAAAAAACATTTTGTAAAAAAAACAAACAAAAAAACATGGTGTATGTGCGAGACTGATGGCAAAGGGAATTGAAAGATTAATAATCAGAAACAATATTCAATGTTATCTACATTATATATCTGCAACAACATTGTTAACTTTTATAAAAGATACGTTTGGACATTAACTTTAATGCATTATTATTAGGGCTGTCAAACTTAACGCGTTAATGCATGTGATTAACTAAAAATTATTTAACGCAAATAAATGAATGAAGCACGCAAAATTGAGTCATTAATGTCATTTACGTGACGCAGATGATCTCATGGGAGTCAGGAGTTTATCACACTGCATCCACAATGATGCAAGCACCTGTAACTGTTAGGTGGAAATTTATATTCTAACCCCTTAACGCAATTTCGCTTCTCTGTTTGTGATCAGATCATTTTAAGCTGCTAAACTCTGGGAAAGTTTTCATTCCAATTATCCAGTAAGTGAATGTATTCAAACAGTCAGTTCAAAACAGTGCTAATGTAAAGAAAGCCAAGCTTATTACATCAGAGATGGCAGAGAGTCACTGAGCCAGTTTTCAGTGAATTATTCATTCCAGTGTCTGTTTTGCTTTAAAGGCACAATGTGTAATTTTTCAGCTGTAAAAATAGCAAAAATAACTGTATCAATGTTATATATTTCTTTTAGTTGTGTACTTACATTATCCTGACAGTTTCCACCAACTTTCATATCCGGAGAAAGGTATAGTTTAATTAGAAGACAAGGGACATTTCTTTATTTCCGTTTCGTCGCCCGTCATATAACCTATGACTCCTCCAAGTAGTTTCTCTAACTTCCTGCGGAACCCGGCGAAACCGCCAAACACAAAGGGGAACACCGGACGCTAGGGCTGCATGATATTGGGAAAAAATGGCATTGCGATATTTTATTTTTCTGCAATATTGCGATATTTCACCAGATGTTGATTAATAAGCGTGAGCCGAGCGTGAGGCAGAGAGAGCAAGACAGCGCTCGTGTTGTTTGAAGACGGTGAGAGCGCGCGCACGGCCGGGGCTCGCTCTCCCTCTCTCTCTCTCTGCTCGCTGTCATTCTATTCTACACCATTCACCCATCAAATAGGCTTTAGTTTGGTGGGACAAAAATCCGATTCGGCAAATTCGAAAACTCCTGCATAACTGACTGTGTTTATGAGGATATTCACCGAGATGGGCATTCTGACTTAATTTTGAATGTTCGTGTCCGTCAAGCTCAGAGAGAAAGAGCACTGAACTTTGTGTCTGCCCGGCTCTGTGTCCGTACACTTCTTGCGGTTGATGTTTAAACTAACAGGGCTTAAAAACACATGTAAATTTATTGTGAATGATAAACTTTCACTCTATGATGGATGGTTAAACTTCGCAATTAATCCGTGAATCACAAGCGTTACAGGACAGGAAGCAGCTGACCCGTACTGATCATGAAACACAGATCAACTACGATACCTATACGCTGATTTCACGCAGCCGCCATTTTGAAATCGAAAGTGAGGCTCCGGTGGGAAGAACCCCGGAAGTACAGATACACAACAATGCATTGGATTACCAACCTGAAGCTGCCGCCGCGATTTACACTATTGGATGTTAATATCCAATATAGGATATGTTTATAGTTCGTTCCTGCTTCTTTTTTTACTTTCTAAATGATATATTAAAAACTATATATGTATTTATAAATGAATTGCACTGTATATAGTCTAAAGTATGAAAGAAATGTATGTACAGTTTTAAAATAACTCATTTCTACATTAAACACAACAATACGCCATCGCATTCGCGACTCTCCTATGATTAAAGGCGACACTTCCGGTTTTCTTCCCACCGGAGCCTCGCTTTCGATTTCAAAATAACGGCTGCGTGAAATCAGCGTATTGCATGTCATTGACAACGACAACAACTCCCATGAGCCCAAGCTATTTCCCGACGTCATCAAAGTACGTCTTTTGTTATTATTTTGATTGAGTGACCCCTAGTGGCCAAAAATTACAATGTAATCCATTGACAGCTCTAATAATACTATTCTCGCCGGTATGGCAGGACTTTTAATTAAATTGAATGTGAAGAATTTTAACTGTGACTAGATAATTGACAGGATGCACATAACTAAGCAACAGAGCGGTTCATTAAAGAAGTAGTAGCCTATGTCCCAAAGCTTGCCTACTATTCTGCTACACACAGTCTAAAGTATGTATTTTTCTTTACAAAAACAGTACATTCTTTTAGGGCATAGTATAAGTAGGTGAATTGGGATGCTGCTGACTCTCTCTTCTCTTTCGCTGTCTAACCTTAGAGGTGGTCGCCATGGCTAGGGCTGGAACCATGGTGTTTGTTTTCCTGTTGCCGTGTCAACAGATGGTTTCAGCGTTTCAGAGGGGCCAGGCAAATGTTGCTTGATCACTTTTGCGCTCGATCTGATCTCACGCATACACACACAAAAAAACTCACAAGAACTAGAGCAACCTCTCTGGCAGGTTTTTCAGGTCAAAAGAACTTGATACGAGTGGTTTGAAGTGTCAAATATCCAGCATGCTGAAAGAGCAAATATCTGGTCTGCTTGGAGACAAGATTCTAGATCAAAGTTTCCAAAATGGGAAACTTCTCCCCAAAGCCCAATCTAACACAGGAATATTTAACTAGCACATGGAGGTCACCTCTAAGGGAGAGTCACGTGACTAACATTTCATGGTACTATAAATTCCCACAGAAGATCCGGTTATTACACATTAAATTGACAGGCCTAGTAGATCACGGACACCTACATTCCTTTTTCTTGCTAAAGAAGGTCCAATCATCCACAAGATCTTTAAATTCTCCCTGACTACTTTTCATTGGAGCCAGTTAATTGTCTTTCCTCTGTTAGCCAATTTTCTCTCCTCCTACATTATTATCATAGATGGTAAAACTTTGAAAACAGAAGAACAGAGAAACATAAAATATTTCCTTTCATAAAAGTTAAAATCATTTAAATGGAAAAGAACAAACAAAGCATGACTGTCTTTTCGTTCCAGCTCAGATTTGAAACTCTTGATGCTCCATTGCTTTGTATAATTGAGACAAAATTCATAGGAGTTGAACTGAACTCAACAGTGTGCTACTGTGTGAAGGGTTTTGGCAGATGAACATATCTTGAAAACAGATGCAATAGAGAGTTTGGAAAGATGTCTGGAAAATATTCTGTAGTAAAAGGCACAAGGCTAAAGGCTTATTTTCAGTAAAATTTTGCTAGCAAAATGCCCCTTGTCCACTGTCTCTGATATAGTGATGCATGAAGCAGCAAAACAGAAGTCACTTTCAAAACAAGCAGCATTCTGTTGGTCAACAAGGCTTAATGTGCATGGAAAACCCGATGGAAAATCTGTGTAGTGAACTGATCCAGCCTAACGCAAAATAGAGATCGTGCAGATTCCTATTAGAAAAATTATGTAATAATAATGACCAATGGTACATGTGACCGCACCTTTAGTATCAAGACTCAAGTTTGACGAATTTGGGAAGAGCTGGATGACAAAAGCATTACATTCATAGTTTTAATTAGCTTGAATCACACAACACATATGGTACCAATATAACCTGTATGTTTGAATGCTGTCCTGAAACTATCATTCCACCAATATAACCTGTATGTTTACAAGCAGGCATGAAACTATCATCCCAACTATGTTTATAATGGAAGCCGCACCTTCCATAACATCATCACAAAACCTTAAATAAAGGGGTTTCACATGCACATACTGCAAAATCAAGAACAGAATGCTATTCATAACCTGTGCCAAACAAACCAGTTTTTCTATTGAAAAAATGATGTGAATTTACTCTTTAAATCTAAAAATTTGACACATCACATTAACTTCTGTGACTTATTCCCACATGGAATAAGTCATATGGCGGACCTGCACCTAGACACGACCAAAACGCAGCGCTGAATGTTAGCAAAGACCATGTCAACTAGACAATCCCCTGTGACGGCCTCGTCGACATGACAACCATCAGCACAGATTCTCAGCAGAGACTACAAGAACTAAACAGGTCCTCCGCACAGACCACATGGCCAGATTCGGCTCCATTCCGGCGTGATGAATCCATCTTCAAGCAAAATGAACTGGATGAATATTTGAATGCTACTAATCCCAATGGCCCTCATTTATCAATCTTGCGTAGAAACGAGCGTATATGTTGGCGTAAGATTATGCTTACACTCCTCTCACCGCCTGATTTATGAAGCTGTGCGTACCTTTGAAATCCAGGTGTACGCAATACCTGCCCTTGATAAATGCCGCGGCTGAAAACGATCGTCATTAGAATAACACGCCCCAATATATTCAAGTCTCCGCTTCCCCCACACCCTCATTTTACGCCATGGACACACGGAAGACGGCAAAGAAGAGAAACTTGACCTATCACAATGCATTACTTTACAGCACGTGTTTTGAAACAATTAGCATTTAATTTCGTATCACGTCACATGTATTGGGGTGTACAATAGTGATGATGATGATGTGATGTGGAGTACCATTCATTCACATTAATAATTGCATGATAATAATTGCAAAACCGTGTTAAATATCTTGCAGAAGGTATACTAATATCAGTGTTGTTGGGGACTAACGGAATACACCGGCATTACGTATTCAGAATAAAAATTGTGAGTAGGCTAACTGTAGTCTCCACAGAACATAAAATAGGCCCATTCATTTTATTACATTTTTTCGTGTTCGCATTTATGAGGAAAAAACAATGATACGGACGTGAGCGCTCTGAAAGCGGCACTAAAAGATATTTTACAACTTTCACAGAGACATCAAACAGAAAGCATAAAACCTTTCTTTAAACTGAATTTCGTTTTGTATTAATTGTATCTTAATTTTAATCAATGTTTCATCAACCAATTGCCTGGATTTAATAAATAAGAAGTAAATATATCAGACGATAGATAATCACGAAACGGAGGCGCCGGCGCGTGAACTGGAGCTCCTCTCGTAAATGAACCGAAACTCAGAGTATAAGGAAGCCTCTCTCACAGACATGTCTACTTTTAAACAGAACAATTCAAAACGAAATATTTCTCTCTGGCGCGTTCACTACTGCGAAGATCGCGAGTCAGCATCGTCAAATTCATCTTTGCAGCCGACACAAAGAAAACACTTCTTTATTAATAAACAATTAAAATATCTCCTTGCTATATTTTACATATTCATAATCATTACTTTTGCCGGTTCTTTGATAGATTTTTACACTGAAGTTTATAATTAGCCTAGCCTATGCTGTTGTTGTTTTTTTACAGTGGGTCATAATATATAATATCTTTTAGTTTGTCAGTGCGTTTTGTGGTGTTAGGAATTGTTTTTCTGCGCATTTCCGCACTAACTCAAAACGTGCGTACATGTAGGCTACACCACCTCCTGAGCTGGTGTAGGATTTGAGCGTGCCGTACGCCAACGTCCATATTGATAAATCTCAAAGTCACCGTGGTTTTGGGTGTACGCCAGGTGTACGCTGGAAATTTGGTGTACGCACTTTTGATAAATGAGGGCCAATATGAATTCTGAATTCTGACTTCTGATGCAGCCTGAATCACACAGCGTTCGTTCATTGGCCAGAGGAGAACTGGCCCCCCCCAACTGAGCCTGGCTTCTCCCAAGGTTTTTTTCTCCACTCTGTCACCTGATGGAGTTTGGGTTCCTTGCCACTGTCGTCTCGGTCTTGCTTAGTTGAGAACACTTAATATTCAACAATATTATTGATCTGACTGACACTGTTATATAAGAACTGAACTGAGCTGGACGATGACATCATTATAATTTTTTTAACTGCAGAACTGCTTTATAGATGAAATTAATAAATAATTATTGATAAATAATTTAATAACTGATGATCTTTACAATGGAACTGAATTAAGACTGAACTGACTTCAGATGAACAACAGCCGAAATGCATCACTGTAAAGCTGTTTTGAAACAGATTGTATTTTATCTATTGTATAAAGCACTATATAAATAAAGGTGACTTGACTTAACTTGACATGGGGATTCTTAACGTTAAAGATGTTCATTAGCAAAAGTCCTTACTTTAGGACTCCCTGATACCCTGCATACAGTCTCTGCAGAATCGTTGCACTTCACAGCACTAAGTTACTTTTTGGATCAGCTGACCATATTACAATCAGAGATGCGGCTATGGCACGCGGCCAAAATGGGCACATGAAACTGCGAACCAATAAATGGTTATTTATTAGCTTCGGTCTCCTCTTCTTTCCCAGAGCAACCCACTGACTGAAGAAATTTAAGATAAAGGACAGCAATTGCATAACTGCGTTCTGTAGCCTTCCCTTCCCCCACTTTGACAACCTGAGAAAATAACTAGGTTGCTGAACTGGCACAACTATCGGCTGGAGACCTCAGTAAGGAAATGAGATGGAAGGATTTTCTTTCTTTTTCCCCCCACTTTCTATATGGCTCAGGTGCTGGAGCAAAGTTCACTGTATTGAAGTTTAAATCCTTTGAAGGGTTTGCTGTAAAAAGCAACCGAATGTGACTTTCGGGTGAAAATGCCATTTCTACAATCTTTTGAAATCTCATCAGAATATGCAGATACCCATTGCTTAAAATGATGGTTAGACTTCTGATTAACTGGTCTTCAAAGACTTCGTATAGTATGAGCATTTTTTCAAAATTCAGCCTGACCTCACTGAGGAAAGTGTCTAGAGAGGGAACGAATGGACGTCAGCTGTTTCACCTACTGGGCAGACTGAGCTTTGATATAGACACAGATCAAATACAGTTAAATATAGGAATGGAGACCTTTAAACAACTCACCAGCCCTCAAACGCACCCCTAACCAGACAAGGGGCTACAGAGGAAACCAGTTGTCAAAGATAACTTTTTGATTGTGGAACTGCGGAGTACCTGATTGACCACGAGATACTGAGTCGTTCACAAATAATAATCATAATAAATAACGGTTACCATACTGCTGTATTGAATCACTTAAAGGAACACTCCGACTTTTTGGGACTTTAGCCTATTCACCTTATACCCCAGAGTTAGATAAGTCCATACATACCTTTTTCATCTCCGTGCGTGCTATAAGTCTGTTTGACGCACCCACCGCTAGCCTAGCTTAGCACAAAGACTGGATGTAAATGGTTACAGCTAGCATACTAATCCAAATAAGTGACAAAATAACGCAAACATTTTCCTATTTACATGTTGTGATTTGTATAGTCACAGAGTGTACAAAAAACAAAGTCACATGAGACACAGACATATTTTAACCGTATAAATACTGGGAACTATATTCTCTGAAGGCGAAGCACTGCTACTTGGGCGGAGTGATAACCGCAGCACCTGAGACTTTATAAAATAAAAAATAAAACAAGACCAAATTACAAAAAAAGGATGCAAATTAAACATATTTAGAGAGTACAAGATCGGTCTTAATAGCCTTTCTATTTTTAAGACCTCTTACAGTGGTGTGATATTGTTTTAGCTCTGCTAAAAGGTGTTCAAAATTTGGTTTGGACTCTGCCCATTTCTTCTTATGAATATGGAATTTTCCTAAGACTAAAAACAATTGGACAAAAAAATAAAAATCCTTATCTGTTCCACCATCTTCAAAGTAAATTAACACATCTTTTTCCCTCAATGTTAAAGTTTGTCCAGTTTTACGTCTTATATAGTTTTCAACATCTCTCCAAAATATCTTACTGTATGTACAGTCATAAAACAAATGACAAATTCGCAGCACCTGAGACGCGCTCTCTGCTCCTCACCACGGCGCGTCTCAGGTGCTGCGGTTATCACTCCGCCCAAGTAGCAGTGCTTCGCCTTCAGAGAATATAGTTCCCAGTATTTATACGGTTAAAATATGTCTGTGTCTCATGTGACTTTGTTTTTTGTACACTCTGTGACTATACAAATCACAACATGTAAATAGGAAAATGTTTGTGTTATTTTGTCACTTATTTGGATTAGGATGCTAGCTGTAACCATTTACATCCAGTCTTTGTGCTAAGCTAGGCTAGCGGTGGGTGCGTCAAACAGACTTATAGCACGCACGGAGATGAAAAAGGTAT
This sequence comes from Semotilus atromaculatus, assembly GCA_031834385.1. Taxonomy (NCBI): domain Eukaryota; kingdom Metazoa; phylum Chordata; class Actinopteri; order Cypriniformes; family Leuciscidae; genus Semotilus; species Semotilus atromaculatus. Next base: position 14,485,524 of record JAULUF010000035.1, on the reverse strand, counting down.
GTATGGACTTATCTAACTCTGGGGGATAAGGTAAATAGGCTAAAGTCCCAAAAAGTCGGAGTGTTCCTTTAAAGGGCACCTATTATGCCCCTTTTCATAAGATGTAAAAAAAAAAAAAAGAATTCTTCAATGTCCCCAGAGTGTGTATGTGAAGTTTTAGCTCAAAATACCCAACAGATCATTTTTTACAGCTTGTTTAAATTGTCACTTTTTGGGGCTCAGAATTTTTTTAGTTTGTATCCCTAAATGCAAATGAGCTGCTGCTGCCGGTCCAGAGGGCGGAGAGCTTGGACTCTGTCAGGACAATCTCATCTCACAGAAGAATATCAAAACAGAAACCCTCAGTAGTGTTCATTTCGGATATATGCTGTATGGAGATAGAACAGGTAGCCTATAGTTTACTTTAATTGCGGTTATAATGTATTTGTCATCTGCTTTTATCCACTATGAGTACACGCCTGTTCCGAATGATGCCCAAAAATATACTGATGAGTTCAATGAAGTTTATTGTACATCAAACAGAAGATGATGCGTAAACAGTATAAGATGTGCGCATTAAAGTCTTCTCCATAAACTCTCTCTCTCTCACACACTTTCACTATCATCAACATACACAGCAAAGTACACAAAACACTTGTTACAACTAACAGTAAACAAATATATACACAGCTTTTTTTAGGGGGTGAAAACTGGTAAACTTTATATCTGTAAAACGACTCAGATGAACTGTAATAAAGCGCAGGCTCTCACTTTAATTTCTGCCGTGATCAGTAACGTTAGGCCTGTCGCTCCGGAGACTAAGCTTGATCACGAACAGTTGTACTGATCCATCCTCGAGTAACAGTGAGAGTAAATGAAGACTGCTATGTTCATTCTTACATCCAACAACAAAACACCTCAATCGCTTAGGAGACATTCTTGTCTACAGCTGCTCCAGCGTCGAAACAATGGCATACTGCGTCCAGTTCACTCAGGATGGGTCTACGCTAAAACTGCAGTGTCAGTCAACAGTCGTGGGAGGGGCTTGTGCAAAAGTACGTCACATTGCCCCGAATCTGAGAACGGCTTGTTCTGAGACGGTGCTTATGATTTATGGGGTTTTAAAAAAAAGCACTGGGAGGATTTTTATCATTATATGGTGGTTGTGTACACACACTGCCAACACACATTTATGGTCAAACGCCATGTAAAAGTGAATTTTGCATAATAGGTGCCCTTTAAGTAATGTGACAATTAAGTGTCTGTCAGGAATTCCACACATACGGCTTTTTGAATACATTTAAAAGACATTTTTCTGTTTTCTGGTCAAGGAGTCAGGACTATCCGAGTGGATGACTAATTTTTCATTCACTCGGATAGAGTGAAGCTCTTTGATTTTTGTGTTTCACAAAAGTGTCAATGGTAGTAATATGGACAAAACATACAGCCAATGCATGTGAGAATCACAGATGTGGTACATTTGCTGGAAAAAGTCATTTGTCATTTTAATGGGTTTCATGTGTGAAAGTGGCTTGTGACTCTTAAATATTAAACTACATCTCATGCACATAGGCAACAAGAGTATCACATTTTCTGCTAAATCTATGCGTTTAAGACAGCCATTAAAAAATACTCTCATTTACACTGATTAACTGAGAAAACAAGTCCAAATTTGGTTCCACGCGATAAAGAGGAGATGGTAGACTGAGGCCTGTCATGTGTAATACTCACTGCAGAGCAGATTTCTGGGAGGAGAGCGAGTGTGTGGTTGTTACACAAGAACCTGCATCCCCTGACACTGTAACACCCACACATTCACTAACAAGTAGTCAGGCCATGATATTATGCCCACACACACTCGCACAGCCTAAAAATACTCTTACACATGTATAAACATGCATAAACATGCATGGAGCAGTGGAAACACATGAGTATGTATACAAAACCTCCTACATATGTTGCTACACCATTTTGTCTCAAGATAAAATTAAATTACTCACCCCTTGCCTGCAGGCCTGTTCGTTGAGTGCCCGCACCCAGGCTCTCTGCCAGTGCTCCCTGAACGACTTGAACACAAAGAGCGAAGACAAAAGCCCCTTGACACCTGCCTCCGTGTCAGTCCCTGCCCCATCTCGCCCCAGCCTCAGCCTCAAGAGGGAACCCCACACACCACCCGTCAGTGTCTGGTGGGTGAGACTCAAGGGCAACCGCCACGGGGTCTCCCTCTTGCCATGGACCCTGGACCACCTAGGGCGAAGGAACCCTAGTGAGAACTGAACTAGCCAGGCTAGTACAACCAGCAGTGAGGCGCAGAAGAGCGCCACCTGAACCAGCCAGCTCACGTCCTGGAAAGTCATCATCTCCCTAATCAATGATCACTTCAGTCTCATTTTTAAGAAGGGTTGAAAATCTTGACTCACGAAGGTTGGAAATCTAGGGAAAGGGTAGAGAGAGACAGAGAGTAATTAGACTGGAAAAAGACCAGATACAGGGATATACAGCCATACAGCAATGAGAAGACATGTTACCGACAAGACATGTTACCAACATCTCATAGGAAACACAGACATCTTAAAGCGACAGTTCACTCAAAATGTAAACTCTGTAATTTGCTCACTGTCATATTCTTATATGCACGTAAGGGGCCATTCACACAGAATGTGTTTTTGCATTTAAAAACACAAGAAGCATGGTAGTGGTGGACTGAAAAAAATGCAAGGTCGATACTCTATAGAAGTGTTTTTTCTTTTAAATGAACTTTGTTTTACTTCATTGCAGGGTTTTTAGAACTGTGTAGACGCACATGACCAAAGATACACGTCTAGTGGAAACAATGGAAAAACATAATCCAAAAACGTGTTCTACGTGAAAGTCACCATTCACTTCCACCTTTTATATTTCACAGAAAAAAAAGAAAGAAACTAATATGTGTTTGGAACACCATGAGGGTGATTAACTGATGACATTTTGGGTGAACTGTGCCTTTAACAAGTTACTATCACAATTTGCTCTCTGTCAAATGGTTACCAAGGGTTACAAGTCATGCTCTTATCAGAGATTTACAAGTGAATGTCTACTGTTAGTATCACCACCAGGCTGTGCTTAAAAGTTTAAACAATTAAGCAAACTGACTAAGCATTTCAGTGAAAGTGTGACACTCAATGCCTGCCCTGAAACCGGAGAAGTGCCTAACTTCTTCCCAGAAAACTAACTCAGATCGGTTGCACAGTCAAGTCTTGTGTGAAGCCTGTCTCATACAAACTCGCTCCGATTCTGTCACATTACTGGCAGTCCAGCAGCGATGATAGCAGCTGTGTTCTGGGTCAGTGCTGCATTGCAACGTCGAGCTTAGCTCATCATGACCCAATCTAGCGATTAATTTACATTCCCTTCTTTTTAACAGCTATTCTAAGATTGTACTTATACAGCGTATAATGGTGTTCATATCAAACCATGCATGTTTACGTCCCCTCACTGGTTACCATTTGAATAGCTGTTCCAAACCCTACCTAGACAGCATTTTTGTGCATCTGATTCAGTTCAGCCAGTTCAGATGACTCTAAACGCGCCAACGATTAACAAAAATGCTGCACGCGCATTCGACGAATGTTCCCATTATTTGAAAGAAAAATCAATAGAAAGGAATGATTACCGAACAGATGAGAAACGCCGTGTTTGGACGCGGACTAGCTACAGAACACCAGCTCAATGGCTACATAATTTCTTCGTAATTCCAGCACCAGTCTTCAGGTCCGAGCATCTTCCACAAACCTGTGTTGATCGGGACATGACCTCCGTCACGTGAATATTTAACATGCTACATAAAACCGCACATTTATTATATCCAGTGCTGTCAACGCAAGATAAATGTGTCCCCCTCCCACCGTCGGTGTCGGACGGTCTGTATTGGCAATGCGCAAGAACAGAACAGTCGAGCTGTCAAATAGTGTAGCAACACAAACCCACACCGCGTACGCGCTTGCACGTATTTAAAGAGACAAGCACACTGGGCTGTCGAAACTGCGCATGCGCCACGCGCACATTCCCTGCCTGTGCTCCTGAAACGCATGAAGTCCAGCTCTACCTCTCTGGACGTAATGGGTGGATCTTAACCTAATAAACCTATTTCATTAAATGTATTAGGTGTAGGGATATGGTAAGAGTTATGGTTATTATGTGTGGCTGAACTCCACCAATTACGCACAGAGAGGGGGAGCTGGACTGACGTTTATGGTTATAATTATGTCATAAAGATAGCGTTATGTTCCTTTTGTCATCACTTTGAAGAAACAGTTATCCGTGTTTATTGCGTAGAGTTAAGACTGCGTAGTGTTTTAGACAGCTTGTTCTAATTTTGTAAAACTAAATTGATCCCCAAACCTCTGTAAAAGCCAAAAATTGTGTTTTTGGTTTACATATTACTTTTATAATTGTTTTATTATTACCATTCCTTGCAAAAATGTACATTCATAAATGTATTTTATACATTTTCTATAAAGATGTTATTTATTTGAATTATTTGATATTTATTTGAACTCAAAATCAATACTTGTAAGATTATTTTACGATATAATCTGCTATAATAAAAAATAATATAATAGTTAATTTCAGAATTTCATAGACAGCGACAGGGTTGTTATATTTTGCTATTATAATAGAGTGAGCATAACCTGCGATATCCCTGCTCCAAGGTCTTGTCTGATATTTCTTATAATACTCATACCTCAAAATTAAATGTTTTTGTATGTTTGTTGTTTGTTTTGAAGAAACTGTCAAAACATACAATGAATATTTTATCAAAATAGATAATTATAGCATTCCATTTTGGCAAATAATAAAATGAATGGATATAATAGTGTAAATAGATGTTTTAGAAAGACCAACTAATAATAAAAATACGGATTATTATTATTATTATTATTATTAGTAGTAGTAGTAGTAGTAGTAGTAGTAGTAGCAGCAGCAGCAGTAATAACTTAGCAGTATTTTTGTATTTCTGTTCAAATGGGACCTTTACCGTCTTTCTCTTTTTGTTTCCGGTTGTGTTACAACTGTAAAGGTTCGACTGAAACCAAGATGATACAAATATATATATATAATTTATTTATTTTTCTGATAAACCACCTACCTGGTCACTAACGTGTATTTAGCAACCTTACACTTAAAAGCTTTTGCTGTCGCACCAACAACTTAAAAGTGTATAATAAGTAAGTCGTATTTACCAGTCGGCGGACGGATTATGTTGACGGAAGTAGACGTGGATTTTTGTGATGAGATCAGAGCTAAACATACACTGTAAACTGACATATATATCACGTTTTGATGTAAAAGCTGTTTACATTATTCCGACGAGTAACTAGTAACTCATAACCTGAACCGGTAGTTATTTGGGCAGGAGTCTTGTTCTAGGTTGCCTGTAATTTACCTTATGGAAATCCAGCTGTCAACGTCAAGTCAATGAACTGCAATTCATTGATTCAGTGCTTTTGTATAAAAACAGTTCGGTCGTTTCGAAAAGAAGCAAATGTCATTTATGCGCGCGCTATCATGCAGTGGTGTCTACAGCAATGTGGTCTAACTATAGTTGTATTTGAAATATAGTTAAATTATTTGTCAACCTCGAAACATGCTTAATTAATGACAGCTTCACTATGAAAATACAACATAAATGTATTGAAAGTTGCTAACAGGAAGCGAACTCTGTTTTCAACGAGATTTGTCGACATAACTGCTTGTATAATACAGTAAATACAGTGTATTGCAATTTTATAGAGTACTAGTCAATAGAGAAGATGTCTCAAATTCCTGTCCTTCCTCTTATCATTAACTGTTGTATGTCTGCACTGGGGTGCATTGCAACAGTCAAGCTTATTCCTGCTTTTAAGGACCATTTCATATCTGCAAGACTCTATGGCATGGACCTGAATAAAACCATAAAGAAAGAGGTGTAAGTGATTGATTTTCTTTACTTATATTATTGTGCATCAAATGTATGCATTGCAATTTGATGTCTAAAACCTGAATTTATTTTTCTCTCCTCATTAACCAGACCCGAATCACAAGGTGTAATCAGTGGCACAGTCTTCCTCATCATTCTCTTTCTCTTCATCCCTGTCCCCTTCCTCCAGTGCTTTATGGGAGAGAAGTGTCAACGTTTCCCTCACAATGAGGTGAGCTAATGATTCCCTAATCATAAATAATACACATTTCAAGAACTCATCAAAAGTTTGAGGTCAGTAAAAAAAATGAAAGAACTATGTTGAAATGAACTATTTCTTTCTTAGAAAAGATTTATATTTAAAATACATGCTTTTCTTTTGAACTTTCAAAATTCAGCTTTGCCATCAGAGGAATAAATTACATTTAAAAAACTGTAATAAAAAATAAATAAAAAACTGTTGTAAATTTGAATATTTTTGTTTTTACTGTATTTTTCATATAAATGCAGCCTAGGTGAACATAACAAACTTCTTAAAAAAAAAAAAAAAAATGACCCAAAACTTTTTTTTACCAGTAGTGTGTTCTTAGACAAAAATGAAACGGCAAACTAATTTGTACCTTAGCCTCAAATGACCTTGATACCAGAGAAACTTCACAACCATACATATAGTAGGAAAAACATGCATTTGTGGACATGTTCAACCTTTCTGAATAATGTAGCCACATATAAATGTAATAAAATGGCATTCATTCTGTTGTGTTTATCTATTGAAGTACTATGGTATTACTATGTGATATTTGTGCACAACAGCATTCCAAAACTTCCTGTACTGACATGTTTTTAATTGTTTTACTTTTTTTTTTTGTCTCCTCCTGATCAATGATATGTCCATGTTAGTTTGTGCAACTGATTGGTGCGTTGTTAGCCATCTGCTGCATGATATTCCTGGGTTTTGCTGATGATGTTCTGAACCTACGATGGAGACACAAGCTACTGCTGCCCACTATGGCCTCCCTGCCTCTACTCATGGTCTACTTTACTAACTTTGGCAACACTCTCATTGTCGTGCCCAAACCTTTCCGTGTGTTACTGGGGATGCATCTGGACTTGGGTGAGTTTGACGGTCAGATAGTGTGCTTAAATGTCTGGTGGTGCTCTGTCTTGACACAGATAGGTTGATTTTATTGCCCTTTTGTTTGATATGTTGCATATGTTGTTGATATTCTAAGTAGTTTTTTATATGCATTTCAGGCATTCTGTATTATGTGTATATGGGAATGTTGGCTGTGTTCTGCACAAATGCCATCAACATCTTGGCCGGTATCAATGGCATTGAGTCTGGACAAGCTCTCTTCATATCTGGCTCCATCATTTTCTTTAATTTACTGGAGCTCAATGGTGAGAGGAGGGCCTATTTTCAACATATTTGATCAGTTTTTCCACATAGATTCAAAACCATTTTTAAGCCATTTTAAAATATGCTTATATATATATACACACACACACACACACCACTGGTCAAAATTTTGGAATAATTAAGTTTTTTTAATGTTCACCCCCAGCCTGCATTTATATCATTTAAAAAAATTAAATACAACTGTAATATTGTGACATATTATTACAATTTAAAATAATTATTGTTATATGGATATATTTTAAAATGTTATTTATTCCTGTGATGCACCAAATCAGTATATTAGAATGATTTCTGAAGGATCATGTGACACTGAAGACTGGAGTAATGATGCTGAAAATTCAACTTTGCCATCACAGGGATAAATTACATTTTACAGTTATTATAAATTGTAAGTTTTGAAAAATATTAAACATTTTGAACTATTTTAAACTTTTGACTATTATATAAATATATATATATATAAATTATTTAAGTTTGTGTTCAAACCTCACTGACATTGCTTGAGTTTATTTAAATAAGTCTGCACTGCAGCTATATTCTCTCTCTCTTTGAATTATTAAATTGATCTTTGATTAACGTTTCTCTTTCAGGAGACTACAGGGATGACCATGTTTTCTCTTTGTATTTCATGATTCCCTTTTTCTTCACCACATTAGCCCTCTTCTACCACAACTGGTTTGTAAAAACTATTGCTTTTTGATTATCTTTACCTGTGAAATATGCTTTAGTTTAAGACAGGTTTTTAAAATACTGTACTCTATAAGTTATTAAGTGTGACTATCGACACTGATAATAATCTTAACCTCAACCACTTTTATTTTTGAACAAATAATAAACCTCTACTTTGAATACTCTCAGGTACCCTTCCTCTGTGTTTGTGGGAGACACTTTCTGTTACTTTGCTGGAATGACGTTTGCAGTGGTCGGGATACTCGGACACTTTAGTAAGACCATGCTGCTTTTCTTCATCCCCCAAGTCATCAACTTCATATACTCCCTGCCTCAGCTGTTTCACATTATTCCCTGCCCCAGACATCGCCTCCCTAGGTGGGTTTTTACACTAACATTTTATATAACAAATTTTCTTTTTTATTCGCAGTGGAATTTAATTTGACCTAAAATTCTCATAAGTTCTTTGTAATCAGAGTCTTCATGCATTACAGTTATAATATATGCAGTGTTTCCTAAGCATTTACACCATAGATAAAGCAACAGGAAATGGTTTTGAGAGCTTGACCTCTAAAATTGATTAATACAGGTTACAGCCTGACACAGGAAAACTTGGCATGAGCTATTCCAAGTTCAAACAGAAGGACCTAGGCAAATTAGGACAACTTATTCTGAAGGTAAAAACACACATGCCACTATCAGTATTTATCATTATAAATGATTTTAGGACTGTTTGTTTGAAATGAATGTTGTTGATGGCCAACAAAAGATCTAGGAGCACATCCTAGTTGGTATTCCTTGTATAAAATGATGTTTGAATGTGATGTCCTCTTTTATCCTGCAGGTGGCAGAAATGTTATGGCTTCTGGATGTGCGTAGAGGGCTGGAAGGAGATGATGAGTTTATTGAGTGTAACAACATGACCCTTATCAACCTGGTTTTAAAAGTACTGGGACCTACCCATGAGAGAAACCTTACTGCATTCATGCTGTTAATACAGGTGAATCCCTAGTTCAGATGTAATGTGCAATACTATGGTTATTTCAATTCAAAGTGGTTTGAAACCGTAAAGAAGGTTGTGATATATTACAAACATAAAAGTAAAAGTAATCAACTACAACACAAAATACAATTTATTAAAAGCATAATTCAGAGTAACTAATTAAATTCCAAAGTAAAAAAAAAGATAGGTTTTTACTCTTTTTTTAAATACTGAGTGTATCAGCTTCCCTAATATCTGATGGTAGTGTATTCCATAGTTTTTGGTGCATAATTCGCAAAGGCCGCATCACAGATTTTCTTTCGTCTATAGCTAGGAACCTATAAACCTGCATTAGATGTTCTTAATGTTCTTCAAAGGAGACTGTTGTTTTGGTTGATTTAAATAATATTATAGTTTTTACTATATTTCTTTCTTAGGTCTTGGGGAGTGCTGTAGCATTTGGAATCCGGTATCACCTTGTGCGTCTGTTCTACGACGTCTAGAAAACTTGCGATCCTGAGAGACTTTTCAACCTGCTGCTTTCATTTGGAGAACAAACTGTATCAATAGAATTGGTGTTTTTATGGTATATATACTGCCTGTCACCTGTAAATGATGGAATCTAATGACAATACAGTGTATTTCAGCACTTCTGTCTATATATCTGCATGTGAAGGGACAGTCTACACATATGCCCTTAATTTTCATTGGGACAGAAAGGCTCATGCATAAGGATTTACAATAATTTGGGGGTGACTTGAAAAGCAGAGGGTTCTATTTTGAAAGATTATGTGAAACGCTTACATTCAGGGATATTGTAGGCAGTTGGTGACATTTTTGAGAGCATTTCTGAAAGATTACTTGATATATGTACTTATATTTTTCTGTGTCAGATCTAATATTATGCCTTTGACTCATTTGAATAAACCAATGTGACAATGGACCACACTAGCTTCTGGGAAGAAAAATATTAATTTTGTGTACTGTTTTTGTACAGGATTCAGACATATCCAAACACAGTATCAAACATAACCCAAACATTTACCCTAATCCATATTTGTTGTAATCTAACATGGGTTTTGTCTGTTTTGTAAATGTTAAGGGCTTCCAAATTTGATGATCCCTAAAATAAAAGGTAGCTTTTTATTTTCATGTATAGAAAACCTTTTTATACTGTGCGAGTATAGGAAGTATGGCATTGTAATGACAACGTATAGTTTCCAAAATTAAATAATTTGTTTTTTATTTGTCATTGAATTAAAATAACAGCAAATTGTTAACTATTTTTAACTATTATTATTACGTATAAAAATATAAGAAAACGATTTTTTCAGTTCCATACAAAATTATTTGTATAGTACAATGATTTCGTTGAAATTCCATAGCAAGTTCATTGAAAATGGCTAAATATAGCAAGTAAAACTCCTTTTTAGGGTTGTTAGACAGGCATTGCTGCCACTGAATACAAAGTGCGATGCGGAACACTTGAAAGGGTTTAGATGTCGGAGGGAATGATCATTGTGATGTACTGCTAAGCTGCGATTTGATTGGCTGCGATTTGAACGCGACTCCGCAAAGTTGAAATCTGATTGGTTTGGTTATTTCGTGGGAAAAAATATTGAGGAAATGTTTGAAGTATTTGCTAAAGGTAAGTTATTTCTCTATCCATTTAACAACTCTCGATGGACTCCCTCACAAAACGTCCTTGGATGAAAACACATTTAATTATTCTCAACCCAAGCTAACGAAAGGCGACTAGTCAACACAACGGAGGCAGAATATTAACTTCCCTTTTGTTTTGCTAACCAGCTATGTCTCATGCTAGGTTAACAACTTTGTCAATGATTTTATACAACTACTAGCAGTGCTTTTGGCAGTTAAGAATTTTTCATATATTGGAGTTAATCATTTGTGACGCAGTTCATGTATGGCAAAAAGCTTTTTAAAAAACAAACAAACTGACAGCTATGCACAGATAGCTCGAGCAGAACTAACTAACTAAATATCGATCTCATATGTGACTTTTGTGTGTTACAGAGGACTGGAGGACCACACATTGTGCTTTACATTCAGTGCTTCATGATGCACCCGTCGGGTAAACGAGCCCCGCGCAGAGAGGAGCTGTTGCTGGAGTTGGCTTGTGAGTGGGGCTCGTGTCAGGAGACGTTTGACAGGATGCAGGACTTCTGCCAGCACGTGGAGAAACATTATAAAGCTACCGTGGACAGTGAGACAGACTTACCAGGTGCGTTCAACACCTGTGCCCAGCTGCATTAACACTATGTTAAGTTTATGCTTCTATGTTAAGACTGTCTGCCCAACTTGTAGTTTGTCAAGAGGTATTCAGTATTATTTTTTGAATCCAAATTATTCCAATCTACTTTTTTATGTAACTGTTAACTGACATAAAAAACAGTTATGATCAGTCTTAAAGAATAAAAAATGAGATGACTGACTTCTAATACTAGTCTTAACAATTTATGTAAATGGCCACTGGAAATGTCAGCATTTATCTGTCCTCCAATTAAACCATTTACTTATTTTTCCCGCCTTAAAAGATAGTTCACTAAAAAAACATCATCTTGTCATTACATGGGAAAACAAAACCTAAACCAGACATTCTTCAATATATAATCTTTTTTGTTTCACAGAATAAAGTGTCATACAGGTTTCAACTTCAGAATTTATATCATTAACTAAAACTAAAAAAAGTGTGTAAAAATGAGGAGTAAAGTTTCAGTTACAAGTGTGAGTACACCATACCAGGACTAGTGTACAAAATCAAATCTGGTTTAAGGTCTTCAAAGGAGACTATTAGTGCTGAGAGGGGGCCAGGAACACATTACACTTCTTATATCTTCATCCATTTCACCAACAGTCACTGGCACACACTTATGCAATGTTCATCTCTCTGTATCAATGTTACATCATCAGCACAGCAGGTGATTGTTTCTGAGTGTAGCAGACCGGCTACATGAGTATTAAGCTATAGCAAGTATCTCAGGTTTTTGGCAGTCAGAGGCCCTGTGGCTTCTGGCTTCATTGTCCTTGTCCACAATTAGGCCTTAGCTTGCCTGCATTCTTTACAGATGAGGAGCATAACTGTCTATGGCGAGACTGTGGTTTCTGCTCAGTGGAAGGAGATGCAGAGCTTCTCAGACACATGTTTTTCCATTGCTACCACACCAAGTTGAAGCAGTGGGGACTTGCTATACTCAATGGCCACAGTGAAATGGGTGCCTGCTCGGTCGGCCTGCAGAACCGCAACATTGTGCCTGAGGTCCAAGAGAACTTCCTCTGTCTTTGGGAGCATTGTGAGGTACGAAGGCAATCCAACATATTCTTTTTAAGTACTGTAGTGTAGATTGTAGATCAAATCAGGTCAAGGACTCAGCTGATAAGATGTTTGTATTCAGATGTCTATGGATAATCCAGAGTGGTTCTACAGACATGTGGAGATGCATGCACACTGTCTCGAGGCTAATGAAGAGAATGTTTTGTTCTGTGGCTGGAAAGGTAAGAAATTATTGTAGTTTTTTAATATTATGCATTAAAAGAATTTGAAGAATGTCTGTAACCAAACAGTTGATGCACCCCATTGAATCGCATAGTATTTCTTCCCATGCTATAATGGGAAGACTAATAAAAAAGTAAGTAAACAACTCAACCATTTAGATATTACTGCTTTGTTACGACAAAATCAAAACTTGAAATTGCTGGAAAATATGATGACTGTGCTTGGGGAAATTCAAGGTAATCTTCATGTCTGCATCTTTGACCAGTGTGTACTAACTTGACTGCTGAAAATAATAATATATTGTTTAAATTGTTACTGCCTTTACGTTATTATTATGGAATAAATGTAAAAATGTGTAAAAACATTAACTTGATGAAATGTATACGTGGTTTTAAAATAACATTAGATAGTTAGTGTAAAAATACAAAATAGAATTGTATTTCGTCTCTCTTTTTTATGTTATGTTTATTTAACCAGGAAAATTAAGTGTAACAGAGACATACATTTACATTTGATATATATAAAAAAATGTTTTAGAACTTTGCTACCTCATTTTAAAACACCACTGATGCTCATGTATTATAATATGACTTTTCCAGGTATAAATATTACACTTTTAAAATTAGGCTACTTGATATATCCAGTGGAATATCAAAAACAGTTGTTGAGGGGGTGAATTAAAATATCTTGATTTTTAGTTGTTTAAAGTCACCTTGAAATCAAAATTGACAATCCTTTTTTATGGAATATTGCAGTATTTATTATAAATTATTTATCCATGCAGATCATAATTTTTTTCACAATTCATGCGTCCTCGTAATATTTGATCAAAACAACTTCTTGTTGTTTCACTCGGAAGATATTGACGACATCTATCTATGAGAGTGAACCCCATGGCAGTGTAGAAATGTTCCTGAGGTTTCCCTTTTCACAACGACTTTCACAGTTCAGCAGTTTTGAAAAGACATTAAAGTTTCCTTTTGACTTCTAGATTGTGAGGCCTCTTTCAAGGGCAGGTTTAAGTTGCGAGAGCACATGCGTAGTCACACACAGGAAAAACTGGTGGCATGTCCGACCTGCGGAGGAATGTTCGCCAACAACACAAAGTTCTTCGACCACATTCGACGACAGACCTCCATAGAAGGTGAGAGGGATTGAATTTCAGGTGGTACACATGCAGCAGCAGCATTTCAATAGAAAAAAAAATACAAATCGAATTAGTATGGGCCATTGCACCCAGTTGTTTATGTGTGGATTTGTTTGTAGGTCAAAGATTTCAATGTTCCCACTGCTCTAAACGTTTCGCCACTGAGCGGCTGCTGAGAGACCACATGAGGAACCATGGTATGGGTCTTTTTGTGTTATCTTTCATAAAGGTTGTACTTTGTTCTGCTGTATTGGACCTTACAGGCCTTTATTGCCTAGTATGGTGTGACCTGGTTGTTCTAATGATGTTTTTACCTGTTCTCTGTTAAAAGTCAATCATTATAAATGTCCACTATGTGATATGACCTGTCCGTCACCATCTTCGCTGAGAAACCACATCAAGTTTCGTCATTCCAATGAGAAGCCTTACAGCTGTGATTACTGCGAGTACAGGTGAGGCTGCTTCGTCACCAATGACAGTGACTCCCTGGATCTTGTGACGACTCCTTTAGCCTGCAATGTTTGTGTTCATGTGGTTTTCAGCTGTAAAAACCTGATAGACTTGCGGAAGCATTTAGACACGCACAGCAGTGAGCCAGCGTATCGATGTGACTTCACTGACTGCGATTACTCCACCCGCTCCCTTTACTCAATCAAGAACCACTACAAGCGCATTCATGAGGTGAGCCATTTGGAAAGTATCAGCAACGTTTGCCAATAAGAAAAAGACAACAATATGAAACAACAACAAAATCTTCTTTTGTGTTCCACAGAAAGTGTCATACAGGTTTTGAACAACATGTGACAATAGTCACTTGTCTTCTTCTATACTTGTTATAGTCACTTAGCAAATACTAAGCCTTTGCTAATTTGTCAATTGAAATAAATTAGGTTAGGCCATAGGTAACTGAAATGCATAACAACACAAATGCATACAATTCTACATCACTTCAATTGTACAGTAACTGATATTCAGCTCATAGCTCAAGAGTATCTGAAAATGTTAATGTGCTGTTTTGCATTTAGGGAGATTACACTCCTCGCTATAAGTGTCACGTGTGTGAGCAGTGCTTCACCCGGGGGAACAATCTCACTGCCCACTTACGCAAGAAACATCAGTTCAAATGGCCTTCAGGGCACCCAAGATTCAGGTTTGAAGACTTCCTCCTTCCTTGCGGCTATTAAGAGGAAGTTTTATTTGACTTATTTCTTCAACCATCTTACTATTCAAAAATGTGTGATCTCTTAAGATTTTAATGTTTTTGAAAGAAGATTTATGTAAAAAAAAAAAAGTCAAAAACAGGAGTATTGTGAAATATTACTACATTTTAAAATAATGGTTATCCATTTTCCTATAATTAAATGTAATATTTCCTTGCATTTAAAAGTTGGCAAAGGTACTCAAGTCTCCAGTGTCAAATGATTAATCAGAAATCATTCTAATATTCTGATTTGGTGTTTAGGAAACATTTATGCATATGATCAATGTTAAAAACAGTTGTGCTGCTTAACATTTTTGTGGAACCCATGGCTGCATCTGAAATACCATACTCTCTTGAGTAGGTACTTATTTTGAAAAAGTATGTTTTCAAAATAAGTTGTGTAACAAATGTTGTGACTGCCAAAAAAGTATGTTTTAAAGTATAAATTTGTGTAGTATGAATGTAATCCAGACGCACTACATTCCAGTGTCAGTTTTGTCACTTCATTGCCATTCAAAAAACCTCTCATGGGATAGTAAAATGTCCATCGTATGGCATGTGCACACTTTAGAATCATCAGGTCATCTGGGTACTTTTTGCCTACACTCTTATACTATGAATTCAGACATACTGCTCTTGTCACTGTTTTGTTTTTCATAGCAGGGATGGATGTGATTTCGGATGCAGTCAATGATAAAAATAAAAACCCAGAAAGCTTTGATGAATTCAAAGTTCAAAAGCACAGAATTTATTTGTAATCTTTTGTAACAATATAAAAGCTTTTGCTGTCCGTTTTGATCAATTTAATGCATCCATGCTGAATATGTCAAATAAAATTTTCTTTAAAAAACAACATTTTATGTAGTGTAACTAACAGTAGATCACATGGGTGCTATTTAATTAATATCAATTTCATGTTCATTTTAATTTGAGTTTCCAGTGGACCATAAACCTTACCCGTCTAACCTGACTACGGTGTTTTGCACTTTGCCAATCCCACGTTTCAGGTATAAAGAGCACGAAGATGGATTCATGCGTCTGCAGCTGATCCGCTATGAGAGCGTGGAGTTAACAGAGCAGCTGATGCGGGAGCGGCAGGGCGAGGGGGACAGCAGCGAGTCCAGCCAGCAGAACGTCCAGTCCGGGGAAGAACTGGAGGAGACCATGGGGGGAAATGCAGAGGCAGGAATAAGAAAAGAGGGAGCAGAGGTCTGTAGGACTCAGGAAAATGCAGAAAGTGTGTTCTTGGTGTTGATGGCCGGCACCTCCTCAGAAACGGACTCTACGAGGGAGGGGTCAGTGATGTGTCAGCTACAGGACACTGCCCAACAGCTGGGCATGGAGGTGGTTTAACAGCACTTCGGATTACTGGAGCTCCCTAAGACTGCTGTGTCAGACAATAAAAAGGGACATTAGGACATTCCTTAACTCTGTGACAATACTCACTGTACAATGAGACTAACAGGGGACCAAAGCTGGATAAGAGTTTGTTTTAGGATACTGTCATCCTCAATCACCTTGAACACCGCACTGAACAGAAAAGATCAAGCTAAATCACAAGTTAGCTATGGGGATTGCACCTTAAAGAGATGATTCACACAAAAAGGAAAAGTTCTGTGACAATTTACTGACCCTCATGTCATTCTGACACTATATTATTTTGTCTGGCATGGAACAAAATAAGGTGTAGAGTGTTTGAACTACCTTTTTCCTTTCTATGAAAATGAATAGTAATTTATACTGCCAAGCTCCAAAAAGGGCAAAAACAGCATGAAATTATATTAAATGTAGTCCATATATAACTTGTACGTTATATTATTACTTATGTTATAAGTGCTGTTTTCCCTTTTTGGAGTTTGGAAGCATAAGTTACCTTCCTTGTAAGTAATATAAGGTAATAGGAATGCACAAACACACACCTCTTATTGTGTTTCATGGAAGAAGGAAAATACAGGGTTGGAACAACATTTGGGTGATTAAATGACAATTATTTTTTGGCTGAACTATCCCTTTACTTTGGACTGGGTGTGTGAGGGATTGAGAGAGAAGAGGGTAAAGGGGAATAGAAATGTTTAATCCTACTGAACAATTTAATCAGCTTTCTTTGACTCTTCAGGTTCAGTGTTAATGTGAAAGGAGAAGGACTGATCACCTTGGAGAAATCTTTACAGTGTGTAGTTTTAACTAATAGTTGAATTGGAAGTGCTTCTGAACTTCACACTGACCAACACCCGTTTAATTTATTTTTCAACTTTATATGGAGATCAGAGAATCTGCAGAAAGGCCCATTCTGATGGAAGCTACCTATTCCTGACACTTTTCTATCAAAGTAAAAAGTAGTTTTAAAATAAATTAAAACATTTTTGACATTTCATTAAGATGCACCTTTTTCATAGTACCTTTATTTGCCGTTGAGTCCTAATAATCTAATTGAGAAGGAAAACTATATACTAAATGACTTAATTTTATTTGAAATAAACCATGGCAGTTATTTCAGTACCTTTTTGTCCTATTTGTTTTGTTTTTCTCCAAATTTAAACATTTACATTTGCTTACATGCAGAATTATTTCTTGCTCTTCAAAGGTATCAGATCAAGTTAAAAAAAAAAAAGAAAAAGAAAAGAAATGAATTCTTTTAAGTCACAGTAAAGACAAACAATGTTACAAAAGATTTCTATTGCTAATAAATGCTGGTACATTGAGTTATCTATCCATCAACAAATTCAGAAAAATAATGTATCAAGCTTTCCACAAAAATATTTAGCAGCAACTATTTTCAACATTGATAATAATAGGAAATGTTTATTGAGCACTAAATCATAGACTTCATTAGAAATTCTAGAATTCATTAGAATTATTTCTGAAGGATCATGTGACACTGAAGACTGGAGTAATGATGCTAAAAATTCAGCTTTGCCATCACAGAAATACATTTTAAAATATGTATAGAAAACAGTTGTTTTAAATTGTAATACAATTCCTGTTTTTACTGTTTTGATCAAGCAAATGTGGCATTGGTGAGCATAAGAGACTTCATTCAAAGACATTTAAAAATCTTACAAACCCCAAAATGTAATTGGTAGTGTGTATATTGTGTAGTCGGGTATGTTCAGTTCATAATCAGGTAGGTAAAGTGTTTTAATCCACTTTGTTCTTGATCCTGTGTGCTACTAAGAACGGTACTTGTAAGTCCTTTTTGTTTGAATCTCTCAGGACAAGAGTCAGCAGGCTGGTTGTGCTGGGTTAGGCAGAAGTTTATGCATTACTGCAGCAGTCAGAGGTCAGTGTTAGAGCGCTTTTCACAGATCTGTGTCGTTACAGTAATTACACGCACTGCAGATCTCAAGGACATTGGACAAGATTAATCTCTTAACATTATTAAATGTGAAAAATATGAAATTTACAATCAGCACGACTGAAAGTTAAGCTAAACTTCAAATCAGCAAAGCCATGGCTCTCTCCCGTTCTCTATAATCTCTTTCTGCTCTGGTGATAATCGCTGGTGTGTTAGCAGAGTTTAAAAGATTAGTTTGCGTTAGGGGCTTAGTGTGAGCTAAGATGCAACACTTCCCCTTTCTTTCCATCTGTCTTGCTCTGTCTCTCTGTTGGAAAGTAGGTTCTTGGAGATAGCCTGTAAAAAATACATTTAATGTAAATTGTTTTTTTCTGTATTCAATTAAATAGAACTTCCATATTGAGACAACAGAACAATGGATTGCTGAGTAGAGAATGAGTGGATGACGTTCATATGAGGAGAACTGAACAGATAAAGTCTTTTCTGCATTAGAGAAGAATTATCACCAACGAAACGCCATGAAAATAGGAGCTCTGCTGCTGCTTCTGGGGTCCATACATGGGGTGTTCACGCAAGTGCCTATAACTGCATTTACTGAACAAACAGCTGTGGAGGAAGATCTAGGAAGTGGTAAGAGGAGCATTTGATTTATTCCTGTCTAAACTAAGCTTACAAATTAGACAATGACAGAAATATTTGAGCGCTACCTATGTCCCTCAGGTCTGTTAGAGGTGGAACAGGAGGATGAACTGGGAGACACTTACTGGTCTGGGACAGCCCCGCTTTGTTTTGGAGGGTGTAAGGGCAGACACAGGGAGCTAAAGAGAGACAACTGTGGAGATTCAGACTGCTGCTGGGTGGGATACAAATCCCTCTGTAGAGGTACAACATATCATCATTTTAATTAAATGCACAGCATTTTTTTTTTTTTTTTTAAACACAGAATAATTTGTGATTATTCTGTTGATTTAT
This sequence comes from Semotilus atromaculatus, assembly GCA_031834385.1. Lineage (NCBI taxonomy): Eukaryota > Metazoa > Chordata > Actinopteri > Cypriniformes > Leuciscidae > Semotilus > Semotilus atromaculatus. Next base: position 14,466,404 of record JAULUF010000035.1, on the reverse strand, counting down.
TCTGTGTACACTGGAACTTCTTATGTGCTTCATGAGTTTTGTTCAATAAACTTTTGCCCTAGTGAATTGTGGAAAACCTGATGTGGACTTTAATGGGGTGGTGTATGGGAGTGATTGGTGGGTGGGTTCTGTGGTGCGGTACGACTGCAGGCCAGGATTCGTGTTGGTTGGAGATCCTGCTCGAGCCTGTCTGTCCAATGGGAAATGGACGCCCAAACCGTCCTGCCTCAGTAAGTCCTTGTCTGGCTGAACATTGCACACAAATTACGGATTTGCCTGGAAAATACCTATTCTGTCTTAAGTCTCATATATTTACAGTATATGAGAGATTGAACTAAGTTGTTATATTATTGAGTGTTGTTACTGTGAGAGGTGTTGAATGACCACACATACAGTAAGAACAATAATCTGTAGAAAACCAGAAAATTTCTGCTAGGACATTTGCAACCCTGGATCACAAAACCAGTCAAAAGTAGCACGGGTAAATTTGTGGCAATAACCAACAATACACTGTATGGGTCAAAATTATAGGTTTTTCTTATAAAACATTTATTTTTGTGAGTGAATGCTGCAGAATCGCGAACATAAATGGACAACTTTAAAGGCGATTTTCTCAATGTTTCTCAATGATCCTAACAAACCATACATCAGTGGAAAGCAATTTAAAAAATGACCAATATGACTGGTTTCATGGTCCAGGGTCACATTTATTATCTGTTAACTTTACAGATATTTTCTTTCACTTAAAAACACAACACAATGCAATGCGTAATTCAAAATGCGGGTAAAAAAATCAATAAGAAAATTATTTCATAATAACACAACTTTTCTTTGACTACATAGTCATCATCTATAACATGAAATACCTATACGTAACATTTTACGTATATACTATACATGTATTAAGTTTATTCAAGTTGTGCTATTTTTTTATATGAAAACATTAGGTCATGGTTGTTGAGAAAAAAAACAATGGTTGTGGTCAATTACATTAAAATTAATTTCATTGACTGTGAATTTCATTTCTCGGTCTCCTCCTGTATGTGACATTAGGAGTGTGTCATCGTGGCCGGGTTGAGATCAACGAGAAGGACATTGACGGGACGTGTTCGTCCACCTGTCCTGATGCTAAGAGCTATGCGGTTCCTCTGAACCACGAATGCAGTCGCATTGAGAACTGCAGGACTAAAGAATCAGGCTGGAAGCGCTGGTTCACACGCTGCAACTTCTGCGACTGTGACTGCTTCACTCGCTGTGGTAAGTTTCATAGAGTCATTTAAACTGCTGCTAGTTAAAACAGTGGCAAATACAGCACATGAAAAATGCTGCAAAATCAATGTTTGTGTTTGTTCTTTCAGCATCTACAGGATAGAAGACAGTGAATCTGTTTATCCTTTTCTATGAAGACATTGTTTATATGAGTTCTGGGAAGAACAGAATTAATCTTTATTTTAATGTAAAAAGACAAGCTTGACATGCAAAAAAAAACTGAATGTGTATGTAGGCATTTTATGGATCTGATTATCTTTTGAAATTGGAGACTGGTAAGGTACACTATTTGATTGTACCTTAATTAGTCATAATTGTTTAAAGATCGGAGAAACAGTTGCAGCAGTGCTCAGTGATTTTATTAGAGTATTATGCTGTAGATGCAATCAAATTATTCGATTATTAATTCAGTTGATGATTGATACAAGATGTGGGATTGATATAGTATACTGACATATAGAATCTGAGTGGTCTCATTTGAAACCACAAAATACAACTGATGTACTTTTAGTCCCAGCTGGTGAAATTCATAATGAAAATCTCATTGCGTTTTGGTTGGTAGCAGCCAATTCCTGCAAAAGATTGGGGGACAAAATTAATATTTGACACATTTTGGTTTTAATTATCATAAATTTATTTTTAAAAAGTGTTTTGTTTTTCTTGCCCATTGTATTTGCACTAATCCTCAGACTGTGGCATATAAGTGCATGCTTTATAATTAAACTCATACACTTACCCACGTCCAGCCTCTGTATAGTTTTTCCTTTCTTGGATAGAAGCTCCCAGTAGGTGTGGTTTGCACTAGACCCAGCCAGTCCGTTCACACTTTCCAAATATATGCCATAGCTTTTGCTAATGCTGTATGTGAAACTAAAAGAAATAAAGGATGCAGAATAAAATTAGCTCTAAGAAGTTCCTAATTGTCTTAAGCCTTGTACCCTAACGGTAACACTTTACTTGAAGGGGTGTGCATAAGACTGACATGACACCTTCATAATCATTTCTTCATTGGCTGTCATGAGGCCATTATAACTGTGTCATGAATGCTTTTCTTGACCTCAACTACAGTGGTACAAATGTAATTTGTCATTAAAATGTCATAATGGCCTCATGACAGCCAATGTCAAAACCAACCACATGACAGTTTAATGACATGTTAACCCATAAAGCTAAGTGGTTTCTTAAGTTTGATCATTAATCTCCTATGTCATGTTTATGACATATTTATGACAGGTTGTGTTGTCTTGGTAATGTAAAAGTTGTCATAACAAAAACATCTCACACAATGTCATATTTGCATTAAAAATGTCATAATTGAGTATATGACACTTAATGACAGTTGTCATAAACATGCATAAGGCCTCCTTCATATTCATGACATGTCATGTCATAATTATGACGGTGTCATGTCAGTCTTATGCACACCCCTTCAAGTAAAGTGTTACCCAATAGACTTAGAAGTCAAACCTTGAGTCAGGTCTGACAATGAAATCATCTCAGTGATATAAAGTTGCATATTTTAACGTTTCATGGATTCTTTGTTTTTGTCTTTTTTCACAGTGGATTCCCTATTTCCCCATAGCCTCATTCAGTCATGATTTTACTATACTACACTATACTGTTCTGTACTGTACTATACTATACTTGCATTAGGCCTTCTAGGTGTAAAGTGCATTAAACCACAATCATTTGATAAAAGTTTGGGCCATACTTGAAGCTTTGGGAATCCTGTAGTTTATTCAAGATTCCAAACATCGGCATTCCCTTTGGCACAGTGGTGGAGTAGGAGACGATCGTGTTAGTGTATTTATTAGTGACATCCACCTTAACTGACACCGGGCCCTGTTCTCCTGTTTAGAAGAGAGCAACAAACAGAGAAAGGGTGCCATTTAGAAAACCGCAGGTGTTATTTAAATAACTGTATTTAAGTGACATTTAAGCAAGCAAGACATGTTGTGAGAAAACCAGCACAAACTGTGGCTTTAATAACAAAATGCTTTGGTAATTTGTAATGAATCATGGATTTACATACTTTACAAATGTTATTTACTGTAGGTATAGACGGGATTTGAATTCAATAATTTATCCTTGTTTTAAGCAGAATTCATGGCTTTACATAAGAAAACTCACCTGAGTGGTCACGCTCTCCCAGCCCTGGGAAAGGCAGCAAAGCTGCAAAGCACAGAAGACCGATCGCTGTCAGAGCCATTCTACTTGTCTGCTTGTCTTAATGTCTCTCTCACCCGCTCAACCTATTTATGCATTTTTTAATGCTCATTTAAAAAAAAAATTTGGAAGTGTCAGTGAAACATACCTTAACAAGAACTGGTCAGTCAAGAAACACAAGGAAACATGACAAACAAATCTGATTGTTCAAGGCTCACTCCCTGAGACTGTGCAATACACTGACAAGAAGTGTTGAGTCAGGTCTGACAGTAGAAGTATCTGGAATAATTATAGTTATATTGATTCTTTTCATAAACTTATTTAGTCATCACATTAAAATAAATTTGAAGTACATACTATTCTATCATTCACTCTATAAAGTAATTCAGGGGTCCTGTTACCACAAATTAAATAAATGCATGGTTATGTGTAAAAATAAAAAATAAAAAAATTATTTTAATTAAACCTTTTAAGTTGCAAATATTATTTTGTTGAGTTCTGTTGACAGTAATGTTGACAAACTTAATATTGTGTGTAATTTAAACTCATTTCTGCATTTTTTATTTATTTATATATTTTTTTTTAAATACAAGTTGTAGTAACTTAATGACATTTTCTTGATAAGTTTGGAAATTGGGCAGTGGATTTCTAGTTCCCAGCATGTTTTGCATAGGACTGGAAAAGGAGAATAAACGATTAAATTAAGTGAGACCAAGTTGGTCACTGGAATTCGCTGGATTTGACCAACAGAAAGCTGCTTGAAAGAGACTCCTGTGTGAGCTGTGCTTCATACATTTGGTCGCTACACTGCTGACAATGGTCAATAGACCTTTTTGCCTGTGTAATTTCATGACATTCACAAATGTGACCGCACCTTTACTCACTGCAACATAAAATGCAATCATTTGTGGCATAAAGTTCATTGGGTAACATTATAGGCCTATTAGTAAGCATTGGGGCTAAAACCTTCATACCCCATATGTTAATACTAACGCTTTTCTCTTCTCTTCTCTTCTACTTTATATCTGTTCAAAAATAAATACTGCGTCAGACTACACTGGGAAGGGTCACAGCACTTACAGCCTATTGTTGTCCTATTGTTAGTTTAACTGCTAATATTGCTCTCATTTGTAAGTCGCTTTGGATAAAAGCGTCTGCTAAATGATTAAATGTAAATGTAATAAATAATAGGATAATAAAAATCTTATCGTGGCCTCCACAATCTTACACTCAAAAAAATGCTGGGTTGTTTCTGTAAACAAATTGTTGGGTTGATTGTGCTGGGTCAAAATATTGGGTTGTTTGGGGTACTCTAAACACATTCCTGGGTTGCTCATGCGGGGTCAAATTATTTTTAAGGGGTCATTCACAAATAAACAGCTGGTTGGGTTATTTTGACCCAGCAACAGGTTCATTCTTTGCGGAACTTTCTGGATTCTTCACTTCTGACTCGAGGAGCACGACGCCACTCGGAGCGGGCAGTGTTTTATGGTAAGTTAATATGAATATTTACCAATATTTTTAACAAGTTGTGGTAACAGCAAGCTAATTTCACTGTATAACAGTTACAGTCTTTGATATGGAAGTGTGAGGGGTATATTTATTCTGTAAAACATAAAATAGCCACAGCTAGCCGGTTAGATTTTTTTTGACAAAATGCCGCATCGTTAACGTTATTGTAAACCATGCTATATCAGCAGCCTTTATGAAATATGCAGTTTAAATTGTAAATTCACCACGTAATTGTCGTATTCATTGTGGACGTTGCGTATTAAAAGTGAGGAAAGCGTTTTGAATGAAACCGTACACGCGCAGTAGCCTAACGTTAGTCCCTCACAGGGCTCGCACGTAAAAACTGCGGGAAATGAGTCTAGTGAGTGTTTGGAAAGTCTGCTGGCACATTTAAGAAATACTCGTCAGAAGAAGCAACTGAGGTAAGTTCCAGCACAGTCTGCTTCTTTCTTCTGTAATGCCTATGTCGGAACCAGGATCGTTTTTGCGGAAAAAAGAAAAGAAAAAAAGCCCCGTTTTCCCCCCGTAAATGTATGACGTGCAATATTTACAAACGGCGACTGAGGAAAGGCGAACTAAATCGATTTCATATGTTTTCGCCCTGAAAACAGATTACAATTTGTTAAGACTTGAGGTAGGCCTAACGTTACGAAGAATAATTTAGTAGCCTATTAAGAGCTCATGGACCAAGTGTGCGCGATTAATGTGTAGATTCACAACAGCGCCATTTTAAACACCACAGGGCAGAAATATTTTAGAAAAATGAATTGTTATACAGCATACTATTTAAATGTTAATGCAACTTGATGTATGCTCCTATTGTTTAGCTGCTAAAGGGGAGACTGCTTTGAAGGTCCTGCAAACTCTGCTTCCCCCATCCATCCATCCATCAGAAGAGGAGGAAAGGTCTTCAGACCCACCAGAGGCACAGGTCCTTGACATGCAACCTGTAAGTTTTGCTTTAGTGTTTCTACTTCAATAAGGGTAGACGTTTGCACTGTTTGATATGCTTGATAACTATGAAAGTAATGTAGGGTTAGAATATTTAAAGCTGCAATCTCTGTTTGCAACATAAAAAAAAAAAAAATTGTTAATTTTTAAAGCTTCAGTCGAGTCCATAACTTTTTTGTGTTCAAAATGTACAACATTTTTATAATGAGCGAGTACATCATGAATCCATTTTCCAAATCGTGTTTTTGTCTTATCCTGAATCACTAACGGTACACCTATAATAAGTGTTTATATTCAGACTATTTTAGACTGGTGGAGGTAATGTGTAAATAGACATTTTGTTTGTTTTTCACATTTGGTCATATTTGGTAATGTTTGCAATAAAAAAAAATATTCTTCCACAAAAAAAGTTTAACTTGCATGTCAGTTATATTGCAACACTAAGTGATTGTGTGTAATCAACAGGTGGGGACCAACATGGTTGAATATTTCCAAAAAGAGATGACTGGAGCATCAGGGATGTGATGAGGGAGACATGTCAGACCTTTGCCATTGTTCCAGGCCATGCCATCAAGACAGAGTCTTTGCTGGAGGCTGTTAATCTTTGTTTCAAAGCCTTATTTTGTTTTTCATGTTAAATACACGAAGCAGTGTATAAAATTAATTGAAAAGAGTTGTCCTCTGTCAAATTTGAGGAAAACAGTTATTTCAGGCCCACGTGATTTTTAGTCGCATTTTAAATGTTTGTTGCTGTTCTTAATAAATGAACACATCTTAATAAATCATAATCGTAAAAGAGTTCAAATGAGTTGCTTAATGACTTTTAAAGGTGCATTGTGTAACATTTAGGAGGATCTGTCAACAGAAATGCAATATCATATACATAACTATGTTTGAGGGGTGTATAAAGACCTTACTTAATGAACCGTTATGTTTTTATCACCTTATAATGAGTATACATTGTATAATTGTATACAAAAAAGTATTAAAGAAATGTATTAAAAATGTAAAAAAAAAAAAAAAAAATTAAATGATTGATATCACATATGCAGTGGCCTCTCTGGTTTATTGTATTACAGAGACAATAATTATTTTAAATTCGTAATATAACAAATATTTGTTACTAATTTTATTAAGGCAATGAGACAGGAAATAACCCAGCACATGAGTAAGACTTAACCCAGCAAGATGGTCAATTTCACCCACTGGTTGGGTCAAATGAATGACCCAACTATATGGGTTAAATGGAAAAACCCAGCACTTGGGTCAAACCAACCCAGCGCGTGTTCTGTCCAATAGTGACCCAGCGGCGTGGTTAAGGTTGGGTTATTTTTTAACCCTGCATTTTTTAGAGTGTATCTTCCTCCAGATGCTGGCTTTAACATTTAAGAGATCTTCCAGGAAATGGTAAAAGATCTTACAATAACCCTTTTATAGAATTCAAGTTCCTCTATATGCTACACCAGTAACCCATATAGGAGAAAGAAATTACATTTTAAAGTGAATTGAGTATCCGACAGGATATTTGAGACACCTTTAGTGTTTACAGTGTACCAGTCTACAAATACTCAACTATAATGAGAGTGAGTTGTCATACAGGTGCAACGCTTCTTATAGTCAACATGTGTTAAAGGGATCATCAAAATAAAGTAAAACCCTAAGTCAGTGAACTAATAAACATACTATAACAATAACATTCAACACTCAGATTCTTCAAGGTCTCATATGTAAATAAAAAGCCAAAGCCCAGTCCTTAGAAAAGCTGCAAAGCACAAAGGTATAATTGTCAGAGCTATACCAGTCTGACCAGTGTGTCTGATATCATTAAAGGAGTGTTCTGTAAAGACTTCCGCCATGGAATCATTTATTTTCCTGAGATGTTCACTGATTGTCTCACCGTTTAATGCAAATTAAACCTGTCAGTCTGTATGTCCATCTGTCAGTCAACATTCAATCTTGGAACTTCTCAAACTGAATATAAAGGCATTTTGTGCATCTCTAGTGCATTAGAGACCTATCATTGACTGTTTTTCCCTGATCTGTGTTTAGTCCAGAGATGAACCTTTAATATTTTTGCGTGAAGAGGTGTTGAAAACTGTACTGGTAATGTACACTATTTATTTGAATCAAATCAGGGAGGCTTTTCAGTTCCGTCAGCTCTACATGTTTATTAGAATGTTGTACGGTATGCAATGAAATTATGAGTTTATCCACTCACTTAAACTTTACATTGATGACATGACTGAATCATGATGTGGTATTAATATAGCAGTCACATTTCATAGTTCATGATAAAACATCTATTTTTTGGCCCAAGTGGTGAACTTCAGGATCAAGTTCTCATCTCTCTGGGGTTGGTAGCAGCCAATTCCTGCAAATAAAATTGAGGCATGCCAGAGTATAAATAATAATCAATATATAATAATGAATTATTGTGTGTTGTAAGTTAAATTAAACTTTCCTGCTCAGTGAAGTAATACTACAGTATATAATTTTCTTTTCCCTTACCCACTTCCAGTCGGGTTATAACTCCTCCTTTCTCAGACAGAAGCTCCCAGTATGTCTGGTCCTTATCAGATCCAGCCAATCCGTTCACACTCTCCAGATATATGCCAAAGGTTTTGTGAATAGTGTATGAGAATCTATTGTTAAAACAGACATAAAGGTAGCAGAATTAGCACAAAAATTAAATTCCATTCAAAGTCTGCTTTTTAAAAATGTTGTTAGTCCTGGGCCTTGTTCAATTGACTGACAAGACAAGTGTTGATTCAGCATCTACAGGCTCATCGGAAATGGATAGAAAAATAATAATACATAACAGAATTGCACTGATCTTTTTGTTCCTGTTGTCCTTAGTAGTCACAGTGGTAAAAATATGCCCCATTTAACCTTGATTTTGATTTTAAGTATCATCACAACCAGTAGTAAAGTTAATCAGGTATGATGTAAAAACATTACTTCATGTGAAGTGCACTAAACCTCAAATAAGTTCAGTAAAATTGTAAGGAATACTTGAAGCCGGTGTTGCTGTCCTGCAGTTGATTTAAGGCCCCAAACATCAGCCCTTCCTCTATCACAGTGGCGGAGTAGGAAACATGCTCATTAGTTAAATCATTCATGACAGTCACCTTAACGGGGACCTGTTCCAGCTTGCCTGTTTGGGAGAGAGAAAGAAAGAGCAAGCTTGAATATATCAAATACATGCAGTGGTAATTTAGAGTTATAGTGATTTTAGTGTAGCTTTAATAACAAATACACAGTGTTGGGTGCAATGCATTCATAATTACTGTAATTTAGTTAGACTACATTTACACTTTTTCTGTAATTTAAATGTTGCAGAACAATATAAAACAATCGTGGAGTTAACATAAAAATGTAATGTCTAATGTTGAAATGTATGTTTTTAATGTAACATTTATAGAAGATACCTCACCTGAGTCTGCAGGCAGTCCCAGCCCTGGGAAAGGCAGCAAAGCTGCAAAGCACAGAAAACCAATCGCTGTCAGAGCCATTCTACCTTTCTGCTCGTCTCTAACAACCTCACACTCTATTTATATTCCGCATTTTCTTTGCATGCCAATTTCTAGATAATAAATGATCGTGTTTATGGAGAAGTCTTATCTCTTACCTTAGAAAGGAGTGGTCTGCAATTAGTCTGCTGATTAATTGTTATTTCTGTTCTTTGATGCTTGGTTCTGAGAACTGTTGAGTAAATTATAACATTGAAAGTACAGAAGTAATTATTTGGCATGGACCTGTGACCATATTCTTTCTTGTATATTGGGAAACATGACTCAAATTTACTGTAGAGAGTGAGGATTATCTGGTTACGTTATCATTTACCACTGACCTCTCACACCTCTTAAATATTTTTTTACATTTCATTAATGAACAATGAAAATAAATGATTAACCACAACAAAAATAACCCGACCATTGTTACTTTATCACCATGTGCAGGTGTCATCTACCTTGTGAGATGGAAGTTCTCTTTATTTAATAATTTTATTTAATAATTTCTTTACCTATAACCAGATTAGTTCATGACCTAAAATTGGTTTCTAAAATATGTAAATGTCAGAATTCCTAACATGTCATCTCCTCTCTACATAATAATGCAAAGGCTGGGTGTGATAGAGGAGAGCACAAATGTTGAGACCCTATCCATCCATCCATCCGTCCGTCCGTCTGTCTGTACACTCAAAATAAATTACGCTTTTTTTCAAGATTTACGCATTTCTATTAAAAGTAAAATTACATTGAATTGAATAATCCTAACATACTATTCATATTAAGATTTAAGAATTTTAAATGAGTAAAAAAAATTAGAGCTTAAAACAATTTGCATAAATCTTAAACTTGATTTTTTATATATATACAATTTGTAATTTATGAATCACAAACTAAATGGTCCATTCCCTTGTTCCATTAAGATTTATATAAAATTATTTATTACAGTTTTTTTATTCACTTTATACTATTTTCACAAGTAAGGTCCGCAAAACTCTTACTAATATCGCAATAGATCATCAAAAGTGCATTTTTTTAACTGTTGAGTAACTCAGATAACATTGAAAATACAGAAGTAATTATTTGGCATGGACCTGTGACCTCTTTTATTGTGAAATATGACTTGTCAAATTCACTGTAGAGAGTGAAGATTATGTGGTTACGTTATAATTCACCACTGACCTCTCTTACCTCTTAAATATTTGTTATACATTTCATTAATGAACAATGAACATTAATTATTAACCACAACAAAAATAACCCGACCATTGTTGCTTCATCACCAGTTATGTGCAGCAGGTGCCATCTTACCGTGTGAGATGTAATCTAATCTTGAAAAAAGGCTTAAAAATTGTATTTGAGTGTATCTATAATTTACCATACAGTGAGAATATCTATTCATATTGTTTATTATTGTTTACTCTAAAATGTTGTAAGAAATGTTTTAGAAGTAAAAACTATGAATCATGTCATAATGTGTGTGCTATCCGTCTGTCTCTTAATTACATGCACATAATGTTCCCTTTCAGCAAAAGTAAAATTGAAAAGGTTCTTCAAAGCAACCGGTAAGCATATAGGCTGTCCCTTTTTTTTATTTTATTTTTTTTATTTTTTTATTTTTTTTTATTAATGCCAAGGTATCAAAAATACAAGTAGCCTACAACAATGTACAATATAGGCTGTCCCTTTCCATCCCCAATATCAGCTTCGCCTGACGTAGAGAAACAGTGAATAGGATATTGAGCGTATCAAAACAGCAACAGCTATGTGTACTTCTTGCCATGGATGATGTAGGGCGTAGTTTGAACGCGAGTTACCCCGACGGTTTCACCGAGAATAACCCGAGCACTGCAGCATCAGCACCAGTAGCAGCCGATGCGCAGGTGCCGCCTTTAAAGAGACCGCGCGCTCAATTCTCCCGTGCTGCTGGATAGACTGTAATTTCCCTTTGTTTAAGTATTTCGTCTACATCGTCTCTAACCCCACCCGTTCCTTTGCCCCCACTCAAAGCAATCTCATAAGCAAGTGGTTCTAAATATAGGTTTGACACACGTTTTCCTCCTTCCCCACTATAAACGAAAACAGCCCTGTTGCTGGTGATCAGGAAAAGCGAATAATCTAATATTTGATTTGCACGAAAAATCGTATGAGATTGCTTTGAGTGGGGGCAAAGGAAAGCACATACTTGAATTTTCTCTTGGATCAAGGGAAAACTGAGATCTCCACATGTCCCATGACCGCATGGCACCAGGGCAGCCCTGCCCTCACTTTCCCGCAGAGGGGTTTGTAACGTCAATTACACCACAACAGCCCAAAAAGCAGTGGCATGTGCGTCTGCCATCAGGTTGTATTGAGAACAATTGCGTTCTCAAAAAAAAAAAAAAAAAGAAAGAAAAAAAGCCTATATTTTAAGTATTTATGTTTTAAATATTTTATATTTTATCGAAAGATTTCCACTTTGCAAAACATCAGCAATTTAACCATGTAGCTTAGACTTAATTATAAAATGGATTTTTAAAAATGGGTAAAGGTTACATTACTTCATACGCTAAGTTCATTGCATTGTAAAATATTAAATGAGTAGGCCTAAGGTTAACAAAATTAGTAAAATTAAGAGTATAAAAACTGTGTAATGCGTATTAGCTAGCTACTAGTCTAAATAGTTACATAGGCTAAATCAGTAACAATGTTAATCTTTTTGTTTATGGGCATTCCCAAAATTCCCTGCGCGAACCACTACACGTAGCCTACGTTTTATTTATGAAATAGGCTATATGCTTTCTATCCTTATTTTTGATGTCAGTCATGTAGCCTACTTGAAGCGTTATTTTTTATTAGGCCTAGGCTATAACAGTGCATATTTTAATATTGTTGTAATATTATATCCTCATACAGGTAAAAAAAAAGAAAAGAAATAGGCTACTGTCACCAAAATGCACGTAACATCATCATTGTATTGTCAAAGTGCAACCACTCAGCAGCCAGATTTTTACCGTAAATGTACCCACCACACTTTAAAATATGGGATTTTTTCGTAATACCTGCAAACACAAGCAAAGCATCACAATCTAAGTAATCAAATATAGCCCATCGCTGCTACTTTAATCGTCCTCCAGTGTGTAGGCTAACACACAGGTTTATTTCGGACGAGAGCAGTTACGCCCAGTACCACAGACCGCCGGGCGTGCCAGGGCTCCTCTGTCCACTGCGCGCTATATCACACTGCGGTGCAGCATCCGGAGGACCAGGCAGAACAAGCACTACTTCTCTCTGCACAGCTCCATACGCATTCTGGATGACCGTAAATGCGCAGTGATCGAGTCATGTTTGCCCTTCCGTCAGCTGTCCGAAATGAAACTCCTGGTTTAACAAGGATGCTGCATATATTCAATTATTCATAACTGTTCTGTTTATTTTGGATTGGAATTGTATCGGTATATTTTCAAGGAACGATATGAATGTGACGTACAGCGGCTTTCTTCCTCGCCGTCACTGGTGAGCGGGATCAGGCTTGTAACGGAGCATCTTTTCTCTCAGCTGGACTATATGCGGGGCCGCTCCTGTTGCTGAAGCCTGTGCGTAGGCTATTCTCTTGAGCTAAGAGGAATGAATTGGGCATTTTTATAAGGAAACACACTGCCAGAGAGACGTTTGATTCACTCAACGCGTCAAAAAAGTAGGTATCATGTAATTTTGATTCTGTGAACACTTGTAGAGGATCTCTTGCATGGGTGTAATGCTTTTGACAGGGTATGTGATGCATGTTATTCTAAACTCTGACTCTGTTCACCAGGTTGTGTAATGAATGTGATAGGCATTTCTTTATTTACGAATATTCTTCCCTAGGTGCTAATTGAGTGCTCTGTCTTATATCTGTGTTGGGAAGTGGAGCATCAGTGAGTGAAGGGAGACAGTGACCTATCTCTGACAGACTGGATTTTCACTACTGGTCCTCAACACTGCACATTTGGGATGTTTTCCTTATTTAACACAACTCATTGATATCAACAGCTCATTAGTAAAAGCTCCAAGACCTACATTGGGTGTGTCAGATAAGAGAGACGTACAAAATTCTGATCCATTCTGAGGTGCTCAAAAACATGGCTATATGTCTAGGCTATAAGTGACATAATCATTAGGCCTATGCCTTACTATATGCCTATATACCACTTGGTTGTCAACCTGGTAAGACTGGTCTGTTGTGTGGTTTTGAATTAATTTGTTAATCCTGCTTAACACCAGTTTGGCCAAGCTGTGGGACCATCTTAAACCAGTAAAGACCATAATTCCAAATTAGGCTGCATATATTACATTGGAAATATTTTAAATAAAGTGTCCAAAGATGATGTTTTCAAGATGATTCACTACTATGAAGTGCAGGTCTATCTGTGAGGAAGATGGATTGGGTGAATTTACAGATTTTGTTCCCCTGTTGGTATTTCATCCAGCCTCAGCAGTGATGGAATTATTTTATTTAATGAAAACCTGTGTCAAGTGTCAGTACAGAGGGTCCAATACATGTAAAGCTCCAGAGCAGTCTTAGATCAGTTTTGAAATGTAGTTTTGTTTGATTCTCCAGCCTCTTGTCTTGTGCCTTTAGACATAATGGACAATAAACTGAGCACTTCTTAATGGAAGATACCATATTGACAAGCACTTTAACAGTATAATTTGCCAGATGGCAACAGTGAAAACATTGTTTCTTTAGAGAGGCAGGGTTTTATCAAGCACAGCACCCGGAACTGGTTTAGATGCTTCTGCAGCCTAAGTGCATTCTATATTGACGTGAAATACAATAACTCATATGGATTCCACCGTCTCATTGCTGTCAGTACTGTTTGTACCTCTGTTGCTCAGTTTTACAATGTCAGTGTCATTGAATCTGGTGGTGATTTTTAATTGAATGCTGATATGACTATATTTAAAAGTCTGATATTCTTGCAGAAAGGCACTTGTGTACTTCATTCTGAGTAATGCAATTCTTGTATGCTGTGGACTAATATATTGTTGGGACCAATTGTCCCAGTCCCTACGAGGGAAATTAATTAATAAACATACTAAATTATGCTGATTTGAAAAAGTAAAAATGAAGAAAGTTTTCTTTGGGTGGTTTAGTGTAGGGAGATAGAATATCGGTTTGTACAGTGTAAAAATCATTGTCTATAGAGAGATGAAGATATCCCCGCGAAGATAGCAAATCCTACCATGTGTGTGTGTGTAGAATTTTCATATGTCATTCAGAAAGTTCATATGGATCACCACTATACTGTTGTCAGGCTGTAATCAGATCCTTACTCCTCATAACAGTTCTGGAATAACAACCTCAGCCTTCCACATCCAGCAGGAAAACGTGAGAATCCTACTAAATCTGTCAGAGCTTTTTTTTTTTTTTTTAAATAGAAGATAAATCTAAAAAATGATTAAAGTTTATCTAAATATTCATAAAAATAGAATGGATTATGCTCATGAAAGTTCTTCATTACTATTGAAAGGTACAGAAATACTAATATGAAATAGAGAGAGATGCTCGACCCAGTGGTCAGTTGAAATTCTTGTCAGCTTGTTCGTTGAGAGCTGCCCACGCAAAACTGAAAAAAAGGTTTCCATCAAAGCTTCAGATGCTGGCATCAAATTCCATAGGCTTCAAGGGTAATTACTCTCTACTAACTGAAACTGTCTCCAAGTGCATAACCCTCATGTCTGAGCAGATGCTTCCTCTGTCACAGATTTATGCTCAAAATATCTTTCTAGATGGCCTTAGGATAATATAGTTAGCACCCTAATGCCATGGCCTAACCGAAAACACTTCATTAAAACATAATGTGGTTGGAATGAGCTAATGTTTATTCAGAATGATGACCACCATGATGAATTTGTTTCTTTTTAAAAGACAGAATGATTTTGTTACCTTTCCGTTAACTCTTTTTTTCTCTCCAGCCCAACCTCACATAGTGTCAATACAATAGACTCAAATAGGAGTGTGAATTTACTCATCAAAGACATATTCTCCTCTGCGTAAGTGTGTGTATTTGTGAGGTGATTGCATTGAGGTAGATTTGATTGCAGAAAGTAGTATGATTTTATGATTCTGTGTCAGGACAAATGTTCCATATTTATACATTAGAACTATTTTGTCATCATTGCATTCTCCCACATTTCCCAGGCTCTTGGTATGGCTGCAAAGTCCTCAGAGCCGGGGTCAGTTTCCATTCCCATGGAGGAGACTAAGCGTGCGGCAGGAGCCCCTCAAGATGCTGCCATGCTGACCCACCTGAAGAAGGTGGAGAACCATATCACTGAGGCACAGAGGTTTTCTCACCTGCCTCGGCGTTCAGCAGTGGACTTGGAGTTTACAGAGCTTTCCTACACCATACGTGAAGGGCCCTGTTGGAGGAGGCGAGGTATTGCATGAATCTTCAAAATGAAGCTTATGTGGTGGTTATAACTGTAAGATGAAGCTTAAACTTGGATGAAAATAACTAGAAATAACTCGAATTGAGTGATAATAGCTTGTTTTTCAGGTGTAGAGGGTTACACATTTTACCTTTGAAATATGTTTTTATTGTGTCCGAAATCAAGACACTGACAGTTATTTTCCTTTTATTGCCCATGAGTACAAAAGTGATCATGTGATTTACTGCGTTTATCTCTCCCAACCAATGACAAACTTTCCAGATATGATAAGCTACACACATATGCACATATAATAATATTAGCCAAGAAATAGGAACTGTAATTATGCAACAAACCAATCATAAAACTGTGCTGACATGAACAACTTATTTGTCTGGTTTTCTTGTGCTAAACATTTATTGTGTCTGAACTCAAGATACTGCTAATAAATGAAATGTATTTCATGGTTTCTGGAATACTCAAATCTGATTACTGGTCGATCGCTGTTGTCAGATCTCCGTCATCCAATGCCAACGTCATCTCATCCTACTGAAACTTACTTTCACAACGCAGATTCAAACTCTTTCGAACTTGTGCCATCTTGTGTCTCAATAATCAGCTGTAGTAAAAATGAAAAGGATTTTACTGTAATATTGTTCCACTGTTTTTTTTTCAAAGCGGACGCTTTTATCGAAAATGTACTGGCAAGATCATAACATTTTTCATGTCGTCTTATTTACTTGGTGAGTTGGTGCATCAGTGTCATGATGACCCAGTTGGGGTTTGTTTTGTGATAAGCACAGAATAGCTATACATAATCCTTTATCACTCCAAGCTCACGAGTCACGACACACAAACACACATATACATGGACGTAATACTATTAGCCCCTCACACATACTCCACCCTGTGTCCTGGGCTGTGGAGTGCTGTTCTCAGCAGACTTTAGATATAGTAAATAATTTACTTCCCTAGACAGCACACTGCTCAGCTGTCTGCTGCCTATTGCTAAACCTTCCCGGGATGAACTCAGCCCACACACGTGAACGCTCACACACACTTTATTGATGAGGACAATCTCCTTCTACAGCACCCTTTTTTTTAATCTGGTTGCAATGATTAATTGTACTTGGTGTTTTATTTTTTTTGCTCTGCAGCACAGACTGGTTTTTGATGGACATATGCGACTTGATAGGTTTATCTGACATTCTGTGTAGCTCGTGAGATAAGATAAGAGATCAAACTGGCAGTCTTAAGAAGGTATATGGAGAGCTTAGATCAAATGAGAAATGTTTTGTGCTTAAATGCTCTTAAACAAATAGAAATTGTTAGTTTGAGCTTTGGGTGTATGTGCTTCACTGGGCTGGGAAAGGGTTCATGGAATCTTTATTAAACTTCCTCGAAACATGTTGAGTGCCTAAGTAGTATATAATAAGTAGATTTTGTTTAATATATAGCCTTATATAAATATTTAATGAAAAGGCATACATTTTATGTATTTTTGATATCTCAAATGACAGAATGATATCTCACTGATAACAGAATCAGTAGCATGGAGAGAATGGCGGGTTGCATAAACTTTTGCCGAACTCATTTTTCTCCCTTTTCCCATGGCATATCAGTCGTAGAGGCCTTTATTTTAAATAAAAATGAATGAAATATGCAAAAAGTTGTAATAAAGTGCCTAACAGGTATTTAATGGTTTAGTGGGAATATAGTGTTTAAGGGGCAGGATTTGGAGTAGGTATAGGTAATGTCAAGTACAAGTAATGTCCCAAAAAAAGCAGCACCCATTTATTGATTTATAAATGAAGAGTTCAGATGCAAAAGCCTCTAAGTGCCATCTGAAATTTTCTTCTAGAATGATCATTTTTATCAAGGTTGTATATTTAAGTTCAGTAATTTCACTTACATGGCAATCAAGATTACCTATTAATTGTCATTTAAGTGAAATTATTGAACTTAAATAAACAATCTTGATAAAAATGATCATTCTAGAAGAAAATTTCAGATGGCACTTAGAGGCTTTTGCATCTGAACTCTTCAAATATAGTCATATACATTAAATATGTTGTTATTACTGTATACATTAAATATGTTGTTATTACTGTATACTGTTTTATAATATTCTACAATGCACTGAGGTGCAAATAGTATCTGTCACTAATCTATCGCTATTTGAACTTAGTGCAAAGAAATACTTTTTGTTGCTTACACTCTACTCGCTCAGTGTACCTGCTTATGGAGCTTCACAAATCTCATAACTCTCATTGCCTTCTGTCTTTCTCCATCTTTCTATGCTCCATGTATTTTAGCCAGTAATCCTCATGGATTGGTTGCAGTGCTGTGTTAATTCTGGTGAATGATGGCTTTTACGCACGCACACGCGCACACGCGCACACGCGCACACACATGCATCATAAGGTCTCCTGCACACATGTGCCATTACTAAATGGAAGATGGTGAATCATGATGTTTTACGCACGCACACGCGCACACGCGCACACACATGCATCATAAGGTCTCCTGCACACATGTGCCATTACTAAATGGAAGATGGTGAATCATGATGTCTATAACGGTTACGAACTGCTCCGAGACTTGGAGGTGAAGATCCAAATGCAGCTTTAATATAGAATAGTCAAACAGGCAGGGATCAGCAACAGCAAACAGGGCAACGGAGACAAGGCAGAGACAAACCAGATACAAGCAAAGGGTCAAGGCAGGCAGAGAGAATCAGAGTCCAGTGAAACAGTCCAGGGTCAGGGCAGGCAGAGAAGGGTCAGCAACGATAAACAATCCACAGGTCAAACACAGGAATCAAAACTCAGGAGGATAATGCTCAGAAATGCAGTGTAACACTTAAACAAAACTTTGCCGTGAGTGAATGAATGAACATGGTAGAAATAGACTGAGACTAGCAGGATGACAAGACACAGGTGAATACAATCAGTGACAATGAGGTGCAGGTGAATGTGATCAGTGATGATGAGTCCAGGCGGTGAGTATGGGAAATGTAGTTTGTGAAGAAGTGATTATAGTCTATTGTGGAGCGCCCTCTGGTGGCTCTCGAGGGCACTCCAGCTGGTGATCGTTACATAGCCTCCCTCCAATGAGCGGCTTCCAGACGCTCCAAAACTGTCCAGGTGGGTGGTGGTATGGAGGCGGATCCGGGGGCGGGATGGAGGGCCAGGTCCGTGGAGCAGAAGAGGACCTGGAGACTGCGACAGGACGGAAGGCCAGGGCGGAGCAGACAGTCCATCTGGCGGCCAGGGCGGAGCAGACAGTCCATCGGGAGGCCAGGGCGGAGCAGACAGTCCATCGGGCGGCCAGGGCGGAGCAGACAGTCCATCGGGCGGCCACGGCGGTGAAGACCCTTCGGGCGGCCACGGCGAAGACCCTTCGGGCGGCCACGGCGGAGGAACAGGCACCGGCTCAGGAACTGGAACAGGAACAGACTCTGGCTCTGGCTCTGGAACAGGAACAGACTCTGGCTCTGGCTCTGGAACAGGAACAGACTCTGGCTCTGGCTCTGGAACAGGAACAGACTCTGGCTCTGGCTCAGGAACAGGAACAGGAACAGACTTTGTGACGACGGCCATCTTGTCCGTAGACACTGGCTCGGAGGCGGCCATCTTGTCCGTAGACACTGGCTCAGAAAGAGGAAGAGGATCAAGCTCAGGATCAGGCTCAGCAGAAGTGATGTAAATAGTCTCTGATTCGGCAGAAGTGACGCGAAGCGTCTCTGGCTGTGCAGACGTGACGTGGGCAGTCTCTGGCTGAGCAGACGTGACGTGGGCAGTCTCTGGCTGTGCAGACGTGACGTGGGCAGTCTCTGGCTGTGCAGACGTGACGTGGGCAGTCTCTGGCTCGGCATGAAGCTCAGGCATGTCGTGGTGAGGCTCTGGCTGGACGTGGCTGACGCGAGGCTCTGGCTGGACGTGGCTGACGCGAGGCTCTGGCTGGACGTGGCTGACGCGAGGCTCTGGCTGGACGTGGCTGACGCGAGGCTCTGGCTGGACGTGGCTGACGCGAGGCTCTGGCTGGACGTGGCTGACGCGAAGCTCTGGCTGGACGTGCCTGACGTGAGGCTCTGGCTGGACGTGGCTGTCGTGAGGCTCTGGCTGGACGTGGCTGTCGTGAGGCTCTGGCTGGACGTGGCTGTCGTGAGGCTCAGGCTCGGCAGGGCTGCAGGGAAGCTCAGGCTCGGCAGGGCTGCAGGGAAGCTCAGGCTCGGCAGGGAACCAGCGGTGAGGGCTCGGCTGGGCTGGACGGAACCAGCGGTGAGGGCTCGGCTGGGCTGGACGGAACCAGCGGTGAGGGCTCGGCTGGGCTGGACGGAACCAGCGGTGAAGGGGGCATTGGCTGGACGGTCCTTGGAGGGGCTGCCATCTTGACAGATCGCACTGACATCATCGGAGGATCTGCCAGGCTCGATAGCAGTCTGTGATATAACGATCTGGTGGCAGGCCTGATGTGAAGAGACCCAGACCTGGCAGGCATGACGTGAAGTGGCTCAGGCTTGGCAGGTACTGTGGGGTTGCAGGGTTCCGTGTCTGCCAAACCCACAGTAATGGTTGAGCCACATAGTAACAAGGCCAAATCAATATAGAACTCTAACGTCCATTGATGATCGTGCAATGGCATGACTGACCTGAATGGCTCCGAAAGTCCACCTCTAAAGAATATCATAAGGCACAAAGAGTCCATTGAAGTTTCATTTGCCAGTTCAACAAAGTCTCTTACGTACTCCTCTATTGGACGGTCTCCCTGACGAAGACACATAATCCGTGCTGCTGGATTCATCGTGGCGAAGTCTTCTGTTACGAACTGCTCCGAGACTTGGAGGTGAAGATCCAAATGCAGCTTTAATATAGAATAGTCAAACAGGCAGGGATCAGCAACAGCAAACAGGGCAACGGAGACAAGGCAGAGACAAACCAGATACAAGCAAAGGGTCAAGGCAGGCAGAGAGAATCAGAGTCCAGTGAAACAGTCCAGGGTCAGGGCAGGCAGAGAAGGGTCAGCAACGATAAACAATCCACAGGTCAAACACAGGAATCAAAACTCAGGAGGATAATGCTCAGAAATGCAGTGTAACACTTAAACAAAACTTTGCCGTGAGTGAATGAATGAACATGGTAGAAATAGACTGAGACTAGCAGGATGACAAGACACAGGTGAATACAATCAGTGACAATGAGGTGCAGGTGAATGTGATCAGTGATGATGAGTCCAGGCGGTGAGTATGGGAAATGTAGTTTGTGAAGAAGTGATTATAGTCTATTGTGGAGCGCCCTCTGGTGGCTCTCGAGGGCACTCCAGCTGGTGATCGTTACAATAACATTGATAGCTGGTCACTCCTGAGATTATATGTTTCTTATATGTTTCAATTGTGTGCTTCATTGTGTTTTTCCTGAATTAGCACCCCATACATTAGTATGCCATTCTTTCATTGTTACCTCACCTCATTATACAATCCCTCTGTTGTTCCATCTGTTGAGAAACAAGCTGTATCAGCAGTTTTAGATGTATCATTTCATGCTGAAAAATATTTTGGTCTTAGCAAATTTGATAACCTTATCCAGCATTTCAAATAATCTTGGAAATTAGATATAATTGTTCAACAACATGTATTTACAGTCTATGTGGCTTTATAAAACAAAATTGTTTCTATAACTTTTCTATTTTTAATATATTTTAAAATTACGGAGCATTTTAAAATTACGGAGCATGTTGATGAAAAAAATATGAGATGGGAGGAGATGAGATGTTCATATGAGATGTTTTCTCCCATTCAATATATTTTTTTCACCACCATGTACCTTCTAGGCTATACATATAAAATATAATTTATTCTTGTAATGGCAAATAATTTTTTTTAATTCAGCAACTACTCAGTCTTTAGTGTCATATGATCCTTCAGAAATCATAATAATATGCTTATTTGGTGCTTAAGAAACATTTATTATTATTATCAATGTTGAAAACAGTTGTTGAATGGAAAATTCAAAACAGCATTTATTTAAAAATATAATTTTTTTTGTAACATTGTAAAAGTCCTTACTGTCATCTTTGAGCAAATTAATCCAACTAGACAGTATAAAACAGCCACAGCTGGCATGGACATTTATATGCATTAAAATGTTTATGCATTATGCATTTTCAAACTGGTAAAATAAAATAAATACTGCAAAGGCAAATGTATTTACTTGCATTCTAGATACATGTTGATACAGGTTTACCTTGTTGTTTTTCTCACATTTTCATTGCTGTGCAGTCCATGTGGAATTTCGTTGTGAAGGTCATACAGAAGTGTTCCTCTATGTACTGCCCTGAGCCTTGAATAATAATGTATGTGAGTAAAGGCAGAGCGAATAGATTAATAGTTATGTGCAGGCTGATGGTTTTGTTTTTGATTGATGAATAGAAGCTATGTGGCTTTCCTGCCATTTAACCCTCCTCCTAGATGTCATACTGCCTCTTCCCTCTCCTAGCCTCTCATCTTTATTGATCGGTCTCTGTTGTTTTTGCTTTTCTGTATTACCTCTGGCCCCTCTCTCTCCACTTTGTCTTTTCCTCTAGACTCCTGTTCACCTGTCATGTTTTATCTTCTCTTATCTTCCTTCAATTTCTTATCCCTTGTTCTGTTCCTCCTCTCTCACTGCTTTTAGAACGCGTCAAGTCATAAACATTCTGAATTTTGGATGGTTGCTTTGATCCGAACCTGTGGGCCATATAATGTTATACAATACCAGTGCAAATTATTATTAAAAAATAAGCCCAGTGGTAAAGTTAGAGTTATGAGTAATGCACAATAGTCACAAATCTGCTCTGTGAATATACTACTTCTCCAGCACTGTAAAAAACACGTGTGAAATCTACAGTAATTTACTGTGTTTGTGCAAGTGTGTATTCAGTCAGAAATTGCAGTAATGAAGGAAGTACTGTAATCAAACAGTTGACCATTGACTTTCATACATCACAATTATATACAGAATACATCACAATTATATTGTATTATATCTGAATTATGTTTTCCTGTCATTTTATCTATTCAGTTTTCGTTATTCAACTGTTGTTTTTCTAATGTTGCTGTTGTCGAACATGGATAGTACAAGCCGAAAGTTTGAACCAACCCTTACATTCACTTGAATGAGATAGTACATGTGTCCAACTTTTGACTGGTACATTATGCCATGGGAACATAGTGGTGTTTATGTTTATGATTATTTATGTTTATGAATTACTGTCTAATGATCATAGCACCATGATTTAAAGTGTTATCAAGGAAAGACTTAACACCTCAAGTGACTAGCTTCAGTAGTGCTGTAAAGCTGCAATACTGCATTGCATGAGGCAAATTGACAAATATACTTACTTTTAAAATTGTTTGTCAAAATTAATACTGGCCAAGAAAACTGATTCATCAGTCAGTATTTATGCCCTCCTGCCCACTCAAACCAACTCAGGACTGTGTGAGAGGAACATGCTGAGGCTACAGTTAGCCAGTGCTCTGATATTTATACTTGGCCTTTTAGCTTGTATGAAATATACCTCTGAGTCTTGAATGAACTAGTGAACGAAATAGTAAAACATGGCAAAGATGTTGAAACATGGCCACAATATAACTGTTTTCCTGTATGTCATGTGTGGGGCTCCAAAGCAACCTGCTCCATGTAAATATAATATTTTTTTAATGAGTAAAACTTTTTAAGGCAAAAAGATTTAGATTGTGAATATAAATACTGACTTTTAGTCTTAATTTCCTTTCAGGAACCCTCCTAACACTCTTGTACATTTCTAACGCAAGACCATATCGCTAGCAGATTGATGGATGCTTTCTTCTTTATCAGCACACAACCACAAACTGCATGGATGCATCTATTGATTAAATGTGTTTAAACTTTCCAAGAGCACCCTCAGGCTGATCCCAGTTCAGCCCATTCTATAGCACAGACCCATGTAAGTGATCTCACGCTGGGCTGTTTGTTTTTAACTCGTGCTGGAGATGGAGAAAAATGCATGAGCAGATTAATGCTCAGGTTACACATTGTCAGCATGTTGAAAAAATCTAAAGATGAATTATTAGTTACAACAGGATGCAGGGCATATCATTTGTGGATGAGTTGTTAGCATTTAATACTCATGCACGCCACAGATCATTGGTATGCAGAGAAGCCTACAGGAAATTACAGGTCGATGTGAGGGTGTTGCCCATGTCGCTCTCTTTCTCTTTCTCTTTCTCCATTCTGTCACTTATCGTACATCAATTTTTCTATGATGCATATGCGGAGAAGGAGACAGAAATGCAGGGAATGAAAGAGAGCAATCAGAGCACTTCACTAATGACTCAAGGATCTGACTGAAATGTAGAGAGACACACAGATAAAGGGGGAAGACAAAACGTATAACATACACCTCGGGATCTTCATTGAGGCGTCTGTGGTTCTGAGGGGGCTGGATACTACTGTAACGGATTCTGTTTAATTTCAAACTCTTTCTTTTGCATTAAAAGGGTCATGACATGGATTTTAATTTTAATTTTAATATGTTCCTCGAGGTTCACTTATAATGTAATAAAGTTTTTTGCACAAAAAAAATACATAAAATAATTATATATATATATATGTGTGTGTGTGTGTGTGTCTGTGTGTGTCTGTGTGTTTTTTGCAATCTTTCTCTCTTTCTTTCTTTCTTTCTTTCTTTCTTTCTTTCTTTCTTTCTTTCTTTCTTTCTTTCTTTCTTTCTTTCTTTCTTCCTTCCTTCCTTTTTTTATCTTTCTGACCCTAAACCTTTGAATTTAAAATGCATGTTTCTTAAAGTTGCCAGGCTTAAAAGTCAACACTAATTGACTTGTCATTTTTGCTATTTCAAAAAGATTTAAGACCATTGACATAAAGAAGAAGCTAACAATGAGTGGCAGTAGCAGCACACGTTTCTGTCTCCCTCTTGAGGCAGAGATAAGAGTCACTGGTATGACGCAGTCTACTAACATGTGGAGTCTAATTTTTGTGGAAGAATATAAATCTATCAAGCTAAAGGCAATTTCAACTGTTTATTTTGTTCATTCTTTTGTTACCCTGAACAGTTTTAGTGTATACAAAATGTAAGTTCCGTTCATAATATTTAACAGTCTGTGGTATATCTGGTTAATAATGTAAGTGATTGCATTAATCATTATTATATCATGTCACATAATATGTTTAAATTCAAATGAAAGAGGTGGAATGAATTGAACTTCATTGCTTTTTCAGCACAATTGGATGATGATTCAAATTGTGACTGTTGTATTCTGCCATTTGTAGTTTAAATAATTTTATGGGACATTACTTGAGGGTTAATATTTTTCTAGACTGCACAATCAAAGTACTTTGAGTACAAAGTACTTCATTGGAGTTCACAGGTTATGATTTTGTATACAGTATATTAATATAATGCAATGTTTAATGAAGCCTATTTTTGTTTGATGCCAGCGAACTCTGTCATACATTTAATTTTGCAAGCTGTAACTCTCATAAAGCAGAATAAACACAATGTACCCATAATGCTGTGTGCAGGATTTAAGGCCCTTCTGAAGTGTCTGTCCGGAAAGTTCTGCAGTCGGGAGCTTATAGGAATCATGGGACCCTCCGGGGCCGGCAAGTCTACTCTCATGAACATTCTTGCCGGCTATAGGTGGGTATGCATTTATGCACAGAGAAGGAATATTCCATAATTCATTTGCTATTTATCACTTCCCAGCCTTTATTTTTCTAGTCTCATTAAGATTTCTGTTCCATGTCTCTATCTTCCTGCAGAGAGACAGGCATGAAAGGTCAAATCCTGGTAAACGGGCGACCCCGTGACCTCCGCACCTTTCGAAAAATGTCATGTTACATCATGCAAGATGACATGCTACTGCCAAACCTAACAACACGAGAGGCAATGATGGTGAGATCCTTAGTGTGTGTCTGCGAGCATGAGAAGCGCTCTAGAATACCTAATTCTGATTGGTCAATCACAGCATTCTGTGGACAAATATATGCATTATATATGCAATATATGCATTATTATACATTACAATTGTCCCTGGCAACCAATCTCTTTTCCTCAAATAATACAATAATTTCAACTCAAATCATTATTTTATGCACAATTATTTTTATAAATTGTACACCTTCAATTATATACGTATATATTTTTTGATATAGTTGATTATAGATTAGCCCTATTTTAATGTAATCTTTCTTTGTTTTGTTTAGGTTTCTGCTAACCTTAAACTTAATGAAAATATGGAAGTGAAAAAAGAACTGGTAAGCTTTTGCAGCACCACTAGATAGTATGTTATGTCAGAAAAAATATCATATGAAGCTAAATGGTGACATTGTGTTTTTGCTGTGTTTTTGTTAGCTAAACAATTATATAATGTGTGACAGGTGAATGAGATCCTCACAGCATTAGGACTGCAGGAGTGCGCCCAAACTCGCACCATCTCCCTGTCGGGTGGCCAGTGTAAGCGATTGGCTATTGCTCTGGAGCTGGTCAACAACCCTCCTGTCATGTTTTTTGATGAACCCACCAGGTACCCAGAGCTGTAGTGTTACACACAGCCTTATTCTCAACCGTAATTCTTTTAAAATACAATGTATGCATTAATATTGCTCCTTTATGAAACCTTTCGGTTGAATATTTCCAAACTTACATGTGTTTGTCTCTGTATGTTAGTGGTCTAGACAGCGCATCCTGTTTCCAGGTGGTGTCCTTGATGAAATCTCTAGCTTTGGGTGGAAGAACCATTATCTGTACGATCCACCAGCCCAGTGCAAAACTATTTGAAATGTTTGACAAGGTCATTACTGTATTCTAAAATTATATCGTATTGTGAAAAATGTGTTTCTGGGTTGAATGACTGGAAGTGTGTGAGGTGATGTTAATGTGTTCATGTTCTTATTTAATACTCTGTTCTTCTGTGTAGCTTTATATCCTGAGTCAAGGTCAGTGTATATATAAGGGGACAGTACCGTACCTTATCCCCTACCTGAAAAACCTTGGACTCCACTGCCCCACATACCACAATCCTGCAGACTTTAGTAGGTCTACCGTGTGTATGTATGTGCGTGTGTGCGCATGTGTGTGTGTGTTAGAGAGAGAGAGTTTTTTTCATAAGGAGATAGTTTTCTCCCAAAATTTTTAATTTTGTCATAATTTACTCAACCTCAAACTCCAACTGTAAGAGTTTCCTTCTTCTGTTGAACACAAAAAAATATATCTTAAACTTTGTTGGTAATCAAACAGTTATTGGTAATCATTTACTTACATAGTATGAAAAAAAAATACTATGGAAGTCAATGGCTACCGTCAACTGTTTGATTACCAACATCCTTTAAAATATATTCTTTTGTGTTCAACATTAGAAAGAAACTCATACAGATTTGGAACAACATTGATGACAACATTTTCATTTTTGGGTGAACTTAAAAATGTCACACCTAAAGAAATTAATTATATTTTTAGCCAGTATGTTTGGTCAGGGAATCCTGATTTTTAAAAAAAAAAATCAATTTAACATTGATAGTGATAAGAAATGTTTCTTGTGCAGCAAATCATCATATTAGAATGATTTATGAAGGATCATGTGACACTGAAGACTGGAGTAACAGCTATTGAAAACTCAGCTTTGTCATAATAAAGTATATTAAAATAGAAAACAGTTCTTTTAAATTGAAATAATAGTTTAAGTTACAGTAAAACAGTAAACAGTAAAACAATCAGTTTCAGTAATCGTTTTTACTGTATTTTTGATCAAATAAATGCAACAATGGTGAGCATGAGAGCTTTTGAGCGATAGTGTATCTCCTAATTTACTTTTATTTGTTATTGATAGTTTTTTCTTGTTGTTGTAATATTAGTTATATATTGTATCCAGTGTGATTGAGTTGCTGAAGGCATCATGCCAGTGTATTCAAAGAGTTAATAATTGTTTTCGGCTCCTCTTGTCTATCAGTCAGTCACTCAGCGTGAGTATGAATTCTGCTGTCTTTCTGCTGGCAGTAATCGAGGTCGCCTCAGGAGAGTACGGTGATCTGAACCCTGTGCTCTTCGAGGCTGTTCAGGGAGGCCTGTGTTCAGATGAGAGCAAGAAGAACTCCATTGACAAGAATGATCCCACCACATCCTGCCCCTCCCAGTGTTATAATGTGAGTGATGAACACACACTCTCACACACAAAATCTGTCAGTCTCTATCAGTCTCTGACCCGCTCACCTCTTGTGTTATTATTGTCTATTCGACCAGGATTCAGGCTACATTGAGAAACACACTTTTGCCACCAGTACCTTCACACAGTTCTGCATCCTCTTCAAGAGAACCTTCATCACAATATGCAGGGACACGGTAAGAATGATCCTCTCTTGTTATTGTCTGTGCCTAATATATTAAATGTTAAAGAAATCCAACAACAAAAAGCAACGTCTGCGTGTGTGTGTGTGTTCAGGTATTAACCCACCTGAGGGTGATGTCACATCTGTGTATCGGCGTGCTGATTGGTCTGCTGTACCTGAACATTGGGAATGATGCCAGCAAAGTGTTCAACAACACTGGCTTCTTGTTCTTCTCCATGCTGTTTCTCATGTTTGCTGCACTCATGCCCACCGTCCTTACATGTAAGGCAATCTGTGTGTTTGGTTGTGTTTGCTTAATTCCTTATGAGCATGGAAAACAGATCTGAGTGATTACTAAATCCTTTTTGGTTTGTTATGAATTAGAAGCGTTCTTATTGGCTTGATTGAGAGTTATGGTTCAGAGTCAGTGGATCGAATGCGACGCTGATGCAATGATGTATTTAACTTGCAGTTCCAATGGAGATGTCAGTGTTCATGAGGGAGCATCTTAATTACTGGTACAGTCTAAAGGCATATTACCTGGCTAAGACCATGGCTGACATTCCATTTCAGGTACTTCTGTTTCTACATCTTTCTCATGTGATCATGTTAAATCAAAGCATATAGTCACTATTATAACTAATTGAAAGGCCTTGAGAAGTTGGGAATAGACATTTCTAAATGTTGGGGCGGGATGTCAATCAATGCCCTACTGGGTCTGTCACTCTTCTCACTCTTCCAGGTCATTTGTCCGATAATGTACTGCAGTATAGTGTACTGGATGACAAAGCAGCCTCCAGAGGCAGCAAGGTATCTGCTCTTTATGGCGCTGTCCACCTCCACTGCCTTAGTGGCTCAGTCTCTGGGGCTTCTCATTGGAGCGGCATCCACCTCACTACAGGTATGAGGACTTCAAACTACTGTTCAAAAGAATGGGGTCAGTAAAGTGTTTTTTTAAAGGAAATTAATACTTTTACTCTGTAAGGATGCATTAAACTCACTACAAGTGACAGTGAAGACTTTAAAATTGTGTAAGAACATTTTTTGAAGAAGTTTATTTCAGCGTAGCAGTGACAAGTATATAAAGCATCTTGGGTTCGTCAGAGTCACAATGAATGTTAATGAATTTACCACCTTGAATGTTAATGAAGTTACTATTGTTGTAAGAGCTGTGGTCTGTATGTGAATGAATTTGAGACACCCCGTTGTCTAAGACAAATATATCACTGTGGCGAGCTAGATGATGTCGAGGGACATGAGAGTTCTACTTTATTAGCAGAAAGATAACTACACCAAACTTAACAAAACCATTAACGAGAACCAACCAGGGAGCAGACCAAGTAACAGAACAGAATAGAACGTTTTATTAATATTTGAACTTGACTAGTTAACTTTGACAGCCCTAAAAATGCAGTCAGTTAAATTCCCTTACATTTCCCCACCTTGTACTTCTTTGCTTGAGGTGCTTGGATCCCGGCTTTTACATAGTCTGTTCTTTATATTTTCCTCTTTCGCATCTTCAGGTTGCCACATTTGTAGGTCCAGTCTCAGCCATCCCAGTTCTTCTGTTCTCGGGCTTCTTTGTCAACTTTGACACCATCCCCAAATACCTTCAATGGAGCTCCTATGTGTCGTACGTCAGGTCAGTCAAGAACCATAAGAATAGCAGTTATAAACAGACATTTATCCCCTAATCACAAAAATATCACACCCACACACTGATCTATTCCTCTGCAGGTATGGTTTTGAGGGTGTGATTCTCTCCATCTATGGCATGAACCGCTCAGAGCTGGAGTGTCCCGGCGTGGTGTGTAAGTTCCAGAAACCAGAAGAGGTGCTGCAGCTGCTGGATGTGGAGGATGCTAAGCTCTATGTTGACTTCATTGTGCTGGGGCTCTTTTTCTTAATTCTGAGACTTGCCACGTACCTTGTCCTGCGGTATAAAGTCAAGTCAGAGCGTTAGGGCCAGAGCTCCTCTTCAGACTTAATATATATTCAAAATTTTAGTTTAACATACACATAATCTCATAAATGCACATAAAAATCTTTTTGCAATGGACGTAGAAACCAATGCACACTGATTCCGGGGCCATTTTTTGGCAGTGCAACATTTATCCTCAGTTTTTGTTACTTGAAAAGTATTTTTAACTCTCTAAGTATAAATAGTAAATTAATATGGAGATTTTTTACGTTAATTTTAATTTTTTGAATGTATTCCATGCAGTTTAACTGTGTAAATGTACCCCTTACTGAACATTGAAGCATGAGTCTGTATACAGGATTGGATGTATTTACATTGACAATCTCATGACAGCTCCCAATAGCATGTGGATTGGCCAACAGCCAACATGTGAACAAGTCTTTTTATACCAGATTGAAGGATCATCATATTATCTCACTGTTAATGCATTTAAATTCAGACCAAGCTGAAGAACATCATCAATATGTGTTTCGGAAGAGAGTGTGCTGCATGCTTCGGGCACTTTAGGACATGCAGGCAGAGAGTGAGGTGTTCGGGATATCCTAGACTATACGAATCATCCAACCAGCGTATCTTTAATTCCATTTTTGACTTCCCACGATACACTGAGCTTGAGGAGAAAATATCTTCTGCAACCTGCCGAACATAAAAACTTTCATGATCTCCCAAGGCAATTCTGGGCAAAGCCACGCCAACCTAAATCCAACCTTCTGAGGAATGTTGAAGCAAGTGCCCTTGATGTGAACTGCCTATCATTTTTTCCTGAAGGGGATCTGAAATCTTGTTTGAGAAACATTTCGGCATTTTGTCAGCATCCATCATCCATCGTCTCGTTACCTTGAATTATCTGATAACTGCCTCTTTGGTATCCTGAGAGAGAAACAAACTATAGTTTGTGGGCTTTTGCTCTCTCGTTTTCATCAGGAGGGATCAAACCTTGAACTTGTACAATAAAAAACTCCCTACAGTGACCAAAAAGATAAAAAAAACTTCATTCCACTGAATTTACTGCATTCAGCCAGGAACGACACATATCAAATGTCAGAAAAACATTTGCAATCCTAATGTCTGATATGGAACGTCTTATACGAACATCCATTACTGTTTAAAAAGGACTCTCTGGCCTGTTTCTTTATGCTTCTTTTGCGACTGTTCCCTGGACAATTAATCTGCACTGCTGAGGATATCAGGACATTTGCACATAGTTGCAAGTGACACGATCATATAGATGCTGGATGAACACTTTATGCCATCTTCAATGTGCTTTTCTGGATGGATTAATCTATGACTCTTCTTTGCACTTGTACACTTCCCTGCTTCTCCCCCCTAACAGCCAGGCTATTCAATACCGCAATGCACACATCTTCAAAACTGACTCGATGGAATATTTTTGAGTCCTGCTATGTGTAATGTCTCCTTATATAATGAAGACTACTAATAATCTGAGTATATACACAAAGAAAAGTATATGTGTTATGCTTTAAGCAAGACTGTAAATACATGTATGCACTTTTTTGATGTTGTTTTATTGGAACTTTTTTGGACATTCGTTAATTTTATTTTTATATCCTTAAATATGACATGCAATTCTGGAAAAGGGAGTGTTGTCACTGGAAACTGCATGATGAATTTGGAATCAAAACACAAGGTGCTGTGAGTGAGTAATTTATGTTGCACATGTGTTATAATACAGAAAATACTCCCAAAATAATTTAATAATCTGCTGCGGGTTAATTTTAGGACCTCTTGTTTTTGTTTTAGAATGTTGTCATTGGCAAGTTGACTCTACTCGAGCCATGTGAGTTACAAGTTATAAAAATGTGATATACAAGTTTTGAGACAGGAAGGTGGCCCTCAGAATGTCAGTAGCATTTAGCTCTAACACATAGTACTGTAAGGTACGATTGCTCTTTTTCTAGAACAATCTGTCCGCCGTAACATTGCACACAGCTTTAAAGATAATCTTTTGGTCATTCTGCAAGTGAAGAATTGCTGCTCTAAAATCGGTTTTGCTTCTTTGCCATATGGTATACCCAGGGAAAACTAGGTCAGCTCTTGTTCATGGATGCTTTCGGAGAAAGGGATCAATGAAACTATTAGCTGCTCGACAGTCAACAATACAGTATTCAATATTGCTTGATTCCAACCAATCAGCAGTCGCTTAGACAAAGTGTTATATGTTCTATTTCCTTTAGAGTCATTGGAGAGGTTTAGAATAAGGAAATGTTCACCATCAAGAATCTTTCTTCTAATGGTACACAGAAATAGTGTAGAGAGTTGGATAATAACTGTTTCTAATAGCAATAGTATTGTTCTGTGCCTAGTGAGTGATATTTTCTAATCCTTGAATATTCAATTTTCAGTGCTCGTCTGTCATTTCTCTATTGTGTACAAATCATAATTTTGCGTGTCTCTGTCATTAGAATGTGTCAATATGTTTTTCTATATGTGGATGTTGAGAGACATCTGGATGAGATCATTTCACACACTCATATTTAATTACGATAGTTTGTATTTAAAAGCAAAATCACATTCTTTGTTACTTAGCATGCATGCCTTAACAAATAAAAAGCCTCTCAAATTAGAAAATAAAAAAGATAAGCAGGTAAAGGGCAAATTGATTTTCGAAATATTGAAAAGGACTTCTGTTGATTCAGTTTGTACGAAACATTCTGCAAGTTGTTGGCTTGCACATCAGATGTGCAGAGAACAAGAGTTACTGCAGTTAGCTTCCCTGCGGCATAATTATGTTTGCCTCAATCAGAAATGCAAGTTATGTGTGCTAAACCATGTTCAAATGATTATAATAAATGCATTTATATATTACCTACACTTAATGATTTCTGTCTCTATATTTCAAATTGTTGGTATTGAAGGGGGTGGATTCTGGAATACATTGCTGCTTCAATGTATATCTACAGTAATGAGTGATTATAATCAAGGTATTAATCAATATTTTTCCTTCTAAACATCACATGAGTTAAATGATTTCTCTAGGATTATGAGATTTTACTTTGTTATAGAAGTTACCAGTGTGATTACTGAAATTTTCTTTTTATGTATTCTCTAATGTTTGTATTTGATATCTGAATGCAGTAACAGTGCTTGCTCATTTAGCCCGGCTACCAGAAATGAAATATGGACTCGTTTTGTGTTTGAGAAAGGTCTTCACCGTGTTAAAACATACAGGGGTCATCGAAGTTAAAGTTCAGTTAAAGCTTTACTTTCCATTTAGACTAAAGTGTCATCTCCTTGAGAGAAAGAACTTATTATCTTGATGTTTTGAGAGGATGGGGGCGGCCGGGGGGGACTACAAACTCCTTGTGAGTCTTGAAGCTGACTTCTGCCTGATGAAACTGCAAACTATCTTCAGTAAAACTTTTCTTCAATTTATTATAATTCTGACACCGGGTCTTCATTCATCATATCTGGTTCTGGGTCTTTGATTGTAAATCCCCTTACAGTATATACTTTTTTCATTTTTTATGAATTTTCATTATTTTTCTTAAATTTAATGTTCTAATCCTGAATTTTGTTTAATTGTCTCTTAAATAGGATGGCTGGCTTAGTCACCATGAAATCAAAACAGATTATTCTTATTTTTATTGCAGTATTTATTATAAATTATTTATCCATGCACATCTTTTTTTTTATTAATTCAAGTGCTCTCGGAATCTTGAATCAAACTTCTTGCAGTGACATCTCTTCTCTTCTCTGATGATTTGTTTACTGGCATGAGGATGGGACAACCTGTCAATCACTTGAGATCACGCATTAGCAAACCACAACCATCTAACAATCATTTCCCAATGGATAAAATTAAGTCCCGCCCTACATTTTCTTTTTGTTCAAGAAGTATATTTCAAACGGATATACTTCACACAATAGGTAAGAAAAGACTCTTGCAACTTATTTTCCATGCCTACCTTAAATATTGAATTTCATTAAGTGTGTAAATTAAAAAACAAATTCTATTGTGTTATTATGAATCAAAACCGGTACATAAAACTAAATCTAAATGGTTGGTATTGCTATTGATATTGAAGAATAGCCAGGATCTCACCAAATGCACCTGTTGTGGCAAAAATTCACTACTATCTCTTGTCTATTGCCACGGGTTCTTATTTGGTTCCAGTAGCGCTTCTCCTGTCCCCGATAGCGGTCGGCCTCTCTCTCTCAAGTTTACGAGGTAGAGCTGGAAATGTTCAGTCCAGGTGGCCAAACACCGTCTGCTCTCGGATCCAGAAGGCACATCCAAGGAATCCCACTTCTGACACCAAATTGTGGCAAAAATTCATTAAACAGACATCACTGCGTAAGAGACACTCAGGGCCCTATTTTAACGATCTGAAACGCAAGTATCAAGCGCGAACCGCAAGTAACTTTGTGGGAGGGTCTTGGGCGCTGTTGCTATTTTACCGGCGGGATAAATGACTCTTGCGCCCGACGCAAGTTTAAAAGGGGTTGGTCTGAAGTAGCTTCATTATTCATAGGTGTGGTTTGGGCGTAACGTGAAATAAACCAATCAGAGCGTCATATCACATTCCCTTTAAGAGCATGATGAACGACGTGCGCTTGTTCCATGGCGCAATACTATTATAACGCCGCATTTACCAGGCGCACTTCAGAATCGGTTCACAGCCGAGGAGATCGATGTTCTCGTCAGGGCCGTAAAAGAAAGAGAAGTGACATTGGGGATGGGACAAACCCAGCCAAATTAGCTTCGGTTATACATGCATATAATAATTTGGGTACATATGTAAGCTTTATGCCTATTTTTCCCATCGTCATGGACACAGCAATCATTTCCCTCGTGTTTTAATATTTCTCCTTATAATAATGTATCATTTGCAAAAAGGAAAATGCATCTGTGTAGATGAGAGAATCATCTACAGTGTATGCGCGTTGTTCACACTCTGTATTATGACCAAGCATGCGCGCTTAAAATAGCATCCGAATGTACGCTCAACGCGCCACTGACTTTAGACTAGGTTTTTTCTGGTCAGTGGCGCAATTGTTTTCTGGAACTGCAAAAACGCACCAGGGATTGTTTGCGCCGGAACACGCCTCCTTTTTTGCGCCGACCCACCCAGGGAGCGCAAGTTCATTCTCTAGTTTGCCGGCGTGTGTCTGTGGAGGGAAAGTCCGCTTTGCGCGGGTGCAAAATACGAATGACATGCGTCAGTGTACAGTCATTTGCGCCGGGTGCAAGATAGGGCCCTCAGAGTCAAATTAGTAAAAAGAAAAGTCTTTATTCTTGCAAGAACAAATAGGTTCAATCCAGTACACAGTTACCCATGCATAGGAGTAACACACAGAACACAGGTCGGGGTAATCTTTATACTGTTTCTTCCAAGGCTATCTTCCCCCCAGGCCTGGCTTCCCAGTAACTTTCCACAGACATCACAACCTAATCAGAAGGAGAACAAAGGAATCCATACTGCTGATCTTAGGAATATCACTAACTAGTCCCTTTGACCTCCCCCCTTGCCTAACTGACCTCTGACCTGATCCATTATCTTAAGTCACGTTTCTACCTCCCTATGCATTATGAACATACATAATCAAAACCACATGATATTGCTTTGCATTATCCATTGTATGTGAATGAATAGACTCACATGACCTAGTCATCAAACACTGATCAATGTGAAATTGAAATTTCCATAACACAGCTTACAAATTGTCCAAATGAGGTGTGTAAACCAAAAACTTCAATTAGCGAAACTCTTCAAAAAAAGTCTGCACACTCTAACATTGAAGGGTTTTTACAAGATAAAACCACTGCTTTAATGAAAAAGTGGCAAATGTTTCGGCCGCATGACCTTTCTCATAGTGTTGTCTCAATTGTGGAAAATATGCAATTGTCCTGTTACAAGTAGCCTATGCCTTTTTGTGTGTAGAAAACTTCTGTATTGTAATCAACCACTTGTAACTGGTTTATTAAGAAAGTGGTTTATAAAGAGAAAGAGAAAGAGCTTGTATTAGAAAGATGTATTAGACATGTAAACATGTATTAGAAAGAGCTTTGCTGGAAAATAAGAAAAATGCAAGCATTACCGTTGGATGTGTAGCGGACAAGGCGCAGCTTGTAACACAGAAGAAAGGTCAGAAGAAGGAGAACAAAGAGGCGAAAGGCTTTATACATGTAGGCTAAGGAATTCCCAGAACTCATGACACCTCAAGACTTCGTATTAGATAATTGTCCGTAAGTGACTTATAAATTATGAGGGGAAATTTTAGTACTGATGACCTTAAGGATTAGGATCTGATTGATTGTTTGTAAAAAGACTAATAAATAATAAGGGGATTTCCAAAGATGACGACCTCAAGAATTCAGATGATCTATAAAAGGCTAAGAGGAGAAGAAGAAGAAGGCAGATGCTGATTCTTTGGAACGGCTTCTCTGGAGTTATAGATGCCATGCCATTGATGCCTCTGACAGACAACGCTTGTAAACGATTAGCTTTTGATGTTGTTTTGTCTTTTTTAAATATATATATTAGTATACTTTATGTAAACTAGTTAACCTGTAAATAATAAAATGTAATTGAAACTAAAGCTCACCTGCCAAAAGTCTTTCATTTCTGAAAAAGTGAGCTGAACTGACCATGAAGAAGTCTTCTTTGTAAGTAGGAAAATCCAGATGGTTATTTTAGGACAGATTTGACTTACTTTACCTAACCTGAGAATAATCAAAATAAGGTAAAAGGTGTCTAGAAAAATGCACCGTAAAACACTCAATGCCTTATTGATATAACAATCAGGACATCTGAATTGTATTAGGTTGGTCTCAGAATGTCCTTAAGCCCATCTCAGATTGGTTTCATTATTCTTCTAATTATCTTACATTCTCTCAGAAAAAATTTATTCTTAGCGGGTTAGCACTGTGTCCTTAAGAGAGGAGACTCCTTCCATCTCGCTTTCCCTTATATGCCCGCTTTGCATCTTTTATATTCCCTCGAGTCGGCTCTTATATTACAAAAATGTGTTCACAATTTGCTGTTCTTGCCTTACATGCATTTGTTTTTAAACTATTATCCTCACAGCCTCTTAAAAGCATAAGAAATTGCATTAGTCAATGTATTGTCTTTGCAATAGGCCATGCAGTGAAGTTGTATGAGGGTGTATGTTGAGTGCTGATGCAGGTGTGAGATTTACAGAGAGAATCACTGTGTTAACACCAAGGGTCTGGAACAAAAGGCCCCTCTTTATGAGCACACTTAAATCATAAAAGAGGAGCAGGATGAAGAACACATATGAGAGAAGTGTATCCACTTCAGCTCAGTGTGTTCCTGACACGCATATTCCACCGGCGCCGCTGTGAGACAGAGACAGCTCAGGTAGACACCTCTGGCTCTCTTCACAATTTTCTTCACAAAATTCTTTTTAGCTCTGATTATTCATCCATGTGAATTACGGTCAATGTTAAATCATTAACTGTAAAAATGTGTAAGCATGGGAAAAAAGGCTTCATGTTAGTATGGGTGGAATTGACAGAATTTGCTTAATTTGCATGGTCACGGCTGCTACACACGTGGTTTTTATTTTATTTTATTTTATTTTATTTTATTTTATTTTATTTTATTTTATTTTATTTTATTTTATTTTATTTTATTTTATTTTAAAAGTAAACTGTTTAAATGATTAGCTCAAAAGTAAATCGTGGTCACTCCATGGTCAATTTGGTTTTTGTGTGATCTCAAGGCCACTGGGGTCTGTTGATTTAACATTGTTGAGGACAAAATGCCACATGAAAAAAAGGTTATTAGATCTGTTATTTTACATATGAGACATACATCTCCATTGAATTATTTTCTTGGTATTTATAACATTTACAGTTTTAACCTGTGACTTTTGAAATTGACTTTGTGTCAGCTTAAGCTATAAACCAAGTAATGTGCAGAATGCGCTGACGTGATTTACCTTACCATTCTTGACATGTGTTGTACTTAATATAAAGCTGTGATTGTCAACAATATAAAATTCTTGGTTGCCTGGCAATAGATAGCCAGTCAACCATACAATAGTCAACTATTGCCAACAAGGTAAACATCCATTCCAAAGCATATTTAACTAGGTGTTTAATCAAAGCCTATCAACCGAAGGCAAACACTATTTTGATTATTTTTAGCTAACAAACATCATGTTCTCACTATGGATGACCAAGTATAAAGGGAAGTCAGAGCAGATGAGCTGTAACCACATTTTCTGAGTCAGGATCTGTTTATAAAATCCAGAGGTTAAATTGTAATTTGTAATGACTGCTTTTGACTCAACAGGAATATTTGTTTTTTTGTCCAGGAATTTGAGGTGTGTTTGACTTTTCATCATTTCAAGTTCTTAAATCTCCCTCATTACTTTAGTTGCAGTGCTGCCATGGATGTCATGAAGCTGACAGAGTAAGTAATGTTTTTATGACTTGTGTCCCTTCACAGACACACATTCACACTTGCTGTACAGCTTTTGACTTTGTGCCTTGGGATTTGATAAGAGTGCACATGGATGGACATGCCTCACTTTATGGCTTCATCAGATCTCTGAGTGTAATAAAATACTGTCAGTGAAGTACCTCTGCAGAGGGTATATTGACTTGTTTATGGTAGTGCGCTGGATCCAATTGGCTGCTTGTGTATATAACTTATCAGAGGGCAGAAACTCATTCCTTAACCTGTTCTTATGTTCATTAAGGAAGTTTACCTTCAATCCTAAGGAGGGAATAGACAATCCAGCCATGGTGACAGCAGATGATACAGGTTAATGAGTTCTTGTATTAGGTATTATTAGTGCCTTTTTGTGTGTGGATAGACTGGATACTTTGAGATTTAGAAGAATTTAAATTATTTTATTGTGTTATTTATTTATTTTTGTTCATTGTTTTTGACTGATACCACGACAGGTTTCAGGTGTCTGTTCCAGGGTTTCCCAAACCAGATGGAAAGCTATTAATTAATTAAATAATACAAATAATATATATATATATACACTACCGGTCAAACGTTTTAGATCAGTAAGATTTTTTATGTTTTTAAATTAAGTCTCTTCTGCTCACCAAGGCTGCTTTATTTGATAAAAAAAAAAAAAAGACAAACAGTAATATTGTGAAATATTATGACAATTTAAAATGACTGTTTCTATTTTAATATATTTTTCAAATGTAATTTGAAAGCTGAATTTTCAACATCATAACTCCAGTTTTCAGTGTCACATGATCCTTCAGAAATCATTCTAATATGCTGATTTTATGCTCAAAAACATAAATTTTTATTTTCAATGTTGAAAACAGTCGTGTACCATTTTTTCCCCGAAAGTTCTATGATGAATAGAAAGTTCAAAAGAACAGCATTTATTTAAAATATAATCTTTTCTAACATTATAAATGTCTTTACTGTAACTTTTGATCAATTTAACTCATCCTTGATGAATAAAAGTATTTTCTAATTTCTTTCCCCCAAAAATAAAAAATAATTTCTTACTGACCCCAAACTTTTGAATGGTAGTCATTAATGTCACAAAAGCTTTCCCTTTCAGATCAATTCTGTTCTTTTGAACTTTCTATTCATCAAAGAATCCTGAAATAAAAATGTAAAAAACTGTTTTCAACATGGATAATAATCATAAATGTTTCTTGAGCATCATATTATAATAATTTCTGTAGGATCATGTGACACTGAAGACTGGAGTAATGATGCTGTAAATTCAGCTTTGATCACAGGAATAAATTACACTTCACTATATATATTCACATAGAAAACTGCTGTTTTAAATTGTAATAATATTTCACAATATTACTGTTTTTTTTGTTGTATTTTTTATCAAATAATTGCAGCCTTGGTGAGCAGAAGAGACTTCATTTAAAAACATAAAAAATCTTACTGATCTAAAACTTTTGACCGGTAGTGTATATAATTTAAAAATTTAAATAAAACATCTACTAAAAATATAAATGTGTTTACCTGTATGTCATATGACCATTAACCAACATCAGAGAACTAAACATTCAACTGTGTTGTTAAATTATTGAAATATTGATTTAAAATCTCATTGTAGTCTTCCAATAAATAGTTTAGGTCAAAGAGGTTTGGCTAGCAATCCCTGTACCATAATTATATTTTATTAACAAATATAGCACTGAATAATACAAAATGCTGCTAAAATGTGTTACTGTAGTTTTCAGTATACCGTAAAGTGTACAGATTGTTCATTTAACTTCAGTCTTTGCTGACAGAGCATGTGTCAAATCCCACACCACGTGTGTGCGTGCTGAGGAGGGAAGAAGGAGAAACCTTTGGCTTCCGTCTGCGTGTGGAAAAAGGGCGGCAGGGTCATATAATCAGGCTGCTGAATTCATTGGGTGTGGCAGAGCGGAGTGGGCTCAAGGATGGGGACCACCTGCTTGAAGTCAATGAGAAGTTTGTTGACAACTTGGAACACATGGAGGTGAGAAGTCAGGATCTTTGTTTTGCAATTATTGTATGTTTTTTACTGTATAAGCTATGAACATATGGTTTTTGTGACAGATTACTTTATTGTGTTTGTCCCATTTTCTTAGGTGGCCCGTATGATTAAGGTGAGTGGATCACAGTTCTGCTTCCTGGTGTTAGATGAAAAGGCCTATGACCAGGCTGTTTCTGAGGGCCGTGACCTTAGAGAATTGGCTAAAGCCAGCCGCGGAGAAGGATATAGGCCACCTCGTCTCTGCCACATCAAGAAAGATGCACCTGGCCTGGGCCTCAACATACTGCCTGTGGAAGGTAAGAACCACAATATCAAAAATAGTATTAAAAAATAAAAATAAAATT
This sequence comes from Semotilus atromaculatus, assembly GCA_031834385.1. NCBI lineage: Eukaryota > Metazoa > Chordata > Actinopteri > Cypriniformes > Leuciscidae > Semotilus > Semotilus atromaculatus. Next base: position 14,425,459 of record JAULUF010000035.1, on the reverse strand, counting down.
CTGGAATGCTGTATGTAACGTCCTTTTTAAAAGAAGTGAGGTTAAAGGTCAAGTGTGCATTTTCTGGTTTATCTGTGGTGTAGGTGAGAAAGGCAAATTTGCAGTGAGCCCAGTGAAAGGAGGTGCAGCAGAAAGGGCAGGAGTGAGGAAAGGTGACCAGCTGATCTGGATGGATGGTGCCATGGCCTGTGAACTCACACACTCTGCTATCAGCAGAATGGTAAGCAAGGACTTGCTTTAGATACACTGTAAAAAAATAAATATACTGTTAAATTTATAATAAAAAAAACAGCAGCTGTGGTTACCAGATTGTGTGGTTAACATCACAACATTTATTTCCATCAAAGGGTGCATACATTTTTGGTTAAGATCTTGTATTGACAATGCAAAAAACAAGCACTCTATAAAGTCTACCCCCAGCACATCCCAAAGACATTCAATAAATTTAAGGTCAGGGCTCCGAGGTGCCAATTTATGTGTGTTCATGCTCCCTCCCAACCATTCTTTCACAATTTGAGGCTGATGCCTGGAATATGGTCATGATACGTCTTCCTACATGGTTGTTTAAAGGGGTGGTATAATGCCCTTTCCACAAGATATAAAATAAGTCTTTGATGTCCCCAGAGTATGTGTGTGAATTTTTTGCTCAAAATACCCTTTAGATATTTTTATATAGCATGTTAAAATTGTCACTTTTCGAGGGTGAGCTTTTAGCCTTTTATGTTCAAACCGGAGTCAGACAATGATGGAGAGACTCAAGAAGGAATGACAACATGTAGACAACATTTCTGAATGGTTAGTTGATGAATTCATGCTTATGTGTAGTTATCTTCTCGTCATTGATTAGCATTTTCTATCATGATAATCTATCAATTACGTTCTCGGGAACAGAAGCTGCCTAGAACAGAAGCAGCCTCGAGGACCACACCCATAGATTTCTCCATCTGTCGAGCCAAACCCACTTCCCTGATCACTCCTTATGTTCATTTTTTCATTAGTTTGAACAAAGTCAAAGCTTTGTATCCCAGGTTTTGGTCCTCAGGGAACGTTCACTAAATTCGTGGAGTGTGTACTGGTAAACTGGGGGTCCCTGTACACCATCTGCCCTGCAGAAGAGGCTGTGGGCTTGAGCCTGCCACGATGCACAAGACACAGCCTGAAAGGAGGGCAGAGCCAACCATCGCCCCAGAGCCCAAGCTTTGCAAAACGTCTGACCAGGTGCGTGAGCCGGCTACATCGTCTGTCCCGGGTTGCTTGTGGAGTTCGAGGGCATTGAGAAAAGCCCCACCCACCACAGCCAACGTGGATGTGTTGTGCCTGTCCTCTAGGAATCATTTTGAAATGGATCATCCATCCAGCTCAAAGTATCCTATGTCCCTGGTGGGAAGTCTCCTGTGTTGCCAGAGTTCCTGCCCAGCCTCCCTCTCCTACCTCCTCTTCCAAAAGCAGCTAGTTCCTCAGCTCCGCCTCCGCTGGTTCACTTCAGCCCCTCGGTTCCTCCTCTGAATCCACTCCACTGTGTGGATTCACCTCAATTCTTCAGTTCTCCAGCGTTGCCCAGGCAATTGGATCCCCGGCTCTGCCTCCAGCCGCTGATCCCGTCACTCCACCTCAGTCCGTCGACCTGTCAGCTCTTCCTTGGCTTCTCCTTCCCTCCTGGCTCCTCCTGGCTCCACCTCAGAAGCGCTGCCTCGACCGGCAGGACCATTGGTGTCGCCCGGTTCCAACTGCTCTCATCAGCACCCAGGGATCCACATCCATCAGCATTGTATCCGTCGGTCATCCCCTGGTATCAACACCCAAAAACTCCACTATGGCTCCTCCCTCCATCATGGGTTTTCATCCTGCCTGTGCTCTGTGTCCCCGCCTGGCTCCTCCTGCTCCATGGCTTCTCCCTGGTTTCTCCCACCATCATCGCCAGCCTGGTCTCTTCCCCCGCTAGTGCCTCTCGGTTCCTGCCTTTTTCCTGCTTCATGTCCTCCTTTAGTTCCCCCACCATCCCTCCCTCCTCAGTTAGACTGTTACAGTGTGAGGAGTGCACTGTAACATGTAGGTTATGTTTTAGTTTCATTTTCACTTTGTTTGCTCTGTTTCCATTCTCCTTAGTTCCCTTGTTGGTTAATGCCTAATTCCATGCACCTGTTCTGTTTCTCTTTTGATTACATTCTCTATATAAGCCATGAGTTTCCCTAGTTTGTCTGTTATCGTCAATAGTTTGTTATATTCTCCATTCCTGATAATCTCAGTGTTTTTATTATTATGAAAGAATTTTCTGTTTATACTCCTGTGACGTGCGCATTCAATACACTCATGTGACAATATCAAAATTCGATTTTTACCTTAAAATGTACTAATAGCCACAATAAGAAAACAGACGATATAACAGAAAGCCACATGATGAATTAGAATTCATCGAAAGTGGCCTTTCCATTAAACATGACCAATTCTTGCATTTAAACTGTACAGTGTACAGGGTCAAACAAACAAAGACACTAAAATAATGCAACAAATATCAACTACTAAATAACAGAAAATGTAACACAAAACCATAATATGTTTTACTGATTTCAAAAATAAGAAGAAACAAAATATGATTATCATGTGACTATTTTTCACAGTAAATTATATGGCAATTCATAGTTCCTACTTACAAAATGTTACATTATTTTACAGTAAAATTACATATAATGCAATGTTAAACCATTTTTTTAAAATTCACTATATGGCAACTGACAGTTACAATATTTTTTTTTCTTGCAAACATTTTTACGGTGTACAAAGCTCTTCTGAGCGTATTTGCTGTGTCAAGCTCATGGGCAGCATGTAGACATCTTGTCACTCACATTTTGGTTATGGTGATGATATTTCCAGGTGAAGAAGTGCAGTGATCACATGACAGTGCTGGTGATTGACAGTGACAGTGAGAAGAGTTATGCCTGTAGGAAAATGCCCATTCTCCCAGCCCTGGCTGACGCAGAGAACATGCCGTATCTGCCCCACAGACTGCATTTGGTGTTGGGGCCGGAAGGGTATGGCTTCCTGCTCAGGCTGGAGAAGGCTGGAGCAGGACGCACTGGTGAGAGGCAAACACTCACTTTGACATGTACTAATTTATCTGCAATCTATTTGTACAGCTATAAATGGATTGCTGTCTACATATTTATGTTTGGTTTATACAGTCCACATGGTGAGAGAGGTGGATAATGGCAGCCCTGCTGAACTGGGGGGTGTTAAAGAAGGTGAGATGCTTCTTGAAGTGAATGGAGAATCCACAGACTCACTGAGTCATGATGAAGTTGTCAGCAAAATCAGACAGAGTGGGCAGCAGGTCACCCTCACAACTATGCCACCTCAGGGCCATGAATTCTACACTAAGGTGAATATACAAGTATACTAATATAGGGATGATTCTTCAATTATGGACTTTTGACTTCTTGAATAAAATCAAGTTTCTTCAAATAACATTTGTCAACTGTTTAAAAAAGTCACAGGAATAAAGTTTCAATTATGGCCTTGATCAACCAAAGTGATAGTATGTGGTTCTGTGGATATTTGTTGTTGTGTGTGGTTGTAATTTGGACCATTTGCTTTTTGGAGAAACAAGCCTGATTTTTAAAAACAACTGCTTAGTTAGCAATCAACTAACTTTGAAAATAAAAGAAATTCAAAATGTTTAACCCATTTGGTAATATCAATTTAAAGCTAATTTATAATTTATCTTAGGATAATTTTATATATATAAAAAAAATATATATATAACTCAAATCAAACTCAAAATCAAACTCAAAACTCAAATAGCTTAATGCTAATTAAAACTTAATGCTTTTTGTAATGATGATGACAGCATATCTGTAGCGTGCCGGAGAAAGCAGACGAAGGTGTGGATCTATACGCATGTTTTTTTAATGAAATAAAACAACACATAAAATAATAAATGAATCCAGAGAGAGTAACAAAAACCACGATCAGGACCAGACTAGAAGCAAGCACACACATGTAACAACTGACAACCAAACAAGTGAAACACAAGGTCTATAAGTAGTACACGGGCAAAACAAGCTAAACAAAATAACAAGGGGGCGTGGTTAATGAGAAACGAACAGGAACTGACAGAAGCCCACAAAAGACACAGGAAACACGAGACATGAATCATAACAATAACAATTTATAACTTATTTATAAAAATGAACACAAATAAATATTGAATGAAAGGAAATATTTATTGAAGCTATATTTAATGTTGATTTTTTTTAAGTTCATTTGATTTAAACATTTGACACTTAAAAATGAAGAAAAGTGAAGAAACACAATAAAAACATTTAAAGGTAGCAAATATACAACTGAACCAAACTGATGTTTATTATCTTTCTTTATGTTCACCTAATTGCAGAATCACCCATAGGCAGATCGATACATCAATAATGAATTTGTCACAAAAAAATCATTATTATTGTAAAACGCATTTTTAAAGATAGATCGTCTTTTGTCTTATGCCTGTTTGTCTACTTGTCTATTAAATCTCATTTATCACTCTTTCTTAGCTGGGCCTCTCCCCCTTACTGTTCTGTGTGGATTTTACATCTGGTAGCCCGGAGAAAAAGGAAATCCCAATGACGCTGAATCCCGCAGTTCCCCCTGTTGAGCCTGAGGTGGATGTGCAGATTGATCCTAATGTTAGACGCTGTATAGTGCAGAGGGGCTCGGCTGGTTTTGGCTTCAATTTGGATTGTGTCCAACAGAAACCTGGAACTTTCATCAGCCAGGTACAATGAAGCCCATTCACTGACAAATCAGCCTTTAGACGATACTGACTTCAGATGTTAGGACTGGATAGAAATGAGTCTTTGTTCTGGATCTGTGGGAACTCTTCACAAAAGTATTCTCTTGGAAAATCAGCCCTAGTCTACATATCATGTTTTCATTTGTTAGAAATGATAGAATTACATAAACATTACAGTTTATAAAAGATCAGTGATATGCTCTGACATATACTACAAGTAAAATATATTATTTCAAGTAAATATGATGGTGTATTACTTAAAATTACCAACATTTTTTAGTTATCAGCGGGAGGCCCAGGAGAGGGTTCAGGTCTGCTTCAGGGTGATATGGTGGTGGAGGTGAATGGACAGAATGTGGAGAAAGAGTCTGTGGAGGATGTGATCTTACATGTTAAGAGAGGAGGAGACACTCTTTCTTTACTAGTAGTAGATCAGAAAGGTTATGACTGGCTGAAGAAGAATGGGAAGCCAATCACTGTGAACAAACTAGCAACAATCTCTGAGGTATGCAATAATGTATTGTTTTGCTTTCTCGTGTTTGGTTTATCAGTGTCGGTGGAGGCGTGAAGAGAAGCACACAACAAACAAAATGACTCACGCTAAACGTAAACAAGCAGTAAACTAATCCCTGCCTAATGACAGTAGCCACATCTGATTGGCTAATACAAAACTCATTATGAATACATGAAATAACTGTAACTCAATACATATATTGATCAATTGTATGATCAATTGTACACACACACACACACACATGTTGTGTTTTCATGTTTTATGGGGACTTTCCATAGACATAATGATTTTTATACTGTACAGACTGTATATTCTATCCCCTTACACAGCCCCTATCCCTAAACCTACCCATCACAGGAGACATTCTGCATTTTTACATTTTCAAACAACATCACTTAGTGTGATTTATAAGCTGATTTCCTCATGGGGACCAAAAAATGTCCCCACACGAACAAGGATTTCGGATATTGCCATCCTCGTGGGGACATTTTGTCCCCATAACATAGGGTTTACCAGGCCACACACACACACACACACACACACACACACACACACACACACACACACACACACACAAAAACATCAACATTAACTTCATTTATATTTGTTCATGTACCATTTGTTACAGGTGGAGGAAAGTGTTTCGAGTGCTGCTGAACCCCCAACACTGAAGACTGATGACTTGTCTGATGATGATTACTGGACTTAGTTCATAGTTATAGTTGGGATGGCCATAAAACAGCCCTGATAATGTCAATGAGATTAGTACTTTGAGAATGATCTTTAAATAGAGTTTCACTGGTTAGCTAATTTCTCTGAACTATAGGCTATTTGCACTTCAACAACTTCAAAACCTGTGCATGATCCCAATTCTGCATAATCATTCAGAGTGCTGTAAAGGTTAAGATTGGCCTGGAAGTAAAAATCCAGTATGCAGTGTAGGAAGACATTAACATTGTTAATTTCTGTGTTTCTGAGAAGTATTATCTATTATATCAGTATTTTAACATGTGCTGCTCACTATGTTTTGCCAGGTTGTGACTTATGAATCTGCCATTTTTGCATTGTCATTTTCACCCTGAATAAATGATCATTTAAATGGGGTCAAATGTATTTTTCTTTTTTCCCTAAATTAAAACGTTAAATTAAGATTAACAAATGTAAAACAATAAATGTCAATAAATGTCTATGAATGATTCAGGAAATAAAGTGTTTGTTTTTGTTGTACGGACCTTGATACTGATAAATACAACATTCATTTATAATAAATAAATACAATTATATCACTATTTGTTTTTTACAACACTGATGGAAGATATCAAGATAATATCATGGATAATATCAATATACCCGTTTATGCAGTGCATTCGCAGTCGCACTTAGTCGGCCATTTTATGCCGCTCTTATTTATTTAAAAAATATTTTCATCCTTGTACGGATATACATTTTTAGTCAGGTTTAACCAATTTTTTTATTATTAACAGTATTTTTTTCCAACATGTAAGCTATATAGGCATATTTATTTATAGGCATGCTCTAAATTTCCGTCAGGCGTATAATCTTGCATCCTCGATTGAAGGGTCCTTCGCTGGAGGTGACATTCATTGAAGGTCCCCGGTTTGTGGAGAGAAGCGGCGAATAAATCTTCACAGTTCACAGAAATCATGGCCCAGGCGGTACAGAAACTCGTGGCTAAAGTGCCAACGTTGGTCGGCGGTAAGAACAATTACATTTTATTTAAGCTGTAGAAGATGTATTTCTTTGTAATGTTTGTTTTGAGTTGAGTGCTTCTGGTTTCCGCAGCTGTTAGAACAGGCCGCGTAACGTTAAACGAGCAAAGCATGAATTAGCAGTACCTGCTAGATCAATTAAACATAACGTTACTATATACACAACAACACGTGTGATAATACGCTGATGTTTTGTGCAAGCATGTTTGTGTTAATACGCAAATGTTTGTGTTCTGTCTTGTCTAAAGCTAATACATTCTTGAATGCCTAGCTCGTAACTTAACTTAACTTCTACAACAGCGTTATGCTGAAGTTGACAATGTCAGACAGAACAGTCGCCCAATGTGTGTCTATACATTCAACTCAAATATTTTTGTTGTTCACTTGGCCTTTGGTTTGTGACATTTCTCTTTATAAATCGGAATAGGATTTTTTACATTGTGTGTGTTTGCGTTGATATTGATACATTGCAGCTGCTGTGAGCTACTCCAGGCCCCGGCTAGCCACATTCTGGTATTACGCCCGTGTGGAGCTGGTTCCTCCCAGCCCTGCCGAGATCCCCAAGGCCATCAGCGGCTTCCAGGATCTCCTCAAGGGCTTCCAGTCAGGACGGCTCGGTCAGACCACAGTCAGGGTTAGTATGGGTACTTTGAATTCTGGGTTGCATTTCAACTTGAACATTTCCATTTTAAATAGAAATGTAATATATATAATCACATGACCGCCAGACCCTCAGCCTGAGCAGATGCTTTTTGAAAAAAATACATGAAGTAATTATTACACACACTCACGCATGTGTATGTGTGACCTGAGCTGGCAAAATTTAAACTATGTGCGAGTTGCACATTTTCAAAACGAAGTTATTGGTTTCACATTGTCTATTTGAAAAACCCTCAAAATGATGAATGATTTGTTGAATCAGACAAAAAATTACTTTACTACATTGGTTTGAATTCAAGAGTCAGCAAAGTCAATTTTGAGAAAAATCTACTTAGTTTTCTGAAGATTCCAAAATAAAATCAGCTAGCAACCATCCCTTAAAATCCCTGGTAAAACCAAATTTGGCACACACCAAGTCAAAACCAAATGTTTCCTACATATCTGTAGTAGAGATGTTCCGATACCCTTTTTCCCTCCCCGATACCGATTCCGATACCTGGACTCAGGGTATCGGCCGATACCGAGTACTGATCCGATACCTGGGTGTGTATCTATACAGCTGCAATTCATACTAGCCCTGAATGAATTGATATAATTATATTTATGGTGTGCTTCAGACTTATCCCTTAATTAAACATGAGCAAATACATACAGTGAACTAGAGTATTTTTATTATCTGACATTTCACAGCAATATATTATTTATTTTTCTTAAGTGAAAAAGAACTTGCAGAAAAGAAATGCAGCCACACATCTAATACTGTACACTGAAAAGGGTGTTTTATTTTTACCATATAACTGTATAAAAAAAGTGCAACAATCTATGAATCTAAAAAATGATATATGAATAATATAAGAAAATAATCTCTTTATGACTTAAAGTCCAGAAACAATTTTGTTAAATAAACGGCATTTCAGTTTTGACAGCGGTCATTCAGAACAATAAACTCGATCGTTTTGTCGGTTATATTTATTGCTCTTTGGCTGTCTTTTGAAAACTTTTCTCTTTGTTTGAATGAAGCTTCCAGAGATTGTTGATTCTGGCGCGGCGCCTTTGTGTAACCATCGTGTTCTTCGGGGGGACACCTCTTCAAATGCTTTAAGTTACTCGTGTTGAAGTTGCTAATACTTGTTCCACCCCTCGAAATTGCAGTATGGCATACGAGACATGTCGCCGTTTTACTGGCTGGTTGGTCCAGTCTGAAATACTACTAAACAGCGGACGCACTGCTAGCGCGCGCGCGTTTTCTTCTTCGCTGATCTAAACAGTGGTCGCTTGTGGCAACAGCACAACTTTTTGTGTTGCCGCAAGCAACAACTGTTTAGAGCAGCGAAGAAGAATTGATCTCCGTTTTGCAGCGTTAAGCAAAGCTTGCATGCATAACTAGGTATTGTTTAAGAAAATGGTATCGGATCGGTACATGGATAGAAGTACTCGCCGATACCGATGCCAGAATTTTTATTGGCATCGGCGGCATTTCCGATACTAGAATCGGAACAACTCTAATCTGTAGGAAAAATTAACTCTTTTTTTTTCCTCCATGATACCACAATTGTTTGATTAATGAAACCGACAGCCTGTATATATTAAGACCTACAGTACTGCACAGATCTAAAATAATGTTACACTGATGTTTTTCCCCAACAGTTTACAAAACATTCACTTAAGACATAACAGAGGTTTGCGTAAATACTCGCCAAGACAGATGTTTTGAAATACTGTAATTCTGTGTATATTTGGATTGCACGCTGTCTGAGGCGTCTTCGTGCACACACATCGGATCTGTCAGTCTGCGCGAGTAAGATCATTTTTCATGTACAAATAGAGATACTTTTAGATGTTTAATTGCTATTTGGAGCATTGGGATCGCTAGACGAGGTCTTAATGAACTAAATATTTTTTATGAAAACCTCAATGACATTTTTCACTTGCTTTGCCTGTAGGTTTCAATTTATCCTGTGCTCACTCCAAGTCCTTTTGCCAGAATATATAAACAATGATGTGTGACAGTGATGTTAATGGCACAAGCTCTCTATATTTCAATTCCTATCTGCGCTTTCAACTATATAGGACTTTAATTTTCTAATAAATGGAAGCTTGATTTAGCTATTGTATCAGACTGTGCCTGATCATTTGTCAAACTGTTGATACATTTCATTGTCACAGTAATATTTAGCTGTTCATTATAATTGTTTGGCAAACCAGATTAATAGTTCTATTTAATATATTATGTAATGTTTCTCATCACTTTTATTTCCTTCTTTTTTTTTTTGCCACCACAGGATGCTCTGAGGAATGGGCTTGTTGCCACGGAAGTTCTGATGTGGTTCTACATTGGGGAGATCATTGGAAAGGGAGGCATTATTGGCTATGATGTATAAATGTGGACTGTCCTGTTTGCTTGTTTTTGTTGCTAAGTTGTGTCTGTTCCCTTCTCTATCAGAATTCTTGGAATCCAGGAACTAAATAAATAAATATTATTAAAGAACAGCTTTCATGCTTATTTAATTCCAATGGGCTTTTAATTACAATTTAGTCAGTGGACCCAGGATAATGGTACAGTGAATTACAATATTGTTGAACTCTAGAATGTTTTCATCAAAGTTTAGTACTTGTTGATGTTTTGACTTGTAGACTAATCCAAGCTCAACCTTTACAGAATACTCTTCACTACAGAACCACTGTCCTATAAAAATGTTTAGTTTCCTTGATTTAAATGAGTGAAAATGTTATTGTGGGATGGATCTAGTGGTAACCACTGTGAGATATATCTCCTAGCCTATGTTAGGTGAGACAGGGCTAACAAGATTTTTTTTTCACAAGAAAAAACATGGCATACATGTGTATATATTATGTGGGATATAGATTTATCTTGGCGTATACAAAAAAAATAAATCATGTAATAATTGACATCTCTTCACGCTCCTGTTTTTCTGATAGCATCCGCATAACGTTTCCCAAGTATTTGTGGAACTCCTGTCGGACATCTTCAGGCTCTTCCTCAAGATTTGAGTGAATGAGAGGCAGCTTGTTTAACTGTGGGGCTACACAAAGGATAAATAAATACAAATTTGTAAATGTCATATGCACTCAACATTTTAAACAGCAATTTTTGAAGGGGTATTCAGAAATTAAATGAAAAGGCAAATAACAGCACCATATGTGACCCTGGATCACAAAACCAGTCAAGTAGCACGGGTATATTTGTGGCCATGGCCAACAATACATTGTATTAGTCAAAATGATTGATTTTTCTTTTATGCCAAAAATTCAGTAGAATATTAAAGGAGCTGTATGTAAGAAATTATTTCAATTAATCATACATTTTCCCTGATATATCACTAGACATTAAGAAATCATGTTCATTTCAAATACTTATATCACTGACAACAGTAGTCCGGCCAGGATACTGTCATTTAAAAAGTGAAGTTGCAGCCCTCAACTGATGTTGATGTTGTCATGTTGTGTTTTGGTCTGAGTGCCACCCTCCACCAATCGACCAATCATGAAGTCAGTAGTGTTGCGGCATTGGGGTTGCCAGCTCTGCTCTAGTTCCCACAGCTGCAGCTAATAACGTCGTAATCCGATCCTGCACCCTATCTGGCAACCTCGAGTCAGTAATTTGAAAGTGATTGCAGTACCAGTTTTGGCCACAATCTTACATACGGCTCCTTTAAGGAAAGATTGTTCCATGAAGATATTTTCTACATTTCCTACTGTAAATATATAAAACATTTATTTATGTGAGTGGATGCAGCACAATCGCGAATATAAATGTCCAACATTAAAGGTAATTTCTCAATGGTCTGATTTTTTTTCACCCTCAGATTCCAGATTTTCAAATAGTTGTATCTCGGCCAAATATTGTCCTATCCTAACAAACCATACATCAATGGTTTATTTAAACCGCTTTCAGGTGATGTATAAATCTCAATTTCAAAAAATTTACCCATGTGACTGGTTTTGTGGTCCAGGGTCACATATTAAGATCTGCAGTAACATTAATTATAGCCAGGTCTTCATCAGTCTCAAGCCTTATTTTTGACAAACTAATACAGTAAAGTGGATAAGTTACCTAATGGTGGATGGGTAGTGTCAGCTCCACTCCCTGGTTTATGATGTGCTATGAGCAGACACTGGGCCTCTAGTAGTCCCTGTGAGGAGATGATTGTCGAGTGCCAGGTCTCGATTTCCTTTAGATGACTGGGCACATCTGGGTTAAATACAATAACTACCCCATTGGAGTCTTTCATTAAAGCTGGCCAACATGATTCAAACCTGTGCACACACAATACTGAATGAAATTACTCAAGAAAGAAAATAATTGTTTGACAACTTCAATCTAGTTCAGGAAAGTGTTATGCATTTGGTCAACTTACTTGAAATCTCCCGCACAATCCCATAGTTCCACTTCACATGCTGAATTTTTGTTGCCATTGGATAAACTGTGTGATTCAAACTCAAGTATCCTAAATAGGGGAATTGTTTGAGGATGTAACAAAAACAAAACGTTAGGTCAGACAGCATATTTATTGCAACAAAATATTTAAAATTAACCCACCTTACGCCTTGTGTTGGGCTGTAATGATCAGCTCCAATTTGTTCCGTTGTGTCAGAGAGAAAATTGGCCAATGCTGTTTTTCCACACTGTCAACGTGAAATATGAAAAAGTTATCTAACGTTACACTAAATAATGATATATTATGCATCGCATTCTACACACAACCAATGGTTTACCTCGCTTGGTCCAATGAATAATACTTTCACCTTGACCATCGTATCGAGAGAATAAAAAGACAAGGAAGATATTTTTGACAAGAGACCTATTTATCTAACCTAGCTAGCGCGCTAGCTAACAAAAAGAACAATTTGACATGAGTACAAACATATATATATTTTTTTAAATAAACGAAATACAAAACGTTTAATCAACGTTTCAAATAAGTGCGATATTTCTCCCAGTATAGGCAGCTAGATGAAGAGCATGGGGAGTTAGCTCATCATCATGGCTAACATAAACAACTCGTTTCCAAGGCGATTATGCAGAAACGTCGCAGATTCGCTAACCTTTCATATTCATTGAAAATAAATTCTTAATAAAATTAAATTACTTAATTGGTCAATAAAAAATATATAGCCTGGCCAGAAGAAATAAGAATTGATTTTGACAATTAGTTTTCAGGAAGTATAACAAACCAAGACAACCCCTGGCAAACAACTTTTTATCAGAGCCGTTCTACGGATATTCTATATTAGACGTTCTCTGCTTTTATCGACAATTAATACAAGATTATACATGACTTTTGGACATAAATTCGTTTATTGTATGAAATTGCAACTTATAAAACACATGATGTGACAGATACTTCCGCATTTATGAAAGGTCATTCATATTGGTTTAACGGAATTAACCAAAATTATTCTGAATTTTTCAGATTTCTATTTTAACCAGCTTTCGTTTTTGAAAACCGAGTAGCATGTGATCATACAGACTTGAATTCCATGTCCTTAAGGTGATCCTAAAAAGCGATTTCTATCGCCTAAATTGGCTAGTTATTAGTTGTATTTTCTCTTATAGCCACACGAGGACAGCATACATCTGTTGATGTCATCTGCCATGCTGCTTACAAATGAAGCAAACTGTCCAGCTGAGCAGGTTTCTTCTGTCTTCAAAAAAGGTTTCTACAAAAACAGCACCAACGCCCAAGTGAAAATGAGGTTAAAAACTAAACCGTGGTATAGGCTAGCTTTAAGATATGTTAGAACCTTAACAGTAAAAAAAAAAAAAAAAAAAAGTGAACCTCCCCTAATATAGGCCTATGGCCTATATGTTCATGTTATGTTTTATGTTCCAGGCTACAAAAAACATTTGAATGTCTGTATAGCAGCCGATAATAACTGTGAGTGTGCTGTGTGTGTGTGTGTGTGTGCGCGCGTGCGTGTGTGTGTGTGCAGGCACTACACCCGGTACAGCTTTCTACAATGCACATCCTCTGTGGGTCATAGCATTTTCCTCGGTCATTATGATTCAAAACCCCCACATTGTAATAATTGTCTAAAACTTGATCACATAATGTGAAAATCAGATGAGCTTTGGTAATGCAGTGTCTTCATACTGTAAATATGTGTATTGACTCTTGTGTTAAACTAAAATGGTATTTTGTCCTTAGTAGACAATGTATTGTTAAATAGCTATTATTATTTTTTCAAATTTGGTGAATTTGTGGTTTCTGCAGCAAAAGCACAAGACTGAGATTGTGACCACTGAGATTGTGACTGAGAAAAAATGACCACAATTGTTTCATTAATATTATTATTTAATGAGAGACCAGTATGTATAACAACTTTAAAACTTTATTGAAATATAAAGATGTCATTGCTGAATAATGTTGCTTTACAATGACAATGAGAATAGCTGTTGCTTTTGAATACACACATTCAAAAAAATATTAACTTAAGAAGATATTAGCTTCTAGAAGAGTTTTTCTTCATTTAAGCCTTCATTTAGGAGAACATTATATATTCTGCAGATAGGATAATTACTGAAAAGTTACCTTATTCCTTCAGAACCTGCTAAAATAGTTTAAACGGCTGACAAATGGCATTCAACATAAAAGGCAGAGTAAAAAAAAATCATAGAACAAAGAGCAAAAATGTCTGTCCTTCACTTTAGATTCTCCATGAAAATTACACTACTCATATAGTGTTCATTTTAATTGACAGATCTTGACAGACGTTCCAACCCCAAACCCAGGATAAATGGGCTCAGTAAATGTGGTCTCGAAACGATAGAGACGTGTCATAGTCTCACCAATACTGTAGAAGGCCAACACCCCTGCAGAGTGGTCCAGAAAGACCCCTATTCTCGAAGAGTGAGGGCCACTAACAGCCTTGTCTACCCTGTTATGCCAGGCCGAGTACCCTGTGTCAGAGCAGAGGAGGCTCCAAGACTTATCGTTGTAGCCCAGCAAGCACAGGGAGCCTTTCCCCTTACGGCTAATGCCCCGATAGGCCACTCCAATCGAGAATTCTCCACTCCATTCAATTTCCCAGTAGAAACGGCCACCTGACAGAGCCTCACGACACAGCACCTGGGCAAAGCTATCGAAGCGATCTTGGCTTTCTGAGTATGGCTGCAGGTCTCGGGTTCTAATCACCTTTCTGTTTCCTTCAGATAAGAACAGCTCCTTATGCGCCGTGTGGGGGTCTAGTCTCAGCTGACAGTAGTCTGGAGATGAGTAGACAGATAAAGGTTGCTTTATTGTGTTGCTTTTAACAGATCTTTATATATCTTCCTCTGTACGTATTTCAATTCTGATTTTATTAGTAATAATGTCAGAAAAAGTCATTGGGACTAGAAACAATATTAACAATATTCTGGCCAATAGAGATACGCTGAGGATTATTTTCATGTTCTGGCTGACAACAAACAAATGGACAATATTAATTCTATACTACTTTATACTACCTCCCCCCGCTAAAATCTATAAGCAGCCAAGTTTTAAATAGAATCAATTTAGGCATCACAACTTCATAATGTGCATTATGAAAAATGGATATTCATTTTGAGATTTGCTAAATATGTTATTCAATTATTAAACTTTAAGTGATCTAAATATAAAAAAGAGAAAATTATAGTATTTATAGTAAATTATAAGATATTTTTAATATCTACTGATAACCAATATGGCACTGTTATATTGTGCATCCCTAATTGTGACAAACACAAGGTGTGATCTGTTTTACATTTGGATTTGAGAATATGGAAATCATATTTTTTTGTTTTTTTTGTTTTTAGATACTTACATTTCAGAAATTCAGATCTTGTCCTGGGTTCTGTAGGAGGTGAACTGTCCACTGTATGAACTTCTTTAACTGAACACAAAGAGAAACACAGACTTTATTATGTCATATCCCATATGTATTCTACCGTTTAAAAGTTTGGGGTCAGTCAGATTAGTTTTTTTTTTCTCTCTCAAATAAATACTGTTCTTTTGAACTTTCTATTCATCAAAGAATCCTGAAAACAAGTATCATGTTTTCACAAACAGAACCATTGTTGAATGTTATTATTATTGATATAAAAGTAAGAAATGTTTCTTGATCATAAAATCGTTTAGCATATTAAAATGATTTCTGAAGGATCATGAAAACTTCTTTCAAAAACATGAATACATCTTACCAACCCCAAACTTTTGAATGGTAGTGTATTATGTCATGTTTTTTTTTTCCACATAGCCATTTTTAGATGTTTATAGCTTGTATTTGCTCCAGCCATGTATGATTCATGCAAATCAATATATAGGTAAGTATTTAATTGATGTCTTACCTCTGGTACTTTTCTCCTTGGTGCGATTCTCTACAGTGTACACTGGTACGTCATTCACTGTTATTAAAAAGTAAGAAAACTTGATTTACAATTACCTTTTTAAACATGAAATGCTAGATTTATGCAAGCAAATCTGAATAAGGCACTAAACCCTATTGTTTCAAATTCTATTAATGGAATTGAATAGCTCTTTTGTTTGTCATTTGAACTTTGCTCAGTGGATTGGAAACAGAGTTGAGGAACTCAAAACACTGTTTACACTCTCCATGTAATCACATGACTTCTTTGCTGAAGTCATGTGTATTAGTTAGCAAAAGGCCTGACTTATCAGATCTATTTAAATGTTGGTTAGTCTTTTGGGACTTGAGACCCAGAAATTATACGTGTTGATATACTGTAAGTGCTAATTGTGGTTCTGACAAACTGAGTTCATGCGAAACAGAGGGGAGTGTGTTCAGATCAGCAAGCATGGACAACCTCACCCAACAACTATGCCTGTATCTGATATGCGGTGCAGTGTGTGCTCTGACCTGATTTTGAGATTTTGCGCAGTTCATCTCTGCCCAGCTCCTCCAGCTTCTCTTTGATCTCAGCCACGGCCTTCCTGGCCGCACTGAAGGAAAAGTCCGGATTCAGAGACACTCTGGGTATGAAGCCGTCATCAGTTGGGGTGCAGAGATAATTGAAATTCTGTTTAAAAGGAGATAAATCTCAGTATATACAATCTGTAGTGGCGGAAGCCTTGATTACCGAAAGGTAACTGTGTTTGTCTAATGTCTTGGACATTTTCATGTTAATAAGGAGTGATGCCATGATGATGATTCCCCTTTTCTAAAATATAAAAGCAGCTATGTATGTTTATGTATAATATATAAGGGGCCCATTTTTACTGCACAAAGAGAAAACACCCATAATATTATGTAAATAACTAAAAATCAGAAACGTAGAAAATAAATTTTTTTCCCTCTTTGATCCCATCGGGATCCCCAGATCTCATTTTGAAAACTCCTGTCTTAAAGTACCTGTAGGAAGTGAATGTGATCATCAGTGCTATAAAGCTGTTTAAGTCCACTCTCTTTCTTCTTCAGTTCTTCAATCTCCTGCTCCAGTCGCTCCATCAGTCCCTCTGCCTGACTGAATGCAGCCCTCTCATTGATGTTGATCAGTTTGGTGACCTCTGACCTCATCCTCTCAATGGAGGTGATCATCTCATCAAACATCTTCTTGCTTTCGACCATTGCTCTTTGTGCAGAGCTCTGTGGTAAGAATAAGTCAAGTTTAAGAGTCCATTGTCCATTCTTTTAGTAGGAAATGGTTTAGTGTTTTAGTTTTAGTGCATCTGTTTTGCAAGAATAACTTCTAGATAACATTTACAACTCATTAAAATTACTCAAGCTGCTGCTGGAGTCGACAAAAAAGCCATGTAGTATCAGCATGTATCTAGAGAGCTAGCATCTAGATTACCCTATGAGGAACAAAAGAACAATTATGGCCACTTACAAGGACTGTTTGCTTTCCCAGATTGAAACAGTTACACACTGACTTAACAGATAAAAGATCTTGTGCCATATCACCTTTGCCCAGATAAAGCAGTTAGGTTGTTCTTATTTGATCTAATGTGCTATGGTGTGACCTCGATATGAGCAGTAATAATAAAACTAACTGTTACAAGTGAGCCTGAAACATACTTTTAGAGAATCCACTGCTGTCTTCAGCTCCTCCAGTTCTTTGGTCCTCTGCTGGCATTTTTGTTTGATCTCCGCCTGGGACACTCCAAGAAGTTTCTGTCCATGAAACAAGAGAAAACATATCTTAGTCTTTGTTGACATAGATTCAATTACAAAACAAACTCTTTTTGTTATTGATCACCCTCTTCAAGTAAATTCTGGGAATGTACGGGAATATAATACTACTGTATGTCATTTCGCGTCACATATCTTCATGTATGATAATTTTATGTTATGCTTTTTTCTAAAATTCAAAGAACCTGCTTCACATGGATGCCTTTATCTTCGAAAAGAGAGGGGAATGTTAATCACTCCAGGAATGTAAAACTAGCTGGGTCTGCTTGCCGGAGAGACATTTCAAGGTGCACATGCTCAGTTCTTTAGGGAAAGAGGGGGGGGCTTCAGAGCAACCCCTTGCCGAACCATTCTTCAAGATAAGCTTGAAGGAATGTGGAGAATCTGGGGAGGGGGTGAATAAAAGTGTGTGTGTGTGTGTGTGTGTGTGTGTGTGTGTGTGTGCCATGGGACATGATTACTTAAATCTGGCCTGAGTTTAACAGAAAAAACAAACCATTTGCAATTAGTGCCTGCGATAAGTATTAGATTACAGATATAATTACTGTATCTAAACAGCACCCGTGACAGTTTAGTCAAAACAGTACAAAAACACATCAACTGCTGTGCTCCCTCCTTGTCTCGAGCTCGTTTAGTACTAATGAATTGAAGGAAAAGCTTTGAAATCTTAAACCTTTGAAGTTCTTCCTTCCATTCTGTTCTCCGGTGTATTGATGGAACAGTAAACATCTGGCCAGTATCTATAAATAGTTTTGGGTGAAATGTTTTCACTATCCTCACAGTCAAATTATACAGTGACGCAGTTTTCATTGAGCAGGTTTTCTTGTGAAACTCAAGTTTGAAGAGGCTTGTCCACATTTCTTTCAGCTATACTCATCTGCTGAGGTTTATGATGTCTTTGGGTCAAGGTACAAAAAGCAGTGCGGTATTTTTTCTCGCCCATAGCGCGTAGGGGGAGGTTGGGATGGTCTTTACGCTCCCTCCTGATTTTCTCAAATTCACATTCCTTGCCTCTCCCTACAAAAGAATACAGACCTGCCCTGTTTCTCATCCCTCGTTGCTCATAACAGTTATTTTTCTCACACGAAAACAGATCATCTCAGAAAGGCGGCCAGGTTTGGACAGTGTTTAAATCAAGTAACTTCTGAGTTGTCCATTGTAGAGGAACACACCCTTTTTGTGACTCATATAGTTTAGGAGTTGTATTGGGCAAAGTTTTCTAGATAGAATTTTCACTAACTTTGCTTCTTTTCAATTTCTATCAGTTTAATCATCGTCTCCTCCCTTTCTTTTCCATATTTCCTCAACAGTTTTTTGTAATGATCTGGATCAGCATGTTTGTGTTAACACAAAACCGGTTATACGGTGTATCTACATGACTTCATGGCAGTTTTTTTAAGAAGACCTCTTTTATACAATCTCAAGAACATTTCTTGTTAATTAATATAATCATTAAAAATTCAACTTGTAACCCCACAGCCACCCCTCATAGCCTCTCAGTAACCTCAGTTAAGTTTTTCCTTACCTGTTTTTCACTCCTTTCTGCTTCAGCTGATACTATGTCATGACCCTTGTGCTCGCTTACAGTACAGAGAGCGCAAATACACATCTGGTCTGTACGACAGAACAACTCTAGGCTCTTCTGGTGCTGAGGGCAGATCTTACGGTCCAGGTTCCCCAGCTCATCCACCAGCTTGTGCCTCTTGAATGTGGCGGACTCGTAGTGGGGCTTCAGGTGCTTTTCGCAGTAAGAGGCAAGACAGTTGAGGCAGGACTTGACCGCCTTGAAATTCTTTCCACTGCAGAAGTCGCAAGGAACATCCCCGGGGCCAGCATAGCTTCCATTGCTTGGAGGCGTTAAGTTTAAGCCAGTCTTCTTAATCTTCTCCGCAACTTTGGTGAGAGTGGCGTTTGGCCTCAGCACGGGTCTCTGGGTGAACGTGATCCGACACTGGGGACAGATGTAGATGCCAGTGTAATCAGCCTCATTCCAGTAGCCGCTGATACAGTCCATGCAGAAGCTGTGACCACACGGGATCGCCACAGGGTCCCTCAGGAGCTCCGTACATAGAGGGCAGCTGAAGTAATCTGAAGACAGTTGCTCAGCCATATTTTTTTGCACTCTATTCAAAACAAACGTCTGAAATGTTTCCGAGAGAGAAAGAGGAGCAGAACGCTGCGTGGCTGGTGTTTTACTACAGACAGCCTTGAGATTCTGAATTCCACAGGTTATTAATTAAAGGAAGCAAAGCCCTCCCCTTTCTACTGAGGGAGTGTGTTGAAGAGAGGAAGGAAGAGAGAGAGAGAGAGAGAGAGAGAGAGATTAGAGCACAACACAGCTCAGATAAACAGGTTGAGCCAGGAGTCTTGAGAGAGAGAGAGAGAGAGAGAGAGAGAGAGAGAGAGAGGGAGGGACCAGGGGTGGAGTGAAAGACATAGAAGAAAAAAGGTACAGCTGAGAATGAATGAAAGTGTAAAGCAGGGCCATCCAGGATAAAACTTAAACATGAAAAGCTCTGTTTTAGACGCACAAACTGCTTATCCATTAGCTGAGGAGCTGAAGGACATTTGCATCAGTTACCCTAAAACTACAGTCTGTTAATAATTAGCCGTTCTTGGTTGGCTCTGATGTTACATAGTTTGTTTATTGTCTAGGATACTCTCTTGTTTTCATTCTTTAAATTATATGCCTATTTGGTTGAATACTGTCAGGTAGCAGTTATTAGATAAATGATGGCGTTTTTTTTTTCCGTTTTTTTTCCAGATTTTTTTCCATTTTTTTTTATTTAAAATTGAGCATTTTTGGTTTTAGTTATATATTTTATTTCATTCTGTAGCACACCTATCTGGCTTTTTAAAACCGTATATAATCTGACATATAAAGTTGCCACTGTAAAATATATTGCGTTGAAACAGTCTTTTTCACAACACAAAGGCATGTGCTACTCTGCTCACTGCACTAAACAAACAATAGTAACAGTCAGTCTAAGAGGTGAGTTTGATCTGCATGTATGAACTAAGGCCAGTTGAACTGGATTAGGTGTTGCGGACTTGAAAATATGTCATCAGTTTGTTTTCGATGGGTGTGGCAGAAAAAAGAATGAATACTATTTCTGTTTTTTAAGAATATTTCAAACCTCTAATACTTGACATTTTCAAAATAGTGTGTCCTTGCAAATATTTGCACATTGGCACTATCCTTGACACACAACTAATTTGCACTGGTAATTTCTGCTAACATAATATATAGGCACTCTTTGTAAGTCCCAGAGGTGATACAGAATTTTTCATGAACATAAATATAAAGGTTGAAGACATAATATTTAAAGTTATCTAATTAACTGTAATTGAAATGAACTTGAACATTTTGAAAAATGTGCAATAATATGATGAGAGCATGGGTCCCTGTTCTTAATGCTTTAAGGAGAGTTATTTTTCACCCCGTTTTTTTTTCACCCTAAATATCCTGTGAATCTGTAGGACATGCTTGAATTTAGGCTAAGTTTTCATAAATGTGATATTCCATGTGATTTGTGTCTGCAGTATTGGTGCACAGGACATTATGCAACCAACATGTTTTTATTAGCTCAAAGTACAGTGAAGCTTTTTCTGTCTCTTTTTCCTAGATGTGTTTTATGGTTGTGTGGAAGAAATCAAAATTGAAGTTGAGAGGAAAATGCATGCGTTGTGGTTGATATCTTTTTAATTATTGACTTTGTGTAGTTTTACTTTAGATGAAGACTGAAAGCCATTGGTCCAGCCAGAGCACAGGTGACGCCACAGTGACAGAAACCCACAACTATTACATGCTGATTGGTTACACAATGTCCTGCAATCAGCTCTGCCCCAAACACAAATCTTGCATCACTTCATGAATAGTTTCACCCCTCTCCTTATATGGTCGGCACTCTGATAAGCCAGTTTCTCTTCCCCTTTTCCCTGAGTTAAACAGATTTTACAGTGCAAGGTATAGGCTGCGATTACTCATTAACCCTGCTAGTTTAGCAAATTTCAGTTTTTGCAGGTTTCTCCAACTACAGCATGAAGTAATGATTTAATGAACGGGCCTATTCATAAAGTGTCGGTCCTCATATTGTTCTCATGGTCTTCATAGTTCTTAGAGAGGAAATGTTGTAAACTTTACAAAAGAAAACAGTTCCTTTAACACAACCTTTATTGTTCTCCACACCCTCATGCTGACCCCACTGAGGTCACATTGGTTCACGAGAGACCAGTTAGCCTGCCAGAGGTCTCCTGTTTCCTTGTGTATATTAAGGGTCAAAGGACAAGTTTCATTAAACTACCTGATTAAGGGGAGTGTGCCCAATGGAGGGTGACAGAGTAAGTGTGGAGAGTGAGCTTGGATAGGTGTGTGTTATTGTATAAACCAAGGAGTTGCCTATGTCAATCTGAAAGTCAGTGCATAAAGTGCGTGGAAACAAGGTATTTACAAGTGTTTCCATGAACAATGGTCACCTTTGTGAGTCTTGGCTGAAAGGCAAAGTGCACTGTATGTGTATGTGTGCGTTTGGCTGCTCATCTGGCATATTGCCAGGTAAAATTGAACAGGCTGTGCAGAACGGAATTCTCAAAAACCACAAAAGAATACCACCATTCAAAAGAGCGCATGCAGGGAGCTTTACAAGTGAATCCCGTGCATTGAAAGCAATCATTAAAAAATATTTTTTAGACTTATGTAAATTCACCGTTTACGGTGAAAACGTTTCCTTTGCTCGACTGTGAAGAATGTCTGGTTAAGTGATTATATATTAGTACACGATAATAACTGAAATGATGTCTGAAGCCCAAAAATGGCTTTTCTTCTTTTGCTTGCTGTAAAAAATCTTATCACTATCCTGATGTACAAAAGGTTTGTGAAATGTAGTCTGAACACGCAGCTCTTTCTCAACAAGTATGAGAGACAGAACGATAAACCAGTCATATAAAATATGCCAGTTTATTATTGTGTTGCACTCACATTTACATGTTTTTTTTTTTTTTGGCATGACAGGTAGTTTCAGTTACAGAGCGATCAGGAAAGACAAGATCAGCCATCTATAAATACTCTACATGCAGTACAGTGCACACTGACTGCACTGCATTCCATTTAGGTCAAGGGGTTTGTTGGCTTTTTTTTTATAAAAATATATTTTATATATATATATATATATATATATTTTTTTTTTTAGAGGATTGAATTTTTTACTATATTAGAATAGCATTTAAGCCCTTTATTTTTTATATAGAAATATTTGAAACAAGATTCGTGACCCATCATAACTATTCATTAAAGTTTTATTTTAAGACTGCAAATGATCTCTGTCATAAAGGTCAAATTCGATCAACTATTTTGAGCTGAAGACCTTTAGAACTATGACTACAGACTAGACGATGATCTGGAATCAGAGACATGTCATTAGATTGGCTGCAGACTCTCCGGCACTGTCAGAATGCATGTCCTGCTGAAGTCTGGATATTCTCTTGAACAGTGGAAACTTTCACCTTTGCAGGCCTCTCTTGACTTGCTGTTATCTCACTTATCGGGTCAGAGTGCATTCCTGCCAACATTTTTGCTCCCCTTACTGAACTTACAGGCCGACCACCATCTTAAGTAAGAGGAATCTTGAGTTTAGTTTGAGATGCACATACATCTTTGCTCTTTTCTATGTCGGTGTGTGTTCTTGATTTTGGATATTATCCAATTATGTAGGTTTCTATTTAAAACAATAAATAATATAATGGAAAAGCATAAATTAATGTTTAAAAAAACAATTACCATTGGTGAAAATAAAATAAATGAATCACATCTGGTGAGAAATATAAGGGATGGGTTTGCAATCCCAGTAGAAATGTTCTAATTAGCTTTTCACCACACTGAATGCGAGTCACGGAAAACTCACTTCCACTTCCTGTTTTGCAACAGAGATTCCTGGAGCTTTGTGGACTGTGCTGTACAGAGGATGTATGCTCTAGAGAGATGAGAGAGGCTAATCTAAAACAAACACTTATTTCCATCTTCTTTGAGCAACAGGAATAAACGCCTTTTCTGAGGAAAATGGATCCGCCGTTGCTGGAAGAAACCACAGCTGCTGTTTCAGTTAGAACTGTTACTGTACATTTAAAAATGTACGATATGTTGTGTACTTTTTCTGCAGTAGGCTATTAAATACATTTGAAATGTCAGTTGGGTTTCACTGCCAGACTGAGGATGGTTGTAACATCTGCTTTAACATCTGTAACTGTGTTGTGTTTCTCAAACTTTGATATAATTTCCCCAAATTCATCTGTACTTCTGCAGTTATTTTAAAATCTACAACTGAGCTGTGTAAATTAAGTATAAGAAGCTTCCCCATAATTTAAATGAATCATGCATTTATTTCTTGTTCAGATTTAATTTAAGATCAACCACCATCAACCACTTCCCTCAACTTCACCCAATTGTATTTTAAGCATTTAATTCAAAAAGGTAAATAAAGAAATCTAATACTGTGAACAAATGAGGAAAGAAATACATTAAAAATGAGATTTACAATTAAAATGAATTGTACCATTATACCATACCAGAATTAGAACCATACTAATGTATTTGAGTCCCTTTTAGAAAAAAAAGGTCTGCCTATATACTGTCCCATCTATGGGATCTGAAAGTAAATTTGAAATTACGACCCTCCTTGCCTTCTCAGACATGATTTGTTTCATGACTCAGACATGAAGCATTTGTGTAAAAATTTTGAGTAGATGCTTTGTATAAAGATAATCTGTAATTACTGAAACGATAAAAGTTCAGTGGTTTAACAAGCATTAACCCGATTTGACAATCAAATTTCCGCACAGAAGTGAAATGTTCATTTTTATATTTCAGAAGTGTTTTTGTCCTTTTATATCCGTTCACAGAGGCTCACTTCAAGAGGATGGTGGTCATGTATGATTCACAATGTAACAAATTTCTAAATGGTTAAACTGACAGTGACTCTCCTCATGCTACAACTATGCCGGCTTTTATAGGCCTACTTAAATTCACAACTCAAATGTTTGGTGGTTAAAGGACTCTTAATAAAAAACATACTTTCCTCTTACTCAAAAATCTTTCAAGGAGGAAAACCCAAAGTATACTCATCCTCCCTCCAAATAAATTACCCTCCAGCTTTGATGCCGTGTGCCAAAGGTCACTGTATGCTTGGTCTGTAAGCACTCATCCATCAGGCATCTCCTCCGCAGTGGAGCACATACCCAACATTAAGATGTCTGCCAGCATGAGTCCCCTAAAACTGCCCATAAACACTCAACCGATGAGATCGTTGCTTGCCACGAAAAGCAGTAGTCACAAGACAAGCTTTATCAAATATAAAAGAAATGCATGTCCAAGAAGTGTATGTGATGCAAGAGCAAATTTTAATCAATTTTATGCCCTGAGATCATACATTTCATTCATGCTTCTCTTCTTCACTGTTATCATTTCCATTGACATCTGATGATACATGTTTCTTCTTTCTCTCGATCACCCTCTTCACCTGTGGCACAGCCACTCCCCCATTCATTTACTGGTTTCTGCATAACCAGTTTAGCCTCCCTCCCTGTTTACTCTATATAACTTGCTGTGGTGGCACTTTAGACTCACTTTTCCTGTCTCGCACTCAAACGCACATTTCCTCTTCTGAGATCTTTGGGGATTTAACCATGTCGCTTGACCAGGAGCTCTGTTACCTCTGCAAGGAAGATCTCAGGGACCCCGTTTCCATCCCATGCGGTCACATTTTCTGCTCCGTCTGTATCAATACCTACTGGGACCATGCAGACCACACTGGACAATACCTGTGTCCCCAGTGCAAGGTCGCCTACAACAAGAGGCCTAATCCACGCCGCTTTCAGTCCTCACGCAGTTCGACGTCATCCCTGAGAAACAGGGATTCAGACTCTTTCCCACCAGCCCCTCCGGCCCCCGACTACAACTACGCTGGACCTCAAGACGTTGGATGTGACATCTGCATCGGCAAGAAGCTCAAAGCTGTCAAGTCTTGTCTGATGTGTCTCGCTTCCTACTGCGAGAAGCACCTGAAGCCCCATTACGAATCATCCACTTTCAAACGACACAAGTTGGTCGATGAGATCGGACACCTGGATCGTCAGATCTGCCCTCAGCACCAGAAAGGTCTGGAGCTTTATTGCCGAACGGACCAGATGTGTATCTGTGTGTTGTGTACAGTGAAAGAGCACAAGGGCCATGACATGGTGTCCGCTGAACAGGAAAGGGCGGAAATGCAGGTAAGATTCCATCATATGCATTAGAAAAGTGCAATTGTGATCCTATTTTTATCTTTGGAAATATTACGCTGGTGAAGATGTTATGACAACAGATTAATTGGTGATAATCACTGAAGTAGATATCAGAGGTAACATTATGAAAGACTGTTTAACCTTTTAACTCCTGTATGCAACAATAGACCTATTCATGCAAAAAAAAAAAAAAAAAAAAAGACATTCACAGTATGTTTGAATATGGTAGATTGAGTATAAGATTAGCCAACCCCCGATAAACAAACATATGAAAATGATCTAGGCTGTAGTACACTTAAAAAACTTTAGTGTAGCCTAGGCTAGAAAAAATTTCACTCCGAAATTGCTAGTAAATTTCACAAATAATAAAGATTAGGCAAATAACACACTGAATTAAAAAACAACAACTATCTTTGTTTTATTTACAACCTTTTTATACAGTGTAGGCCTACTAGTGAGGAAGGGTTTCATTATTAACAGTAAAGAAAACACACAATTGTTCTACACACACAATATAACCAAAGTTATAACCAAAATTGGGTTTTTATTAATTTTAGTAAACAAACCCATCAGTTTACATTTTAATGATACAAGGGATTTGTAATATGCTTTAAGATGATGAGAATGTTTCATATTCAGTACACAAAGAGTTAAATAGAGTATCCAAAAGTGTCTATATTGTCATGTGGAAGTGGCTGAGGTGTGGTAGGATGCTGTACTTACAACATTCCTGTGTCAGCAACTCATTGTCATAAATTTGTTGTTTTTAATCGTCTGTAGCAACGGTTGGGTGCCACCCAAGCTGAAATCCAGGAAAAGATCCATGACAGAGTGAAGCAAATGGAAGAGTTAAAACAGGCAGTGGATGCACTTAAGGTTTGTCTGGAGATTGAACAGAAACGTGTAATAATAAATGTAAACAATAAATGATACATAAAAATGTAAGATAAACAACAAGATCAACATTATATCTCTGGTAAGCAAGAATATGTTGCAGAAATATTTATTGGTCTACTCTGCTCTGGTGTGACGAGTTCTCGGAAAGAATGGAATGTTTTGTAAATAGATGAGTGTATAAAATATAATAGGTTATGAATTTCCAAGAAAGAAAATTAAGCAGAACTAGAAATAGAATACTGATTACAATTGTTCTTTCAGAGTTCAGCACAACGGGCTTTGCAGGAGAGTGAAAAGCTGTTCGGTGACATGCTTCGTTCCATTGAAAGAATGCAACAGGAAATGATCAAACTCATCTCGACCAATAAGAAGGCTGCACTTAACACTGCTGAGGGCCACATGGAGCGTCTGGGGCATGAAATTGCTGACCTGAAGAGGAGAGACGATGAGCTAACACAACTCTCTCGCACTGAGGACCACATCCATTTCATCCAGGTGACTGAGACGCAGTCTGCCGAACACAATAAACATTCACAGAGCTGAAGCAGTGCAATAAACATTATGGGGAGAGATGTGTTACTGTGTTACTTCACACAGGATCTATTGCATAAAAGTTCAAATATTTAGTTCTTAGTTTAGTTTTTCTACTATTTCACAGATTTTATTGTTTTGAAATTAAATACTGTGCAAAATTTTCTTTGCTTCTCCTAGAGTCATTTGTATGCGAGAAAATAAGGTGTGCTTGTATTGTAGAACCATTGACACTAATGATCGGTCAACATAGCTTACAATACTTTTTAGAGAAACGCAGCCAAGGGCAATTTATTGTAAGAAAAATAAGATTTGTTCTGTTTGTCACTGCAGAGTTACCATATGCTGATTGCCCAGACTGATGCCGAGGAGCTCCCCTCTGTTACTGTGAACCCTTACTTCTCCTTCGGTCCTGTTACCAAAACCGTCTCTGAGATGAAACAACACCTAAGTGAGTTCAGCAATGAAGAGCTGGTCAAGGTGGCAAAAACAGGTATGGTTCACTCTGAAAGGATTTTTTTTTTGTCTAATGTAATCCAATGTAATTAGTACCTACAAACTTTCAGAGACATCTTTGTTTTATTAGCCGTTGTCTCATACCCATTTTGAAATGCTCTGTCTCTTTTTGTCCCATGAGAGTGATTAAACAAATCACGCTCTCTCTCGTTTATTCTCGTTAACTCCCTCCTCTCAATTCTCTCCCAGTGAACAAGATGCCATTCTGCCAGCTAGAGGACCGTAAGAAAAAGAAGACTATAAAGTGTAAGTAAATGAAAATGGGAAACTTTAGCTGTCCTGCTGTTTGCTTTGTGCAAAAATAGCTGGAATTTTGGAAAGCCTTTTTTTTTTTTTTTGCAACATCTGAATGGCATTTGTCAAAAGCCAGTGTTGGGCTCCAAGAAATTGTTGACCGGTTGCTAAGCAATGATCTTAAGACCGACATTACATTAAAATACATATTTATTAGCTATTCTGTTATAATGCACACACATCATGGATGTTTTAATTTCTCATTTAATTGAACATACACTACTGTTCAAAAGTCTGGGGAATTTTAATATTTTTGAAAGTATTGGCATTTATATGATTCAAAATATTTTCTATTTTAATACATTTTAAAATGTAACTTATTCCAGTTATTTTCACCATCATTACTCCAGTCTTCAGTGTCACATGATCATTCAGAAATCATTATAATATTCAGATTTTGTGCTCAAGAAACATTTATTATTATTATCAATATTATCAACAAAAACATTTGCGCTGCTTAATTTGTTTTTGTGGAAACCGATAAAACAATTTTACCCCAGGATTCTTTGTTAAGTAGAAAAATAAGAAAAAAACTGCATTTATTCAAAATATAACTATTTTGTTAAAGTCTTTACTGTCACTGTTGATCAACTAAATGTAACCTTGCTGTATTAATTTCTTTAAAAAAATGTTTTACAGTAACAGACCTCAAAACTTACACTTTATTTTGATTGTCCACTTTAGATATTCTAAGTAACTTTGCAACATGCCAGCTTACTCTCATAATTTGCAACTACATGTCAACTAACAATACTCATTTTAGTATTAGCAGACCTTAGTATCCTTTTAGTCGACTGTTAGGTCAGGGTTCGGATTAGTAGAATAAGTTGATGTATACTTGCAAAGTTACTTATAGTCAGTAGAACGTCTGTTGGGGAAACAAAGTGTTAGCAGATATTAAGCACTGACAGTCTACAAACATAATACTCTAATTGTAGTTGTAAAGTTAGTTTATAGTGGACTATCTAAATGGTTGCATATTGTTTTATCTCCATTAATGTGAAAGTACCTACAGTGCCATTCAGAAAGTACCTAAAGGTACTTCCTTTTTATCAGTAACATCCCAGACAGCAACATAGTGTCAGCCCAGATCCGGTACGCATTAAATCCACATGTTCCAGATGTGTCCCGGATCTGGTGCATGATACAAGATAATCAGTTTGCTTGCTATCAGATGAATTAAACGATTAGATGTTTGAAATCATTGTGCCTCTCTTTATTGTGTCTCTAGCTGATGTAGTTGACATGTACAAGAGCCCCAGCAACACACCCCGGACACGGGACGATCTCCTCCAGTGTAAGTTTGTTTTCATACAAGAATTTATGTTTTACATGTATGCCCAAGACCAGAGGAAGTTGTTGTAGCGATAACATGAACAGGATATAAAGATCAAGGTCAGCAGAATTCTCACCTCTGGTGATGATTAATCAAAATATTATATATGTTTTATATGTTTATTACCTGGCATAAAGTGCTAAGACTAAGAAAGCATGCTGGCTTCCGTCTTGTTAAATGTCAAACTCTAGTGGGAGTAGTCTAACATCATTCCAATCCTTACAAACTGAGTTTTTGTCCAGTATATTGTAAGAACAGACTTAGTCTGCTCAATGAGTGGGTGTATGGGTGAGTCATGATAACTGCCATCCTTCAAAGCTTTAGACGTTTCGTTTTCTCTTCTAAGAACAATCAGCTGTGGTCTTTTAGAGGACAAAAACACTCTACATACACTACTGTTCAAATGTTTGGGTCATTACGATGTTTAAAGAAAAAAAATAACATTTCACACAGCAAGGATGCATTAAACTGATCAAATGTGACAAGACATTTATAATGTCACAAAAGATTTCTTTGGAAAATCCACGCTGTCTTTTTGAACTTTCTGTTCATCAAAAAAAAAAAAAAAAAATCTGAAAAAAGAACTGTAGGCAGCACAATTGTTTTCAAGCTAATAATAATATAATATAATAATAGGAATAATCAGGAATAAATTACATTTACAAATATATTAAAATAGAAAACAGTTGTGGTAAATTTGAATTGTTTCACAATAATTAATTTTTGCTGTATTTTAGATCAAATAAATGCAGACTTCATGAGCAGAAGAGACTTTTTTTTCAAAAAAAAATCTTACGAACCCCAACCTTTTGAGCAATAGTGTAAGTCAGAAGACAACTCATAATTATGCAAAGTTTCATGGTTTTAGAGAATATATAGGGTGTCTTACATGTGTATCGACACTCTCGGCCCTCTAGATCAGAGACGCTCACGCACCTCTGGCAGAAACAACCTCCAAATGTCCAACCAGCTCTGAGAGCCAATGTGCAGACTCAACCACTATACTCAACCATAGGCAGGTGATTTGTCCTCATGCATGTATCATCAGGAAAGCTGATCAAGGATCAGTTTTGCTCCAATCTGTTCATATTTGGAGACCATAATTTGCAAAACTGTTCCCAGATCAGGAATCCTAGCCTATAGCTTAAGATAAAGGTGCAATGATGTCCGTCTTGTCATTTTGTGTTTCTCTTAAATAAAAAAAACTTGGATGCTAGACACTGCTAACATGATTGATGTGTTTTTTATTTGACATTTAATAGGCCTATATATAAAACTTGTGGTCTCTTGTGTGTCTTTACTTGACCCATGCACATTGGTATTTTTAATGCACACAAAATCACTTTTATCAATGCACACAATTTTATCCAGTCTCAAACAAAAATGTAGCTTTTAAAGAATATGTACATGGATCAATATATTTCATTGAGATTCATTGTGAGCGGGGGTGTCTTCGTAATTACAACTAAACTTTGTTTGTCCTTACACATTCACAATGTAAATGTAAAATGTAAAAGTTTTGATTAACCAAATGTAATCATCTCTCATCTATCTTATTTATTTTAAAGACGCCTGCCAGCTAACTCTGGACCCCAACACAGCATACAGACAGCTCTACCTCTCCCGAAACAACAGGAAAGCAGCATTAAAGAGAGACCCTCAGTCTTACAACGACAGCAACCAGAGATTTGACTGCCTGCCCCAGGTCCTGTGTAAAGAGACTCTCTCAGGAGGCGCTTACTACTGGGAGGTGGAGTGGAGTGGGGAGGGCGCTTCCATTGGTGTCACCTTTAAAGGCATCAAGAGGACAGGTTATGGGGACTCGGCTCGTATCGGCTACAACCGCAAGTCCTGGAGTCTCTTCTGCTCCAACTCCAGCTACTCAGCCCGACACAACAAAGACCAGGTTGAGATTAACGCACCCTACTCTTCCCGTATCGGAGTGTTCCTGGACTGTTCAGGAGGCACTCTTTCATTCTACAATGTGTCTGAGTCTGTGTCACTTATTCATCAGTTTAAAGCCTCTTTCAGTGAGCCGGTATATCCTGGCTTCTGGGTATGGTATGAGTCTGCTATTACTATTTGTCAGGTGTAAATAGTTGAACTGGATATGAGGGCATTATTTCTTTTTCTTTTCTTTTCTTTTTTTAAATTGCTTGTGTGTGTGTGTGTTTTTTTATTAATTTCTGGTGAAGCTGATCACAATACTGAATGTTTTCATCTTTGACATATCAAAGAATATGATTATATAAAGCATGAATTACAAAAATAAAAGTTATATAGAATTATATAGAAAATATTTCAAACATTTTATAGATCATTTTGAGAATTCAGCCCTCACCAAAACTGTAAAATCTTTAATGTTTTGTCCATCTGTGTGATTGTACCGTTTAATGAGTGTGAAGGTTAATCAGGCTCATAAAAAGCTTTTTACAGTAAATCTTAAGTTTGATTTATGTGGGTAATTTTGTCATTAATGATAATATAATAAAAGTCTCATTTAAATTGTTGTCGAATCGTTATTTGACATATTTGGAAAAATGTTGCACAGATGGTCCAAAGCGACTTACAAATGAGAACAATAGAAGCAGTTAAACTAACAATAGGACAACAATATGCAAGTGCTATGACCCTTCCCAGTTTAATTTAATGCAGTACGTGCACTTTTTTTAAAGATAATATACAGTACTGTGCAAAAGTTTTAGATCGGTAAGATTTTTTATGTTTTTAAAAGAAGTCTCTTCTGCTCACCAAGG
Organism: Semotilus atromaculatus; assembly: GCA_031834385.1. Classification (NCBI taxonomy): domain Eukaryota; kingdom Metazoa; phylum Chordata; class Actinopteri; order Cypriniformes; family Leuciscidae; genus Semotilus; species Semotilus atromaculatus. Next base: position 14,393,040 of record JAULUF010000035.1, on the reverse strand, counting down.
CTGCAATTATTTGATAAAAAATACAAAAAAAACAGTAATATTGTGAAATATTATTACAATTTAAAACAGCGGTTTTCTATGTGAATATATAGTGAAGTGTAATTTATTCCTGTGATCAAAGCTGAATTTTACTGCAGTTTTACCTGAATTACTCCAGTCTTCAGTGTCACATGATCCTTCAAAAATCATTCTAATATGATGATTTGATGCTCAAGAAACATTTATGATTATTATCAGTGTTGAAAACAGTTTTTTACATTTTTATTTCATGATGCTATGATGAATAGAAACTAAAAAAGAACAGCATTTATCTGAAATCTAAAGCTTTTGTAACATTAAACTCTACCCTTCAAAAGTTTGGGGTCAGTAAGAATTTAAATTTTATTTTTGGGGGAAAGAAATATAATAAATCAATACTTTTATTCATCAAGGATGAGTTAAACTGATCAAAAGTTACAGTAAAGACATTTATAATGTTAGAAAATATTCTATTTTAAATAAACGCTGTTCTTTTGAACTTTCTATTCATCAAAGAATTTTGAAAAAAAATCGTACACAACTGTTTTCAACATTGAAAATAATAATGAATGTTTTTTGAGCATCAAATAATCATATTAGAATGATTTCTGAAGGATCATGTGACACTGAAGACTGGAGTAATGATGATGAAAATTCAGCTTTGATCACAGGAATAAATTACACTTTACTGTATATTCACATAGAAAACAGCTGTTTTAAATTGTAATAATATTTCACAATATTACTGTTTTTTTTATTTTTATTTTTTTTTATCAAATAATTGCAGCCTTGGTGAGCAGAAGATACTTTTTTAAAAAACATAAAAAATCTTACCGATCTAAATCTTTTGCACAGTACTGTATATAGAATAGAAGATAAAGTGTTAGTATTAATGGATCAAGTGTTGCTGAAAAAGATGCGTCTTCAGCCGTTTCTTGAAAATGAAACTCAGCAGCTTTGGTTGAGTTGGACAGGTCATTCCACTAGTATGGAACAGACCAGAAAAAGGTCAGAGAACGAGATTTTGTGCCTCTTTGAGATGGCACCACAAGACGGCGTTCACTTGCAGAGCGTAAGTTTCTGGATGGCACGTAAGTCTGAAGTAATGAGTTTAGGTAGGAGGAAGCAGAGCCAGTTGAACAGTCTATGAAGATCTCATGGTCCTAATGACAAGTAACCTGAGACATAACACAAGAGTGACCTCTTCTGGTTGCAATCACATCTGCCTCAACAATGGGGCTTTTGAACAAATAAATATCAACAGATTTTTTCTCCTTTCCACTACTCACATTTACTTACTGGAAGAAAGAAAGAAAGAAAGAAAGAAAGAAAGAAAGAAAGAAAGAAAGAAAGAAAGAAAGAAAGAAAGAAAGAAAGAAAGAAAGAAAGAAAGAACTTTATTTCTCAAGGTGTTGACAAAAATTACACGCTTTCAATTTTAACTTATATTTCTACATACATATATATATATATATATATATATATATATATATATACACTCACCGGCCACTTTATTAGGTACCCCATGCTAGTAACGGGTTGGACCCCCTTTTGCCTTCAGAACTGCCTCAATTCTTCATGGCATAGATTCAACAAGGTGCTGGAAGCATTCCTCAGGGAGTTTGGTCCATATTGACATGATGGCATCACACAGTTGCCGCAGATTTGTCGGCTGCACATCCATGATGCGAATCTCCCGTTCCACCACATCCCAAAGATGCTCTATTGGATTGAGATCTGGTGACTGTGGAGGCCATTTGAGTACAGCGAACTCATTGTCATGTTCAAGAAACCAGTCTGAGATGATTCCAGCTTTATGACATGGCGCATTATCCTGCTGAAAGTAGCCATCAGAAGTTGGGTACATTGTGGTCATAAAGGGATGGACATGGTCAGCAACAATACTCAGGTAGGCTGTGGCGTTGCAACGATGCTCAATTGGTACCAAGGGGCCCAAAGAGTGCCAAGAAAATATTCCCCACACCATGACACCACCACCACCAGCCTGAACCGTTGATACAAGGCAGGATGGATCCATGCTTTCATGTTGTAGACGCCAAATTCTGACCCTACCATCCGAATGTCGCAGCAGAAATCGAGACTCATCAGACGTTTTTCCAATCTTCTATTGTCCAATTTCGATGAGCTTGTGCAAATTGTAGCCCCAGTTTCCTGTTCTTAGCTGAAAGGAGTGGCACCCGGTGTGGTCTTCTACTGCTGTAGCCCATCTGCCTCAAAGTTCGACGTACTGTGCGTTCAGAGATGCTCTTCTGCCCACCTTGGTTGTAACGGGTGGTTATTTGAGTCACTGTTGCCCTTCTATCAGCTCGAACCAGTCTGGCCATTCTCCTCTGACCTCTGGCATCAACAAGGCATTTCCGCCCACAGAACTGCCGCTCACTGGATGTTTTTTCTTTTTCGGACCATTCTCTGTAAACCCTAGAGATGGTTGTGCGTGAAAATCCCAGTAGATTAGCAGTTTCTGAAATACTCAGACCAGCCCTTCTGGCACCAACAATCATGCCACGTTCAAAGTCACTCAAATCACCTTTCTTCCCCATACTGATGCTCGGTTTGAACTGCAGGAGATTGTCTTGACCATGTCTACATGCCTAAATGCACTGAGTTTCCGCCATGTGATTGGCTGCTTAGAAATTAAGTGTTAAGGAGCAGTTGGACAGGTGTACCTAATAAAGTGGCCGGTGAGTGTATATCATTATAAATGTAAAATATATATTTAAATGCATAATTATTTGTATAGGCTTACATCTACCCACATCTAAATTTAATTTTCAGTGATATAAGTTTTTAAAAGTAGTTCTGTAAAACATATGAAATCTGAAATAATAGCTACACAGTCATAAATTAATCAACTTTTCTGCTGGAAAATAATGACAAAACATTATTGATTCGTTTATGTTATTTGTTCAGCCCATTCTTACTGATGCTACCAAGGCTAGTCCTGTTCACAAGCTTATTTTACCTTGGTGACCAGCTGAAGCTATCTAGTGCATACATGCACACGTCCAGAACTGAGGCACGAAGTCACGTGTTCCACCCGGACTGTTTTCCACTGCGCACTCATTCAGATACAACCGCCTGACGGGAGAGAACATGGCAGCCCAGGCAAGTCCAATTTTAACGTTGTATTTTAGAATTAATGACAAATTTGCGATTCTCTTAGGATATATATAATATAATATAATATATGTATTTACCAGTATTGTGTGCTGTCTTTAAGGCCTTGGAATGTTTTGTGAATAACATTACTTCTGTAAGCTTGCCGCTTTTTAGCACATGTGCTTCAATTTATTACAATAATAATTCAGATATAATCCTTTTTAGCACATGTGCTTCAATTTATTAAAATAACAATTCAGAGCTTTGAGATTTCGATGGGCATTCATGAAAATGGCTTTAATCCAGACATTTAGAAATTGAACATCTTTTTTAGTTACTGTTCTTTTACTAGGCTGCTGCGGCCAAAGCTTGTGTTTATGGTTGCTTAGCCTCCACGCCACTGTTTCTTATTGGGAATTGAAACTCCAACATTTATACTGCATTATTGGCGCATTTGCCACAAATTGTCATCGCGGTAACGTTAGTAAAATTACGATGCCGCATCTTACAGTTTATACTTTACTGACTAGCATGTTTAAAAGTTAAACTATCTGGAAACTGTGTTGCGCTCCTTTGTCACTATGGCAACGCAGGCGCTTAACGGTTGTTTACTGATCAAATTAGTTCCCAACGAAGCATTAAACATTGAAAATATCACAACGAAGCATTAAAACACAACTCAATATTTATTATTTAATAAATTATGTTTACCTTTTTAATTTATGAAAGGTTGCAACCACGAAGGTTCCGGAGGTGCGAGACATCACTCGCATTGAGAGGATTGGTGAGAAACTTAATTAACGTTAATTACATCATTACAATAATTATACACACACACACACATGCATGTGTGTATGTTTATATATATGTGATCAAAATGGCTCCGTTTATTTACAGAATAAATGTACGGAAGTAAATAAGTTATGCCATAAATGTTGACTTCTGTCGCAGGTGCACACTCACACATTCGTGGCCTTGGGTTGGATGATGCCTTGGAGGCACGACAGGTAATTTTCAATAAATATGATTGATTTACCAGTGGCAACATACTTGTCATTGGCTTAAATATTGCTCACAGTATGTTTAAAACAATATGTTTATGTGCTGAACCTCTCTCTCACCAGGTGTCTCAGGGGATGGTGGGTCAGCTGGCATCTAGGAGGGCAGCCGGGCTGATCCTTGAAATGATCAAAGATGGTCAAATTGCTGGTCGCGCAGTCCTCATTGCTGGCCAACCTGGAACGGGCAAGACGGCTATTGCTATGGGTGAGTTTTTGCATCATGATTAATCACATATATATAATATTATGTTGCTTTTTATATTGTAAAGCCATTGTAAAATATTATATGCTAACATGTGACATTACAACAAACTCTGTAAACAGCACAAGACCTATTAACGATTGAGAGCTGTTTATTGTACAGGTATTGCTCAGTCCCTTGGCCCTGATACACCTTTCACTGCTATGGCCGGGAGTGAGATTTTCTCTCTGGAGATGAGCAAGACAGAGGCTCTGAGCCAGGCCTTCCGCAAAGCCATTGGAGTCAGGATAAAGTGAGTGAGGCCATGAAGTCCAACCTCCACAAATATTAATATGGTTATCATCACTTTGTCATTATGATCCATCAAAGATAGAGGGCAATGGGCTGTCTATGGATTTGAAGGAATATTTATATATACTTATTTATATATATATATATATATATACACATGCATACACACACACACACACACACACACACACACACACACACACACACTTGCCCTCATATTGTTCCCCGTTTACTTTCGTTGTATTAGAAATAGCCATAATCATAGTCAAACAGTGTCATTATTTAAATGAATAGATGTTAATTTTTTGGAATTTAGATTCATTATACTTATTATACTTATACTTCATTATACTTTATTTTTATACATATATATATATATATATATATATATATATATATATATATAATTTTTTTTTATTGTTCTAGCATAAAGTTAGTTTAATACTTCAAAAAGTATGGCATGACTGCTTATGTTCTGTATTTGTTTTCTGTCAGAGAGGAGACTGAGATCATTGAAGGAGAGGTGGTAGAGATTCAGATCGATAGACCGGCTACAGGAACTGTGAGTCTGTTCTCTTCTCCCTTCATTAACCAGTTTCACTGAATTAACCTCTCTATTTTGTTACCATTTTTTTTTCATCACCAGACTCATCTCAACTGCTTAAAATCATTAAGAGAATAGCCACATTTTTTTAACTCTAAATAGGTGCGTGCGATATCACAGTTTTTGATCGTGGACGATTAAAATGTCTCCACGATCCGCTTTTGACGAAATATCATAGTATTTGTGCTACAGTGCATTCTATCAGTTTAGTTCTCGCACCTCCGTCTCAACATATTCTACAATGTGATGTACATTCACATCACATGTTATAGGGAGAGTTCACCCAAAAATGAAAATTAGCCCATGATTTACTCACCCTGAAGCCATCCTAGGTGTAGTTGACATTTCTTCTTTCAGATGAATACAATCATAGTTATATAAAAAAAATGTCTTGGCTCTTCCAAGGTTTATAATGGGAGTCAATGGGAATTTTTTTGGAAGTCCATCATAGTGCATCGACTTGGATACGGCTGTCTGCGTGAAAGCTAGTTATTTTATAGGGCTGTCAACTTTAGTCGTTTAGTCGACTAATCGGTCGATGCCGTCTTGGTCGACTGACATTCTTATTGGTCGACCAGTTGCATTTTTTTTTTTTTTACCAATAGAAAGAATTTTTCAATGATTTACTCCTTGATATTTATTCCTTTATAAGCAGTTATATATTACTGTATTCTAAATATAATTAGCCTATGGTTTATCCCCAACTTTAAATGCTTTAATTTAGGCTATTTTGTAACAGCGCCACAGTTTAGCGCACACACATAACACTCGGTTCGCACCTGTGGCTGCGCTGCTGCTTCGTGCTCAGTAAGGGATATAGGTAGTTTAGCTGTATTCATTCAGTTAGAACGCTACTTGTTTCGGTTTTTATGCTTTTATACACTATATGTTTTTAGCTCGATGCGGCGTGGACGCACTTGGAAAAAAAAGAGCGCGTCGCACCGCGACCGCGTTGCTTCCATCATGAGCGCGCACACCGCGCGCCTACATTTGAAATCGAACTTGAGCGCGCAAAAGACGTGAGCAGTCCCTTTAACGGCTTTATCATGCTGACTCAATAGATTGTGTTTTCTTGATATGTTTTTGTTTTTATTTGTACTCTTGACGCATTTGAAAATAGCCTAAATAATGTAACAAAACGAAAATAAACCTATATGCGGTCCTACAATACAGCCTATTATTATTAGGATTGTTTTTTAGGCTCTTTGGGTTTTTTGTGTTTGTTTTAAAACGCCTAGATCGGCTGGACAAAAGTTAACCCATAGCTTTGAAAGTAAAGAAGAATATTCAGCCTGTATAAACGAGAGCTTTTGTTAGTATTTTTCATTGTGGCAGATAGCAGTTATATTTTTTGTAGCGTGTGGTGTGGTCAGGTGCGCGATTGTGACTGTTAGGCGACCTAGGAGGCTCCTCACTTTTTGCAGTTAAAAAAAAAAACTTAATTTTCAAAGAATTGTATTATTATTATAGTTTTATGTATTTTTGATGTTTTTTCGTTGTTGTTTTATAAATGCTCTATGACAATTGTTAAAAAATGTTGAATCAAAACATCGCGTCTTTTTTCTTTTTTTTTCTTTTCTTTTTTTTTAGTCGACTAATCGTTGCGCAGGACAATACTTTGGTCGACTAAGGATTTCTTTGGTTGACTACAGCCCTATTATTTTAGTCGATAAAGTTTTAAATAGGGATATTTTTCTTACACAAACACATCACTTCACTTCAGAAGGCCTTTATTAACCCCCAGAGCCACCTAGAGCACTTTTATCAAGGATGGATGCGCTTTGATGGACTTCCAAAAAAATATACCCATTGACTCCCATTATAAAGCTTGGAAGAGCCAGGATATTTCTTAATATAAGTCCGATTGTATTCGTCTGAAAGAAGAATGTCAAATACACCTAGGATGGCTTTAGGGTAAGTAAATCATGGGCTAATTTTCATTTGTGGGTGAACTATCCCTGTAACGCAGAGGTACATGCTTAATTAATAATAAATACTGCAGTATTCCATTAAAAAATGAATTGTCATTCATTGTGAGTGTAACGTTTGAAATACCTTGAGAAGCCGGAACAAATAAGAATTTCATCACGTAACACACATACCTCAATGCACTCTAAATCAATTCACCTATTTGGGTTTATAAGCATTATTAAAGATGTTTATCATTCTTCAGTGGGAAATTAACTTTTTGTTATTATGAGTGAGAAATGAGTTTTCAGCTACTATAAGTTGAGTGTAGGGCTCATATTAGTGCTCAATGTGACTATGCTTGCGTAGAAACTAGGACATGTCCCTAAGTGAACTCAGTTAGACGTGAATCATTTCCTCTCCTTTCTGTATTTGTGTTAAGGGTGCTAAAGTGGGTAAACTCACGCTGAAGACGACTGAGATGGAAACCATCTATGACCTGGGGACCAAAATGATCGAGAGCCTCAGTAAAGAGAGAGTACAAGCCGGGTATGTAGATTATAAAACTGAAAAAATGTGATCCTCAATGGATCAGACACAAATGGATCAGACTGGACTGCCATCCAGCTCCACCTACAAAATGTATTAATCGTGTTTGTAACTTTAACCACCGAAACACCTGGGGTCTCATTTACAAAACTGCGTAGGATCCTTACTAAAAGTGTACGTGTGCCCGAAAGCCAAAAAAGGCGTACGCCAAAAAATATTCACTTATAAAACCATGTGTATGCCAGAACCTGCACCACATTCCCTTTATAAATCCCAGTCAGTGGAAGATGTGGGCACTTGCGTCTCCCCGAAATAACCATATATGGAGCTTACAACGCCTAGTTTTACTATGCATACCCTCATCTGCATATCATGTGATACCATGTTTAATATGAGAAAAATATGAGATACGGATGTGCCATCACATTACATTGCTAAAAATCATTTAGTAGCCTATCCTTGCCTTGTTTTTGAATACATAAATCAAATAGTATTAAATACATTTCAGAGAAAGTTTTTCTCAATCTTTTCCACTTGCCAAATAGTATTTTTAATTGCTTTATATTTTTAATGGAAAACAGATGGGCCTTATTGTTCTTTATTGATCATTTATATGCGTGAAAATATTTTCTGAGACCATAAGTTCTGCTATTATGTGCTAAGCAATCCTTGCTGTAGTTAAAACATTAAATGACACAATATGCCATATTTGATAATTCCGGTATTTAGCACTCGACTTTTTGACTCTTTTAGAATCGTCTTTGACCTCTTCATAGTGGCTATTTATTAGTTCATCTTTAGTTCTTCCACAACAAACTAGAAAATAGACTCAAAGTGCTAAATACCGGAATTATCCTTTTAACTCGTATATACTTATTATATATATATATATATATATAAATAAGTATATATAAATATTCCTTCAAATATTAATTAATCTAAATGTGTATATCAGATGTAAAACATAGTTTAAATCATTCTATTATTTATTTCAATTGTTATTGTGAACATGCACTGTATTTATGATTAGGACTCATAAGGAAGATTTAAAGTGTTTTTCCTTCATCTGCCATCAGTCCCTCAGCTGACCATTGGTGTGGCCAAACTGCTCCGTCTCCAAAACATTTGTACGCATGGGTCAGAGTTTGCGTGCAGGTGCGCACATTTTCCCATCAAGTTTGTTTTTATAAACAACGAATGGGTTGGAAGTTGCGTATGCCTCTTTCAGGGCCCGTTTTGTGCGTACACAACGGTTCTAAATGAGTCCCCTGAGGTTTGGGTTTATGTGGATTTCAGTAGTGAGCCCTGGAGTTGTTGCATTATTACTATTATTAATATTATTTGCAATGTTATTATTGTTAGTAGTAGTAGTAATAATTTTTTATTATTATTATTAATAGTTAATGATGATAATGTTATGATTATTATTCATTTTAATTATATAATGTTGATAACAGATTACCCATGCATATAAGTCATACAAAGCTTATTAAAAGCTTATTCTGTGCTTAAACTGTTTAAGAACTGGCACATTGTCATATTTCATATTCTGCAGAGATGTGATCACCATTGATAAAGCCACAGGAAAGATTAGCAAGCTGGGAAGGTCTTTTACTCGAGCAAGAGATTACGACGCCATGGGGTCTCAGGTACATATTCTCTCTTTGTCTGTGAAATGAATCCATCAATCAATGACAACATTTTCCTGAGAGGTTTTTTTTCATATACTGTTGCTGTTTATTTCAGACACAGTTTGTGCAATGTCCAGAGGGAGAACTGCAGAAACGGAAGGAGGTTGTTCACACCGTCTCTCTTCATGAAATTGACGTCATTAACAGCCGCACTCAGGGATTCCTGGCCTTATTTTCAGGTTTGTCACAGCTTTTTAAAACTGACAAACTAGATAATGACATGCTCAGTGAATTATTTTTTCAGAATGAAATGGCTCTGTAGATGTTTGTGTGTTTGCTGTAGTTGATGTTTGATTGTCTGTTCTGCAGGTGACACGGGAGAGATTAAGTCGGAGGTTCGGGAGCAGATCAATGCTAAAGTGTCCGAGTGGAGAGAAGAAGGCAAAGCTGAGATCATTCCTGGCGTAAGCAGGCCAGACAAATAAGACGGAGGAACCAGCCTTTTAGGGCTTTACTTTAGGGATTTTTTTCTTGAAAATCGTCCTACTATTGACTGTTATTTTTAAGAAAAAACTTAAGAGTACAGACTTTAATTTAACCCTTTAAACGTTTGATTCCATTTTCTTTAATTCAAATTTTAAAAATTCTAAATTGAATTTTCTTTAATGAAAAAAAAATAATTCTTAAATCAATGAAATGCTGTAGAATTGCCTCCAAAATGTAGGTATTCAATAATATTTTATATATAGTGCATAAAAAAACTGCATAAAAATCTTTATGCACCATTGGCCCCATATATTCCATCCATATCTACTAAATCATTCAAGCAATTCCTCATAACAAATTAACATAAATAATAATTTGTATGATTCTCTGTATTTTAAAAACTAGATGTAAATCATATATTTTTTTTAAGGGTAAAAATAATTTTTACATACAGCTTTTCTGAGGCTACAATGCCTGAAGATTTTAAATGCTACCAGATTGTTGTAACCAAGAAACTACCCTAAATTAAACCTTTCTATTGCCATCTTATATCCATCATGTTTTGAAATGGGTTTGTTATTTTGAGGTAGCACCATTCTATAGAGATAATTTATGCCTGCAATGGAAATGCATTGTTTTGTTGTTGAGCTTTTTTTAAATGTGGTTGCAGGTTCTCTTCATTGATGAGGTTCACATGTTGGACATAGAATGCTTTTCTTTTCTGAATCGAGCCCTAGAGAGTGATCTTTCACCTGTACTCGTCATGGCCACTAATCGAGGCATCACCCGGTATACACACACACAGCATCAATAACTACCATTAATACATGATGATATTGTGGATCATATCTCCTCATTCACTGTTGTTTCATTTTTACAGTATTAGAGGCACCAATTACCAGAGTCCTCATGGTATTCCCATAGACATGCTTGACCGTCTGCTGATCATTGCTACCACTCCCTACACCGAGAAAGAGACCAGACAGATCCTGAAGATTCGGTGAGAGAACTTTCCAAGGTCATATTGTAGGGCTGCACGATTTGGGGAAAATTGCTTTTTGCTTGTTAAAATTAAAATTTTTCGATTTTAAATGTGATTTAAAAAAAATAATTTTTATTATTATAAAGAACACCAAGTTTGTTGTGCCTGCTTGTGGGGCTGCACAGTTTGGCCCAAAAGGTTGTGTTTGTATATCAATGATTACTAAATAAAAATATGAAACAAAATAAGAATTATTACTATTGTAATAACACTATTTGGTTATTAATATAAAACACACAATATTTAAGAATGAATATAATAATATAACAATTAAAATTATTTTATTATACAGAAAACTTTTATTTTATGGGTTTAACATGTTGGTGGCCTTTAGCTATAACTCATTAGAAAGGATATGTTCTGTACACTACAGAAAAAAACATTTTGGATTACGTTTACTTCAAATTTCTTTAGAGAGAAGTATTATTTTTATATTATTATTCATATTTTTACCCAAAATAGGGTGGTGGCGAGCATTACTGAGAGCTATAAACCTGTAATGTATGTTCATTCATTCTGGAAGCCGGACTGCGCCCTTGTGCCAAAATTCCAAATATGCTTCACAGAAGTCATAAATCCTATGACATTCTAGGAAAGCCATAATATGGACAAAGGTATCCAGCTATCGCTGTAGCGGAATGAAAAGAAGCTAGAAATGCATTGAATTATTAAACATGAGGACAATAAACACATGACTGTGACAATATATGGTTATCCGTGTCCAAGCCATCTCAGGTTTTTTAATAAGTATAAAGTATATTTATAATGCATTGTTAAGCAACATAGCATTAATTTCAGTATAGAATACTACAGAATCATATATACCGTCTGCCTTACTCTGTGATAAGAAGCCACTTCAGATCCCAAATGGAAGTTATTTTAAACACTCAACTGACGTTATGAAAATAGTTTGGAGTAAAAACATGTTAAGTTTTGCTCAGTTTGCTTTTCAAATGCACATCATAAGTGACTCAAACTCAAAGCGCTTTCAGAGATCGAGATGCTTTGATCACACTGCTGCTCCCATTATGAAACGCTGTGCATATATTTATTAAATTGAAAAAAAAAGTAACATTTTTTCATAATCAAACTAAGTCAAATAGCAATTTCGGTTTTATATCGATTAATCATGCAGACCTATCATATTATATATCTAGGCTTGAGAGTTTTGTCTCATTTCTCACCTTACACACGTGTGTTTTGTGTTTCAGCTGCGAGGAGGAGGATGTCGAGCTCAGTGAGGAGGCACACACAGTTTTAACACGTATTGGACTGGAGACTTCCCTCCGTTACGCCATCCAGCTCATCAGTACTGCAGGCCTGGTGTGCCGCAAACGCCGGGTAATGCTAACACACGTATCATGGCTAGTGCTGCAAGAAAATACAGTACAGAAGTAGTGAACGAGCATTATTGGTCTGACCGTGGTTGGCTATTTCTCACAGGGCACTGAAGTCCAAGTGGAGGACATTAAGAGGGTCTACTCTCTCTTCCTGGACGAGTCCCGGTCCTCACAGTACATGAAAGAGTACCAGGACTCCTTTCTCTTCAATGAAACACGTGAGATTCTTCTCTGCTTTTCATGCCCCTGATTCCTGGGGGTCTTACAGCAAGGTCCCAAGGGCCCATATGTCATACCTTCACAATGAATTTTTCTTTTCTCCAGCAAGCATATGCTTAATGTTATTTTGAAGCTGTACATTATATGATTGAACAAGCAGTGTTCCAAGAGTGATAATATACAGACCAACATCACTAGGGCTTTTCATTCCACTTTGTCTTAGTGTTGCATCCCACAATTAATCCTGCTTTGCCTTGTTTTGGAACTTTTTATTTGCGGAGCCACAAAAACCTGTCTCTGAAATGGCCATTTTTTATCTAAAATGTAAGCTACTCTGTCACCTTGTTTATAGAAGTGTTGTATAAAAGCAATATCACACTCACAGTCTTGCTGTTGTACTGAATGTCAGCCTAATTTCTTCAGCAAAAAGCACAATTGTGAGTATTTTATTGCTTACAATTTTAAGGTGTAAAATTGACTATTTACAATGTATTAACTTCCAGTTTCTATTTCTTTGTTCAGAATCGGCTCAGATGGACACTGCTTAATCAGACACTGTGAAAGGGCATGTCCATTCATCGCTCCTGTGAAGTCCATTTACTCTTATGACCTCGTCCCTTGCAGAGATGCCGTAGAAGTGTTCATGCAATTGTGTTCATGCTGTCAATGTTTTTTTTTTTTTTTTTTACGTTTTTTTCTTCATTTGTTACTTGGTATTGCTAGATTTGATATGTTTTGCATTAAATAAAAAATAGTTTCTTCTTGTTGGCTGTATAACATGGCAACGAAAAGAATGAAATAAAAACTATTTGACCATGAATATAATGATATTCTGTTATTAGGCAGCCTCATAAGCCTGACACCATTGATCTGGATAACTACAAATAAATAATCTACAGTGTTTGTGAGCTTAGGCAATATTCATGAATAGATCTTAATGTTCATGCAAGAAGCAGTGTTTAAGCATTATGCATTATTTTAATATTAAAGGGGTGGTATAATGCCCCTTATTACAAGATGTAAAATAAGTCTGTTGTCTGAGTGTGCATATGAAGTTTTAGATTAGAATTCTTAACAGATTTGTTATTTTTTTATACAGCATATTCAAATTGAAACCCTTTTTGAGGGTCAGTAAAAACGCGTTGTTTTGTGAGTGTCCCTTTAAATGCAAATGAGCAGCTAAATTACCTCATGCAGACAAGCAGTAACATTTCAGAAACTGTTCTGCCTTTTATGTCGGACAATGATGGAGAGACTCAAGACAACATGTAGAATGCAACAGGACGTTTCTGAATGGTCAGTTGATGAATTTATGTTGCTATTATTGTGGAGTTAACTAACTTAAAGTCATTGGTTAGCATATCATGTCATGATAATCTATAAATCGCTCGTGTGGGAACAGTGTAAGATCCCTACAGAGTGACAGGCTATTGCCTTTGTTTTACGTACTGTATTGCATGTGAAAAGACGGATGCGACAGCTTGAGCAGACTCACAAATGTGCTCTACAACAACTCTTCCTCTTTTCCTCTCAACATCATGGACTGCGTGTTCCCGGGGGCGGGGTTTATGTAAATTTAGGGTTAGTGATGTCACTAACACGGAAGGAATGTTATGTAGCCCCTACCAACCGTTTGTTGCAGTCCTTAAAAAATGATTTCTTTAAAAGCAAATATCTACCTTTGCTTTGAACTTTGAGGGTTCCAACTTTGCAGATGTTGTTTATGCTCAAACAGCAACATCGCACACTAACTAAAGTTAGAAAAATGAAATCATTATCAAGCATTCTTTTAATATTTTGAATTAGCTTTTATTTTAATATTTTAGTTTGTTTCAGTAAGTTTATGCTTTTGTCATTTTTATTATTAATTTTTAAATCTGTCTATTTAACTTTGTTTTTATTTCACTTGTGGCGAAGGCAACATTCCCCCCTTTTTTATTCACGTTTTTCATCCAATATTTATATTTTATTTTAATGAATGAAAACGATTTTTAAATAGTTTTAGATTTAGTTAACAGTCAACACCAGGGGTGAGAAGATGAACTTATGCTGATTTGTCTGTTTTCCTCCCCGGGCTGCTGGTCAGTTGTAGTACTACAACAATTGGCTAGGTGGCAGTACTTTATCAATATTGAGCAGCTCTTTATACTGAAGCCTACGCTTGACAGTGGATATCTCTTATTTCTGTCCCCCACCTTAGTACCAGTGTACGTGAAAGTTTTATTTTATACGTATTTAATTTGAAAGGTTTTAAGAGTCGTTTAAAACATGAATGTGATGTTTGTCCACATTTTGCCAGTGTGCACACATGCTATAATGGTTTACAAGGATTGTATGTATACTGAACAAAACCAGAGTGAGATTTAGAAACCCAGAGGTTTTGATGTGTGTTCTTTGCTAACCAAGCATAAGACAAGTCAATTCATTCACAGTGTGTTGAATATATGAATAGATGGACAGTGGACCTTTTCTTTAAGGCTATTTTAGCAGAAGGGTCTGCAGTCGTCGTCATGTCTGAGGTTACAAAGCAACATTTCCGTACGCTGCATGAGTGAACATAGCCTTCCATTTACTGGGTGTCTGCCTGTTAAAAAAGAACCATGACTAACAAAACAGCAGACTACTTTAAAATGGAGGAAAGAACATGAGAGATAATCCTTGGAGACACATTGAGTAGACGCCACTGGCTGGCCGTCTCAAAAGAACTTTGGATGAATCTGCAGTTAGATGAAATCAAAGGTAGCCTATATAAATTGAAAAGGTCTGAGAGAGTTGTGTGCGCTCTCTCCGTTCCTCTCTAGCGTCCCAGAGATAAGACCGTAATTCAAAACCTCCCATTAACATGTTAGGATAAATGGCAGCGAGAGAAGGAAAAGCGCTGGAAAGCTATAGGCCTACTGAATCCAGGCCCAGTTACTTTAGTGCGATCCATGAAAGTTATGATATCCGTTACCATTAAGGGGATACTTGACTGTTTCCTAAGACTGATGGACTGGAGTTTTTATTTTTTTTAGGTCGTAGACTGGCCAGAAAAAGAAGAAAAAAAACTATTTTTGCTTTTTTAGGTTGACTAATCATGACCCACTTTTTCTTCTTCTTCTTTGTAGACTTTATACCTAGTGCGTTGAAAAATCCCTTTAAGGGAGTGTTATTGGAATACAAATCACTTTCATGAGAGATTATGGGGAAAAGGAGCCTCGCTGCTCCCTCTTATCCTTCTTACCTGGGATTTTTGTGATGTTTCATAACTCTCCCCATCTCTTCAGTTCACTTGTGAGGATTAATCTGTCATCTGTATCCCACAAATCCCTCTCAGTCTCCTGCTGTACAGTGCCGGTCAGATTTATTTGCCCTCTTGGTAATTTGATTAAAGATGTCTGTAAAAAATAAATATGCATTGTTAATCCTTTTGATTTTTGTATTTATTTTTTTAAACTAGCAAAAATCTAACCTTTCATTGAAGTAAAAGAATTGAAAGTGGGATGGAAAATCACATTATGAAATAAATGTTTTTCTCCAAAACACGTTGGGGACAATTATTTGCCCCCTTTTATTAAATGCTTTTCGCAACATCCTTTTCCCAAGATAACAGCTGTGAGTCTTCTCCTATAATGCCTGATGAGTTTGGAGAACACCTGACAAGAGATCAGAGACCATTCCTCCATACAGAATCTCTCCAGATCCTTCAGATTCCCAGATCCATGTTGTCGCTTCTTCTCTTCAGTTCAGCCCTCTCATTTTCTATAGGGTTCAGGTCAGGGGACTGGGGTGGCCATTGCAGATGCTTGGTTTTGTGCTCAGTGACCCATTTTTGGTCTGATTTTGATATTTGTTTTTGGATCACTGGAAGATCCAAACATGGTCCGTCATAAGATTTCTAGCACAGGCTGTCAGGTTTTGATTTTTTTTATCTGTTGGTATTTGATCGAATCCATGATGCCATGTATCTGAAAAAGATGTCCAGGACATCTGGCAGAAAATTAGGCCCACAGCATTGAAGATACAGCAGAGTATTTCATTTTACACATGGGATACTTTTTTATCCCTGTGTGCACCAAACTCATCTTAAGTGTTTGCTGCCAAAAAAGCTTTTTTTGGTTTGTTTCATCTGACCGTAGAACCCATCCTGTTTGAAGTTCCAGTAGTGTCAGTTACTTTTCAAACGTTCTATGTACAGATGAAAAAAAAAAAAGAGAGCTTTTTACAGTTTTTATGTTTTTGAAAGAAGTCTCTTGTGCTCACCAAGGCTGCATTTATTTAAACAAAATGTATTGTGAAATATTACAATTTAAAAATGTCATTTATTCCTGTGATGGCTAACTTACAGCATCCATTACTCCAGTCTTCAGTTTCTCATGATCCTTCAGAAATCATTCTAATTTGCTGCTCAAGAAACATTTATTACTATCAATTTTGAAAATGGTTGTGCTGCTAATTAAAGCCATGATACATCTTTCACTAATAAATAGAGAGTAATAAAAACAGAATTTAATTTAATTGAAATAGAAATATTTTATAAATTGTAAATGTATTTACAGTCACTTTTAAACAATTTTAATGCAGTTTTGTTGAATAAAGGTATTGTTTTGTTTCAAAACCGATTATTGGTGACCCCCAACTTTTAAACTATAGTCCAATTTTGTCAGTTTATTGCCTACCGGCCATAATATGAAGATAATAATCAATCACAATATTGTATCAGCCAGAATATTGGTACATCCTTTCCATTTACAATTAGTGACATGCATCTTGATTGATCAGATTGGTGACATTCTACTTACATTTGCCATAAAAATATTTCTCTATAAAACGGAGACAAGTCCAATCAATTATTCAAATATAGGTGTTCACTATGATGATGCCGATACTGAGCAGAATTTTCCTCACTTTAATATTGCTGTGACTCATTCCATGTGTCTCATCCCAACTTCATCATGCTGATGTACTTCTGTGCAAAGTTTGTGTATGTGTCTAATCAGTAATAATGCATGAAGTGACAGTGTAAATACCCAAGACTGCAATGTGTGTTATGCAATGCAGTGTATGTTGCTGTATTTGAGGACAGTGAGGTATGAAGCAATCTGTTCTTTAGCATGGTCCATCTGTGTGTTTTGTGTACCAGCGAGTGCTCTCGCTCAGGGATTGAATATTTAGACCCTGACAGATTGCATCAGTCTGTACGGGTCATCCTGACATAATCACTCTTCATTGACAGCATGACCCCATGCCTTGCTGCATCCCACACCAAGCGTAAGGGTATTTAATGCAGTTTTTTGCATTATTTTAGACAAGTGCAAGAGTATAACGTCCCTGAAGAGGGTGTGGTGCAGTTTCTGTGATGCATTAAGCGGCTGTCATCATCTACTCTCCCTAGAAACAGGCATCTTCATCACGCTCTGAGAACTGCAGCATCCATCTTCACTGAGGACACACTGTTCTCTCTCTCTCTCTCTCTCTCTCTGCTCTTCTTCCTCTTCTCTTTCTCATTAGTGCTGCTTGTTAAGACGAGACTGTACAGAACCTCTGACCCCAAGTTTTACAATTTGTCTTTTAATTCATCCTTCACAGTTTGTGCCACAGACATAAATGTTTCTTAAATCATGCAGATTATTAAGGAAAGGTGTTCTGTACTTTTCTAAGCGATCTGATTCATGACTCACCTGGTGGTCAGGAATAAAACCTGCATTAAAACCTGATGCAGGGATCCAAATCTAGAGACTTGACTTTAGTCAGTAGGCTAAGCAACTACTATGTTTTGGATGGTTGGCAGTAATATAAAATACATACTTCTTACTAGGCGCCGTTGACAGACTGCCTACGTTTTTATCTGGAGCTTCGCTACATTTTTGTAATAATAACAATAAGATGAGTAATCAAGCATGCAACTTTTGTGTGAATGTTTATTTTTTTACTGTCTGTCGCATATTTTTACTGATGTACCAAATAATTGTGATATTCAGAGCTTGAAGAATATGGTTTGGCCTGTTGTTGGTTTTTTTTACCATAAAGAACCATAACAGTTCCTGGAATGCCTGAAAAGTCATTTAATTGTCCCAAATGTAATATTTATGGTGTTCTATTTGACCATTTTCACTGATGCATTCTCCTCTGTTGGCATTGGTTTATAAATTATTAAGGTTACAAATCTGGTGAAATGACACACATTTACAGTGTAACCTGCAGCTTATGCAGAGATGTAGTTTGTGGTTATTTTTGACAGTATTTGTGATTTCACAACAGCATTATACTAATATTTTTAAATTGAGTAAATTCAGAATGTAATGCAAGCACTGTAAAAGTATTTTTTTTTACTCAAACTCAACTGCTTTATATCACTGCTGATAAAATTAGCCATCTTTTAAAAAGATGAGAAACTTAGTGATGTTACCCTATGGAACTCTCATTGCATCAAAGATGGACCAGACCTTCTCAATGCCAAGACGTGAGATTGTGGATGCAGAAACTCCAGTGAAAACATTGATGGAGCAGTGGCCAACTCTTTTTACAGAGACAAGTACTTTGTCATATCCTTTTTTTCCACCATGAGAAACCACATTCTGTTTAGGTTTGGCTTTAGAATTGCCTGACCATGCATTGACAAATGTCCCCCCACTGTCCCATGCGGTTTTTTTTTTTTTTTTTTTTTTTTTTTGCCTGTGTTGTAGGTGTTTGTAGAGTTTAACAGGATCACCACAGATCTGCAGACTGCAGAGTAACTTTTACGGTGCTGTGGATCGCTACACACCACGCTTTGTCACAATCTTAAAGGTGGGGTATGTGATTCTCTTTTTTGTCCATTTTTTCAAAATCACTTGAAATCCTATTCATAACCCACTTAAAGCCACTGAGTTAGAAGCAATTAAAGAGAGAGGGTTGAGAGAGTCCATCAACTCCAGTCCATCATTGTTGAGAGAGGTATTGTAATGGATAATCTGCAGAACCTGCCTCAGGCAATTTGCATCTATTTTGGTCTGTTTTATGCTTTAAATTTTGGATTACCCAAAAGACATGAAAACCAACTTTGACTTCATTCAGAAATTGATGCTTGGTTTGGGACAGAACAAACTCCCACCAAAACTACAGTCTCTGAAAAATCTCCTGTTGAGTAATCAAATGTGCAAGATTGATGATGTTTGGCATTAGATTACATTCGTTTATGACATGGAATTAGATTAGGTGATCGAAAAATAAAAGGGAAACTAAGGCACTTGTTTAAAATTGTCAACCCATTAGTTCATGAGCAAGTAAAATAGTTAGTTCACCCAAAAATTAAAATTCTGTCAGTAATTACTCTCCCTCATGCCGTTCCAAACCCGTAAGATCTTCGTTTATCTTCAGAACATTAATAAAGATTTTTTGATGAAATCTGAGAGCTTTGTCGAAATTGAGAAAAAACTCCCGACAATATAAGCTGTGGAAAATTGTTAGTAATCTAGGAGATGTATACAGATTTTTACAGCGAATGCCATTGGAAACACGGCAAGTCTATCCCTCACAGCCTCACTTTCATACCTGTCATGGCGCTGCTCTAAATAAGGTCTATTAGGCAGATTTTTTGGGGATATTGCTATGCTGTTGCCAGGGTGTTGCTATTTAGATGTTTTAAGTGTTTGCTAAGACATTGCTATGCAGTTTCTAAAGTGGTCTGAGTGGTTGCCAGGACATTGCTGTGTTTCTATGGTGTTCCGAGCGGTTTTTAGCATATATATATTCTGTTGCTGGTGTTTAGGTGGTTACAAGGATGTTGCTATGCAGTATCTATGGTATTTGGAGTGACTTTTAGCATGTCGCTTGGGTGTGTTGCTAGATGGTTGCTTGGACATTGCTGTGCAGTTTCTAAGGTGTTCTGGATGGTTGCCATTATATTGCTATGCCGTTGTTATAGTGTTCTATAGTTTTAGATGGACAAGCGCCACTTTCAGATGAGACGTTAAACCGAGGTCCTGACTCTCTTTGGTCATTAAAAATCCTTTGGCACTTCTCGTAAAGAGTAAGGGTGTAACCCCGGTGTCCTGGCCACATTATGTCCAATGGCCCTTGCCTATCATGGCCTCCTAATAATCCCCTTTCATTGAATATGCTCTGTCACTCTCTCTCCTCTCCACTATAGCTGGTGTGTGGTGAGCGCACTGGCGCCGTTGTACTGTGGCTGCCGTCACATCATCCAAGTGGATGCTAACACTGGTGGTGGTTGAGGAGAGACCCCTGATATCATTGTAAAGCACTTTGGGTGTACAGTAGTACATATGAAAGCACTTTATAAATGCCTCATTCATTCATTTATTCATTCACTTCTGAAACCGTAAAAATCTGTTATTTTATTTTATTTACAGTGAAGAAAATAAGTATTTGAACACCCTGCTATTTTGCAAGTTCTCCCACTTAGAAATCATGGAGGGGTCTGAAATTGTCATCGTAGGTGCATGTCCACTGTGAGAGACATAATCTAAAAAAAAATCCAGAAATCACAATGTATGATTTTTTAACTATTTATTTGTAAGATACAGCTGCAAATAAGTATTTGAACACCTGAGAAAATCAATGTTAATATTTGGTACTGTAGCCTTTGTTTGCAATTACAGAGGTCAAACGTTTCCTGTAGTTTTTCACCAGGTTTGCACACACTGCAGGAGGGATTTTGGCCCACTCCTCCACACAGATCTTCTCTAGATCAGTCAGGTTTCTGGGCTGTCGCTGAGAAACACAGAGTTTGAGCTCCCTCCAAAGATTCTCTATTGGGTTTAGGTCTGGAGACTGGCTAGGCCACGCCAGAACCTTGATATGCTTCTGGCGTGGCCTAGCCAGAAGCATATCAACCAACCCAGAACCAACCCACTCCTTGGTTATCCTGGCTGTGTGCTTTAGGTCATTGTCATGTTGGAAGACCCAGCCTCGACCCATCTTCAATGCTCTAACTGAGGGAAGGAGGTTGTTCCCCAAAATCTCGTAATACATGGCCCCGGTCATCCTCTCCTTAATACACTGCAGTCGCCCTGTCCCATGTACAGAAAAACACCCCCAAAGCATGATGCTACCACCCCCATGCTTCACAGTAGGGATGGTGTTCTTGGGATGGTACTCATCATTCTTCTTCCTCCAAACACGGTTAGTGGAATTATGACCAAAAAGTTCTATTTTGGTCTCATTTGACCACATGACTTTCTCCCATGACTCCTCTGGATCATCCAAATGGTCAATGGCAAACTTAAGACGTGCCTTGACATGTGCTGGTTTAAGCAGGGGAACCTTCCGTGCCATGCATGATTTCAAACCATGACGTCTTAGTGTATTACCAACAGTAACCTTGGAAACGGTGGTCCCAGCTCTTTTCAGGTCATTGACCAGCTCCTCTCGTGTAGTTCTGGGCTGATTTCTCACCTTTCTTAGGATCATTGAGACCCCACGAGGTGAGATCTTGCATGGAGCCCCAGTCCGAGGGAGATTGACAGTCATGTTTAGCTTCTTCCATTTTCTAATGATTGCTCCAACAGTGGACCTTTTTTCACCAAGCTGCTTGGCAATTTCCCCGTAGCCCTTTCCAGCCTTGTGGAGGTGTACAATTTTGTCTCTAGTGTCTTTGGACAGCTCTTTGGTCTTGGCCATGTTAGTAGTTGGATTCTTACTGATTGTATGGGGTGGACAGGGGTCTTTATGCAGCTAACGACCTCAAACATGTGCATCTCTAATTTAGGATAATAAATGGAGTGGGGGTGGACATTTTAAAGACAGACTAACAGGTCTTTGAGGGTCAGAATTCTAGCTGATAGACAGGTGTTCAAATACTTATTTGCAGCTGTATCTTACAAATAAATAGTTAAAAAATCATACATTGTGATTTCTGGATTTTTTTTTTAGATTATGTCTCTCACAGTGGACATGCACCTACGATGACAATTTCAGACCCCTCCATGATTTCTAAGTGGGAGAACTTGCAAAATAGCAGGGTGTTCAAATACTTATTTTCTTCACTGTATGTCTATATTTTATATCTATATTTATGGTTTATAGTTTTGTATATTTCATATAATTTGTAGCAAGAAGGGAGAGTTAATTTTCCTGCTCTGTTTCTGTCATGGTCTCTTTCACTCCTCTCTTCGTTCTACTAATCTCAACCGGTAACACTTTATTTTAGTGTCCTGATTACAATACATGTACGTAGTTACTATATATTTACTATGAATTGTGCATAATTAAATGGAACTAACCAGCAAACTAATTATAAGCATAACCTTATAGAAATACATGTAGCTTATTATTGTTACTCAGTACTTAAATGTATATTTACACTTTACCAAATGTATCACTACTCTGTACCAAATGTATAATTACAAAGTAAAAATGTATAATTATACTGTAAAAATTTATTATACAGTACAGTAACAAACATAAGTACACTGTAACAAACGTTTAATTACACAATAACAAATGTATAATTGACCTGTAAAAATGTGTTATTACACTGTAACAAACATACTGTAGTTACACTGTAACAAATGTATAATTACACTGTAACAAATGTTTAATTACACTGCAACTAATGTATAATTACACTGTGACAAATTTTTAATTACGCTAACAAATGTTTAATTACACTGTAACAAATGTATAATTACACTGTAACAACCGTATAATTACACTAACAAATAAGTACACTGTTTATAACACTATAACAAATGTAAAATTACACTGTAATAAATGTATAATTACACTGTAAAAATGTATAATTACACTGTAACGTGGACATCTTAAAATAAAGTGTAACCTCACAGTCTTTAGGAAAATAACTGCATCCAATTTCTGATGCTTTCTCCATCTGACTCCACAGTTCTTCTCTGGCCACATGCTGGTTGCTGGCTATGTTTGGATATTGTCATCTAAACTGAGTACTTCTACACATCTGTGCTGTGAAAGCCAATACACACCCAACTGTGTAGCAAAATAGTAACACACATGCACACCAAGCACTGACAGTTACACAAACATCCAGGTGTGTGCCTTTGATAGTCAGTCCCCTGAAGAGTTATCCGCAATGTTTGAGCTTCATTCATGCTCGCGCATACAGCTTGGTGTGTTATATTTAGCAGGGAAAAGCAAACAGAATGTTTCTGCTCTGGTTCAGATAAAAGTGTGACTTAGCCACTTAGTGTGGGAATTTATTTGCAGCACATCAGCACTACACTGAAACAGACACCCTCTATGTATATAATGTGCAAGCTAAATGCGTGAATAAAAATACAACTCTAATGTGCTCTAAAACCATAATGATTTTTTTTTTGTGCAAAGATAGAACTCATATAATGTACACAGAAATTGTAAATATATTTTAATGAGGCTTTTTTCATTGCAAAAAAGAAAAAAAAAAGACTAGATTAGACCAGCACAAGTTTGTATGAAAGCCCATTTCTGCTACATAAGAAGAAAAAAAACATTCTTTGGCAGCTCATAATTATTAAATTAAAAGGTGAAATGATGAGATACTCAGTCATAATTATAAAAGTCCATTTTAAATTGGTCATTATGAATTTTTATGTAATGATTTTTAGTTTTATATCATAATATTGTCATAGTAATATGTTATAATATTGTATTTTTCTTATGTGGTGGAAATAGGCTTTTTATGCTGGTCAATGCTGATCTTTTAATTTTTTTGAATACTTTGTCTGTTTTTGTTCCGCCAGCGAAAATAGCTTAGTTTGACATGGTTCGTACAAAATAAGAAGACTTTATTTGTTTTGTTAGAACCATTTTTAAGGAAGACATAGTTTTGTTCCCCACAGAAAGTGCAGTTATGGTAGTTACGGCAACTGCCCATGCTAACCAGCCAAGCCATGACCCCTTGATAGAATCCATGCCTGAACCTGACCAAAGTTCAAGGGTCAGCCAGCTGATTGATAAATTGAGAAGGGACGGCCAACAAAGGTTGTCACCTTGCACTTTTAAAGATCTCAATAGTTGGATCAATTAATATGGATTTTTCTCTATGTTAAGAGATTTGTCAATTGATTACTAGAAACGTATGTATTTCTATCATTTCTTTTTCTTTTTTTTTAACTTTCTATTTATCAATTAATCTTGAAAAATAAATCACGGTTTCCACAAAAAATAACAGTACAGCTGTTTTGAACATTGATCATAAGAAAATAATGTTTCTTGAACACCAAATCAGCATATTGATTTCTGAAGGATCATGTGACACTGAAGACTGGAGTGACAGCTTATAGTTTAAAATGTATTTAAATAGAAAATAGTAACTTAATACCTTGGTGAGCATAATAGACTTCTTTCAACAACATTCAAAAGTTTCAGACCACAAACTTGAAAGATTAGTACAAATACAGTGCTAAACACTCTATCAGCATCAGTAACTAATAAAATGAATTCACTCTAATACACATGAAAAGCAAGATCACTGAAATAGAATGTGCTCAGCTGCATAGGATAGAATTCAGGTATATTGGGCTACTAGGGTGCTACAGTAGATTTGTTTGGAATTCCAGAGAGACATTTTCATTACACTTTTTGTCTTGTCACTGAGGACAATTATTTTGTCTGCTTTGACTCATCAGCCCATGTGAACTTCACATTTGAGCCTGAAATGACTCTTTCACTCTCCCGCTTTCCATCTCTGGCTTCTGCTGCAATCCTTTAATTTTCCTCAGTCAAGTGCAGACTACAGGAGACTGCTGAGAGTGCGAACACACACACACACACACACACACACACACACCTCAGAATAGCCCCCCATTTGTTCCCATTGATGTGTGCGTGTATGTCATCTTGGTACTGCAGTATTAGGGAGATTTTGCTGCAGGGGTGTGACAAGAGAGTGTAAACAGTTTTCCCCTTCATTTGCTTCGCTCTCTCTATTATCATTACGGTTGCATCGCTCCCAGGCTGATGATACTCAATTTTCATGATGGCGCTTTTAAAAAGCAGGCTCAAGTTGAATGAACTGAATAGCTTGGTTGTGTGTAGATGTGATGACACCCAAATGATCCTGATTGTACAGATTTTAGTCGATTCCGATTTCATTTTTTCTAACCACTTTACAGCATTTTTATTTTTATTTTTTATAAAACGCCATATAGTTTTAGTTTTACCCAAAATGAATAATTAAGACAAGTTTAAATTGGTAAATTGTCTATAAATATTTTTTAGTCTTCATTTTCTTTTCTGACATAGCCTACTCCAGTTCTTGTTAAATCACACCAGACATGCAAATTATGTGCATTTTAGCACTTTTTGTGTGAATTCATATTTATTTTGTCCATCAAAAGTGTCCTTTCACTTTAATTGAGCATGAGCTGTGCAGCAAAATAGACTTGGCGCCGAAACCCCCGAAGCACTGCTGCTCACGAGACATTCCTGCTCGCTGTGTGAATGTAAAAATACGTGCTGGTCACGCGCCGATCTCGCTTTCGATCTGAAACGGCCGTAATTAACGAGCTTTCCTACATGTGCGTTCCGTGTGCATGTGTGATGCTGACGGGCGCCCCAGTGCAATTTGAACGGCATAAAATCGGCATATGTCACACTGAGAATTGGGCCCTGAACTAAAGTGTTACTGTTTATTTATTTTAAGACTGTATGACTGTTGTTTTATGTAGATGGAATACAAATGCTTAAACATTAACATCTTTAACATCTTCAAAAGATTAGCCAACTTGAACCTTCAAAAATTGTGGACTTAAAACCAGGAGTTAGACAAATGACACAAATTGAATGCCCTATCAAATATAATAATATATATTGAATTTCACTAATTCGCCTGCCCGTTCAGCCTTAAAGGTTAATAGTAAACTAACTTGGCTTGCTGTCTTTGGATGAGGCTTGAACTCCGAGTAAATCCATTTTCTACAGTAAGACTGTCACAATCCTCAGTCACCAGTCCTGTCACCACTGCTCTACATTTCCCATGATCCTTCCTGGCTCCCACCTGCACACACTCATCAATCATCCACACCTGCCATCATTCACCTTCATCAGCTCCACTCCACTAAGCCTGCTTCACACACTCATCAGGGTCTGGTCTCATCATTCTATACTGCACCAGTACCTGACTTCTTACCTGTGCATTGAACTGTCCTTTGTCTTCATCAGTCTTTCAGTGTGTCATCACCTGCCAGTCTTCAGCCCACCAGCCACTTCTCTTCACTGCAACAAGATAAGACTTATCATTTACATGCCTGTATCACCATCACGATCTGCAATCCAGATAATCACTTGCTAACTTCATGTGTATTTTTAAACTCTTCAGACATACCGGTGTTTGCAATCTTCTGTTCCATGAAAAGGTGAAATCATTGACTATATTGACAATGTCAGATCATATTTGAAAATATATTATACACTGAGAAATTATGGCACAATATAGGCTACTGTGTTAATATGAAGAAATTTTATGTATTGATTTTTATTTATTTTTTACAGGTGAATTTCACATTGCATTGTGTTGTGTTTTAGGATTAAAGGAAATGTCCGTTACCTTAACAGATAATGCTCTGGCGGACATTTGCCAGTACCTTTTTCAGTTTTTCTATTGATTTTTATCTTGCAGTGTAAATGGATAAGATTAATAATAAAGTTTATAGATAAGATTAGAAAATGAGAGAATATTCCAATCATAAGATAAATTTTTCTTGCAATCCACATCAAACCCTCCCATATCTGTGCAGATTTACTCAAGATATTGCTTTCATTATTTAAAAAAGCAAACAAAATAGTTACAATTCTAAAACGTATGTGTACACTCAGACACCGATCTGTATTCTGGCAAAGAAAGAAAGGTATTCTGAGGTGATCTGGGGTTACACTCATTCAGTTTCAGCATGGAGCCATATTATCCGTCAGCGCACAGAGGCGCGTTCTTCTGTCCTCATGAAGGAGGGAAGCAATTTGTCATCGAGGAAATTTTTGGCATGGCCAGGGACTGAGAAATTTCTCTTCTGAATGTTATTTTAGCATTAAACAGTGCAGATAGAAAATGAGTTCAAAGAGTGCGGAAAGCTAGGTGACTGAGACAGAAATTTCCTCTCTGCATTTCAGAGATGAACCTTGAGAAATCCTCTCAACCTGTAAAAGATCCGATCAGTTGATAGGGCCACGTTTAACTACGTGCATGAATAATGGAATAATGAGCATGACTGGTTCTGATAACACTCACATACTGTTACAGTAGCATGTGCGATTCTTGTTTTACATGAACACTGATGTTGTGCATATACAGTAATATCAAGCACATTCAAATGATGATGTTTTGAATTTACTTTGTTCCTCCTGTTTGGAAATGAAAGCAGTGCTAAAGTCTAGAAATGTTGCTGCTGAAATGTATAGGAATCAATCATCATTCAAATCAATTTGGAGAAGTAAATGGACTAAAGGCTGGAAAAGAATTACAATGTTTTTTCTTGGTGAGGATTTGGCAACTGCAGATGAATTTACACCTTTGTTATATAAGGGAGTTTTCCACAATGAGCTTTTATAGAATGCCATACATGGTAATGTGTTTTTCTTGAATTGTCAGGTTTTAATAATAAGATGATTGTTTTTGGTGTGTATATGCACATTCGTTTTAGGTCATATGTGAAAATATAAAGGAGCTAAAGGCACACATGGGTTACCTCAACTTTTATTCACAATAACAACAGAAAAACAGAACGTACATGTTTTGCACCATTTGTCTTTCCGGCACTTTTCCAGCTGTGCGCATATGTCGTGTATGCTACATACATGCTCTAGTTGGTCGATTCCACTGCAGGGGCTTATGAAGTGCTGTGAATTATTCACGTGTAGCACGCTGTGTTCATTAAGATGCATGCGCTTTGTGATGAATGGGGAAACAACCACGAAAATGAATGAGTGCAGGGAATGTGAACTTCAGCCTAGATTGGTGCACTGCAGCTGATCAGTGAAGTTGAAGTTAGTGTTGAAGACGCAAAGCTGGCGTGGGGAAGTAAAAATTCACAAATGGCCATACAGCACACCATGAGGCTTTCCTCAATTTAAAAGCCTAAAGTAAGGCACACTTGTACAATCCGTCCAAAGCACTTGAGCTAAAGAGGCCATTAGCAGTTTAATTAGGTTGCACAACTTTGTCTATCAAACACGCACTCCTCCACAAAAATGTCTTGTAGATAACCAACACATTGCATTACACTGCAGTCCATATCCTATCAAGTGGTCATAAGTAGATGAATGTGTTTCAAGGTGGGATGAAAATTAAAAGTAATTTTTAAACTAGCAGTTAATTTAGCGTGCCAGTCTGAATTACCAAGCTTATAAGCTTCTTAACTGCATTACTGCTGAAGATAATGAGTTCATAATGAGAGTGCTGTTCTGCTATTTACCTGTATTTTACTATTGATGTATATTTTATTGTAATGTGTTACAGGATGAGGATGAAGAAGATGGGTGAAGACAAATATAAACGTGATTTAATAAAACAAAAAGGCAGACAAGCATAACAGTGTGCATTACATGCATAACACAAACAGACCGAAGACATTCAGATACAAGGCAGTCTATTGTATAGACTGAAGACTGAAACAGTGGAACTAAATACAGAGATGATGAAATAATATAAACGGGTGTGATGATTAGACGAGTGTGTGCAGGTGTGAGCCAGGAGGGATTATGGGGAATGTATATATAGCCTAGCGTGATGTGGGGACTGATGATTGTGACAGTGACTTTCTGGAATACTTGATTCTGATTGGTCAATCATATTCGCTAATATGCTTATCCGGGTTCCTGAAACCCCCCCATGCTTACACAAAACAAACCAGCAAGAAGACAAAAATTATAAATAATTAAATACATATTGCTGTTCTATTTGACTTTAAAAACCCCAGGCGTAATAGGAGTTCTTCTTTTCATATGAGAAATACGGTTGGATGCCTCCATCATAAGCATGATTTTTTTTTTAATGCCTCTAAATTTGTCCCTAGGGCTTTTTTTATACAGGAGATCTGTCTGCTGTCATATGCTATTTCCTGCCTTTCTTTCTTTTTATATTAATGAAGGAAGATGGAGACTGTGGCGTGTTCCCTTTTTGTCTCTATATTTAATGAAGTGTTCTTTTAGGCTAAGCATGTGTTATTTTATTCCCTAAATGCATAATTAAGCTGAGTTTTGTGGCGTATGGTGCTATTCTTAGCGTTGACCTTTGTATTGGTCTCTGGCTTTTGAGGAGGAATATCAAATATGCTGACTGCACTAAAACATGCGCAGGATGACTTCATTCATAACCAGACAGCATGAAAATCATGAGGCTCTCCACAGATTATGTCTTTTATTCTTTTCATCTGGTGTACTTATAGTGTCAGTTATGTTTTTCTTTCCAGTGTTAAATTTTCAGTCACTTTGCATAACCTCATACTATTTGTCAGGTATTCACTTTGCATTTCATTTATACAAGACATTAAATGTTATACTAGATGATGTTCGATTCATTCAGGTGTCAGATGGACCAAGTGAGTCAGCATAAACGTTGTCCTTGGTTATCTTTTCAGAGATTTGTGACTTTTTTTTGTGTCAATTATAATAATCAGTTAATAATCATTTTATATATTTAGCTCTGTTCTTTAACCAGCCAATCAACTTGTGGGACACAATTTGAAAAACACTTATCTAGAGAGACAATGTCAGGAAAGATGTACAGGTAATATCGTTACTTTGTTTTGTTCAGTATTATGTTTGCTTAAAATGTAAGGACCCCTTTTAAAGACCTGCAGAGTAGGAGCAACTTCATCAATAACAAGTTTTTTATTTGATGTATTAAGGGATGTCAGGACACCAATTGCAACATGTTCCTAGATCAACATCTATGTTGATCCTGGAACAACATTCCAATCAACCAATCAGATTTGTTTACACGTTTACAGTTTATGTCTAATATAGGCGTTCAACCAGGGTTAGGTGCCTCTACATCAGTGTTATTCCACTTAATTTAACATCATTAATGGGTAGGGTTAGGTTTAGGGGTATAGGGATATGGTTAGGATAACATTTTCCGGTTAACATTGTGTAACCGGTGACTCGCGACACCAAGCGTTATGGCTGGCAACACCAGTTGAGATACTTTTACCTCTGCATTGTGACTTTGTGGAATCAGACACGGTACAGCAGGCGGCGGTTCACTGGAAGCGTTTATTCATCCCAAATATGAACACAATAAAAGCAGCCTCTTTAAGGGAATTGCCCTTGTTCTCTCTCTTCAATGCAGTTGATGTAAAAGGGGAAAAAAATAGCATGAAATAAATTGAGTAAAGAAAAAAAATACATTATACAAGAAAATAATACAACAGAGAAAACAAACCTGATATAAAGCCTCTTTGAGTGAATTGCCCTTGTTCTCTCTTTAAAATAAATATGATGTGCACCGTGTGCTCTCATTTACCCATATTTAGGCCAAAGACAAAAATATAACTCAAAAAGGGTAAAATTACAAAAATAATCACACAGTTAAAGGGATAGTTCACCCCAAAATTAAAATTCTGTCAGTACTCACCTTCATGTTGTTCCAAAAAAACAAAAAAAAAACAAAAAAAAAACCTTCATGTTGTTCCAACCCCGTAAGACTTTCGTTCATCTTCGGAACATGAATTAAGATATTTGTGATTAAATCTGAGAGCTGGATCACTCCTCCATAGGCTTCTAAGGGACTGAAACCTGTTCCCCGAAAAGTTATTAAAGACATCGTTAAAATAGTCCAAGTGACTACAGTGGCTCAATCTTAAGTTTATTAAGTGACGAGAATACTTTTTGTGCGCAAAAACAAACAAAAATAACGACTTTATTTCAACTATTAATTTCCTTCTCTGTGGGCCTCTAGTCAGATAACGTAGTGTGATAGCGAAGGGATACGTCACATGTAGGCTCACTATTGGCCAACGCTGGTCATGTGTGTGATGCGTGTGACATACAACACAGAAGCGCTACGCAGTTATATTACGTGAACTCACTCGAGGCCCATCGAGAAGGAAATTAATAGTTGAATAAAGTCGATATTTTTGTGTTTTTTTTGCACACAAAAAGTATTCTCGTCACTTGATAAACTTAAGATTGAGCCACTGTAGTCACTTGGACTATTTTAATGATTTAACGGAGAGACTCCGAAAGCGCTGCTCTGTGTTTACTACGTGATCAGTGTAGCAGATTGATAAGTAGGAGAAGAGATTGTTAATAAATATTTTTGTTTGTTTTTTGCACATTAAGGTTGAACCACTGTAGTCACATGGACTATTTGAACGATGTCTTTACTACATTTCTGGGCCTTGAAAGTTACAATGAAGTTGATGCTTATGGCTGGTTCAGAAAGCTCTCAGATTTCATCAAAAATATCTTAATTTGTGTTCTGAAGATGAACGAAGGTCTTACGGGTTTGGAACGCACATGGGTGAGTAATGACAGAATTGTTTTGTGTGTGTGAACTAACCTTTCAAGTGATATCAGGACACCCAAACATTAAACTTAATTTAAGCATTCTCATGTTCTCTCAAACCTGTATGGCTTTCTTTATTTTGTGGAACACAGAAGAATATATTTTTGAAGAACTGTTTCCCCATAATTTTTTTTTGGTGTTGTACCAAATCACATTGAACTCCATTGGCTTTCATTGTATGTCATGACCAAAAATTATTCGGTGTTGTACCAAATAACATTGAACTCCATTGGCTTTCATTGTATGTCATACCACTGAAAAATTATTCAAAGCATAATTTTGTGTTACACAGAAGCCATAAAGGTTTGGAATGACACGAACATGAGTGAATGATGACATACTTTTCATTTGTGGATGAACTTTCATGCAACTAACAAGCCAAATAGCCAAATAAAGTGACTTGTCAAAATAACCAAGCAAAAATTGACATGAGCTTCAGCAAATATTTGCTCAGGCTTACAAATACCCTAAAATTACCCTTGTTTTATTGTTTGTTTCTTTGGCTCACAGAGTGTTTTAACAGTTCAATGGAAAAGAAATCACCACATTGATTTTCCTGCTGAGTATAAGGAACCATTATATCCTGTCTACACCCTAGAGTTTCCTGTCAGATCTCCACTGTTCTGTTGACTTTGACAGTGTTTTCTCATGGTGTCATGCCAGAACTAGTTTGGTTTGCTTGGCTGGTGCATTCCTGTCAGTTTATCAGAGTTTAATGTCCAGTGAGAAAAGGTCTTCATCCCTTCAGTATAGAGTTTGCTGTTTTAATCTAATCTAAATTTTTGGGGTGTTTTAGGCAATTAGCTCTGCATTTAACTAAAGGAAAACACCTCATCATTATTGACGGACTCTTTAGAGATATTTGTCCTTCTGAAGTTTTTAGGGCAGTGGTTCTGAAACGTTTTTGGTCAGGCCTCCCCCTTAACCCCTTAACCCTTTAAAAACATTGCAAAAATATAACAGTAAGGGAGATTAATAGATCAGAACATAACTTTCAATTTAAATAAACAAAAAATGTAAATATTTCAGTGTTGACAGCGCCTCACGACCTCAGCTTCTTGTACATCTTCTCGCTGAAATATGGCACGAAGCGGGATGTTCACAATAGCAGCTTGTGATTCCGCCTGCGGAAGAGGTGCAACGGCCGACCCCCCCACCCCGAGCTGTACCTGTGCGCCCCTGTGAGAACCACTGTTTTAGGGTATGAGGTAATTCTGTACTCCGCTGTGGCCACGGTTGCAGATATTTGTGAACTTTCTCGATTTGCTTTCATATGCAGTTTGGGTCACACCATGAGCAAATATTTTTTCATCTGTAATATGGATGAATGTGACAGCTGTTGCTAGGCACATTTTCTCATATTTTCAGCAACACTCACTGGTTATGTAGGTGTTTCAAGTCTTGTCAAAACACCGGTGACCTTCTCCATCTACATTCTTATTCTCTTGTGTCACAGAAACTGTTGCCGGGCAACAGAGGTGCAGTGTGCCTCTCTAAACAATGCTGGACTTTATCCACTACCCCAAATCGGGCTGACTCTTGCACTGCCCGATGAAAATGAAACCTTTTGCTGAGCCCACCCCCCCCCCTTCTACCTCTGAAAAAGAGGAAGAGAGAGGGCTTCCTGCTCCGGAGCAGTGAAGTCTCCTTTCTGTCCCCTCAGGTATGTGCTAATGGGGCTCTCTGACATTAGAGCCCATTCATGTGCTGTACAGTAGCTGCAACGATCTTCTGAGGTTGGACAGATTTTGAGATGTATATTTTAGTCTGATGATCTTTCATATCTTTGTTAAAGAAGAATACTTTACAATAAGGCTTAATAATTAATTATGATTATTTAATACAAGGTATCATGAACAATACTTTTCCTCAAAATGTATTAATCTACATGAACGTTTCTATATATATATGAATACACTATTGTTAAAAAGTTTGGGGTTGGTAATTTAAAACAAATGTTTTTTGTAAGGTATCTTATGCTCATCAATGCTGCATTTTTTTAAATAAAAAAAATATAGTTAAAACATTAATATTTTATATTTTAATATGATGTAAAATGCAATTTATCTGTTTGATGGCAAAGCTAATTTTCATTAGCTGTTACTCCAGTCTTCAGTGTCACATGATCCTTTAGAAATCTTTCTAATATGCTGATTTGCTGCTCAAGAAATATTTCTTATTATAATCAATGTTGAAATATTTGTGCTGTATTTTTACGAAAAACCATGATTAATTTATTTTTTACAGGATGCTTGATTTCTTTTTCTTTTTTGGAAAACATGATACATTTCCACCCACAATTGATTAAAGTAAAAAGAAAGAAAGAATTTAATTATTATAAACATATTTTGTAATACTACAAATGTCTTGACTGTCTCCTTTGATCAATTCAATACATTCTTGCTGAATATAAGTATTAATTTCTTTCCAAAAACATCTCTAAAGCATACCGTTAACAAAATGAAATCAAGTGCACTTAATTCTAATGAAAAAAACAACAACATATTGCTCTGTTTTGATTAAATAAGTTTATTTTGATCAGTTACATATAGGGTTTATATCCCCGTGGGAGCATCACAGTAAACATCCTAGATACTTTTCTTCTTTATAATCACACTTGCTCTAAAAAATAAAATCACCTTTTAGTTTCTGCTTGACATCAGAAATAGGTAAATTTTTACAGAATTCTTGTATGACAAGAAAATGTGCAATCTGAAATCAATTCTCACGATTCAGCAATTAAACCGATCTCATAAAACTGCTCATTAGCATCGGGTTTTGTTGACAAAATGAACTTGGCCTTACAAATATTAAGCCAGTCGTTCATCCGATCTAGATCATTGTGAGCGCTGCCTTTCAACAAACAAATAAACAAGTCATATAATCAGCATGTAAAATAACTTTGAAAAGCTATAGCCAGGCAGTGAATGGGTAATAATCCCTCAAAGCTAGCACTTAAAATGCCAGTGTAGAACTATTGGATTAGACAGTAAGAGAAACCCCCCTGATCAGCACATTATTCACACACTCAGTTGCTTGTGCAAAATAAATCAATTATCAGTTCATTGGTCTAACTAACATGTTGGTACACAATACATGTCCTTTTAAGTATGAATCATGCTGTGTGTTTGTGTGAACCAGTAAAATAATCGGCTCCTGTGAAAACACAGTTCTCTGAGATGAACAACTGAGACATTCTTCAAATGGTGATAAGGAGGAATTTTCAAAGAAAATTAAACAAAAACGAACCTGTACATAATATCCATGACAATATTTTTCCCTTATACCATCTTATCAGCAAGGGTAGCAAACAAAAACATAATAATAAATACATTGCATCAAAGCCGTTTACAATATATTAAAATCGCTGCATAATAGTTTATCTTTATAGTGTTTATATATATATATAAAACTCATATTTGTAAAAAGAAAGAAAATGACATCAGTAAAAGAATAATAACAACAGTAATAATACAAAAGCTTCATTAAGATAAATTTGCATGTGTAAACACATTGGATTGGACAGAATCACATTCAAAGGCTTTTCACCTGGCATGATGAAAGCTAAGAGGATATGACTGGCAAACAGGGACGGTAATTTCACATGACATGTTAAGTCAGACCTTCAAAACACAGATTAGCTTTATTCCCCCACTTCAATCTATATAGAATCTATATAGAACAGGTGTGTGTGTGTGTGTGTGTGTGTGTGTGTGTGTGTGTGTGTGTGTGTGTGTGTGTGCTGAGTGAATCTTGCTAAATATGAGAATATACAAATTATTGCCACTGTCAAAGCTTTCATTTTTTGTTAATCTTCTTTTCAATTGCATATATTACAAACTATATTCTTAAGTAAAACCAGACAGGCCAATAACAGCGAAAGCTGATATTTTCTCCAATTGTATTTCTTCATATCCAAGACTACTCCGTGAAAAGCAAAGTGCTTTTCTTAGCGTATGCAACATATTCAAATATCTGATTTCTGCTAAAAGAAACTTCCACAAAATTCACAGAATCGACAAAAAAGCAGTCCAGACTTAGCTTAACCCCAGAGTTTTCCCTTTTTGAAAACGGATGGATTGCAGTGTAGGTAATTAACTTGGCTGCGATACACTATCATCCTGTCTCTCTCTTCTTTTCCAGTAAAGGGATATGTAAAACCAAATGAGCAAGGTAAGCCAACATACAAAGACTTTTATTCTTATAGACTGAGCTTGTGAATCTTATCCGTAGTTAAAATGAAGGTTTGCCTGTCTGGATGGGTAACCCGGCACTGCGGACGGAATTCCGCACTGAAAAACACAAGATAAGTGACGATAACCTTGGCTTTGTTCACTTATTTCTGCTCCCGACTTGGGCATACTCTGCGATTTATCCTGGCAGACTGTTCAGTAAAGTTCAGTATGAAAGCATTTACATTTTGTTTCTTCATTATAAAAAGGTATTTACAATCCAGTGTCCCTTTCAGCTATAGTTTATGAAGTCCCTCAAGTTTCAGTTGTAAAAACACACAGTCTGAGCAAGAAGAGAGAAGATAATGATCGATGTGTCATGCGTGGCTGCATGATGTCACTGGCACTGCATTAAAATGGTAAGTGCTAAGAAAAAGAACGGAAAATACATTGAATAAAAAGCAAAGAAAATAATCGTTATAAAAGAAAAGTGACGGGGACCAGACCTGCGCCTCTGCCAGATTTCTTAAGGCAGGACTCACCGTGTAGTTTTTGTTGGGTAGTTGATGGGATGTGAGTGATTCCTTCAGTTCTGTATTTACAGATTTTTGGGGGGATTTTTGGCGTATTGGTGAGCCCCTGTTGGCTGTGAGCATCATTGGTACTGGTCCCCATTAGGAATGTGATGTTATGGCACTTGGTGCAGATCGACAGGCAGCGTGACAGGACGGGAGTGTGTGTCCGTGCTGTGTTCAGTAGTATGGCACTGAGCGCGCTAGCGCACCCTCATCTAAACACCCACCGGAGCCCACATGGCTCTATATATACATCATTAATAGCTGCACACCAGCTGCTGATTGGCTGAAGGTTTACTGGGGCAAGCAAGGTTCGACTCGAATTCAGAATGGCCTTCACAGAACGGAACGAAAAAGCAGAGATGACGATGATAGGAGTAATCTTAGAGTGTGCTGAGTGTGCGTACAGCGAGTTAGCTGCAAGTTTTATTCCTTCTGGTTTTCCCTCCACCTGCCCATATTTTCATTCCAGTTTTTCTTCATTGCAGCTCCTTCTCATTTGGTAACCTGAGGGAATGAAAAAGAGTTGTCAGTCTCTGGCTATTCGTAGTTGTTGAATAAAATTTGGAGCAATAACATCCTAGTCCCTGGGTTCCCTACACACGCACGCACACACACGCACACCAACCAGAGCTTCTTCTGAGCTCTCTTCCCACAGCTGCCCAACTGACACCCCAATATGTGTCTGTCACAAACTTGACAATTATTTTATTTGGTCTCAATTTATTATGGTAGCATGAGGAAATGCAGAGAACAACAGAACTCTAAGATGATATTTGGCTGATGCAACGTAACAATTGTTAAATACTAGGGCATTATGCTTCGATAATCACATCACTGACGTTTACAGAGCATCTAGGGTCCTGCTCGGGATTTGTCTATCATTATGCCACAAATAATCTAATGCTCCTCTACTATTAAACAAATCATTGTTTTCTTTATTGTGTGATAACACGCTCTAATACCCAGTGAAATTTCAGTAACTGTAGACTATAATTGTGGACGATTAATGGATTTGCTCTTTTAAACCAGGGGTTTAAGACCGTATTTTAAAATACATTCAAATAAAAACAGTTCATTTAAATAATATATCACAATATTACAGTTTTTACTGTAATAAATCAGTCAAATAAATCAGTCTTGGTGAGCATTAAAAAAATAAAATAAAACTTTTAAAGTATTGCACATAACAGTTCATTTTGAATAGATTATGTATTGAGGAGATCCAACCATGTTAAACATGTGAATGGTTGAAAGACATATCTGGTTGTTATCATTGATTAACAGATGTTCTCTAAAGGGAAAGACAAGCTTCTTATAGAAAAGACTCTCCATTTTGTTGTATCATGCTACTATCTGTCCACTAGATTTAAGCACTCACTATGCAAGATCTCTTAAGTGTTTAGCGCATCCTCCATCTGCTATATAATCCAAGGGCAATGGTCCATTTCTTTCCCTTTCATCTCTCATTTGCTTCCTCTACTATCTTCTCTTTACATTGGTTGCAGGCCCTTCCTGTCTGAAATCTTCTGCCTTCATCAAGGCTAATGTCACAATAGTGATTTTTCCCGTCCTCCCACTCCCGCTGTCACATCACCGTGCCTCCTCGTAATTCCTTTTCTAATAACGCGTGTGTGGGTGTCCGTCTGTTATGTAACTCTGCGGTTTCCTCTCCACTTTGTGCTTTGACCCCTATTGATTAGAGAACTTTTCCCATTTGTATAAGTGACTGAGGCAATATGTCTTGTCATCACATGCTCATTTATGCTAATGTATGTGCCTCTGACAGGCTAACCCTCAAGGCCATGGTTTGTGCTTCGTCCAACCAGAGATATCTTATTGATTTCCTGTTAAACTTCAGCCTGTTTAAGCTGTTAACCTAATAAGAAGCAGTAGTTTTGCTAATTAGAATGTGGAGGGTGTAGTAGAGGAGTAGGACAGCTAACTTGGGACGGCCTGTCTGCATTACAAAAATACATTACCACATTTAACAGTCACAATCCGCCCTCTCAATCGAAAATTTTGGGGACTAGTTATTTTTAGTGTACTGCTCCCACACACATTGTCCTCCACCTAAAAAACTGGCAACCAGAGAAACCTTTTTCCCGATGTTGTTTTCTTTCTCTTTCTTTTGATGCCTTGCCGTTATTTTAGGGCATACAAAGTCATGGTAATTATACAAACAGGCTCATAACAGTGTGTGAGAGGCTGATAAGAGAAAGAGGGGAAGGGGGCAGGAACAGAGGTTTGAAGAGGAGCCAAATTTCAGATTATTAACTGATTAAAATAACCTGGTCACCCATTCTATTCTATTCTATTCTATTCTATTCTATTCTATTCTATTCACTGATATTATGATATTCAATAACTTTAATGTGTAAAACAAAGTTGGTATATCTCCTCTTACAGTACTGAATACCTTCTGATAAATAAGCTTGACCCATTGTATTCTGCATTTAAAAGATCAACAGGATAACAGTTGTGTAACCTGGAGGCCTTTGTTGGAGGCTTGCAGGAATTTGAGGTCTTACCTTAACTGTGGACAGCGGTCGGGAAAGCTGGTTTACTCTGCTGGTTGGACAATTAAAGGGAAAAAGAAACAGAATAATGAGGGAAAGATTGTGTAGATATTTTGTGCAATGTTTTTCATTATTGTACACTCACATGAGCAAGATCTCGCATGAACAAAATATCTTCATTTGTGTTATGAAGATGAACAAAAGTCTTATGGGTTTGGAATGATATGAGTGTGAGTATTTTAATTTTTGGGTGAACTAACCCTTTAATGTACTTTGTAGGGTTGTCAAAGTTAACATGGTAACTATGATTTGATATTTTGATTTCTAAAAAATAGTTTTTTTCAGTCCTATTAAAAGATATCCTAATCCTGCTTACTTGTAATTTCATTCACTCTATTGGAAATCTCAATGGGGACACTTCATGGCAGTGTGATTGTCTTCCCTGCAGGCTGCGTGTGCTTTAACACACAGTTCAGAGACGCTTATATCTTCAGTACATCCCCATGGACACTATGCCAACTGATGCCAGGCAGCAAAAGATATGAGACAAATGCGTATGTGTGTATTTTGCATGACTGCCTATATGCACGGTGTTTTCCCCAGCGCTATAAATGGCTCCCCCTCAGCCCAAAACAGCTAACAACCTAGAAATAAAGTACTCTTCAAGCTCAATATATATTCCTCCGCTCCAGTGAACGCCTTCCATTTTGTATGTTGCATCTATAAATAGAGGAAGACAAACGAGTATGCTGCATTGAAGTAACAAGATAGTTGTGAATAAAGAACTACTGAGCCTGAAACAGCACAGTTAAAATGCTATTTTTAGGCTCGATTGAACCTCATGATGATGCAATGCTTATGAAAAACTGTGAGAAGGGTGTTATGCAAGAGTATTGGTTGGAAGTGTTTAATGAATAAATGCACAGGCTCATGACGGCTGGATATAAGCTTTTAGTTTATGCTGCATCGACAAACATAACTGCTTTAATCTGTAGCTTATGCTTTTAGCATGCACAATATTACAGTTCATTACATGGCGTATATAGCTGCAAATGCAATTCAGTGGCTATTTTAAACCATGATGGCTACATAAGGCGTGGTAAAACTCCTGTATAATCTACAATCCACTGTGGGAGTCGACTGCTTTGAATGTCTTTAAGGATACACCTTCACTTGTTATATTTACTCTAGAATAAATCATGTAAAAAAAATTTTTTTTTAAATCACCTTTATATTTAAACTTAAAAGTTACGTTTTATTTTCTTTTTTCTTTTTATTTATCTGAAGTGATGGTTTTAGTTTTTTGAATGTTAAAATATTTTCTTTTATCCTATTTTAATATGCAGTGATAAGTATAAGCAAGTCATTCATAGGTTTATTTCCCTGGGGGGAAAAAAAAACAGTGTGGTGCTTCAAAATATTGCTCTGTTTATTGAGTGTCCAACCAGTAAGATTGGCTCAATGAATTGTGTGAATTTTTGGCAGAGATATATCTGTTGACTGAGTGACAGCAGAAGTAGTGTTTAGGGAAACCTACTTAGAAAATTGTCAGTTATATCTTATTCTGTTTGACACTACACTTTTGAACATGGTCACTGTATTTTTAGTTGAGATTTATTCATTGTTGAGATTGATTTATTCAAGACCTGTATCTCTGGTTTCAACTTTCAAGTGCACTATTTGTATTCCACTACTTATGATATATAGCAGGAAAAAGAACATTAAATAATTTGGTTGAGTAGCTCCTTGTGAAAGATGACTATAATGATTAATATGCCTGTTGTAATAGATGGCGAGACAAGAAGAAAAGTCAACCTCCTTAGCCGTCTCTAAGACCTATCGTGGGAAGATCTTCCGCAGAAACCCAACATACCACCCTGCCTAAAAATGTCCTCAAGGAAGGAAGTCATTTTTGAGTGGCAACACACAGGAAATCCACTTGATAAAAAGACGGCCGCAAAAAGGAAAGTGAGTCGCAAAGTTTTAGTATCATGTTTGTCTTTACCTTTTAAGGGAATGTGACTCTTCCATGACCAAACCAGCTAATGTTTATAATAAAGGTCTGTTTTAAAATGTCTATGTGTAAATATACATAGGGCATATGTACTATAAACATATATAGTATCTCATAATGGCTTATGTATGACATGTTAAAATGAAATTACATGTCTGGGTAGCTTGAATGGCAGAAGACAACTTTGAGGTTTATTTGATGTTCAATTCCTCATGTCACCATGACTGTTTTTACTGGACTAACGCTTGCAAATACTTTCTCTAAATGCTATATTCATAAACTTGCTTAGCTTTTCTTGGCCTAATGCTGGTGTACTGAAATAAAATTATATTGAAATCTCTCTTATAACGGGTTAATGATTTGAGTAAGGGAAGCAATTGATCTTCTAAAGGTCATCTGTAGTCCATGTGATGTGTCATTTCTCCCTTGGCAGATCAGTTATGCAGAGTGTCTTTGTTTGAGAATACGTCTAGATCTCTGTCCAGCTATCCAGCTCGTTCATCCCCACAAATTAACCATCCACCTGAGGCTATTCACCAGGCACACAAAAATGGCCAAGGCTACCAAAATCACCATGGCAACCGCTATTTCTCCGGATTGTCATTGTCAGAGGAGGAAATGAGAAATGATAGTCCCATTAAGGAATGTAAAGTGAGGACCCTTGAAACGGAAGCACCTCGACGTCATTAGAACAATGAGTTAAAAGATTAGACTGAATTACTGTTAGCTATCAAGGTTATGAGGCTTAGGCACTCACTGTTTCTCCGCTTTGTCACGATCGTCGAGGAAGAAAAGGGCGGTGGCGAGGAAGAAAATCCCCCCCAGAACGATGACAAAGGGACAGAGCATGAGGGCATATCCCAAGCTCAGGAACTGCCATAAAGCTGATGTAGCGTAGCTCTCCTGCAGGGAGTCTGATATCTGTAGGAACACATAGAGACACAAACATAAGAGACCTCATTAGCACACAAAGGAAAAGTCTGCTGTGAGCCATCAGCGACATTAATGCAATAATTAACTTCCTAATAATTAACTTCCTAATATTGTCTTCAAGAGCTGTGCTGTCAATCAGTTACTGGGTGAACACTGAATCCTTGTGTTAACTTGTCTGAAGCTACTGGAATCTGTTCAAGTCAATTTATCTATAAAAAGACAATTATGATTAATTAAACTATTGATTCAGTCAAGGGGGCATTTTGTTTATGTTTCAATTAATCATAATCTGATTACATTTTATGCTGTTTGTTCCCTCAAGATGCACTGTCAGTAGTCAGCAACTGATTCTTAATGTTAAAGACCACATGACATATTTCCTATGCAATACTAGAGAGGGATATTGTCAGTACACTATTTGTATTATTTTTGTACAATCAAATGCAGTGCAAGATGAATGAGTCAGCGATATATTTTTGTTCTGGTTTCCTGAAAGACCATTTTAAATGTGTACATCTACTAAAATTAATTTTGTCAACTTCTATGAGCACACTAGCTGGACTAAAGAACACAAAACTCAACTTTAGGACAAAACCCACTATTTTATAACAGAAATATTGCTAATGCTTTGGTCTAGCCATTTTAGTGTATTATAGTTTTACAAAATTAAGCAAAATAATATACATTTTGACAAAGACACTTTAAAGCATTAAAATGATGTTAAGCAGGGCTCCTCATCTGACTCACTTTAGCATGGCTAATCTGTTAGCATCAGCACTAATGTGCGAGTCTCGTGGGTTGGGTAGGAATGCTGACACTAAAAGGTGTATGAGTGGGTGCTGACAGTGAGGTCTGTGTGTGTGTTCAGACCACACTCCTGTATATGTATCTCAGCGTTTATGATGCCAAACATTAATGTTGAACTATTTCTACTGCTACAAA
This sequence comes from Semotilus atromaculatus, assembly GCA_031834385.1. NCBI lineage: Eukaryota > Metazoa > Chordata > Actinopteri > Cypriniformes > Leuciscidae > Semotilus > Semotilus atromaculatus. The sequence continues at coordinate 14,349,973 of JAULUF010000035.1, read as the reverse complement.
TAGGGCTGAAGTTGAACTTTTGTGGTGCGTATCTAATGAGCTTTTTTTGCGGGGGGAAAAAGATGGTAGATTGTGGCTGATAGCCTATTTTTATAGATAATTACACCACCCACTATGCCTAAGGGTATAGATTCACTCACAGGTACTATGAATGTTTTTACATCAGTTAGAGTGAAATGGAGCATTACCAGGTATTGAGGAAATGTTATTCATTCACAGGTCTAGTGCACATATTGTTCACTTTTTAGAGGAAAGTGTTGTCTGCCTGCCACATGTATAATGTCTGGAAAAACTATAGTGTCACTGCTCAGTGTCAAAGTTCCTGTGTTTTTTCTCTAAAACTGTTCTTATTTGTATTATTCAGAGCTGGCAGGTTTTTTCTTATTTTTCATTTTACGACAGAAGTACGTCACAGCCACCATCACACTAGCTTGCCAGACCTCCGGAGTGAAATTATCAAGTAACTGCTGATGCATGACTCTACCCTACATTGCTGGATTTGACAGGCCAGAATGCCCACACACTTCCTCTCAAGATGTACCCATATCTTAGAGGTAACTGAGAAGATCATTGTATTCACAGAGAGCAACTGAGTCATGTGAACTAACCATACATGAAACGTTACAAAACATGTGGCAGCATTATAACCACACTGCCCAGCTGTCTGTCCACAGGTAGGGCACTGGGCAGATGGAATGTGGTGGGTTGCTAACACTGTGACTTGAGTGGACTTTTAACATTCTTGTAGCTCAAACAGTACAGTGCAGTGCTAGCAACAGCTAGCAACAGTTAATTCCCCTTGAATTTATATTTCTTCATGTAGCATAAACTTTTATCCAGTACAAAAGGGAACTTGATAAAATTCATAAACTTGATAAAATATTCATGGCTATTCAATAGTTTGGGGTCAGTAAGAAGTATTTATATTTTTATTAAGCAATGATGCATTCAATTAATCAAAAGTGACATGTAATGTTATAAAATATTTATATTTCAAACAAATGCTGTTCTTTGAACTTTCTATGTCAAGCCATTAAATCAATAATGTGCAAGACATGTAGTTCAAATACCAAATGATGGAGAGATGAAAAAAACCCCCCATATCATATAAACAATATACTGGCAGATTAGACACACTTCTTACCTCCTGCTGTGTGCTTGTGACACACTCTTGCAGAATATTGATGTGTATGTGGGAGATAGATAAAGAGCAAACACATTGCAAATGCACTTTTGCTGTAAGAGGTTGAAAGTGATAATGGAATAAGGGAACAATGGGTCTGAACCCTGAGCCCTACATGACATGGGGCTCTGAACCTGTCAAAAGCACGCACAGGAGTTACTGTTTAGCTTGGATCAACTCCAGTGACTCCTGTTCGGAATGCCAGGAATGTCTACAGGAGTCGGAAGTCTAGGAACCACAGCGTGCTTTTTCCGGAGTTAAGAAGAATGATGAATTTATGCTGCACTGTGATCGGTTTGCCTTTGTTTTGTTAACATGAACAAGAGTGGAAATAGGAAAAGGGAGATGGAGCCAGGGTCAGCGTACAAAACCATAGAGCATAATGTCACACGGCACAAGGCGGCGTAGCTTATTGTTGCACACAAGTGTTTAAGAGACCATAGGGAACACTTGTAGATTAATGTAGCCTTGAACGAGCTGATGACTGGCATATATACCAACATAATGCCTCCCGAGGTAAGGTATTACTGGAAAGAAACGCAGATCAGGAAGAATGGGAAACCTTCAGAGGGCTTTTGTGTAATTCTACCATTGTGAAAGAGCCATGAAAAAAAAAAAGAAGCACTGTCCCTACACACTAAATACTCAATACTGAACAGTATATATTTGTAGCAGGAAGCACTGCAGTTCACTGCCCTGTGTGTGTGAGACATTCTTACCAGGCCAATGAGGTACGGGCTCCCAGCATCCCCTAGTAAATGTGACGTGAAGCCCTGGAAGGCAACAGCAGTGGCTCTTCTGGTTGGTATGACAACATACTGGAGAAAGAAAAGGTGATAGGAAAACAGCAGTGAGAATCACATGAAAACAAAACAGGAAAACAAAAGTACCATAAGTGCTCACTTAAACAGACACTGTCAGAGCGCTTTACACTGACCCAGGCTGACTGGAGTTTAAGTATGCAGTAAGACCTTAGCTGACTCAACTTCATGACAGCTTTTCTTGCTAAATCTTTAAATCTACCTTACATGCACTCTGTTTACAGCTTCTCTCTTCTCTAACTCACTTCCTTCACACAAAAACATTCAAACTGAAAATGTTATTCTGTTTTATTTTCCATGAGTGGCATTTCCATTAAGTGCAATCAAAAGCAGCAATTTTGTCTTGGGCCCCACCCAGGCTATACCAAACCTCGTAGTCATGCATCCCACCATTCAAAATAAGAAACTAGCCTGAGAAGATGACCATTTTGTTACAGTTAAAGGCTTTAAAGTTTCCACTCGACCCAGCAGATAAATACAGGCTTTCAATACAAACCATTAAAATGTCCGCTGTAATGGCCCAGTTCAAAAAGAGCAGCGTCTCTCCGATGAAAATGCAGATCTGAGGAGAAAAAGAGAGCAAGGGGGAAAAATAGAAGAGGAAAGGTCAATTATATTTCATTCTTTAAAATGAAAAGTTACTCTACCATGTATGTCTATGTACTGTATACTGTATGAGAGAGAGAGAGGGACCCACACACACACACGTTTGCATTTGGTCAAAGACTAAATTAACCCGGCTCATCTACTAAATAAATAAAAAAATCCCAATAAATGTTGTGGCATATAAAAACATGTCATTATACTGTGGTTATATGTAATTTTTGATGTGAGGGAAACAGGACCATGTTGTGCTCCAAACCGTAAAAAAGAGACAAGCGGTTAGCATTAAACTAGAGTGGAACTCAAAATGTCTGGCGGCTAAAACCGTGTCACATTTAACAAGTTATTACAACAGATTTGTGCAATCCCATGAGAACAGACTAACTGATTTAAGCATTCCCACATAAATGAACTGATATCCCACAGTGCCTAGTCTGGATTTTCAAGGTGCTTATGGCAGACTGAGACACAAGCATTGAATATCTACACTAATCTTAGTGACTTGACAGATTGTAGATGGTCTCTCCACAACTCTGAGGCCAGAATACGACTGACGGCAGCTGCTGGGGTCAAACCAGACAGGATTGTGTGGAGAACTGTAGGTTGCAAGGGAATTTGATCATTCAAAGTGGCTGTTCTGACTTTGACAGGGTCTTGTGTTGCTCTCAGAGATATGTTGAGCAGGGCTGACAGAGAGATGACCTCAGGGTGTCATTTTTTTCTAGAACCTTCCATTTAGATGTCAATGTGAGAGAATATCTCAATAGAAGGTGAGGAAATGAAAGCATGAAAGTGTGCGCGTGTTTGGACATGTATGAAACTGTCCCGAAGTGACTTGAATGCGTGACGGACAGACAGGCTAAAACTGTAAAGCCCTGCAGGACTCTGGTTCAGGACTGAATTGTGATCAGCCAACGTGCTGATGAGACAGCAGCTGTCCCTGCTGGAACAGACCCTGACAGAGCTCCAGCGAGCTGTCACATTCTCAGACTGCACATCTGTCACTATCAAATTTTCTCAGTCCAGATATTTTCCCTCCTTAAAGTTTTGGATTCCTTGTTTTTCGTATGCTGCATTTGGATGTAATTACAGAAGCCTTGTGGCAGGTGATTGAAGGGGTGCTCATGTGTTTAGTTGGGGGCTGGCTGCCACTGTCATGTTACCTGTTTGACAAGATGGCATGAGGGCCTGTGGTCTAAATGATGAGACATCAATTATAAACACCCTAAATTTTAAATTTACTGTAAAATCTGGACTGATCGTTGCTCTCAGTAAGACTGACAGAAATACACTTTTCCATTTTCACATTTTCCAATAACAGTGATATTTCATTTGAATTTTAAATAACAAAAAGTTTGAGATAACTAAAATATATTTAAATGACAACGGTTCAAAAGTTTGGGGTCGGTAAGATTTTTTAAAATGTTTTTAAAAAAAGTCTCTTATGCTCAACAAGTCTGTATTTATTTGATTAAATATAGTAAAACAGTAATATTGTGAAACATATAAAAAAAATGGTTTCTGATTGAATATATTTTAAAAAGTAATTTATAAATGTGATGACAGCTGAATTTTTCAGCATCAATACTCCAGTCTTCAGTGTCACATGATCCTTCAGAAATCATTCTAATATGATGATTTGCTGCTCAAGAAACATTTTTTATTATTAATGTTGAAAACAGTGATAATAAAAACAGTGGGGGAAAAAAAAACAGATTTTTTTTTGGAGGATTCTTTGATTAATAGAAAGTACAGGGATTATTTGAAATATAAATATTTTTAAACATTATAAATGCCTTTACTGTCACTTTTGATCAATTTAATACATCACTGCTGAATAAAAGTTTTTTTGAAACCAAACTTTTGAACGGCAGTGTACATTTTTAATTGAATTTTAGTTATTTTTTTCTATAAATTGTTGTTCTTGTCTTGTGCCATTTATAGATCAAGATCCAACTCAAGATTGGTATGAGTCCATAAGACCCCAGGTCAGACCGTTTGCTTTTATAGTCCTTAAAGTCATCTCAACATCACAACGTTTAACAAAGGAACAAGAGTTTGCAAAACCAGGTCGGTTGAGGGTACAGTTAGTGAGTCTTTCATAGTTAAGAAAAGGTGGCAAACGTTGAGCAAGCTTAGTTTCTCAAACATAACACCAGAGAGATGGCATTATCACGGTGTTCTTTTGTCCAAGACAAACAGTCCTTAAAAATACTTTCTCATCAGACTTCTCATCATAAACACTTATGAAATTCCCAGTCCGGTTTCGCCCTTCAGGGAGCATCCAGCATTTTGTTCTGACCTGATTGTTTTTTGTTAGAAGAACGAGTATGACCTGGTAGAATTTTTTTCTTTGTTTTCTTATGCAGCATAACTTTTTCTCCATTAGTGACTCACAAATGCCACAGTCTATTGTTTCTTAGCCGTAACTGTGAAAACTGCTCCCTCTTCCTGCTTTACATGCCAATTAAATAAGTACGCAGTGCCTGTTGCTCTTATTCTTTTAGTATTGGGTTTGGACCTAACAACCCTGCCAAGCAACTATGGCTGTTAAACCCACTGAATGTAACAGACTTTATATCGTTTAAAGCCTTATATTGAACTCTGAATAGATGTGACCTCATTTGAATTTGACTGAAAGTACTCATTGTAATACAAGGATAGTCAGAAGGGAGCTGTACTAGAGATATTCAGGCCACAGTGTTAAGAAGCAATTAAGAAGACAATCTCAGTCTTTACACCACAATTCTATGGCAACCAATATATTATGAGCTATTTACATGAAGTGTCATAATATTGCAACAATAGATCAAGTGTAATTCATCATATAGGGGTGAATTAAGGTTGATTGAGACACTTTTTCCAAGTCATCTCAATTGCAAAATGTGTCCATATCACCCTGAATTCAGTGAATGTAATGAGTATTAATATTAGTTTTTAGTCTTAGGCTGCATTTAAACTTGGCATTAACATGCGACCTGTATCCGGATGTTGTCCACATACACATTGAACAGACAATTGTAAACGTGCTTCTGATCGTAATGTTATCCGATCAGAGCGTCCAGGTTCGGAGGTAGTCGAGGGCGCATCCTTTTTTCTTTTTTTTCTGCGGGAATGCGAAGCCACTTGATGTGGACAGGTGTAAACGTACCGTGTCCTGATTGGCTTATGATCCGATCTGCTTGATCGGATCACGGTGATCGCATGTTAATGCCAAGTGTAAACGCAACCTTAGTCTTAATCTTAATATCTTAGAATAATTGTATTATTTATTGATTGATTGATTGATTGATTGATTGTGAGTACAGTGTAGACTTGTGAAGTAAGCTGAAACTGAACAAAGTAGAGTTACTTACATATGCTCCCACAATGCTTTTCTTGGCCACAACAAAGATGAGGCAGATGAAGATAGCAGAGCCCAACATGCTGACCGCACACACCAGCGGGTCGGCACGCTCTGTCTTCTGACGGCAGAGCCGTGTGGTCACAGCGCCGATCACCACTCCCAACAGCCCAGTCACGCAGGTGATGGCTCCAAATATCAAACTGGAGATGAGAGAGAAACTTAGTAGTTGTCAAAACTGTAACACTTGTGATTGACCGTTAGGTTTCAAGCAGAGTGTGTGTGTGTGTGTGTGTGTTCTGACCTGTCTTTACTGCTGCAGGGTTGATTGGTGCAGCTCACTGCTGTCTTCTGCACCACCTGAGCTCTGACCAGGTACTGCGGGATCCAGATCCCAAACGCCCCCGTGGCAAATGACACTGCAGCCGATGCCAGAGATGAAAATACATAACTACGGCTAGGGAACAGAAAGAAAAGCAATTAACATGGATAATTCTTGAGTTTTCATTCAGACATTTTGTTATTTTTGCTCTTCATGTCTTTCTGACATAATGTATGTGGTTGCTGTGATTTTGTCAAGTAAGACATGTTCTTGGATCAGCATCTATTGTTCATCCTGGAACAACATTGCTGTCCAAAAACATAGTCCTAACCCTATTCCAACCCCTAAACCTAACCCTACCCAAAAGTTATCCCTAAAACCAGTAGAAAAATATAGGTAAATAAGAATAGTGTAGAAGCCCCTAACCCATGTTGTAAACTTGACATTACCTAAAAAACTATCCCTCAAATCTGATTGGTTGATTGAAATGTTGTTCCAGGATCAACAACGATGTTGATGTAAAATGTTCTACTTGGTGAAATCACGTAAACCAATGTGATTTGGGTAGTTGACATATAAAATGGCCATTGCCTACATCCATTTGATGTCAGTTTAGCCACAACAAAGATGGTTGGTCTAGTGGTGTGAAAAACACAAGTAATAATACATGCGTAAAAAAATAAATAAATAATATATATATATATATATATATATATATATATACACACACAATTAGATAATGTTATAATAGATATTGTGTAAATATTTTAGAAATGGAAAATTTCAGTGTTTAAAAATACAATCAATTAAAATTATAGAATGTAATAAAAATGTATTTGAATTATAGTTGTCACACCACAGGATAAGCAGAGACTATTTTGACTACTTGGCCCTTGAAATTCTATGCCAGTTACTCCAATAAACTGTCACCATGTTCAAGTGAAGGCAGGACTGTAAAAATAGACATTGAGGGTTCATATATTCACTCAATGGTTGATTAAGTGATTCCATCTGATATGTCCCAATCCTAAACATTAAGTTTATTTCATTCTTGAGTGATGGATAGGAAAAAAAGTGGCATACTTTTTGGCAAGAGCTTTCATGTCACAGAGCCAGGAAGTGCGTGTCTTTATCCGTCCAGTGAGTTGGTCAGCACTCCCTCTCTTCGGCTCAGGGATAAAGATGAGGATGAGGAGCCCAGCAGTCAAACCTAACATTGGAGAAACCTTGAGACAGAAGAAAAAAAGAAGATATTGCAGACTTTAACATTGCCTTGTTTTCCAGTACAATATCTAAACATGCTTAATTGTGCTTAAATTCGCGTGGAGCTTGATTGACAGGTAATCTGACCAATCAGTCAGTCAGGAGAGATATTAGATTAACATGGGAGGATTTGAACTTGAAAAACGGAGTGTACTGATGCCTTTCCGCGGATAAAACAACATTCCTTCTTATGTTCATTCATGTTTATTTGATGCTATAAATGAACTAGAAGGAAGAGATGATCGGATCACGAGCAGCTTTAACTGATGCTCTACAGCGATCTGTCAGACACATTAAAGAGCCACAAAACAGTATATATTGTTTACATTTCTTTTAAAAAATGACCAAATTTGAAAGGTGAGACTTTGTTTAATATGTTTATTATCAAAAGTAACCGAAAAGTAACCTGGTCTGTCCTGTCTGTCAGCGTGTTGTCAGTCTCCTCTCTGCTCCGCAATGTATTTTTCACTGCGTGAGAACATGAGAGCGGCGTAGCTTGTCGGACATAGCGACAGTAACTAAGGGGGGCGGGTCTTTGCGAAGGGTCAATTGAGAAGCAAATTACTTGAGATTTTAGGACATTATCAGTTAATAACATACCTCAAATTATGTTTGTTTTTTTTTCTACTTCATTTGCCTTTTTTTTTTTTTTTTTTTGAATAAATCTAACAAAATCAAGTCTTATTATCTTATATAAGTTTTCTTGCACAATTTGTAGATGGTTTTACTCGGAAAAAGCAAAAATCCTGCTCAATTTTTTTTCAGTGCAGTACTCTTAACTAGACTAAACATTTTTGCTTGTATTACTGCGAGTCTGTGCTGTCTGTTAAACAAAATCTTGTGGGCTGAACAATAAAAAACGGTCTCACATCCTGTTTGGTCTAGCAAGTTATTCGTTGAGTCGATAATGGTGGTGTTATGCATTTTATTTATATTCACATTAGGGTGTGTAGTGCCGGCAGGGTACTAAACTGCAGTGTGAAGTGGACTCTATTATATGATGTTTCTTTACTCCATCCTCTCGTTTTCTTTCTCAGTTTTCTCCCTTGTGTGGGAGCAGCTGCGGTCCACCAGGCCATGAGCTATTATCTATTTTATCATCCTTCCTGATGGCTACAGCACAGCAGTGTGTGTGTGTGTGTGTGTGTGTGTGTGTGTGTGTGTGTGTGTGTGTGTGTGTGTGTGTGTGTCTGTGTGTTTGTTGGTTGGTTCGCTCGCCCACATGGAAGTAGCGTATCGCCTCAGTCGCTTGTGAAAGCCAAAGCAATTCTGTCTGTCAGACGCAATCCTCCTGGAGATCATTTATAGCACATTAAAGCAAAGCTCTGCTAATAATTGTGTCTTATGGGTATGTATATGAGTTTGTGTAAAGATTTAGTCATCTGCACTGCAAAAAAGTTCCTGATCTGTATTTTTGTCTTATTTTCAGGTAAAAAAAAAAGAAAAGAAAAAAAGAGACATTAAATTACAACAAGATTCATTTGTATAAGCAAAATTAAGATAATATAATCTTGAATCTATCGTAAGAATTATATACTACTTTTCAAAAGTTTGTAGTCTATATGATTTTTTCAGAGCTTGAAATTAATTGTGTATTTTTCAACTTTTTATTCATTAAAGAATCCTGAAATTTTTTTTTCCACAAATATTTTAAGCTGTTTTCAACATTATATCCAATATAACTTAATCCAAGAGACATTCTACAAATACAAGTTTGAGAATATCTTGGAGAATAATTATTGGAATTATTTATTATCTATAAACATTTATACAAATTTGTGAATGTTTTATGTTTGCAGTGTTCAGCATTATAAATAGCATGAGAGTGAAACAGATCACTGCATCCCATTGACATGCTGCTGTTTCCTGCACTATACTGTGATTCTGGGGACTGAATGTGTGTCTGTGTGCACTGCGGTCCTTTTGATACAGAGCTGCAGTGTCTCGCTAAAGCCTGGATTTGGTCTTGTTATCCCTCTGTAACGAAAACCCAGCAGCCGTAAAAAAGGTCTTTGCGGTGGACCTATTTTCTAACCGTCACACTGTGGAGATCCCTCCCTGCCTCTCTGGTTTAGTTTCACATCAAAGCCTGCGTTGATCAGTCCTCTTGAACTCTGACTCTGTCTCGCACTTTGTCTAATGCTGCCCTTTCCTGCTAATCTCAAGCTAGTGCTGTAGCTTCTTTCAAACTTGTTAAGGTTAGAGTTGGGACGAGTGTAATCAAAGAAAGAGAGATCAAGGTACTATTTCTCCTGGCATTTCTCCTCTTTGACCTGCAGAAGATTGATATGGCTCTCAATAATTATGATATAATCCTCCACTCCAAAAAAACACACTCCCTCTTCGAGAACGGAAGGCGATTGAGTTCTTTAGAGGCCTGCAAAACAAGCGGAAAGTGGCACAGAGTGTTTTTTCCCCTCTCAGAGCAGGATACGGCCGATATGGAGTCCCATTTCATCTGTCTGTTGTTTTTATACCCATTTAAAGTCCTAGTGATGATTAATAGTCCCCCAAACCATGAGCTTTGTCTCCTCAAGGAATGTTTTACTGAATCCAAGAGCTCAAACAATGGAGCTCCGCTACTGTTTGCAAAATCGTTCCGATAAACTAGCTACCAAATTAAGCCATTTATGTTCCTGAGGGTCATATAACTGTCATGTTCAGAGGTGTTTCCGTAAGAATGAGAGGTTTTAATGCTCCTCTTAAAGTCTCCTTTCAGGCCTAAGAGCTCGACAACAGAACCTTGCTGGAGTTTTAAGAGGCAGCCATACAACAAGCTTAATTCAAGTTCACGATAAAACCCTCGGTCGATTCTTTATGACCCTGAGAAAGGAACAAGTAATGAAGCCCACCTGCTAACTTGAGCATCCACCTGTTAAAGTTTGAACTGAACGAGAGAAGCAGTTGGTTATAAAACTGCGCTGAGCTAATGAAGGAAGAAAGACAGGAATCTAAAGCACTTCAGAGGCCTCTCACTTTCTCAGAAAAGTTGTTTTTGCTCTCTCTCTCTCTCTCTCTTTCACTGCCCAAAAGTTGCAGACCACTACCCTTCCTCTCACTCAATCATTTCATAAATTAGTCATTTGAGCTGCATTAAAAGGTGCTCGATTTTGGGCTTTTGGTTAGCACTGCAATACATCAAGGCTACTGAGGAATATCCTACAACAAAAGGGTCTGTGTAAGTGAGCCCCCTCTTCTCCTGGGCCTATGCAGTACAAAGACCGCAGCGAGAACTGTGAAGACTGCATTACTCACGGATAGCGTGCATGAGCAGACCCGAGAGAGCTGGAGGTAATGCTATATTAATGCACTTGAGCTAGCTGGGTTGTCAGTGCCCATTGCACTGGCTTCAAGGGGGCAAGAATGTTATGTTGCTTTTTCAAGAGACGGGCTGAAAGTATTTCGGGATTCACCTGTCTGCCATGGGTTTTAGGGATATTTTTGACCAGGCCAAGAGGAAATGGTGTATATTTGTGGAGGTTGGGTGTGCTTCCTCTAAAATATTGATACAACACAAGGAAACATTTCAACAGCTCTTACCCTCAGTGCCCAGTACCAATCCCCTCCAGCGTCTTTAGCAATGGATCCCAGGATGTATCCAAGGCCGCTGCGGAGAGAGAGCAAAACATGTCATTATACATAAGTAAACGTATCATATTCTAGGCATAAACTTCCGCTCTCCAGCTGGTTTGCTGGTCTAAGCTGATTTAAGCTGGACTGAGCCAGGGTTACTTTAGTTTTGAATTTTTATATAGTTTGTATTGTAATAATTGTTAGTTATTTTTTTTCAATTTGAGTTTTAGTTTTTAAGTTTTAGTAGGCCTATATTAGGGCATCCAAAATGAATGTGCTAACTGGTGAAATGAAAATATTCATGTAGAAAGGTATATTTCTCAGCCTAATATTTTTCCCAGTTTAATAACACTGGTCTAAGCTAGCTGATGTAGCAGCAAGCCCAAACTGGTTTTCAATTAGTGTGCATGGTCAATGTCCAAAACCCCTCAAAAACCAGACCAGCCTGACCAGCTTGGTTTGGGTGGTTTAAGAAGTTTTTTTTATAAGTTATTTTGCCGTGTGCCTGTCTCATTCACTTGGTCCCTCTCTTTCTTTGCAGTCTTTCTCTTCTCTCTGCTTTTTTTCCCACCCAAAGCTGTGTCATGCACCCTAAAACTTTCATGCGCTGGGTAGGCTGCCTGAACTCAGCATGCATACTAATGCCGCTGATAATGGCTTTACACTGAACATCACCTCTGGCTATGTAAGAGAGTCAACCACTTAACATTACTCAGGGGCTTATGATGACAGATCAGCTCCGAGGGAAAGAGAAAGAGAGATGACTTAGGAGAGAGACCAGCTTCCAGCTCTGTCGCTTTGGGTTGTGGATGGATTTGGGGACTATGGTGAAATACTAACATCAAAGGTTCAGATGACCCAATTCTGAGAATCCCTGTCTGATGCTGTAGGATATGGCATGTGTCTCATGAACTTTCCTTTAAGTTCTTCTAAGGCAAGACTGCCTGACATGAGTGATATAAGGAAAGACGAGTAAGACGAGCACTCAAGGTGGGATCATTTCAACCCTGTCGGTATCTGAGGAATCTGTGAGTCATATCTCTTCAGACGCAGACCAAATTCTCTTAGCTCTACATCCTGTTTACAGTCTGATAAAGTTCATAATTGTCCTGTTATGATCTCAGTCTGAAGCACATGTGAACTATTCTCTCTGTATACTATATCTGTATGCTGATTATCTGGTTTGAGACTGTGCTGCCTGTCATCGGCCATTGTATGAATTTTCTCCTCTTGGTCATAGTCGGTTTAAAAAAAGTTGATTGGGTGTCTCACAGTTTTTCCTTTCCATCAGTTCTCAATTTCAGGTCGAAAGTATTCCTCCATATTTTCAGCATCAGATTCATTATTATTCTCATTCTCAGTCACTCTCTCTGTCTGTCTCCTTCCCAAGTTTTTACACCTGTTACCAACCCTCACTGGTTTGTAAGAGGCAACAGGGAGTGAAAAGAAAAGTTTTTGCTATTTTAAGGTACTATTACACCTATTTAAACACCAATTTTTTAAGGTATTTATGGTATACTTACAATGTTGACAGTAGTGCACTAGTAAATGCATGTGGAAGCCACAGAAACAAGAAGTAAAATGAATTTATAGTTTGTCTAAGTTTAGCATGAATAAACATAATTGATTTCAAATTTTTTATACTAAACAAAGGATTAGTTCACTTTAAAAAAAACTTTTGCTGATAATTTACTCACCCCCATGTCATCCAAGATGTCCATGTCTTTCTTTCTTCAGTCGAAAAGAAATTAAGGTTTTTGATTAAAAGATTCCAGGATTTTTCTCCATATAATGGACTTCAATGGATCCGAAACGGTTCAAGGTCCAAATGACAGTTTCAGTGCAGCTCCAAAGGGCTTTAAACGATACCAGATGATGAACAAGGGTCTTATCAAGCGAAACGATCGGTCATTTAAAAAAGGAATAAAAAAGTTTAAGTTTTATAAGCACAAATGCTCGCCCTGCTCTGTTCTGTGATGCGCGCTCGTGACATCACGTAATACGCAATTACGTTGAAAAGGTCACGCTTCTGTCCTGACGAATTTTTTTGTTTAGCCTTTTTAATATTAAAACACCCAGGATACGCACATGAAATGGGCATTTGAAACGATGAACTGACAAAAAGACATTTGAATATGTGTATATGTTCCTCCTTTCCTCACATTTGTAAACACTGACTCGGTACTTCCGCCTACGCGTGACCTTTTCAACGTAATTGCGTATTACGTGACGTTGCGAACGCGTATCACAGAACAGAGCAAGGCAAGCATTTGTGCTTATAAAACTTATTTAAAAAAATATATATTTATGACCGATCGTTTCGCTAGATAAGACCCTTATTCATCGTCTGGTCTCGTTTAAAGCCCTTTGGAGCTGCACTGAAACTGTCATTTGGACCTTGAACTGTTTGGGTCCCATTGAAGTCCATTATATGGAGAAAAATCCAGGAATCTTTTCATCAAAAACCTTAATTTCTTTTCGACTGAAGAAAGAAAGACATGGACATCTTGGATGACATGGGGGTGAGTAAATTATCAGCAAAAGTTTTTTTTAAAAGTGAACTAATCCTTTAAAAACATCAGAATATTCACTTCTTTTTTTACATTTTTCTAATTCAATACAAATTATTTTCATAATATTACTATATTTCGATCAAATAAATGCAGCCTTGGTGACCATCAGCGGCGACTTAAATAAAAAAAAAAGAAAAAGATCTTGCTGACCCCAAACGTTTGGAAAGGTATTATACATTTACTTAAGCAATACTATACTATAGAGTGGTTTGAAAATGTAGTCTCCTGTATTTGGGGATTGTTCTTTTTCTTTTTGTTTTGTACATCAGGCCCTGGCATAACTAAACCATTTTAATCCTTCTGTTTAAATTTGGAGCGTCCCTCCTACAATCTAAAACCTCACACACACTTCCTGTGTTCCCAGACACTAGCGCCAGGCTGTCGCACAGCAGGTAAACTACATTGTTTACCTTTAACTGCCCCTGGCATATCCGACTGATGGACCAACCTGACCTGACCCATCAAACAATAGGACCTTATCATCAAGAACATATGGCTCTCAACATGAGCCCACAGTGACCTCTAGACCTCATTCAATGTCAAAAACCCCTTAATTAAGCCTACGCATACCTGTGTATTCATGGAATATGGCCACTTGGTACCTTATTGATGTTCTTAATTTCAAGCATTTATGATGTAGTGCTACCATTTTTATATGTCTGTACGTATTTGTAACACAAGTTGTCGTTATTACTCTGTTTCTTTATGTTTATTAGCAACTAAAATGTTTTTCCATGCCCATAAGAGGACAAAAATTTCCTGCCAAACCTTTCTATCATGACTGAAGTCACTTCCTGGAAACAGTAACAACCTGACTGTAGATAAACAGGGCGCTAGACGGGAAGTGAGGCGGCACACTGCAGCACTCCAGTCTTTCACCTCTTATTGTTCATTCTGTCGATCGCTTTGTTAGGGCCAAACCCGAACCAAAACTCTCCTGGGTCTGCTATTTTTCCATCCCGTCCTTTCCTCTAACTGCACTCAATCTTTCATCTATACTATTACTAGCCCTCAGAACAGGTCTGAAGGCGACAGCAGCTGTGTTCAGATATTTCTTTTCCTCAGTTCAATGGGGGTGTATAACACTCAGTGTTACAAACTGCATGGTCAAAACTCAAGATTCGTTTGGTGGTTGTTTTTCTCCCCATCAGATTAACAATTAAATTCCAAGATGCTGTATGTGATCACAATGCAGCTAAAAAATGCTATGCACATACATGCATGCATTTATCATCTTTCCTCTGTTGTTTTGCCCCTTTTCTCTCCAGTCTTTTTCCACCTCAGTGAACAAAAGAAAATGCCACAGCCTGGGTTAAGTAACCGAAATAGATGAGCTTAAAGTCTTTCACAGCAGCAAACAGATTTAGAATATCGTTGTCTGTTTGGCCCATCTGAGGCGGTGACCACACAAAACGCTTTGCTCAATTCTCCACAACTGACCTTTACTGAGTTGAGATGGTATCTGAGATTATCTGGCTGTCAGAAGCTGTTCCCTTCAGCCACAGTTCACCTAACCTGACTTCAAATGTCCATATACTACATTACAATTCTTATTATAATTCTTATACAAAATGAAATGATATTTCTAGGACTTTACCCATTTTATAGATGTAATTGTACCAGATAATGGATTGAAAAGAAAATAGAGTGGCATTGCTCAAATTTGGCACTCACCTTCCTAGTGGGATGGCCAGGTAGAAGACAGAGAGCATCATGGTCCTTCTGTTGTTTGTGAACAGGTCTCCAATGATGGTTGGAGAGATGGATGAGTAGCTTGATTCACCAATTCCCACCAAACATCTGGACAGCACTAACAACCAATAATACTGCAAAAGAAAAGGTCATATGTTTAGAAAAGGAATTTCTTATATATACACTATTCAGTTGGCGCACATCTAAAAACTAATATGGCTCTCATTTTCATTCCTTGACACTTAAATACTATAGATCATGATTTTCAGGGTCATTGTGAAGCTCTTTTTTTCTTATAGCTATTGAAGTCACCTTACAGATGTTAACTTTTGGGAAGAAATGAATGGTATATCCTGCATCTACGAATTGACAGATCATTGAGACCTGAAATGTTTTCATAAATATGTTGATTGATACTGAGACTGTGTTCAGGTTTATGTGGCTCTTTAGACGTTCAACATTCATTATCAAAAAGGAGCAAGTGTCCTACATTTCTGAAACAGTGGGAACATGTGGCCGTTGTCCTCTGACCTCTATGGGCTAGGAAGGAAGCCAGACTAAGAAACCACCCTTCCCTGAAATGGCCTAGACTCATTGTATATATAGTCGTTTATGTGAAGACATTAACTGTGGGTGTGTAATATACAGCTAAACTGCTGTGGAGAATTTGGGTCACCCTGGCAGTCGACCAACTGAGGAAGCTAGTTATAGATTTCTCTTTTGCTTGTGCTCACAGTCAATTCCTCTTTACGGGTTGACCTCTTTTTCTGTGCGAGTCTCCCTCTCCTTAATAATATTTCATTTTTATATGTCACCGGTGGTCTCAGTCTGGCAGCAGTGGGGAGTCTAGCCACACCCAACACTGATGGCAGCAAAGCAGCAAATATGGACTCTCTCTAGAGACAGCAGGTCATCCCATTATGATACGATGTGCATATACAGCACACACACATATACAGATCTGTCATCGCAGACTTCCATCTCCTGAGGGGGCTCACAAAGCCACCTGACAAGCCAGATGCTGTTGTGGCAGACTTTTGTGTACTAACAAGCTTCCTGTAAATGTTAATGTGTGTGTGTGTGTGTGTGTGTGCACACATATTGCTATAGTTATATATGTATCTATAGTCCTTTACACATTAAAAGGGGCACCAGGCAACCCTGAGTGTTTTTTCTCTACGAAGCTCCCCCTAGTATCTGGTAGTAAATGCTTTCAAACACACTGTCATTAAAACGAACTATTGTTCCTCCCCCCTCGCCACGAGCAACCCAGCTGATCCGCTGTCAACCCAGCTGAGCATGAACCGGCTATTTCAAAACCAGTTATGTCTACCGAGGTAAGTAAAGCAATATTTTCTTTCCAACTGATGCCGATTTTAAAAAAAATGCATAGGCTACTAGTGCATAGGCTACTAGTATTTTTACCGGGAACGAACGATATGAACGAGGCCATACTGCTTTCGTGTGTTTTTTTTTTTTTTTTTTTTTTTTTTTAGTGGGCATGAGCATAACATAATATATCGGAGGCTAATTTGTCTAAAGTTATATTAGCAAGGTCTATAAGTTCATCTGGTAGAATGACGGTTTACCTTTGCTTGTCTAAGAAAACATCAGAACGTTTTTTATAGCTGGATCATGATATGTGCAACATTTATTGCCTATTATCAGACGCATTGACTTAATTCAACTCTTATATGTAAAGTACGTCAACTGTTTTATATTGAAATTTAAATATTAAACACAGTTTATTCCAAAAGTGCAACATCAAGGTCAGCATCCGTTTTGCAGGCTTCTGTTTCTCTCAGTTCTCTGCATTCTGAAAATGCAGGTCTTAACGTTACTCTAGTCTGACTTCTTGCTCGGTCAGTGTCCCGTTTCCTCTTTCGCTGGTCCTCCGTCAAATTTTTTACTTGCTTTCTGCTTCTTTTTTACAGGCTCACTCAGCCATAACGCAAACGATCGTTGCCCTTTGCTTATAGCTAGCCGGTGCTTGAATGGGGGCGTGTACGTGTGCAGTGCATAGACTGTAAAAAAGATGCAGTGCCGTAAGGCAATTCGTTACATTGCGAGACCTGATATCACGCGATACTTCCTGACAGCGAGGCCGTCGGCCCGCCGGCCCAAAGTTGCAAGTGAGATTTTTCCGCTCTCGGGCACCAGGAGGGTGCGAAACCACCACCATTCAACCCGAAATAAGTAATATAACCATTCCACTGACTCCGAAGCTGTTCAGTTAAGGTAAAAAAGTTACTTAGAGCACCTTTAAAAATATGTACAATACACATTCAAATTTATATATTTATACTAACATTCAATAACATAATAAAATATTTAATTTGTAACTCCAGTCTTCAGTGTCACATGATCCTTCAAAAATCATTCTAATATGCTGATTTGGTGCTCAAGAAACATTTCTAATTATCAATGTTGTAAACAGTTGTGCTCCTAAATATTTGTGTGGAAACTTTTTTTTTTTAGGATTCCTTGAAGGTTCAAGGAACAGTTTATATCAGTCCCTCCAGAAAAACACGATTTTGTGATAGAATAATTAAATGCATAATCAGCCAAATTCCACATATTTATGTGGGGGCCGCATTTTTTCAAATACGCTGCACTTTCGCCGCATAAATTGAAAAAAAGATTTCTGCGCAAAATATACTAAACCCAACATTTTTCAACTTTCTGCTAAGATATATGTGACTTTTTTACCTTTTTTTTTTACAGTCCATGGAATACACACGCTATCTCGCCTGCAGTCTGAATGGAAGGGGTTTAATGCGAATTCACGACAGTCGCGTTAAGGGGTTTTAAGAAAACGTGCCGCATAATCAAGGATTTTTGCCCGCAACAATCACAAAAAAACTAACGTTTTTTTTCGAACAAAATCATGTTTTAACAAAAATTCATTGCTCTCCATTAGCAATTTATCTTTAGCTTGTTTTTATTCTCATTGGTAATTCACTTCGGATAAACATGTCTGATAATTCAAGAATGTAAATATAATTCCTCCCTTGCTCTCAAAAAAACTCATGTCCTTCGGTCATCCGATGGTCACTTTTCATTACTGGGAATCCCTCACTCCCTTTCCTGCTTTTCATCCTTTATTCTTTTCCACCTGACAGTCTTTGGTGTGACAGCAGCCCCACGACATACAGCCAAAAGAAAAACAACTTTACTTGTTGTTGAATGTTACACAATTCTCAGCGAGGGAATTTCTTTAGTGTACGTGATAGAAATCAGCAATGAGAGACTGCAGCAAGCTGGGTTATCCTCTGGCACTGAGAGGATTTATCTATCCCTCCCTCCCCCTTTCTCGCTCAGCTCCTTTCCTGCTTTTCATGACTCTGCTCTAAAATGACAAAAGCTGTGTGCTAGTTGTTTATTGACAGAAGTGCTGTGAGGGAAAAAGAGAATAGAGGGATGGTGGAGAGGGAGAGTGGACGACTGGTTGTTTGTTTGTTACACAACCGTTCCTCCTTTCACCACTCTCACACACACACACACACACACACACACACACACACGAAAAATGAATGCTTGTGCTGTCATTTGCATTGAAGTGACGCACACACTGTCATCCAGTGTGAGAAGATTTATAGTAAGGTGGAGGGAGGGACTTAAAGCTGGTGGTCTCTGAACCCCGCCATTGCCCTGTCAATCACACACGCCTACAGTGTCTGAGCAGCTGTGTGTGTGTGTGTGTGTGTGTGTGTGTGTGTGTGTGTGTAGTTTGGTACAGCAGGAGGGAGAAAACTAAACATAGAATTGCTTTTTTGTCTTTTTTATTAAACAGTGGTTTACTGAACAAATTCTGTCTCCGTCTTAAATTCAATTATAATTATATTATTTTTAATAATTATATTATATAATTATAAAAAAAAACAATCTCTGCTAATGCTGTAAACTATATAGTGAGCCCTTACTTACACATTACTATAATATTATAGGTTCATGTTTATTCTGTAACTAGCATTAAAGAGGAAGAGATGATTGCGTTCTCTCGTGCTCTGGCTACATGGCCCGTTACACCCCTAATGTGTGTGTGTGTGTGTGTGTGTGTGTGTGTGTGTGCGTGCGTGCGTGCGTAAATTAAGATACATAGATATAGCCTACCTAGAATGTGATATTCTAAAATATGATAAGTTTTACAAATGTTGTTAAAACAAATAACTGTTGTCAAAGTACAGAAGCAAAAACACATTATTCATATTTCTATATGTCTGGAAAATATTATTAATAATTCAAAATACTTTAAATTAAAATGAGTAAATCTATAATAATGAGCATAATTTGCATAGAAGACAGTGTCTGTCTCCTTTAATGATTTAATTTAGATATTCACAGTCTGGTTCAACTTGATTGCTTGCCAAAGTTTAGGGAATTTGATCCTGAGAACTTTTTGTATATTGACGTTTTTGCTTTTTGTGTTGACAGACTGGATGCAAATGTAATTGTACATTTTTAGGTATTACTTTCTTTGAAAGGATTTGATTTTTTTTCACACTCATACTTCCGTTTTTATTTGAGCTTGTGGTTGAGGGGGTAAAACCCCAAGGTTGAAAAGCAAAGTTGACGCATCTGCCTTGTTATTTTTATTCCAGTCCACAAACAATTCATGAGTTTGTTGTGCTGTAGGACTGTCTGTACACGTCTGACTCCCCTCAATCCCTCAAAACCATATACATAAACATGAGAATTCAAATACATTCTGTATGAATATGTGCATATCTAACTAAAAACCACTACAGCTGACACCCAATGAGGTATTGTTTTCTTGTCATCAGACAAAAACTACACAATGATGTTAAATATGTTCATGGGAATTTGGAGTCTCTGTTTTAATTACAACTTAAATGCCCTAATTCAGTTTTTTTTTAATTCACGATTTTTATGTGCAAAAAAAAACAAAACAAAAAACAAGACTGTATTTCAGTCTTGTTGCAGCAACACAGTGTGAATTGACTGTCTCTTCCCAAATCCCTGAGAAATCTCGTTAAATGAAGCTGAACATCGAGTTACGAGGGATTTTGGATGTGGAACAGATCAGCAAGAGGTCTTGAGGTCAGTTTAAGCCATAGACAGATTTAGTAGATATATTCTTCCCAGTATCAGTGCTGGCCGTCTTTAAGCCAAACTAATACACAAGAACATATTTACAGATGATTTCTTGGCGTAATAGTTTTATTTTCTAATTTCAGTCTATTCTCATAAAACACATCACTCAGCTTGTTATGAATAATGTAATGCAGACCTTGCGGCAACGCTGCGGTAACATTAACGTGATGGTGAGCCTGTGTGTAAATACGAGATGATCTGCTTACTTCTCTTGGTGGAGAGCGTTATATAACAGCCCACCGCTGTGGGTTGGATGATTGACTGATAAAGGGATATCTGCAGTCCTCACGCTCATGTATGCATATGTGCATGTGTGTGCAGTCTTGGAGGATCATGTGACATCGATGCAGAATGGCTCGTCCTGTCAGTATCAACTAAGCATTGCAGATCGAGGGGATTAGTGCATTTACACCCCCCGTGGCATACACATACACACACACATCTTCTATATGTACATGCCGTCCTCACACTGTCTGACTGGCTAAAGGGAACCGAACCGCACACGAACCGTCACTAAGTCACTAGATATCGTTAAAATCAGTTATTGTAGCCACAGGGAACATTCCTCCGTTGTTATTTCACAGTCTTCCTCTTATTAACATGGGCTTTTAATTAGCTGCCACTATCTGTCTCTGTTGCAATAACCTCCCTGGAGACTGGCCACACACACACACACACATAATTTGATTGAGAGGGTCTATGAGAGATTATAGACAATAAGCATCAATTAAATTGTCACGTTTTTTTGACTGCTGTTCTCAGTTTTGCTTTACTGTTGTCTCAGTTCCTCTCAACATAGGTTTATTGTGTACGAAGACTTTCATGTTTAACACAAGCACCAATATATTTACAGTGAGAATTAGGTTACAGTCATAGAGTCAGGGTTTGACGACTGTACTCACTAACAGATGTCACTCTCGAATTATACTGTTCATGCAAAGCTTAAAGCAGCAGCTCAAATACTGTCTGTATAAATGAATGACCAAAGTCAAACCCCTTTTCTGGTCTTGTAATAAGTGACGGTGGCTAAAGTAAAAGATAAATGAAGACAAAGATGAAGACTTCTGTAACAGTAGTCTTTTAGCAATTAACAATTGTTCATTTAATAAACAAGTGCATCTGTCATCATCTAATCTTATCCATCAATGCAAAAGGTTTTTATTGTAATTTTGTTTCATTTTTAAAAACTTAGATCTGTGGTTCTCAGGTGGGGCCCGTGCCCACAAGGGGGCCTCGGGATGACTTAAAATTATAAAAAAAGAAGAAAAAAAGCTTTAACAGAGGCTGAGATATTAGATATTTCTCATTTAAATTCACCCAAACAGCATGTTTTTTGTGTGTTTATTTTATACCTTTTGTCTAGTTCCGCCAAGCTCTAAAATATGTTACTGAATATAAATTGTCTGTAAAAATATATGTTTTTAAATCCTTATCCAGTAAGAATTCTCATCACGATTGGATCTTAATGAGGATATTCAGATGGACTGGATGAAACATGTAAAGAAGCTCAAATCACAAACAATGAGTACATGTCTGAAACTGCTACAATATAAGTGGTTGATGCGGATTCATATGACTCCGATTAAATTGCATGAATATAATAAAAATGTCCCTGACACTTGCTTTAGATGCAGTGAGTTTAAAGCTGCACTATATCATTGCATGGGAGTGTGAAGAAGTCAAGAATTTTTTGGAAAGGTGAAAGAAATGATCACCTTTACTTTTATATTTCATTTATATCCTAAGGATATCAGGTTTAAAAAAGAAAGAGTATACATTTATAAATATATGTACTATTCAAGCAAAACTTATTTTTCTAAAATTGATAAAGTATTTTGAAAAAAGGCTAAAAGAAATTGTAACAAATATAACAATGGAATAGATATTTTAAGGGATAAATATGTATATGTACATGTATTAAAATGTTCTCTCTAATGTGATTGGGTAACAGCAGTGATCTCTTAATGACATGAGCGAGTGAGTGAGGGCTGGATGAAACAGGGAGTAAGATACAGAAGACAAAGAGGATGACAAACAGTAGTAGAGTTATAACAAGAGGTCTTCTGAGACCGGCTTAGTGTTATGCTAAGTGAGCATGTCATCTAATCATTTCATCTTAGTAAAATGGAAAAAGAGAGAGAGAGAGAGAGAGAGAGAGAGAGAGAGAGAGAGAGAGAGAGAGAGAGAGAGAGAGAGAGACACACACATCTAAATAATAAAGTACACCGAAATGTACTATGTACATCTTTCTATGTAAAATGAGACCCTGCTATGTTGATTGACTCGAGTCGAGTGTAATTTCAAAGCGCTCTCAGATGAGCCAGAAACTGAATGAGCTTTAGAGATGCCACTGCTGGGCTGGGTTGCTAAAAATACCCAACTAGCGCTGCAAAAACCAAAACTTTCTAAACAAAAACAAGCTACATTTATACTTGAAAGATTCTAGAATGATAATCATGACAATATGATTCCTTTAAAGGTCCCCTGACATGAAATTTTCACTTTCTGAGGTTTTTTAACATTAATATTAGTTCCCCTAGCCTGTATTTGGTCCCCTCGTGTCTAGAAATTTCAGTCGGTGTAAACCGAGTTTTGGCTATCTTTCTCTGCCTGTGAGAAAATGAGATCTCAGACGGGCTGATCTTGAATCTCCCCTATATGACGTCATATAGGGGAAAGTTACCTCCCCCTTCTCTGCTTTGCCCGCCCATGAGAAAACGAGCTAGGAAGTACGAACGCGCGCGTGCGATTTTAGTTTATCCTCGAGAGATGTCATGGCGTATGACCGATCGAAGCACAAAAGTTGAATAGAGAGATATAATGGCTTGCAAACGAGCGAAGCATGGCAGTTGATCAGTGTTCGGATGTACAAATGAACACCAAAGTATTTTTTAGTTCCTTCATCCGAGCCTCTGAAGAAACAATGGGTTAATTTTACTTTCTCTGGAAATGCGCCAACACAACTTCCCAAAGTTTTGGATGGTCCAAACATTTCACAGACGACTGTTTCGTTTCCTCAACTTGGGCCAATACAGAGCTGGCCTCGATGAACGAAAATAAATCGATCGAGCTACCAAGCAACAATTCAAGTTCAGACAGGTAACTTAATCTTTCTCTCAAAATCGTTCAATCGAGTTTATCTGGACAACTCGTTATGAAATCAATGACGCACGTGACTGCACTTACTGTATATACATCATCGTGTTTGCATTGGTGAAAGCATTAGAGAGAGTGCAGAAACTGCGTTGTCTCGCGATCAACAGACTGTCATCTGTTTGCTCAATGCTCATCACAGCAACATTTTATGTGATGGGAATAGATCTAAATACTTTAAAAACTTCTCACGATTCGTTAATCTCGATAGCTGTATTAGTAAAAACGTATAATAGCTGTAGTAAAAGTATTCGAGAGAGTTTCACATGTAATACGTAGCTATTTCATATGCACGCATGTCAGCCAATCACAGCGGAGGCCGGTTACACACAGCAGACACGCCCCTCGAAACAGAGCGTTTGGGCTCAGGGCAAAAATCAGGCTAGGAAAAATGCCTTTTATTTCTAAATTATGACTATTTTTGATCTAAAAAACATACTAACATTATAAGGGCAACCCAGGAAACATTATAAAATAATAAAATAACCCCATGTCAGGGGACCTTTAAGAGGTTCTGGGCAGACACGGGTTTGAAGGTTTAGGCTGCTGTTTGTAGAGGAGGAAGAGAGTATGGCACTTACGTCTTTGGTAATAAAGGAGCTTAGCAGTGTCACAAAGGACCAGAAGAAAATTCCACTGCTCAGAATGATCTTTCTGTTGAAACGGTCCCCCAGGTAACCGAAAATGGGTGCGGCCACCATGAAACTGCAGATGAAGACTGGAAAGAAAAACAGAAGCATAGCAGTCATTTTTAACATTCATTGTCACATTTGTCTCATACTTTGTAGCATTTCTGTGCCGTTATGATCGCAATAATGCTGTCAATTCTGAAAATACTTTCAACATCCTGAAAATCCACATCCTTATTCTTTAAAATGATGAGGAAGCTTTAAGATTCCTTTTCTATTTCCCTAATTCACTTCCTACCCACAATCCCCTTATGTGCTACTTAAATCAATGGCCAGACAAAACCTATACTCACAAGAGTATTCCTAACTCAAGATTGCTTTAACCAAGCAGTTTAACATGACTGTAGATTTGCTTAATGTCACTTAATCACTTTTTTTTTGTGACAGTTTCTATATTTTTTTCATATTTTAATTTATATATTTTTTTAACATTTATGTTTTATATTTTCCATTTAATTTGTTTTATATTTGGATTATTTCTAGATTTTTTAAGTGTAACTTCCTTTATAGAATTTTGAGTTTCTATATTTTTCATATTTTAATTTCACTTATTCCATTTTTTTTTGTGTGATTTAAATCGTTTTAATTTGACTGTTTCTATATTTTTCCATTTAATTTCTTCTTTTTCTTAGCTTCTACAGTTTCATTTCAGTTGAAATTCAGTTCATTCCTGCAGTTGCAGACATGACAACTCCAGTTGGGTGCGCTGAAAAAGGCATCCAAAATGCTTTTGTAATGAGTCTGGATAAATGGCATGAGGTAATAATGCTCATCTGGAAACTTCAGAGCTGCAGATTGAGGATTTTTGCCATCTCCGTAAACATTGCAGTGGTTGTCCTAAAACAGTCTAAATCCTGTACATATATACTATATAGTACAGTGCCATGATATTTAATAATAAATCTACATCCTCTCTTGTTCTGTGCTGAGGTTGAGAGACAACCATGGTTGTCGGGGCTAAATTTCTAGCCGTCTCCTACCCTTGATCAATGGCCATGTTTGGATATTTAATAACTCCCCACTTTTGAGGAAGGCTGAATTTGCTGAAGCCACCGGAAACATTGCCCTGTGTTATCCTTGGCTGCTTGTTCAAGCCAAACTCGACCCGACTTGAGTATATCCACTCTAGAAACAGGCATGGAGCCTACACCGAGCCCGCTGGGAAATCAGCGCTCTCTCCACACACTCCAACCTGTACAAATTACAGCAGCATTATATGCAAAATGATCTGCTATTTCATCCCTGACTTCACTCGCCTAGTGATCGTAATGAGGCTGCCTTTGAAATCCGTCCCAAAACTGAAAAACACTTAAATAAATAAATACAAAACAACAGTGAGTAAACTATGTGTGTGAGGTTTAAATGATTCAGAGCTGGGTTTTGTTTACAAAAGCATACAGTAGGCTAGGTCTGATTTGATAACGATGCTGTAAACATGACAGGGAGGAGATGAGAGTGAAAGTGGCGCTCTGTTGTGCAACATGCAAAACTGAAGACACGGGATTCAAACATCACTTTTTTGTTTCACGACAAGCAAAAAGTCTCATAATGAAACTGCTTGCATGTCATTACTCTGTCAGTAAGTACCACACATCATCACAGTCCTTTCCTATCAACTATTTTGCTGTTACCGCACACTGTGTATAAGAGCAGGTGTTTTCCAACTTTTCCCCCAACATACACTGTAGTTAAGTTTGGGGTCAGTAAGATTTTTTTATGTTTTTGAATTTTATTCACGCTGCTAGGCAGCCTGGATTCCATGGACCAGATTTGCGCCTCAGATAGGGAACCAATCACAGAACGGGGAGGGAGCAGCAAGAAGATGACGACGTCTATGCGACACATCGAAGCAGTTTGTTTATATCTATGGATCCAACACGGCAGCAGACGCAAAGTTACCTTTCGATGCAGCCTTAGATATTGTTCTAAGTAGTTTCAAACGCAATTTCAATTTTAGTTTCCTCGTCTAATTTCTGTCGCTCTACATACATCATCTGGTACAATTGAAACGATTGGCTATGAGCTACGTACAGGCGCATTTGATAGACATTCGTAGCACCCAATAAACGGCTCTGGGCATACGTAAACCACGCCTCAAATACGAGAAAATGAACGTGTGGTTCCCAGACCCACGTCTCAATGAGACTAGGTCTGACGTTAGCCAGGCTAATAACACTCATCAAGGCTGCATTTATTTTACCCAACCACAATAGAAAGAAAAATACAGCTTCTATTTGAATATATTGTAAAATGTAATTTATTCCTGCATCAAAGGTGAATTTTCAGCATCATTACCCCAGTCTTCAAAGTCACATGATCCTTCAGAAATCATTCTAATATGCTGATTTGCTGCTCAAAAAAACATGTATTATTATTATCAATGTTGAAAACCGTTGTGCTGCTTAATATTTTTGAGGAAAAGTTAAAAATAACAGCATTTATTTGACAGAAACACTATAAATATCTTAAGTCACTTTTGATCAATGTAATGTCCTCGCTAAATAAAACTATTACATATAATATAAATGATATAAATATGAACAATACTTACATTACATCATAACTTTATTTCATAAATTAACTGACATATTGTGAAATCTGTTTTTATGGTATTCAAATATTTAGTGGACCTCCTAAGCAGAATATCGCAGAGATGATACAGTATGAACAGAAATCCCATAGGCTATGATCCATCTGAGCACAGCTCAACCAAAGCAATTAACACCTCTCTCTTTCTTAAATGTTGATCTCCTCCCTTTACCCTGAGCCATCTAAAGCCATGTCCTCTGCTAATTCCTCAGTTAATGACCTCACTTGTCCGTGTTCATCACATCATATAACTTCGCCCATCAATTACACCTGTGTGTGTGTGTGTCTGACTGTGAGACAGAGAGAGACACAGTATCCGGAGAGAGACAGAACATATGGACCAACACCATACACACAACATGTGTGCAGTGAACGGCTCCTGAAATATTAATGCCTCATCTTTCCCTGATGAACGGTTCACTCGGAATTAGCATGTAAACAGATCAAGATGTTCACTCTCACTAGGGTGGGTTTCACATTAAGGACAGATTCTTGACAGAGGGACAAAGGCTAGACATTTACCTTTAGTCATGTAGCAGATGACAATTCAAAGTGATTTGCAAATGAGAAAAAGTAGCCAAGCTAAAAGAGCAAGTACATGCTTTTTTCCTATACACACTTTAGCTTAGAAAAAGGGCAACATCCTGCAAATTCTGCACTATAATTCCATCCACAAATAAAGCAAACATTATCTCCATGCTCAAAAATAAATGACATTCAAAGATTGGAATCAGCTCTCTAGAATTCTGGTTGGTCAACTTGGTCACCCATTTTGCAAATATTTTTCTATAATGATCAATGAACTGTATATTGAACATTATCCAATCAACGGCTTTCTTTCATAGTGCTTTTGTAGCCGCTTTCGGTCACACTTTAGATTAGGGTCCAATTCTCACTACTAAACAACTATGACTTTTGACCTAATTACTGCTTATTGATAGTTAGTAAGGTAGTTGTTATACGTTTAGGTATTGGGTAGGATTAGGAATGTATGATCATGCAGACTAAGGTATTAATATGTGCTTTATAAGTACTAATATACAGCCAATATCCTAGTAATATCATAATAAACTAGTATAAATATAGATAAATATATATAAAAAATATAGATTAAAACTTAATAATGAGAATTGGACCATCAACTAACGTGTTACCCAGCTTTCTTATAAAACAATAATTATTTGTATTACTTTGCTAATTGAACAATTCACTTTTTGTCTGTTAAACATTTTTAATAAGTAAATAAATCAATTAGCACACGCCTTCGCTCACCTGCAGGTGATAAGTGCGTGGGAAAAAAAATACCAACTAAGTAGGTCCAAAAAAAATCAACAAAAAAACAAGGAACTCCCGCACACTATCAGTACTTGCAAATGAGTATCAAAATTTTATTAACAACGCTTCGGTCTCACAACTTTCATCAAGCATATGAAGTTCCTTGTTTGTTTTTTTGTTAATAAGTAAATAAAACCATGGTGCGCTGAAGAGGTTTACTGTGTTTATCCTCTGCAAGTTTTTGTGACCTGAAGTTATTCCCCTGAAGCTCTTCAGCAGAAACATACGTCCTCATAATGGTATTTCTGACATCGCTTAAGGCATGTCACATAACTCACCTGTCCTTCCAGGTGACTACTGTGGGAATTTTCTGCTTTATGTGACCTCCAATGGTGTTTTTTTCAGAGGGGATTTATTAAGAAAACACGTGTAATGTGTTTCAAGTGGCTGATTCATTGCCTGTAAATGTCATTCTGAATTCCCTCCCTTTTAGAGTGCAATGTTCCTCTGTCACTCATCGCTACTTGCCTTCTATTTAAAATTCACGTCGCCTTGAAACTGTCAGAAAAGCTCCCAGAGAGATGAGTGTACACACTCACACTCCTCTGTCATCCTCCTCTTTTTTTCCCTTAAGGGATGAAAGATGATATAAAGAAGGATTACATCCCGTCACCGTTCTGACAGAGAATGACAAACACTGCACCTTCACCTCTTCCTTGCTTTCTTTAACCCATCTGTCAGAGCATGGTGACCCTTCATATTCGGTCTTTGTCACGCAGGACCCCACTAGCTCTTCAATTTTATATTCCTACTATATTCTAACTGTAGTTAGCCTCACAATGTATTGCTGATTGCCATGCTGTGCTTTAGCAACAGCAACCAAAGAAAATAATGTGTTTCTATGTGTTTTATTTTTTGTATATCCTACCCACAAATATTGAAAACCATCTTGGAGACCATGGAAAAGTCCTTTCCTGGAATATTTCTTTGGGTTTTACACAAACTTTGCATTATGTTTTCAGTGGACGAAATGGTTTCAATGACAGTGGTGCAATGATTCATTGTAGAGTCAATGTAGCTATTTGTCTATGGCTAAAAAAAACTATACTAATAATAGACACATGGAGGATATAGGTGAATGTTGCATGCAAATGGTGAACAAATGCTTCTTAAATGAGGGATTATTTAAGGATCGACTAAACAGTCATTTGGATAGTTATTTTATTATTTGAAATAAATCTACAGTGAATTGCTTTCCAAAACATTAATTAATGACTCTAATGAGCCAGTTCCTTTCATTAAATGAAAAGCCTATCAGCATGAAAGGTGTAGTCCAATTCACAAATAAAACACTGGGTTACTGGGTTGAATCAGTCATACACCAACTTTAAAGTTGCATATCTGAAGAAACTGTCTGTACTTCCTCCCTGTATCTGTGTGACACCGCATTCTATGTACATACCTAAAGTTTAACAGTCTGCAACATACCAAAGCTCTGACCCAAATGCAAATTCTCTTTAAAAGTTTCCAGACAAGGAACAACCAGATTTTTACCACAGTATCTGATATGCCACATAGCATTTTAGTTTTGAATTTGCAGCTGATGCTTGACAATAGAACTCCTTAATGAAATAGCAGAGATGCCAGCTCACATTCTGCTACCTGTAAATCGCTATGAACAGAGGAAACCCAACCTGTTTCTGTTGATGCAAATTACATACTGTAATCATCCGCTTTAAATCACATCGCATAAAAACATTAGGTGTGGCAGAGGGCCCGAGAGTCACTGTTGCATTTGAAACATTATGCTGGTGACGTGCTCTAATGTCAAGCTCTTCAAAAAGTTTGCGTCAGGCCACTTAATAGGCTCATTTTGCACTTCTAGACAACACATATTTGGGCTGTGTCAAAATAAATGAAGCATCCAAAGCTCCTACACGGCCTTCCCCATACAGCCAATGGCGATTTGAGACTGTGTGGGTGAATGTGATTTAACAGGCAGAAGTGGGTCATGTGTGGTGGGCTAGCTGTGGATGACTAAACTAATGACATCACGCCGCATCTAATTGCTTGGATATCTTTTATTTGCAGTGTTCAAATGACGCCTCAACTTCGTGACTCAGTCTTCAATCGCAGTTGAAGTAGGAGTGAGTGATGTAATAAACGTAGGAGTAGCCTCAGAAAATAAGACACCTAGAATCATAATATCATAATATACACCTCTGACATCAATATCAATCAATGGTCAATTTCAAACCATTTTAATTTAACAGATCAGATTAAATCTTATTCAATTAATTGTGTGTTTGAGTGGCTGTCCAGGCTGAATCTAAGGATTCTTCTAATGCTTCCTTTGATCAAAGACCAAAGCTTTACTTGAGACATGTTACTATGACAACAGGACAATACCTGTACTGCACTATGCAGTTTGTGACTCAGTCTCCAAGAATCACCATCCCTTTAACCAGCATTGTTTCGCTGTCAAGGAGAAACACGCTCGGCCATGAAGCCTTCACCTGTGTGACAATAATGACTTCTGTTGTCCTCTAATCATTTCTTTTGGACGGCAGTCAGGCAGTGTGTGAGTGGGTGTTTGGGCACAGAAAAATCGTGACAAGCTAGTCTAAGCAGAAACGGTCAAGAGGACACGCATAGAAACACACTACCTCAGGGTGGAATTCAACACAACTTCCACTGAATGCGCAGAAAAAGTTTGTACTTTCTGAAGGTAAAACCGTCAGGGCTCCAAGTTCATTTAGAATGGGTTATGAAACCGTTCGCATAGAAATTGCTGGCATTGAGACGGAAAGCATTATACAACAAGTTAATAAGGGGAAAGCTAAGCTCAGTGAGCATCGTAATTAGCCGGAAAGTGTCAGGTACAACCCTGATTTAAAAAGGGCTCTGTTCAGTGACAAAAAATATTGTCGTAGCATCATGAATGCAACATCACTTGAAGAGTGAATAGTGTCAAACTGTATCTGTAGAGACAAAGCTATTGCTGAAAAACTGAACTAACTTTTAAAGGTTAGTTTGTAGGGGAACTTAACAGACTGTGACATGGACAAGATAGAAACATATTATGCTCTGAGCCCTTTTATCTTTGTGTTATCTAATCTGTAAAATAATAAATATAAAATGTTTTCTCTTTCTTGCTGGATTTTAAAAAAAATTTTCTTAGTCATTTTTGAATCAATAATATACTAAAACACATGATTTCAATCTATATATTTTTTTGTTTCCCTGTAAAAAACAAACAAATAAAACACAAAAATCTCCTCAACAGTGTTAGAGACAGTGTTATCCCCTAAAAAAGTTACCAATTGCGTAACTTACTTTTTCTAGTTACTTTTTCTCATCTGCGCTGGGCTTGCTTGTTTGCTTTTTAATAACAAAAATATATATATTTGGCAAATGTAAAGTCCCTTTCACACCAAAAATGAAATGAATGAAATGCAAAATCAAATTGCTCAAACAAACCTTTCAGCTGTGCTGCCATTCTGGATCGCAGAAGAATAAAGTACAACAATCTTACTTCAGCAATCAAAACAAAAAGATTAAACACAACTGCAATGGTTATAAAGTCATTTTTGATCATTAGTATGGTTGAATTGGATCATCGAAGGTCAGCAGCAAAGACATTGGTTAAAAAAGTTTGTAAAAAAGTTTTTAAAAGTATTTAATTATTGCGGGTTTGAGTAATATACAGAGTTTGCATTTCACTGATTTATTTATATTGAGGAATACTGAATATGTATTTGTGCAAGTGAGATAAGTAAATGCATGTTCACATTTACTCTAAAACTACAATAATCATCATGTTCACACAGCACACACAACACTTCTGCACTTACTCACGATTTCTCTCAACATGGGGACAGGAGACCTGTCAGTCAATAAATGGGAAAACAAAGCAACTTTCATTACTTATTTGAAAAAGTAACTCAGATTAATGTATATTTAAAAGTAATGCGTTACTTTACTAGTTACTTGAAAAGGTAATCTGATTACATAACTTACGTTAGGCTTGTAATGTATTACCCCCACTATTTTTCTTTTCTTTTTTTTTTCTTTTTTTAAACATACACTTTTACTCAATGGTTTGTGCTAAAAAAACAAAAAAAAAGTTAAGTAGTAAATGTATATTGTATTAAGTATGTTTAGATGTTTAGTGAAAAATATAGATTAAAATTATGTTTTTTGCAGTGTAGTTAAGTTTATGAATCCACAAAAAAATCTCATACTTGCAAGGTTTTAGATACATCCATCAGTGTTAGTAAAATGCATGTCAAATGCGCATGGTTGTTCTTGCGTGCCAGTCAAGTCCATGATCTGACCCTGATGGAGGACACCCGTTCTTCTGCTAGAGGAATCTCTCCTCTGAGCCAGTGGACTGTGTTCATCATACTAAATCATCCTGCTTCTCTTACCGGCTTGCAAATGTTTCCATAACTTCTTAATCTTATAATTTTATAGCCAAGCATTTAGGGTAATCTAATAGACAGACCTTGTCGTTCACTTGTGATGTTCAAACAATATAAATCGACATTGAGAACAGTGCCCAGCTTTTATGTTATACAAGTAGTGTTACACTGTATACACTGTATTGTAGTATACACTGAAGTGTTATGGGTCTTTATATTATATTTCAGCTGAGATGTTTATAATCTGCAGAACATCCAGGTTTTTTTTATATAAATGGCCACAATAAAGCATTAGAAGATATGTCATTGATGAGATATGAGATATCATCTTTACCTACCATTCAGTTTTCTAAATTAATGGCATATTTCTGCCATGATGACAAGTGCAGTATTGTGCTTTGATGTGTGAAGAGGATCTTCTGCTAAAAAAACAGTAGTGGAATGCTTTCTCTTTCTCTTTCTTGATTCGACTGAAATGCTGATGTATTAACT
Organism: Semotilus atromaculatus; assembly: GCA_031834385.1. Classification (NCBI taxonomy): domain Eukaryota; kingdom Metazoa; phylum Chordata; class Actinopteri; order Cypriniformes; family Leuciscidae; genus Semotilus; species Semotilus atromaculatus. Next base: position 14,316,863 of record JAULUF010000035.1, on the reverse strand, counting down.
GATGCCAGGTAATGTTCATGGGAGTATCAATGTAAAATATTTGAGCTGAAAAACAAGTCCTTAGATTAAGAAGCAGTATGCTGGTAAAGAAGCACTAAAAAATTGGAGAGCCTGTTCTCTCTATCATTGAACTAGAGTTTTGTTTTTGTTTCAGCAGAAACCACTAGACAATGACTGAGTCAGGTGCATGAAGATATGCAGATACTGCATTTCTAAAGAAAATTAGCCTGCATACATGGCCGCATTTAAATTACATAGTTTGAGTAACCCAATTCCGATCTTTTCCTCCCATGTGGCACAGATCGAATATGACCCAAGAATGTGTAAGCAGGAAAAAAGCACATGGATTCCGATATACTCAGATCTGTTTCAGGCCTCAATCATATAGAAATAAATCTGATATGAATCTGATAAGTGCATTTGCGTCTACCACGTAAACGGACGGATCGGATATTCCCCTGTCAATGTAAGTCATACATCACTGAAAAAGCAAAGTGGCAAATTATGGCAACTCAGGTGAACACCAATCGCGATCACATGACTCTTTTCAATGGCGCAAAGGAGGACAAAGGCTCAAACCAATGTTTTCTTTGCTGTCCATTGCAAATTGCACCATTTTTACTTCCTTTTCAGCCTAAGCTTTTCTGGGTTTTTGTATACAGATGTCGAGTATGGGTCACTTTTAAAAGAAGATGTAAGCTGGTTCTCAAAAAAATATAGTGGATATAGTCAACAAATCGGAATTGGGCATCAAGACCTGCAGTGTAAATGCGGCCTATAAGCTACGTCACACTTATTCAAGAAGAATATTTATTGTTCCTCACCTTTGAATGACTATTGAAGTTTATTAAGCCTTGTCATGAAATTCTAAACACATGTCAATACCTGGAGATAAAATACCATGCATAAGTCAGTAAATTTTTTTTAATGTATCTGGTAGAAGTCTCTTTTGGTCACCAAGGCTTCATTTATTTGATCAAAAATACAGTAAGTTTGTAGTATTGTGAAATATTATTACAATTTAAAATAACTACTTTCTATTTTAATATATTCTAAAAAGTAATTTATTCCTGTGATGCAAAGATTGTCTTGGGAACCGTTATACATAACCGTTATAAAAAAAAAAAAAAAAATCAGGTTCCAGAATTCAAAAGAATAGCATTTATTTGAAAAAGAACATATTTGTAACTTTATAAATGTAATTACTGGTAATTAAAAAAAAGTATTATTGATTATTATTTATTTTTGTATCAATTAAAGGGTTAAAAAAATCATACCTGATACCAATCTTTTGAATGGTAGTGTACATAGATGTGAAGCATTCTGGTTGTACTTTTACAACAAGTTGCATAGAAAATATTAGTGCTATACTATTTACTGTAAAGCAGTGGTTTCCAAACAATATTAGATGCAACTTTTTTTCTTTCTTTTTTTTTAATTGACGTGACCCATTATTATAGGCTATATACAACCATTTACATGCAATCAAGTCAAGCGGCGTGAAAGGCAAGAGAGGACCAGGCCTGAAACTCTACATTGTGGTTTTGTTTACGTTTATGCGGCAATTGGCCGTGAGTTTTGTTGGTTACATTTATTTTGTTATTAAAGTTACGTATGCCGGTTATCGCATCCTTCTTCCCTGGGTCTTTGTAACATTTATACATTTTCCTTAAATCATTCTGGCGACTAATTTTTTCAGTTTGAAAACCTGTGCTGTAAAGTATTTGCTGTACTAACACGTCTGAAACCACAGAATAAACGGATACAGTGAATTAAGAACGTCAGATCCATTCATTTCTCAGCGTGCTGAGACAAATGACAGTCTATGGACTTTGCAGGTGCAGAGCGACAGATGCTGAGGAAGTGACATTAAACAGGAAACTCTCTGACGCCTGTGTATATTTGTGAATGTGGATAGTTGAATACCTGCCTGTTTCTGTTCTCATTGTGTGTTTACAATCTATAGAGGCCTCAACAGAATAAGAGAGGATGTTGAGTTGTTTGAGAGTAAAAAGATGAATGAATCAAGCCAAAACAAACAGATGAAAGTATAGTAGAAGATGGGAACAAAGAGATTCAAAGCTCAGCTTTTCTTGAAGGATGTACTGTAAAACACAGTAAACAGAGGTCACCTCATGTACACTGCGTGTTACTACAGTGAGATTAATGGTCCTAAAACTTACTGTATTATTAAAACACTGAAATGCAATACATCAATTCAGGGAGAAAAGGATGGGTAGTTTATATTAGGTGCTGCTCTAACAGTACCGAACAAACCGTCTGTAACTAACTAATATCTGACAAAACTAAGTAATTCCAATTTACAATCAATCTTTAAAAAGGAAACTAAACTGTGACCTATATCGGACGCTCCAATGTCATTACTAACAGATGATACTCCTAATCCTGCAATGGAATGGACACTAATTTACATAACAGTATAGCCGCTGGAAACATGCCTGCAAAAATACACCATCCACTATCACTTCTCATACACTTCTGTCAGGGTTTTGCGCTATCAGCAAGGAAAATGGATGTGTCACAGCTGCGATGATGGAAAGCGACATGTGACATTAAGTGACATGTCTGTTCAAAACTGTTCAAAAAGCTGATAAAAAATGCTTAGCCATTAGCTCAGGGGCTTGAGTCCATGAATTATCCACCCATAATATGTCCCTCCTCTTCCTTATACACAGAGAAAAAAGGTTCCATAAAGATTTTTTTCACCCCTCATTAGAAATCTGCTTGAGCGAAGTGGGTTTAATAGAGATATCCTTCAAACATGGCTAAATGTACTTATGTCAAGCAGCTGAGGCAGTTATATCACGATAAGACCAAAGTTATGACACAGCGTTCAGATCTTTTACTTTTACTAAAACAGTTTGTGGATTAGTGCTGGTTAATGAGGCTGTCCCAGTCATTTTTAAACACAAAAATGGCAAATTAATAATTAGCACAAATGCTACAAAGTGAAAAAAAAAAATCCCTCTGGGATCTATAAATTCTATTTTGAAATGTGTTCCTGCAAATGACAACTCCTGTAATTTTAAATAACACAATGACTAAGCTTAAAGACACCCATCATAAACACATACACTTGCTGCATACCACTACTGACGAGAACAGTCAAAAGTATGACAAATATTCCTGTTTTCTGCCTGAACTCTCCTCTATACTGTAAATATGTTAGGGAGGTTTAAGATACTCTGATCTCAGTGTAGAATTACCACAACAAATCCCCTTACAATTATGTAACATTTTAAAGTAAAACCTGATGCTTCCTCTTCAAAATCTCTACAGAGGATTTCAAGGAAATGTCCTGAAATGAGTGAAGTTTCCATCTAAGGATGTTTCTGCGAAAATGTTTACAGATATATCTGATGGAAATGCTAAATATTGATTTTCACAATTTTCAGTTTAAGTTCTATGAAATTCTATGATACCTCAAATGTCTTGAAAACTAGTTTGGAAACACTTATTGTGAACTGCTTAACATTTTTACAGGCCATTTCTGTCAGATTTTTGCAGTGGCGTTTGGCCTCCAGACAGAAGTCGCTGGAATAGCTATGAAGGATGTATCTACGCATCCAAGAGACTCCACCTTTGGCTTTTTCTCACCTGACCTTCACGCTCATGCATACCTCTGACAGAATTCCCCCTCAATGAAGGGCTTAGCTGACGCTTTCACCACAACAACAACAACAACAAAAACACCAGCATTCCTCTCTTTTACTTCATTGCAGACCATTTCAGGCTTCAGTAGTCTTGGCTTACCGGTGTGGGTGTGTTTGATTTATGTGTGTGAGCGCACATATGTTTCTTGGCATATTATATGCGAGTTGTTGGGTGAAGCTTCCCTGAAATAGGCCACACTGTTTGTAGTTTACCAGAATGTAGCAATGACTTTTCTTTTCTTTTTTCAAACCCCACTATTAGCTCTGCCAAGGTTCTGGGGTGAACCCTTACGATTGTATGGCCCACATGTGGAAGTGGTGGTAAATGGTGTTAGGTTGTTACGCTTTTCACCACTCACTATTAGCTCGCAGCTGCACTTGTGCCTTTCAACAGATCTGAGAGGCAGAAGAGGAGCGCCACTGATAAAAGGAAGATCAACTCAACACTTTACAGATGAATAGTGTTAGCAGAGAGAGTGTGTTGGACATTTACATGATGTGTAGGCACACATTATGCACAGGAACACACTTTTCTTTGAAGAAACACAGATTCACTTTTTACAACCTTCTACACATAGAATAACAACACCACAGCGTAGTTTAAAATGTTCACTGGAGGTTTTAAATTGAATCCAGATGAAGATTTATATTCAAAAATCTCATCGGTTTAGTGCACAGGAACTGATCTGGAGAAGCTATTTTGAAGCTAGCTTCCCAAGCTACCAGATAATCATAATTTGATACTGTAGTTAATTTTGAACAGATTTATTTTCTATTTCTGTTCAACCATCTTTTGATTCCTATTAAAAAGAACAAAAGTTTTCAGTAATTGTCACTAAATACAACAAATAAAACTAGAAACACTCTAATTTGTATAATGAAAACATAGTGGCGAACAGCAACATTTAAGTATTTCACCACAAAAAGACAAAATCTCACGCAAGGACTTGTAATGAAGCAGTCCGAATGGAATCGTGTGAAGCAATTCTTCTGACAGGTTTTTTATTAACTCTATGAACAAACTGTTTTACTTAAATGAATCGTGAAGCAGCAAAACACTTATATGCACAAGCCATTTGGTATAAACTGTCGAAACAAAATGAATCAGAATTCTCAAAACTATTCGAGGGACAGGACAGTTCAGGAGGTTGTGTAATTCCTGCCTGACTTCACTCAGCTCTAAAGCTTCATGCAAAACATAATATGACTAAAAAAGAGCATCACACCTGTCACACTACACTGTTACCCTTTGGAGAAATAACTTGTTACTGGGAAAGCTACATTAATGTGAACAGAGCTGAGCCATTGTCACACTATTGGAAAATGTACTGCAGTTAAATTGGTTGCATCACTACTCTGCTCATGATACTGAAAATCCTTCAATATGGATATTAAGGATAAAAAAGTAAACCACATGGGAAATGGAGCTTTAACGGTATTTTATAATGGCCTTGGTTAGACAGCAGAATTAAGACAAGAGAAGATAATATCCTGTAATTTCCTTGCTTACGGCTGGTTAGACTGTGTTATAGCTGGAAGCTGGTGTGTGAGAAGCGTGGGATATGGGCTTTTTCAGTGGGTGTGGAGTTTTCCTCTCCAGCCCAGAGCTGTACATCTAATGATAGGCCAGCATTCAAATGACAGAGTGTGTAAATGTATGTGTGTCTATGCTGAGGTCCTTGCCAAAGCTGTTTAAACCAATGTGACAAATTTACTCTCAATTGGTAAATCCAAATGCACACAAACCCTCAAGTACACACATATAATCTATCATAGGATCACACCCATGTTCTCTCTCTCTGAATGCACTGTAATAAATGATTTGACCTTGAGTGATGAAGCTGTTTTGTGTGTGGATGGGTGGTTCTGTCCACAGGGGAATAGACCCTCGCCTTGTATTGATTTCTCCATGTTTTTCTCGTACAAGAAAATACACAAAGTTTGTGCAATGCCTAATCTAATTCTAATGTCTGAGGGATTTTGGGTCATTGTAAAAAATGCAAGTTTTGTCCTTTTATATACTCTCTCCATTCCTTTCCTCCATTTTTTGAGGGAAACTGTCCAAGCAGACTCTTTAAATGTAAGAGAGGATGCCTTTGTGAATCTAATATGCCACACACTGGCTTTGTGGTTAATGCTTGCTGTGATTGGCTGAAGGGTTTTGATTGGCATGAAGCTCTGCGAGAGTGAGCTGAGGATCAGGGTGGGGTTTAAGGGGGATCAATGAAGCCCACGTCCCCTTTGAGACATGGCCTAAAAATTCCCAGCTTTTATCTTATTCACACACACATTTCATTACAAACAGTGCACAGAATAAATAAGAACAAAGAATTTCAGGATTCATCTCATATATACAAATGAGTATATATATATATATATATATATATATATATATATATATATATATATATATATATATATATATATATATATATATATATATATATTCATATTCATTCATATGTATTCTTTTTTTGGGGGGGCTGAAATATGACCCTTACATTTGTGAGATTTGCGAGATTCACCCATCCGGCTGATCTAAAGCAGATTCAATCTGTAAGACCTACATATCTATTCATAGCATGTGCAGAGATGTGGATTTGATGTATTGATTGCTCATTACCCAGTGTCAGAGCCAAACTGATGGAGAGAGAAATTGGTTTTTATTTTTTCCCTCCTTTTTCACATCGACACGTCTGTAATCCATTACATCTCTGTGCCATTGACAGTGGGAGTGATGAGCAGGTGCTGGGATCTTTCCTCTTTCATTTCCATTCCTCTCATTTAGTCTCCAACCCTCTCCTTCAAGCACATCTCCTACTGTCTCTTTCCTGCTGTGGAATCCATTTATTCATTTTTTAAATATTAGACGCCTGTCAAATTGACAGTGCAGCAAAAACAGCACCAGAGCAATGCGTTTTGTGAGAAACCTAATGATACAGAGAGCGACGAAGAAAGGAGGGATATCATAGTACAGCTGTGGTCTGAGTGTGAACAGCTGATGATACACAGGTACAGTAGCTCCTCGCTGTCTAGGCCAAAGAAATCAGAAACTGTAAGATCCACCATTAAAATGAAAGCTGAGAAGGGGACAATTGTGGCTGTGTAAACATACAGTGGAAGTGCTGTACTACAGGAGGCCTGTAGTAACTTCTCACTTCTTAAATAATGTCTTTTAATGGCTCATGGCTATGTAAGCCAATATCCTGACAGTCACAATCTAGTCCACACAGAAATTGATTCTCGATATAGCGCATTCTTTGTCTGGGTGGATGTAGTCGTGCACCTGGGCCGCAGTCATTCACTTACAGACTGACTGCCCACAGACTGCAGCTATATACGACACATGCCCCAGACGGAGCGGCTAGACGGAGACATGGACGCAGTGGAGTCATGTCAGGATTCAAAAGCAGTGTTCGCTCCTGCAGTGACAGATGGGATAGGAGACAACGGCAGACGTACACCTAGCATGCAGACAAGAGCTGCCATCTTTGACCAGAGGGCACTGACCTCTTGACCTTTAGAGCAATACAGTCTAATTAGAGTATGTACGGTATAGTCAGAGATATAAAATATATCATATCATATCTTTCTCATGAAAATTATTATTAGTTACTATTGCTCATACTCAAAACCCACAACCTTAAGTAATAAAGTTTGGACAAGATACCTCAATTCATGCATCTGATTGAGATGTTACTTAGAATATGTGAAAAAATCTCTATCACTGATACTTGTGTTGGGCTCTTTTGACCTGGGCCTGTAGCCAAACACTAACTATAGGGCTGCACGATTAATTAAAATAAAGCAGAAATCGAAATATGACTTGTGCACAGCATGCGTCAACCATCTTTCAAAACGTGTTATGAGAAGCGCTCATAAACCTGCTACTGTCAGTCAACAAAAGAGAAGCTTTAATGGCTCCCTGTGGTTTTTTCACCAACATTAAATCTGGATGTTAATTAAGTTCTGTCAGGTCCATTAAGTCAAGAACACATGACAATAAAATAAAAATAAAAATTTTAATTGAATAAATTGCAATTCAAATTAATAAATTCTGAATTAAATTTTGGCGGTATGGCTCTGTTCAGGGAGTCCTCTGACCCCTATAGTCATATTGATATATAATCACAAAATATTTGGCCAAAGCATGCAATTAAACCTACAAACAAGCAAAGCAAACCTGACTGTTTGTCGCATTTTAAATCACAATCTTTACAAACAGACAATTCACAATTAAATTGTCCCCAAATTGTGCAATCATACTCAACCCCTTTTAGTAACTGCATAGCAACCACCCAGGGATGCAATTCCCATTCATAATGGCGTAACTCACTGCTTAACCAACATAGTACGAATCATCGTTCTAGAAACTAACTAGCTTGTCAAAACTGTTTCGGTCACACTCCTGTTGGCTGAACCACAATAGATCAACAATATAGTCAACGACGATATATGTTGTTAATGATGTCATGTGCAGGTGAAGTAAGATCTTCAGCTAATGAATCTCTTTGATATTGCAATTAATGCATTTAATGTTATTATAGTTAATTTAAATAAACAACAGAAAGCATTTTTTTTTAAATCATGTTAGAATTCATGCATCTCATTGAGATGTTACTTAGAGTATTTGAAAAAATCTCTATCACTGATACTTGTGTTGGGCTCTTTTGACCTGGGCCTGTAGCCAAACACTAACTATAGGGCTGCACGATATTTAGTGTATTTGGTGTATGCTTTAATCCCGTACATACGGTTCATTCAGTCAGTCGGTTTCAACTATTAAGTTTGCAAGGTTGTTTTCGAATGTTCTATGGTTAATAACGAGGGAACTTCAACTATGTTCAACTATGTTGATAACGAGAGAACTTGCGACAATAGTTGGATAAAGATGCTTTTGGGAAATGCACTCCAAATCAAGTGATTCAAGACTCAAAACATATGTTTTATTATTATTTAGTTTCTTATTATTGCCCTCAAAACAAGTGTAAGACTGAAGACCACCCACCGCTGCGTCACTAACCCACAGGAAATTTTAACATTCACCTGCCTAAAGCTCATCTCCATTCATCCATCTTCAGCAAATATTTCTCTTTTGGATGCAGAGAGGCCATCCAGATTCCCCACACCCACCCTTAAAATGCCAATGTCACCTACCAAACAAAAGAGCAGGAGGAGGCCCTCGGGACAGTAATAACATCTAAGTTAACCCTCTCTTCTTTCCTCATTCCATCTTCATTACTTCTTCTATCTTGCAGACATCCAGGACCGCCTGCAGATATTGTGGCTAGCAAACAGTCCATTCTTACACAGTCCATTCTTACAAAGAGCAACAATAATTGCTCTTTCCCACTAATCTGAAATTAATATATCTTAGTCTGATAAAGGTTTTGGTTCAAACTCAGCAAGGCAAAAGAAATGAAGCATGAGAGAGTCTTGTGAGTGGGATCAGATCTAGAAGGTTTGTCTTTGTTGATATGGAGGTGATTGACAGGCATGACAGCCACAGGCAAAAGCACAACGTGTAAAGCCAGGTTAAGTCAATAATGCCCTGATAAGGTTACATGTAAGGGGCCTATGTGTCAATATCAAGTATAGACACACATTTGTCTGGAAATATGACACTGGGCATCACTTGAAGGACACAAACCAGACATGTATCATAGAACCGATATTTTACATCTGTGAAATATTTTTGCAGGGAGTTTTCAGGAACTGAATCTTTCATCCACTCGATTTGTTAATATAAGTGATTTGGTACTCACCACAATAGATCAATTGATACATGAGGCCTGAATCACCCTGTGTTGAGCTAAGGCTTGCGGTATATGATCTCATGTGGTACTGCAAGTCTTCCAGTGTTCTCACAGGCCATCATTCACTGATTTACTGTATATTTACTTCCTTTTGTTATGACAATGGCACAATGTCATGAAAGATCGACTCTCATAGAATTGGCCTTTGGGTTTAAATATATTATGAAAAGCTTCCTCCTCCCAAACTGTCACTGTATTTCATCTCCTGTTTTATGGTAGACTGCCTTAGTCAGCTATTCTCAAGACATCCCTTAAGACATTAATCTCTACATCTCTTCATGCTATGTGCACTTTAAGACATACTGCCATAGTCTGTAGATTTTGGGAAGGCTAGCTCCTCTGTCAAACTAACAGATGTGTGTATCTCTCTAAGAGACGTGTACACTGAAGAAAAAAAAAACAGGCTTATTATCTTGTTTCACAGGAAATATATCTAAAAATCATATATAAAAAAGAAAAAAGCTTTCACTTTTTCATCAAGGCGAGTTAAACACACACTGGTCACACCTATCACAATAGGTCGCACTCCAGTCGATCTCACGCCATCCCTTCAACCAACTTTTCACACTGAGGTTCTCAGCCAGCGACCAGAGCATCTGAAATTTCATTGCGTTGTGTGAAGAATGAGGTCAGACTGGGATCAGAGGCCAAACTAAACCTACCACAGACACTTTCTCTACAATCTAAACACTGACCACATGCACTGCTAAACAAAGGGACTTTTCCCTGCTCATATTTTTCTGGGTGGCATGCACATGGTCCAGGATGTGGTTTGCTTTGATTTTTGTTATATAATACAAAGGCAATCATATATTTGTATGTGCTTAGCAAAAAAACCTGCTAAAACAGTATAAGAAAACTCGACAAGTAATGTCTAGATGGCAGAAAATAACACATTTGCAGAGAAAAATAGTTAATCACTCCATTTTCTCAATGCTCCAGTCCAGTAAATGTACAAATTTAACCCCTAGTTAGAGAGAATCTTGAGACAGTGTCACAGCATGAGAGGTGCCATCCCTCTTGTAGCGTATAGAACAATAATTGGCTGCCATGCTGTCAAAGCATGAAAAGAAGCACCAATTCCCTGTTGAGAATCATCCTATAGAAAGTTTCCAACCAGCCATTTACTTCATGGTTAGCCTGAGCCAAGCAGAATTGAATGTTTATTTGCAACCAATTACAGACTAATCAAAAACGCATTTTCTTCAGTGAGTGACAGTACAGTCTAAATTGGTCAGCTAAGCAAAAACAGAATTCTTTCTTACTGCCTTTTAAATGAAAATTTGAGATCGCACTCATCTCTGCAGGCAGTTATATAATATAATTCAGCTGAATAGAGTTGGATGTCTCATTTAGAAAGTCTCAAAGTGCCAACAAAGTTTTATTTCACCTTATTCCTCTTTTCTATACTATTTTTGGCTAAATTTAAGCTAAAACACTAAAAACTAAAATTACATTTAGATATCAAAACATGCTTAAAAGAAAAAGGTTTTACTGTATTTTTGATTAAGCATTAATTCAAAAACAAAAGATCTTAACAGCTCCAAACTTTTGAAAGGTAGTGTATATACATAATAACATAAATCAAAATATATTTATTATTAATTTGTTCTGTTAAACAAAAACAGTAATTGTTCTTCTCAATTAAATTTATTTTGTTTTAAGAGGTGTAGATTTATAGAATGATTTTACCCAGAATCAAAACATCCCACTCTTAAATACAGAAAGATGTATGTGCTGAGGTCTCTATGCGCCAGTTATTCTAATATTTTTAAACCAAATGAATGGAGGCAATAGATAAACATTGAGCTGGATCTGAATCCCTATGCTACTACGCTACTGCTCAATGAGCCTCTGTAAGTGTGTGTGTGTGTGTGTGTGTGTGTGTGTGTGTGTGTGTGTGTGTATTCTTGCCACTGCATATGACGTGTCTGACAGTGTCTCTGTGTGCACACTCTGGTATGTGTGTGAATATGCACACGAGTATAGTTTGTGTGTTCTAGCGGCAGCCGCTTAGCACTCCAGTAGGACCTCCACACAGTGACTCTCCTTCACAAAAGCCATTTGCCGTGGACCCAGCCCAGTTCAGGAAGCCCAACCTAACAGCCTCCACCTGACCAAGCGCAAGCCTGCCGTTTGAACACTGAAACCTCTCATTCACCCCTCTCCATATACATCCACTCCAACGTGTCCTCACCAACCACAAATAACCTTTAACGATGTCATAATTTGCTACACATCGCTGTCTTCTGCATATAATGAGTGGACGATTATTAGTCATTTTTTAATTTTAGCTGTTATAAACGTTAGCAAAAACCACATGCATCGCTGAGCTAACAACAGCTCTGTGTGTTTTCCAGAACAAACTAGTCTTTTCCTCCCATTAAAAGGAACCATAGTGTGGACTTGCACTGTTGGGCATCCACTGCAGTACTATTACAGTTTCCTGTAACAACCAGGATAAAAAAAAAACACACATTTACAGCTTCCCCTGAATAGTTTTACTGAACCATATACTGTGGTCTTTTTCCTTAATAGAAATATTGGAAAATCTATGTAATGTCCTTGCACTGTTGAATAACGGGTGGGTCTCCATCTAATCCAAACAACTGTGGCACTCCTCTACTTTGTTAAACCCAAACAAGTGCTTCAAGCTCAGTCAATTACACTGGCTTTGGTGAGGAAGGAGGTGTAGCTGGCCCACCGCATCCATAGTTTTTTTCCCACTCCTTTGTTATCCCTGTCACTCCGGCTGCAAGGAGCTTAATGGATTTCAGTCTTCTCTTCCACCTCGTGTCAGTGATATAAGTCAGTGAGTCTGCATGTTCACACTGCACGATTGCAAAACCACGTAATTATGGGATTATGTGAGACTAACCTGTTTGCAACAAGCCTGCTCCGCTGTCACCAACATCGAAGTGTTTCTGTATGTCAAGAAGGACACCTAAAAAACAGAGACAGAGAGAGAGAGAGATTAGAATTTGTGCTCTGATGTGAATTTGAGTTGAGTGGAGCATTTGAGTCTCTTTTCTGAGAAATAATTACTGAATGACCTTTCACATCTTTTGTGCTAATTTGAAATGACAATTTCAAGAATGAAAAATATTAACAGGTGTTTCTCAATACATTTCCTTGTGATCCTCAAAAACAGAACAATCATAGGCTTATGGATGAACACATTCTACTCTTGGGCTGTTTGAGGTATTTCATCAAAATTAGGGATGCTCTGATAGTACAGGCCATAACGATAAGCTGATAATTCTTTTCAAGTTAATAGTGGCAATAAATAGCCCAAATGAAACTTTTAAATAAATGAAAAATAAACCACTGAAAAAACCCTGCTGAGGTGCATCTAAACATTAATGTACAGTATGCAAAAAGATTATATTAAATGTAAATCAAATAAATAATTGAATCTAATTGAATTAATCTAATAAATTATTCTCTAATATAAAATTTCTCTAATATAAAATTAATCTTTTTAATTTAATATTATTTAAATTCATATTTTTAATATTTTCTTTATATTCTCTAATATAAAATTACAATTAATTAAAATTGTCCCGTTGAACCGTAACAAAGGCATGTCCTCAGAATAAAAAAAGACATGAGAACGAAAGAGTGTGAATGTACCTTGAGATGCAGACAGTAAGGAAAGAGACACTGGCTGCACTGGAATGCGAGCAGGTGCCGTGACTCGTGTGACAGGAATGTTACATATGTCACTATGTGCGGACAAGCCCGCACCTGCCAAAGTGCTTCTTCTCAGGACGTCTTTGCTACAACATGCCAGTGACAAGTCAAAACGGGTGGCGACGGGAAACCGCGAAGTGATCGAGACGAAACTCGAAGATGACTAAAGCCACAACAGCAACAGAAACAAATAGCTATTTTTATTTCTCACAGCCACTCCTGTGTTATGTGTCTGTGTTTGTAAGACCTTAAAAAGCATGACGTAATTAGCCAGGCAGAACTGAGAAGTTAATTAAGAGACGTTTCAACAGCATTAGGTGTTTGATCTTGGGTGCGTGTGAATTGCGGGAAGCCTGTGAAGCGGATGTCTTTCTCTTTGCCTCTGTTCGTACAAGACTGTTCAGTGACTTAGAAAGATGTAACTTCAGAGATAACGTCAAGGATGTTGGATCTCTATCGCTCTTGTCTAATTTCATTGGATGTCAGTCACAGACCCTGTTTACAGCCTACCCTGCATTTAGAAGTGTCTGAATGCTGTGAGCTTTTCACAAATGGAAGATCAAAGCATATGTCTGAGTTAGACACTTAAAGAGCTCTTTTTTACTTTAAAGCGATCAGAAAGAAGGAATGTGGAGATGAGAGATGGATGATTTGAAGGCAGCAACACGAAAGCTGCAATTACACTAAAAAGGGAGTTATGCCCTGATCAAGAGCCCTTTAGATTCCTGGCCAACACACACATAACTGCAGCAACAAACCATAGAGCAACATGATATGGTCAGATTAAACAAAAGACAAGGAATCTTCTAAAACATTTTACTATTGAATTGATTGAAATCATTAGGCTAGTTGTTGAGATTTAGATAACCTTTGTCATCATGTAACACTCACTAACTAAAAGTTCATCTTTAAAAAAAAACAATAATTTAATAACAGGAGTTAGTGGGTTTATGGAAAGCTAATAATTAATTAAATATAATATTAAAATGAAGAAATCTTTAAAAAAACTAAACAAACACTGAATTAAATTAATTGACATAAGATAACCACGAACATGCAAATGTGTTGTTAAATGATTGAGATTCCTAAATCCATGACTTGCAGCATTTCTTTTTTTATATCTATTATGAACAATAAATTCCTGTCTTGCTATTTAAAAAGTTGCTAATGCACTTTTCTTTTCAGTTGCTAGCAAAACATCTTGAATTAGCAGATATGGGAAGCCTCATTGGAAAAATAAAAAATTTCACCTTTGGCAACAAAAGTATATTGCGTTGCTTCTTGCATATTTTGCGACACTTTCCAGTGTCCAAAATGTCCAGTGACTGGTACTAAAAAAAAGTGTAATTTTTTTTGTTTGTTGGTCATATTAGGTCATTTTTATCATTTTATGCTTTAAAAACAGGGGTTTGACGTCATGATTGACAGATGAGATTGACAACTTCTCTGAGCAAAGTACTGAATTACCAACTTTTTTCTGCATTTTCGGGAGGAAATTGGAGTTATAACTTTAATTTCTATAGCCGTTTATTTCACACCAACATAAGAGTTGTTCTGCAGTAAACTGTACTAACTGATTCTGCGGTAGTGTGGGGGCGGGGCCTTGATACCGCGGCTCCACTTCACGCTCACTACTGCGCAGTCGGGTCCCGAATCGGCACAATATGTCAGCGTCCTATCTACAACAGAAGAGAGTGAAGGTGCGTCGTCCGTCTTTTTTACAGTCTATGGTTTGCTACGTCCGTTTGCTAAAGCCATAGATTTGGATCAGATTATGTGATTCAAATGTATTAGTCTGCAAATCATGCACTATGCTAAAAGTATTTTGAGTCCATAACATATTGTGCAAGGAACTGTGTGAAAATAAGTTTTATTAATCATAATTTGTGTGAAGAGTAATAAAAGTTGTTGGTGTTCTAGTGTTAAATTCTAGTGGGAATTGTATGCATAGGCGCGTTTTTGGAGTTTCGCAACTAATATAGGTAGAGGCGTGCTTTTCCAGTGAGCCTATCGGATACGGAGGCGTTGGCTTCCACTGTCCTTCTCCATGTTCAGGAGCGGGTGGTGCCGCCCTCTTTCCATTAGTCTAATCTGAGGCGGTGTACTAATTACCTTGGTCACACTCCTCCATTGCTCCCCATACCTCAATCCCTCCGTCTCTCCCTCTCCTCCCACTGGGAGGGGGATCCCTGTGGCAGATGGTGCTGCGTTTCTCCTCTTTCAACCGAGACTGCACCTGCCCACCCTCACGCCTGCCAAAGACACGACCTCAACCACCACTCTCTTCCCACCAAAACTACCACAGGCACAACTGATGTAAACTGATGACTTGTTTGGAAATATGATTAATTCGATTTGGGAAGTATGTCCTTATTTAACATTATAAAGGAAAGAATTGTAACTGGAAGAGACTGGTACTAGTAGGTCAGTGTGTGCACAACGTAACGCTGAACTATTAGAGCAACTGTCACTATATTAGTGAATTATGTTCTGTGTTTGGCAGGCAATACCGTCCGTGTGAGATCTGCCCTAAATTCTTCTCTCTCTATCTTCTCTTCTGGCTCTCAGATAAAGATACACTGCTCAGGGAAAACATGGCAACACCTTCAAACTTCTCAGAGAGAGCTGTCTTTAAGCATCTTAGGTGCAGCAGCTCTGACTTCATCTTGCATTATACTGTAAAACGGTAGGCAATGCCACACAAGGTGATGCAAATGCCCCAAATGGCACCAGTGGAATCATCAACCTTCTAGTGTCCGCCTTGATGCCGCCAGCCCTGAGGTGTTGCCATAGTAACACGGCATGGGCGCACACACTAAGGAGGGAAAGGTTGGCTGGCAATTGGTCAGATCAGACTGACTAAGATGGAAAAAGGAACACACATTTATGGTAATCTTGCTTAGCAAAACTTTATCTTAATCTTCTTACATGGAAAAGATATGTAAGGTTTGGCTGATTTGGCTGACACTTGTAATGCACTTTGATTTACTAAAATGTAGAAACCGCAACAGATACTAAGAGGCAAAAGAATGTTGTCCTGCCTGTTGTGACTGATCTATCACATGCAAAACACATCTCTGAAGAGCAACGGCCATTGAACAGAGTGTAAAATTCTGTTACAGCATAACGCCACATAAGATTGGCTGAGATATAATCAGATTTTAAATTGTAATATTTTTTTTTCTGTATTTTTGATCAAATACTGTAAATTCAGGCATGCGCATAAGGGACTTTTTTTTCAAAAAGTAATTTTTGACCAGTAGTACTGTACTGCAGTATATACTACTGCTGCAAAATGATCAAAAATTCACCATTTCGCGTGTTGTTGTCAGCCTACACTTCACATAATAGGCCTGTAGGCCTGGGCTTCATTTAACAAACTATGATAGTTTCATCAAATGGTAAACGGTGTATCAATATAGACTAAA
This sequence comes from Semotilus atromaculatus, assembly GCA_031834385.1. Lineage (NCBI taxonomy): Eukaryota > Metazoa > Chordata > Actinopteri > Cypriniformes > Leuciscidae > Semotilus > Semotilus atromaculatus. Next base: position 14,300,252 of record JAULUF010000035.1, on the reverse strand, counting down.
TACAAGTGACTTGAATATTACTTACCATTAATGCTACTTTTGGTGCTGGTTTTGTGCAGTGCTTTGTTGTCAATTAACATCCATTAGTTCAACGACGCAGATTCAGATCGCTTAAAAAATTTGAAATAGTCTATCCATGTAATTTTCAAACGATTTATGAATGACCGGAAAATTAACGCTCCACTTCACAATCACATTGTCCAATGAAATTTTAACTTGTGCCAGATGACGATTGGTCGGTGTATTATAGCCTACATGACAAACAGGCTTCAATGAATTATGTAATATTTTAAAATGTTTTATGTGGATTTTAATTGAATCGACACACAACCTTTTATTATTAAGGGGGAAAAAAAGTTTAAAAATTGTTTTGTTTATTTTTTTCCTGCCCCATATACTCACTGAAAGAACCATATTTCGCTCGTGAGTATCGGTTCCCAAGCAGACTGTACGTTTACACTAGTGCATTTTCATTTTAAAACGCATAACTTTTGCTACGGTTATGCCTGCCGTCCACACACTGCTCCGGAGTTTTAGACCCTAGGAAACGGAGACCGACCCCAAATATGCAATGAATATTATCATTGGTATTTGTTTGAGAAGGGCACTTATGATTCATTTTGAAATAGGGCAGGGATGAGTTTAATTAATAATTATATTATACATTCATATTTTTGAAATATAATGTGTTGATGATAGATAGAATGATGCTGCAGACGATACTCTGTATGATGTAAGTTATTGTTATTTAACACTAGTTTAAAAAATAATTAATGCAAAAGCCCCTAATGCTCATTTTGCAAGTTCCATTTAATATCAATAAAGTCATGGACTCATGGATTAGAAATCAAATAAATTAAACCCACTAATTCAAATTCAAATAAACATCTGCTCACAAATCACACAGTAAAACTGCAATGCAAACAGATTGTGGTGTGAGAAAGAGCGTCTTTTGTTTTCTAGCACACTAGTTTCATTATCCCAAATGCTAATTAAACATTGACCCGTTCATGTAGGTCTCCATCTTATCAGCTGATTGGTGCAGTGAAATGGCGATATGCTAATGTTGATGCTATTGCGTAAGATGCAGTGCATATGAATGCTCCTTTTTGCTATAATGCTTTCATAGTGATGTCCCCAGGAGACCCATTGGACATTGACCAGTGGACTGACCAATAGCATGTTTGAAGAAAGCTCTGTGGATGAGGATGAGCGAATCAGTTCTGTTAATGTGTCTAGTGCTATTTCAAATCTCAGGGGAGTTCATTCAAGTGAAGCTGTTTAATGGATCCTGGAAGCTAAAGCTACTGCATTTGATTTACACAAACCGTGTGATGCTATCTTTGACATACATTGTTTGGACCCACGTTGATCTGATAAGAGGAAGCCAGCCTGTGAGTTTAAGTGCTTGTTTGGGTAGAGTGTGTTCTTAAAAAAGTATGAGCTCATCCAAGCCAAGAAAGACCAAGAGGTCTGAGTTTTGATATATAACCTTCTCTGAGATGAACTGGCGATGTGCCAACACATTTTTGAGTGTGTGAGACAAAGTATATATACACCATCCATTCATTTGAACAGGAAGTGGTTCACCGGCTGAAATTCCAATACGGTCAAATCCTGAAACTCAAACATCATCTATTCATCTGTCGGAGGCTTTGACAATGGCAAACATTTTAGAATCTAGACACTAAAACGCATTAAGGTGGGGATACTGCATTGATGCACACAACACCCTGTTCTTATTTTTGCACACAGACACGTCACCGTATATAGACCCAGAGGACTGTCTGGCCGTCTGGGGAGAGAGAACGAAAACGAAGATCATTGAGTGGTAGGACAGACCTCATTTTACAATCCCCAAAAGAGAGACGATAGACCTGAGCAACCCCCAGTGCTATTTCAGGGCTAGGAGAAGTAGGTTAGGATAAAGGCATAGCAACAGAGGCTGGCCGTCCTATATACTGTAACTGAGAAGATGACGATAGGTGAGAAGAAAGGCAACTGGAAGGAAAGCAAAGCTTGGTATATTCAGAACTCTGTGGGGAGATTTTACTGAGAATGAACCGTGTATGCTAGCGTTGTTTACTTGCACACTCCACCACTGCAATCCACATACCTGAGACAGGTTTTTAAAATGCAGTAAATGTGCTGAGATTCACAGCACATTTGTATTATGCCAAGTTATAACCTTCTTCTCCATTATTTGATAAACAACTGTTGCCATGGCATAAAACATAACATCAACATAAATGTACACAATCTTTTAAATTAAATGTAGTTTAGCAAAAAGCTAATTACACCAGACACATAGTGAGTTTTAGTAAGTAATGGTCAATCTATAGTAAGACATAAATATGCATTCCTGTGGCTCAAACAGAAAACCATTGCGCAAACAATGCCAAGGTCATGGGTTTGAGGGAATGCATGAACTGATAAAATCACTTGAATGCAATGCAAGTCATTTTGGTTAAAAGCATCTGCCAAATGCATAATGCATGTCAATTTTCATTAAAAAAAAGATTGCAGATGGTTAGTAAATAAGTCACAGGGTTTTGAGCTGCAGTGCTGCATTTAAAAGTGGCCCTCACATTGAATTAATTGACCGTCTGAGGGCACCGTTTACATGTGCAGGTACTTTAAATGTTATAATTGAGTGCCTGCATAAACTACATTGCAGATGGTTAGTAAATAATATGCAGGTTTTTGTACTGTAGTAATGCATGTAAAAGTGGCACAACTGTTTCGAATTTGCCCGTGTGTGTGTGTGTGTGTGTGTGTGTGTGTGCGTGTGTGGTAGGTGAAAAAGCAGTACAAATGTACATTTCCATATCCTGTGTAATGCTACTCTTTGCGGTAAGAGAATGTTTCCTCTCTCCCTCATTCTTTTCATTCTACCAAACCACTAGTACACTGTTCGGCTGCTGACACATCCTGAAGCTCTCTTCCTCCTATTTTCTTTTCCTCCTTTCCCATCCCCTTCTCTGCTTCTCTCATCAGCTAGGGGTGATCCTTCTTAAAGTGTCACAGGAATCGATGTAACAACACCTCAGCTCGCAGAAGTTACACGTGCGAAAGTGAGAAAAAGACTGTACCCATGTTAACCCTTCCCAGCTTCTCTGCAAAACGTCTGCCCTCTTACACCGAGCCAAACCTTTGAGAGTGCAGAGGCAGGGTAAGAGCTGACCACAAATATGCTCGTCTTTTCTTGGTGAGCTCCTGACCGCCGGGTCCATCAATATCCCGCAAAGCAACGGATGCTTTTTCCACTCAGCCTTTTAACCACCACACAGTCCGTATAAACACAATGCAGATGTCAGAGGAGCGGGGGTGTGTTTTAGCGGGCGTTTGCGGGTGTGGGTGTTTTGGAATTCCCTCACCATTTTATACCAGTAGTTCCTCATTACTGCCTCACCCTCAGGCGGGCTGCCAGCGCTGCTTGTCAGAGTTTCATGGTGTACACTGCACTGCTGATCTGAGACTGGTTTTAAGGTGTGTGTGTGTGTGTGTGTGTGTGTGTGTGTGCATGAAAAAATTAAATGATGTTTGAATATGCAATCGAAAATGCACAGAAAATGTATCTAATAGCCCCAGACACATTCCCTGTGTACCCGAATACTTGCCTGGAGCATGTAAATAAACTGTGCACTGCAAGGCTTCTTCACCAAAACACAGATTTTCTAGACTGCATCACTTGCTTTTAAATATTGCATAAAAATATTGCTCGTTCGGAGATGCTATGCAGAAACAGCCTAGTATTTGTGCATTAATAATTCATAAGAGAATTATCCTCTGGAGTGTGAGCCCATGACATGTGTCAAACGTATAGCTGTGCAGTGGTCAGAATGCAATGGAGCGCAGAAAAATCCCCAAGCTGCCCGATTCCCCCTTAGATACTCAACATCACTGTCGGAGTGCGTATGGTCAGTGAATGTGTGGTAGAAAATAAATATCAGTACACTTACTCCTTACACACTGGTACAGAACTAGAGTGGTTATCCAGTTTAAACATCAAAGACAGACACTGAGACACATGAGTAAAGATGTTTAGCAACAGTAAACATTGGCAGTAATGTTCACTATACATTTATATGGATATTTCACATAGAGGCTTTAAATGAGCTGCTTGTTTCATTAAATGAGCAAATTTGTGGATGGATAGCAGGACAGAACGCTGTTGGCAGACGCTGAAGTGCAATTACGGACACCCTTATTAAATAGCCTGATCTGATACCATCCTGTTGGATGCTAGTGTTAACTGCCAACCAGAAGCTTCAATTACCTTCCCTTCTCTCAGATTCTAATAAAAACACTTTACAAGCAGTTTTCTTTCATGTTTTGATGTATTTTCCTGTGAATCTATTTGGGATGGTGATTTTTGTTAACAGACATGAATGTTATTTGCTATTTGCTAGTCATTTTCAAGTGGTTTTAAGTGAATATACTGTACTCTTAAAATGTGTTAGCAGTACACCAGCATATACACTACTAATTAACCGTTTGGGGTCAGTAAGATTTTCTTATCTTTAAAAAAAAAAAAAAAATTAATACTTATTCAGCAAGAATGCATAAAATTGTTCAAAAGTGAGTGACAGTAAAGAAATGTATGTTTATATTATAAATAATTTTTTGAACTTGTATTCATCAAATGCTTTCATGGTTTCCACAAAATGATTGAGAAGCACTCAATTGTTTTCAACATTGATAATAATAAGAAATGTTTCTTGAGGGATCACGTGAATGAAGACTTAAGTAATGGCTGCTTAAAATTAAGCATACCATTGCAGAAATAAATTACATTTTAAACTTATTAAAATAGAAAAAACCTATTTAAAATTATAATAATATTTTACAATATTACAGTTTTACTGTTTTTTTAATAAATAAATGAAGCCTTGATGACCAAGAGACATCAGGCCAAACTGTTGAACAGTACATTCGCTAAGACCAACATCATCTGATGACGTAAAGCCATTAACTGACTTAATGTTTTGCTGACTGACGTTAGACAAGCTTCATTTGTAGCCTAATCCTGATGCTTTGTTGTTGTTTTTTTGTTGTTTTTTTACATAACACAGAAAGGGATTACTGTAATTATGAGGGCTTTTTGTTTTTTGCCTGTAACGAGATTTAATTTGGCTTTTCTGACTCGCTATGCCTCTTTGCTTATTCTCCTTTTCTTCTCTTTGTTCTCTAAGTGCTGTGTAGGAGTGGGGTGGGTCTCACCCAGGGGGGTGTCAACAGTGCCCGATTCTGTGAATAATAATTAGTCCTGAATAAAGTGTTGAAGTACTTGATTATTTTTCTTAATTACTTCTGATCCCATTCAAAGTGTAAACCTACAGTGAAACATCATTAATTAGCCCATGTCCTTCTGACAAACATGTTGAGATGGTAAACTTTAGATTTAAAGCAGCATGCTAATCCAAAACATAGTCCTTATTGATTTTTAAAGTTTGTGTCCATTAATTGTGTATAGACCAACAAAAAAAACACACACAAAAAAAATTCACCGTCTTTGGGCGAAACATCTTTGAAGCTCTTTGATTCAGAAACTGTCTAAGGAGAAGAGCTCAATCAATAAAGCTTCAAACGGCACTGCGAGCCAAGCTATTCTCAATGAACTAATAGACAGTGTTGAGCAACCTAGAGTGAAAGCTACCAGAGAGAAGAGAGTCAAGAGGTGTCACGAGACTGAGTAAATGAAAACTGGAGAGAAAAGAGGACGAGGGAGAAAAAGAGAGAGCTAAATTGGATGGGGCATTTCAGCACACTTTGGTCTGAAAAAGCCTATGTTGAGAGCTGGTCTTTCAAGCTCAATTTAGCATTAGGCTGTAGCCATACTGCTATGTGTGAGTGGCCATGGGCTTCAGACAACTGACAGCTGAGGGTGATGAGTAGGAGAAATGTGTGTGTGGGAAAAAAAAAAAATCTTTTCAGCCAGTTATAATGACCAATTGAGTGAAACCTACATAAATGTTTCACGGTTTTCTCTTTTGATTTATGCTGTACAGACCATGTAGTTATAGCTATACTTTAAAGAAAATATGACTCTTTGCTACTTGCTAAGATTCTTCATCCAACTTAATACCAAAGGGTCAAAAGTGGATTCAGAAGAGATAGAGCATTCATAACCTTAGAGAACCCTACAGAGGACAGTAATAACTATAAAGTGCTATATGTTAGGAAAGGTATCTATCTATCTATCTATAACAACTGAACTAGAAAATAAAAGGCATTCTCAATTCAATTCTGAATGTCGCATAACCCTGTGATGAACACATAGAAAGCATCAGAACTGGGTTGCTTGAAATCAATACCTACAAGAGATCCACATGTGGCATGTATTCAAACGCTATATAGTCTGTAATTGACTGTAGCCCCAGAAATCTCTATTCTATGCAATCAATACACCGACACACACCCATGCAATCACACACAAACCTCCTGGTCATTTTTATCTGTCTCAGTGTCTTTTATTACATCCATTTTCTTGCTATGCAAAGCACTATTTTCATCCACTCTCATTGAGAACAGCTGAGAGTCTCCAGCACAGTAATCCATCTCACTTTCTCCTTCATGAATTAGAGATAAATCTCATTTCTTCCTGGTAAGGTTTAATGCAGAGCAGTGCAAGACACTTTCAAGATACAGTATGTCTTAAATTTGTATTTTATCCTGCAGGCAAATAAAAAAAATGGACCACCAAAATGTTCCACCACAGAAACCCAATAGAAACGTTAAAGAAATTAAAAGGGTATGAGAGCCATAAAGAAGTGTTTTAAGCAGTTTAAATCTAGATGCTTTGTATTGATTTTGTTTTGACAAGCACCTTTCAGTGTCGTGGGCTGGTGACAGGTAACTGTAGACCAGAGGTAACTGTGGGAAAACAACACAACCGCATCACTAGAATTCCAGCTCTACCTCCACATTCCACAGCAGTGAGGTGGAGACACACACCTCACACACACACATACACGGGTATTTTAGGCGTTAGTTGTAGGTAATTATTATGTTCTGGTGTGGCTAAATAACTCAAAACTATTGTCCTAACCTGGTAAGAATGCCAAATTAATCCTTAAAGGAAACTAAGGTCTTCAAGTATGTATCATACAAGCCCCGGGATTCCCTATCGCCAGTCTATCCCTACGTACTGTACAGCATACATAAAGGCATTCTTGTCTCCATAGTACAAGGGGTTCGTTTTAGGACTGGTGAATGGCTCTGAGAAATGAATGAGTCTATTTAAAGAATCACTGGAATTTAAACAGGTACAGGGTAGGACGCTGACATGTGACAGTCACCCTAATGATTTGAGAAAACACAACCATGTTTCTCTGTGCATTCCTGAGCCTATACTCTGGACATCTACACATACACACTGAAACACAAGGGCAAGATTTCCCGCTGAGATGAAAGTGTTTCTGCCATGTAATGTGTCGGGGTGACAATCAAAGCCATATGTTCTCAAGTATAAATAGATGGCACATAATTACACAGGTATACACATACAACATAAGATAGATGTGCTTAATTGCAAGCTTTGGAAAAATGCTGCAAATAATGGCTTGATGAGATGATATTTCAGTCGGCCTGTACTTTCATCCCTGCATTAATAGAGATATCACAAAACAGACAGACTGAGGTCTAAACCTCGATTTACCTACAGACACTGAAACTGCGCACAATATCGGGGGGGAATATCATCCCCCCCTCATGTAACTAGAACAACTACTTAAATCATACTTGATTTTAAGAAAAGTTATTCATCATCTGAGATTCTGGTATCTCAGTTATGCTGTGGCACCTATGGGGATTTGCGATGCTTGGAGAATGATTTAGCCACTGTCATGTTGCATCCAGAAACATTAATGTCAGGGTCACTGGGTTTGCCCCCTCTCTGTGTTTAGATATATGGAAGACAGGGTTTTGTGTTTGCTATTAAAAATAAAATAACTGATGTTAATGCATATTATCTGAATAAAATCATCAAAGGCATAAACAAATATATATAGAGGACAAACTTTTGAACAGTTGTTTTCATGTCATTTTACTGTAAAAATACATTACAAATATAAAATAAATAAAAGGGTTGAATGAAAATCTGTAATATATGTTCTATATTTCATAAATACATGCACTTTTACTGTAAAATAATGGTAAATTAAGCAGGCTCTTAAAACAAAAATGATTTTAGCATTATATAAAAGCTTCTGCTAAATGTTCATGGTGTTTACTTTCTGTCCCTGTTTGGACATTTGTAGTCATCGGGTCAGGATATCTCCCACACTCATATTAATACATTCTGCATGATCTTGGCCTAATACACAGTGACATACCTGCGATCTCACAGGTGCGCTCCCCCCTCAGGCACCCCTCCCCCCGCTTCCTCCACCCCTCCTTTACAGGCTGTCTGTCAAACTCTCCGCCCTTAATCCCTTAGACACACTCGATCAAAAAGACACATGTTGAGGCTGAGAATCACTGTGAATCCCTTTTTTAAACAGACAAACACCCACACATAGTGCGCATCTGTTAGGATACGCAATGAGCTAAATATGGGCCACCAATTATATTAACAGGGTCAATGCCATTTAAACAAGCACGTCGGCCGTCTCTCTGGTGGAAAAACATAACAAACGCTGTGCCTTGTTTGGATCGTCCACGCTACATTAAATGAACATCACATGGGCTAAATGAAAGACAAGCCCGTTAAAAAATAAACCGAACAAATCGCATCCCGATTCTCAGAGGCTGTTAGCGGACATGATTGTGTCAGTGTTTATTTTGAGAGTCACCAGGCTGCTTCGCCCAATACAGCCTCTCCGGGGCAAGATGAGAATTTGTCCCGCTGAACACCACTCGTGTCTATATATATTATACACTGACCTTATTGTTGGGGTCAGATAGGCGGCCATGGTTGTGTGTTCTTTATAAGGAAACAGCTGAGGCAGATGAATGAAAATAAACGATACAGGAACGCTGGGAGTTCTTTTCACTCACTTTCTTGCCCAACTTTTAGGGCTAGATCAGGCTTAAGGAGCCAAGCTGTCTTTAGGGAAGTAGCGCCTGACACAGAAATGGCTTTTAGTGCTTGTGTAATAAATGCCGTGACCACATGAAAAGCACTGTCTAAAGGAAGAAGAAAGGCTGCTGTCTAATTCCAGCCACTGCTATCACAGGCAGCACATACTGTACATCTGCAAAATACAACTCCTAAAAAAAACCACACACTATATGAAAGAACTTTGATTTGAGGTCAAAATTTGTTAGATTAGAGTATGCTCTGTGAGTATAATACTCTGTGCCTTCATCAATCCACTTCAGCAATAAGAGCTAAACTTGGAATCGTCTTTTAACGAGTTTACTTAAATGGATTTATATTTCAGGTTTGAGAAAGACATCAGAAGTAAACACAACAGCTCTATAACTTCTTCTACGATGAACCATTCCGCAACATCACAATGCAGCACTGCTAGCTGCTGCTGAACTTTGAGTAGCACTGGACAATATTTTGTTATTATATTATGTACATTTCTTATTTATTACTTTGGGTCACCTCCAACTGTGCAATATGTTACCTCTATTCATTTGCATACTTATTTGTAATATTTGTGTATTTGTGTTTATAGACTGTCTGTTTATATAAGGTTGGTTATTGTGTGAACACAGTTGGTTTATCATTAATATTGTATTTAATTTTACTCTATTCTATTCTATTTTCCATTCCCTATATTTTTGTATTTTACTTGAGCTGCTGTAACACAGGAATTTCCCAGTGTGGGATTAATAAAGTCTATCCAATTACAGTGCATATGGAAATCAACTTTGGGAGAAATGAAAGCCATTTGTTCTTCACGAGGGTTTCAGAAGAGCAAGACAAGCTTATAAACTCAATAACTGAGAATTTTTCATTACTTTCATGTTTTTGTTGTTGAGAGTCCTTTAATACGAACACAGTAAAACAAGTGAGAGAAGAGGAGAGAGACGACTGCCAAGCCTAAAGTGATTGAGCCAACCTCAAAGTTTCATTTTCAACACAGACATCCAATTTGCTGCAAGTATATTTAAAATGCACTGCTGTGATAATTACCCACATGCTGTATATATATATATATATATATATATATATATATAAAAGCTCCTTCACATATAAACACTTTTTCCTGTCACATTTGCCTTCTTTTGTTTGGCTAACATTCTGCTGTGACTTACAGCACTTGCTAAAGCTAAAGCTAAACCTTTTCAAAAGTTTTCAGCTAACAAGGCCCACGAAGTGGAATTGTAAACCCCTTGCAAAATCTGTGTGGGGAAATCTTTCGCCCTCACACGAAATTCCGGATTGCGTAAATTCCTATTAAATTGGATTTCACCTGCGAAAATTTGCTGAACAACGGTGACTGCACCTTTGTGCAAACGCCCCTAAACACGTCCATGATAAACGGCTTCCTTATGAGCGATAAGTCAGCCCAGCTACTGACTAGTCAATTTAACAATATATATGTAATTCTATCAAATAAATAAATAAACATAATAAAGATAAACATTTATTAGCACATACACAGCAGCACACAAAGTGTCATTGCTGTATGTGCAGTGGATGTGCTACGTGCTACTTCTGCTGACCCCCTTCAGTACAGCACACTGTTTTGTCACTGATAGGCCTTATCACACCTTCAACTCACACCATAAGGGGCACAAGTGGAAACGACAGTGTGCGGGTGTGTGTGTGTGTGTGTGTGTGTGTGTGTCTCACAAAAGGCACTGCCAAGAAGTGTGTCCAGGCAGAACTAGAGCTGAGCCAGCTAGACTGGACCATCTAGTGCTGAAGAGCAATGCAGCAAAACGTACAGTACTGTGGTCTCCACTTCCCCTCATAAACTGTGAGCCTGTGTATATCTGAATGTGCAGACATACCCATTTTCCCTCAAGGAGCTCCTCGGGCTACTGGATTACCCGTCACACTTAATTAAGCACTTGTCTTGAGATTAAACATTCTCATACCTCAGATGCCTTTAGAAAAAAATGCACCTTTCAGTATCCGCTGCAACTCATAATCCAGATTACCAGTCAAACTGCCTTCATTAGAGCAGGCGTCAGGCCGGTGGCTCAACGGAGGATCTTAGATCAAATAATTTTAAGTGGCCTCCGTCTGTACGTCCCTGTGGTATTCCCCGCACCTCCTAATCCCTGTCTTAACCATAATCTGTTGTTGAGCTCAGCCTGTCTGATGGAGGGACTCTTGCCAGCCAGCCTCCTTGGGTCTGAGCCATCACAGCCAAACCACAAATTTAATCAAACTAAATGGTTCACAAACTCAGTCCCATCAATCTGATCTCTCGGTCCCACTGGAGGCTGTGTTGGAGACAGAAAGAGACGGATATAGATAGTGGACAACTATAATGGGTCAATAGGGAGGGAAAGATGAGGGCAAATCAGCCTCAACGTTGCAGAAATGCACCTCGGGCTAAACATAAAGAAGGATAAAGTCTCCTACGACTTTGACAAGCCAGATATGAGTTATAGCAGATAGCCCAACCACCAAAAATATACAACACAAGCCTAGTGATCATATTACACTCACTCCTAACCACAATCCAAACTCGACACAGGTAATAAGCAAGTTTTTCCCAAAGATTCAGGACACATGCACATACTAGCATGGTTTTCTTCCTCTATGCTTCATATCGTGCTCTGTGGTTCCTCATGAGGGTTTGGTTGTCTCTCCTTTGCTGTAAAAACTGCACACCCACTAGTTTTGTTTAGGTGGAGAAAACAGCTAAATTAGAGCTTTGCTGTTCTCTTTCACACACAAGAATATCAGTTAAACATAAGACCGACAAGGCCAAAATGACACACGCTGCTTTTTTAGAGAATTAACATTTGGTTCTGGCTAACAGTGATGAGAGACTTTGGTTGATGATAAAAGATTCCAAGACAACCACAGCCTTGAAGAAGGGCTTGTAAAAAGTGAAACTGGCAGTAATTGGATATGACATAACTAGCAAAAAAACTCAAATTAAGTGTTTTCACAGTGACGGTATTTATTAGACCCGAATATAGTCATTTGGACTGCATTCATTTGTATGTACACTGTTGTTCAGTTTTTCATGCAATTGCTGCATGCATTTCATTTTGTTTGTGTGTGAGAGTAAACTGCTGCCCTAAAACTTATGTTGGCACAGTTCTGTTTTCCATTTTTTACTATACTGCTGCAAATGTTAAAGCATCGTGGCTTAATGAATTTATTTTTAAATTATGGCAAAACATCTGTTTGCTTTCACTGGGATAGTTTACCCATTAACAAAAATGCGGTTATCATTTAATCACTCTCCAAACTAACATGAATTTATTTTTATTTTCTTTTTTCTAATATATATTCTAATGTGTTCTACATTAAAAGTAAGTCATACGGGTTTGGAACGACATACGGGGGAGTAAATGATGACAGAATTTTGTTTTTGGGTGTACTATCTCTAATTTTCCCTCAGACGCACAAACCCACAAGTACTTACACACTGCTGAACATCATTAATGTGATCCCAGTGTCAGTCTGACTGCAGTACAAATGATTGAACAGCAGTGGTGAGGAGGTCTCTCAACCATGTGGATCATTCTCTCTCTCTCTCTCTCTCTCTCTCTCTCTCTCTCTCTCAGACACACATCACATACTAAAGAGTGACCGTCGCCACTGCAGGATGGCTGCGTCAGATAGCCTCTCCTCTTTACCCATGAAGGGGGCTTCACCCTCACATACGCTTCCCATAATGCATACTGAGGTGTAGAAGAGATCCGTGCTCAACTCAACAACATTCAGTCTGCTGCTGCAGCATTCACACACCAAACACATTTACAAAACTTCTCTCCTGAGAATTGACATTTTTTGCTGCAATCTCACTGCAATCATCGTCTCACGCATTTCTCTCTATATTTCCTCAATCTCCTTCAATTCATTCATCTGTTCAGAGGTTAAGAGGTTGATCAACTGTGTATGTTTCACATGAGCAGCTGTAGCCTATAACATGATAAATAATCTATTTCATAGACAAAAGTGTGTATTTGTTAACTCAATTGAGAAAAACCGGATGGAATTTAGCTTATATTGATATTTTAGGATGATTACTTTGTCAATTCAGGATAACCTTTGAGTGAAACTGGCGAGATTAGATGAGATGTCTTATGTAATGTTGCTGGACCTTGTAGTATACAATCGAGCACTACAAAACCGCCATGAGCCGATAACGTTGCCTTGTCTAATGTTCTCCTTTCACGTCTTCTCACTCCACCCCAATACTGACGTCTTAAAATTGTACGCGTACGTGATGTAGCTAACACGCGACCATCTGGCAAAATAACGCACCTTTTACGTTTAGTCCTATATGGATGAGAGAATACCTTGCCAAAGCAGATCCTGCAACTGGAGGCATCCCGGGCTTTGCTAAATAACTACAGCCCCCCATTACAATAAAGTAGCCTACATGCTGCAGAGGCGCGCCATTCAAGCATCTCGCGCTGTCAAAAGTATCTGTGAAGCGCGCGCTGGGGGGACGTGATGTTCAGCGCTGAAAGAACAGACACTGCAACATTCCCATTTCAATTATGGAATCGTCATAATGTAGAAAATAACGTTTTTTTTCTTCTTCTTCTAACAAATAATAATTCTTTGTAATGAGTATGCTATTTCCAAGTATGTAACATGTGCTACAATACCCATGTTTCATAGGCTATAGGCGTTTAAAATTAAATAAATATATATATATATATAGGCTATATTTCACAAACTTCACCTGATAATGAAGGAAGTGCATACAAACATTTCTTAGACGCAACTTACATCATATCAGTCAAAATCACAATGCGAACAATCAAGAAACAGAAGAAAAAAATTTCATAGCCAAAGCAAAGCAATGAGGGGACATGGATTAAAAGAGTCGTATATCTAGCCTACTATTGACGGCTATACTAAATCCCGCATTTCAGAAATCCCTAGCTAATAGCGCACTCTTGCCTTGTTCCAAATCTCTAATCGCTTATCATTAGTTATTCATGAAAATTGCCCAAATTGCCCCTCTCAGAGTGCGCTGGAGCAAATGTCAGCTGACATGTCGCCTCAGATCACCAAGTAGGCTACCCATACAACAACAACAAAAAACGAATTAATCCGCACTTTTTGAGGGATGATAAATTTGACAGCAGAAAAACTAGTAGATTAAATCTGTTCTAGTTTCTATGGAAACGTGTCAGACCACGGCTGCGCTCTGTCTTTATTCCTGAATAACTTGATTCAAGGGCATCTTGTGTGTGGCGCTACTGAGGTTACTATTTATAAAACCATGGATATGAGATGTGTCCCTCGAGAAGTTTGCTCTAAATTACTTTGGACTGTAATATCCTCGAGTATAGTGCTACTGCTTTAAATGAGGTCTGTGAATGTTTGTAGCGTATTGGACGCAGTGTCCATGAGGCTATACATTCATCAATTGGTAGGCTACGTTACGTGATTTGAATCAAATTTTACATTTACAGACAATGCTAAATTAATGAACCTCATAGCCTACACAGGATAATTATTGTGTGGAGCTTATAGCCTATGCACATTGTTAGCCTATAGCCTACTATAGGCTACTGTATGGGAGCCTATGTGTACCCTAATAGCCGTTACTGATTTAAAAAAAAAAAAACTCATAATGACATACAATTTACATTGTCATGAGACTTTGGATTAGGCCTATGTCTCTTTTGCGAGACAAAAAGTCAGATTAGATTGATCTAAGATCATTCACAATAGCCTAATCAATATGTTAGAACAACGGGGTTACCTTTTACAATCCGTGTGGTTTGATTAAATCACACAGTATAAGAGCTGGAACCCGTTCAATAAAACTCAGCACGTGTGCAGCGAGATAGAGCCTACAAATGATCACTTGACTTATGTTAATGTTTAAAATGTGATTGTCCTGGCTAGTGTGTTGAACCGAACCATTGTAAGTGAAATATTAAACAATATACAAATGGTGACTATCGCTGTTGTTGCTCTCCTGAGCTGGTAAATAAAGCGAACATCTATATTAGCGACAAAGAAAATGCTGGTTTTACCTGCTACGGTGTATCTGTCCATGTAATTGAGCACATTTCCAAAACTAAGAATCCCGGCGGCAACGAGCGGAGTCCGGCATCGGAGTAATGCGGCACGGAATTTTTGCCCAGGTCTGCAGGGATGCAGGTCTGTACTGGATTTAAGAGTGGGACTCATGCTTCCAGACAGCGTGTGCACCACATCCGAACTGCTGCACCCCTCGATTTCACATCCATCGCTCTCCACGCACATCTTCTGGCACGACAGATCCAGCGCAACCGATTGAACGATTTCTGAACAGAGACAGGACGGTTATGACGGAAAAGTGTTGCACCAGTTTGAGCGGATGAAAAAAAAAAACCTGTGTTAATCGCTAAGAATAAAAATCATTGATTTGATTATTGCTCGCTGAGCTCGGTTCATGTCTGTGCAGTGACAGGATTGAGCGCTCGGGAAGCGCTTTTCTCTCACTCTGTAGTGTGTGTGTATGTGTGTGTGAGGGAGGCGTGGTTGCGCGGTAAGCCCCTCCCACTGCAAGCGCGGAATACTCATGTGAGAGAGGAGATTTTAGCAGTGACAAAACAGCGCACCCAGGGCGCACGTGTAAAGTTTCTTTGTTTTTTCGAATAAACTCAACTGACGTGAAACGTCCTCTAAAGGTGTAGCTAAATGAAAAGAAAGCATGAAGCCTTAAGGAAACATTACACCTAGGTATATTACATCTATAGATGCTGGTCATGGTATCAGGTTGACTCAAGACAGAGTGCGAATAATGGGGGGCTTTGGGGGGTCTGACCCTCACTACTAATCTTTAAGCCCCCCTTTAGGCATCTTGCAAAGAACATTAAACAGGTTTAATTCTATAATTATTCACAAGGATTTGAAACAACATTTTAAGCACATTCTCACTTGTCGACAAATGGAGAAATGTAGTTCGACCATAGACTGTAGAGTTCGACTGAGGATGTAACCATAGCAACAGAACGCCACTCGAGGACTTTGTATAGTTAGGATGCGTTATAACTTATAAGTAGGAGGACCAAGTATCCAATCAAACCGACACACCGGCAAGCATCTCGGAGACGTCTTTTGATGTGCGTGGTTTCATCTGGAATATTTTTTTTTCTTTTTCTTATTTTATACTTCCTGTCAGATCTTTAAGATGTTTATTATTTAGAATGTATATGCAAAACTGACTTTTTAAAGATGTTTGTACACATGTATAGGCCTAGATTATTTCCAGATGAACTGCTCTTTAACAGACATCTTGGAGACGTGTTATTTTATCTTGGAAAAAGTTATTTTATCACTTTATTGCAGATTGACATTCACAAGTTTATCACTTGCGATATAATTCCTTGTGTACCCTATATACAGCTATAATTCGCAATTAGTCTATATATAAAATAATTGTAGTAGCCTAGCTTCGACGTCTTATGTTTAAAAATGAGTACCAGTTATGCTGGCATAAATTATATGAAACTGATCATTCATATTAAATAACAAAATAATGAAAAAGTAGCCTATCATAAACACGAAACGGCCTGTTTAAACTTTTGCAATAACATCTGGAATGGAATACCCATTGAGTGCATTGCGGTTAACTGCAACTGACACGATATTTACTTAAGTCACCTCATCTGAAAGCGATCGTGGTCTTCAGCACTCTGGACAGCTCATTATTACGATCTAAAACCTATACAGCCACACTAAATTATATCATAAACACTTTTTCACCTCATAGTATTACACTTACAGCATTTACTAATTAAAATTCTGCAAAATATGTACTGGGAAACATGCTAACATTGCAAAATGATGGTAGGCAAGGTAAGAGAGTTTACTTACATGTGTGGGATTAATTAATTAAGGGTAGCTATTATTGAGCACTATTTGACTGATTTTATTGCCCGCGTTTCACCGAAACCCATCAATTAGCGAAGATTGGATCAAATCACGTCATTAAGTAGGCTACATCTTAGTTTTCCCATCCTTTTGTTAATGCGCTAATCACTTGTATCTTACAGCGCGAAATTCATAAAATATTATGAAACTCTGGAGGACAGCAACGTGTCTAGCCCCTGTTAAAATGCATCCTTAAAATAAACCGTTTTCCCAAGGGTCTGAAAAGGAAACTATTTCCTTTCGGAAATATCAAAAGGGGGGATTTTACTATAGTTAAGATTTATCTCGATCACAGAAGAGTCTTTTATGAAGTACGCAACGTGGGTCATTCTCATGAGAGAAGGTTGAAAGATACTAGACAAATTATTGTCGGCAAAGAAGGAAGTTATTCGTTTGTTATTTTTCTCTTCATCTTGATTCATAGATCAGAGGGTAGGCTATGTGCTTGTCAGAAGAAACTGAAACTTAACGGGGTCATAAAGCCTATTAATTTATTTATTTTTTGCAACTTATTTTTGTAATGTTCATACAGCTCACAAAAATAACTCAACAATTTTTATTTCTTTTCTAAGCTGAATTAATACCTCATTCTTTTTAAGTAAATGAATCCATGTGGCCGTGATTTATATTTGCCATCATTGTATCAATTGCCTATATAAGATTCCTTAAACTTTAAACGTTCTATTCAAATTGACATCATAATAACAACACAAAACGAGTTACTAAATGTACAAAACTAAAGAAAAATAAATACAACTACCAAATGGTCGAATGATGCATGCCCCAGTGCATGCTGGGAAGAGGGCTAATTTTTTTTGTTCAGTCATACTTAAATACATGTATGTTATGCTTTCTTGGTGCCATGCAACGTTGGGTCAATATTCTATCAGAATATACTGCCAGTTTAAATGATCTTGTGATTTTCATCAATAACTTGATAAGCACCTTCTGCATGGCAGCAAATCTCACATCCTATATGTACTGGTCAGTCACAGGCTGTGCAATAAGGAACCAAGCATCCTTTATCTGCCTCCTGCCGTATACAGTATCAGCTGCTCTCTTGCGAAGGCTGGATTACAGATAACTAAAACAATCCAAATGCCTAAAGTTACCTTTGTCATCCACTATTCCTGAGTTCCTGTTGGTTCTGCACTGCGTGGGCTATCAGTATCAGTATACATATGCCTAGACTGATAAATCAAAGAAACACACACACTTAGGTTAGTTGTGTAAGTAGTGTGTATTTTTGTATTTTGTTGTTGTGGTTCATATCATTTATTATCACTAAAGGAAGCCTCTGTAACTCCTCTCCCCCAAATAATGACATGATAAGCACTATAGAGACGGAAGGGGAAAGGGGTTAGTCCCGTTTGACTTCCACAATATCATTTATCTTCCTTCACATTCCTTGCTGCATGCAGCTGAAATTCGGACTTAAGGTTCAGAGTACAGAGAAATGTGTGTGTGTGTGTTTTAAAACAAGACATTTCTTTGATATAATGCACTAAATAATTCACAGAATCCCTGTTAAAATAAAGATGAAAGAAGCAAGCTGTTGTATACTGATTTAATCAAACCCAGAGACAAACAAAGTCTCATGGGCAGACTTTGAAATCAATGAAACTGATTTTTTTTGTAGTTTTTACATAGTATGCAAGAGGATGGAATGTGTATCAGTCTCTTCAGACGGAGGAGATCACACTCCAGCTATTTAGTTTGAATTTCCATGAAACAAGAAGAAACAGAACATGCTTGATAGAAGCTAATCCATGCAATGGTACGATCAGCTGCAGAGAGAGAGAGAGAGAGAGAGAGAGAGAAGAAAAAAACTGATTAACGAACAATAGAATATAACTGAATAAAGAGCAAGAGCTATTTAAAAAACTGCGCTTTGGCAAGAAGTCAGAGAGTAAAAAAAAAAAGTGAAAAAAGATAACATGGAGGCATGTGGACATGTGGACATGGAGAAAGAGGTCAACACTGAGAGAGTACATGGGACTAAGAGAGACAGATGGAGAAGTGTTATGACCTGCTGGTCTATGCTATAGGGAAGCTGTCAGAAACCAAGTAAGAAGGACAGATAGAGAAGAAGTAGAAGAGAGAGGTTAAAACAATAGTTTAAATTAATGTAAAAGAATGAACTCTGGTGACTGTGTAAACGTAAATCTCCTAAACAACCAATGTTGAAGTAAAGCTTACTTGTGTAACTGTAGAAACAAAGCTTTTTGACTGTTTGAATGTTAAAATTGGATTATAAAAAGTCCAGTCATAAGTAAACTCCCTCTGATGCAATAATCACAAATGAAAATGATCTTAGTATTTTACTTCAAAACAATAACATAATCATTACCATTTCTCCCTTCAAAATTATGTATTTTAGAGAATTAAACCTGTAGAGGACCCCATGCATTTGTAATGTAAGTCAATGACCATTTAAATTAAAGGTAAGCAAATAATACATTTATATACTAGTAACTTTTGTTACAATTGTTATGAATTTTTAAACTAAATAAAGATTACAGGTGCCAACTTCCTACCACAAACACTGAATAGACTATTGTCCAAATGTGCACATATGTTGTCCACTACAGTTTATTTTAGTTATGGAATGTAAACAATAAATAGAAATTCTAGAAAAAAATAAAAGTGCTTTTTACCTGCTTGCGTCCACTGTTTAGACTATGAAAGGGCTCGCGTCGCTCACATTGCTCGCGTTGACTATGTAACGGCCCTTAGTGCCTGAGTGTGCTTGTTGTACCACGGCGTTGGACTATTTTCTTTAATCTTCTATAAGCGCAACGGAGCAACTGTGTCTAAATTGCTGGAAAAGAGAGAGTTAAAAGTTTCTGTTGCAATATCAAGTTCTTCTAAGCTATCCGGGATGCTGAGATGATGAAACTGATTAGGAAGATTATTGATAAAGCAATCTTTAGTGGTAGAAGTTATAGGTCTAACATATTTATAACACGGAGTCGGCTTTGCAGCCTTGGCCAAATGTAATTTACATCAGACTAGATAATGATCTGAGATGTCATCGCTCTGCTGCAGAATTTCAACGGCATCAACTTCTATTTCATGTGATAGTATTAGATCTAGAGTATATGATTACGACAATGAGTAGGTCCTGACACGTGTTGTCTAACTCCAATTGAGTTTACAATGTCTTTAAATGCCAATCCCAATGCATCTTTTTCATTATCTACATATATATTAAAATCACTGACAATTAGTACTTTATCTGCAGCCAATACTAATTCTGATAGAAAGTCTGCAAATTCTTTGATAAAATCTTTATGGTGCCCTGGTGGCCTGTATACAGTAGCCAACAGAATTCTCAAACTTGATTTATCGTTTACACTATATATTTTTACATTAAGCACCAACACTTCAAAAGAAATATATTTAAAACTAGATTTCTTAGTTTAAAAAAAAAAATTATTACTATAAATTACAGCAACACCTCCCCATTTGCCTTTTAGACGAGGTTCATGTTTATAACTGTAATCTTGTGGGGTTGACTCATTTAAAGTAATGTAATCGTTTGGTTTTAGCCAGGTTTCTGTCAAACACAGCACATCTGGATTATAATCTGAAATCATACTTACAATAACTATGAGCGATTTTGAAGTAAGGGTAATTGATAAATTGATAATTGATAAACCCAAGCTTTATCATTTGATCCTCTGTATTATATCTGTTTTTCATTTGTTGAAAATCAATTACATTTTTAACCTGACGTTTTTTGGATTTCCAAAATCGGGGAACAGACACAGTCTCTATATGCTAGGTGAAAGAGGCTCTATGTGGTGGGATTTATCTGACCTTGGTGACGTAAGGCCGCTAGCAGACGGTCGGTTTAGCCAGTCTGTCTGCTTCCTGACCTGGTGCCCAATTTGTCATGTTTTGTCTCTAAGACTATGAGCCAAATTACTAGAGAGAAGAGCAGCACCAGCCCAGGAGGGATGAATACCATCTCTTTTCAACAGGTCAGGCTTGGCCCAAAAACATTTCCAATTGTCTATGAATTCTACATTATTATGCTGACACCATACAACCAGCGATTAAGTGAACACAATCTACTAACTATCTCATCACTCCGGCAAACAGGAAGGGGGCCAGAGCAAATTACAGTGCCTGACATCTAACTTGCGAGTTCACATACCTCTTTAATATTAATTTTGGTGATCTCTGACTGGAGGAGTCGAACATCATTTATGCCGACATGAATAATGATCTTAGAGAATTTACGATTAGCATTAGCCAGCACTTTTAAATGTGCTTTGATGTCAGGTGATTTGGCTCCCGGCAAACATGTGACTATGGTCGCTGGTGTCTTTATTCTCATGTTCCGTGTGATCGAATCAACAATTACCAGGGCACAATCAACAGAATTCTCAGTGGGTTTTTCACTGAGTGGGGCAAATCGATTTGTTATGGTAATCGGAACGGAAGAGTGTTTTTTTTTTTTATCCGTGACTAGAGCGGATAAAGTAGAGCCCATCTGCCCTGCTGCATGGGCTCTACTTCAGCCAGAACCGAATCATGTAAAGAGTTTACTATGCTAGGCCCATCCAAAATAGTATCTAAAGCTCTAGTACTCTTACTGTCCTCAAGTAAAGTTTGGATGCGTGTCTCTAGTTCTGAAATTTTCTCCGTCAGCCTGACTGTCTCCTTGCATTTATCACATATAAATCCTATATTGCCATCGGAGAAGGCTATACTAAACATATGACACAGGTGACAATAACAGGACAAGACATTACTCACCGTGTTTGTTGATTGATTCTTACTCACCTGGGCTTTTTATGAACTCTCGCGCGCGAGAGAAAATAAATAAATAAATAAATAAATAACTGAGCGCACGGGTGGCGCGTTAACAGGCTAGTGAGTTACTAGTGTGTTGTGCTAACAGTAATGGAAGCTAGTTGTCACAGTGTCTGGTTGGTGGTCCCTGTGTGTCCACTAGAGATCTCTTCCCCATACTGTCACCACCTCATCATGAACTGCATTTCCCATAAACCTTTGTCTGAACTCATCACTGATCATTGCACACAGCTGTTCCCACTTACATTGTTTGTACCTGTCTATTTATACCCTGTCTGTTTCTGTGATTGTTGTGGATTCCTTGTTCATGTCGTTTTGCACTTCTTTGTTCCACTCCTGGTTGTTTCTTGTTTTCGGACTTGTATGGATTTTGACCTTTTGCCTGGCTGCATTGTGAGTACGGATTACCCCATTAAACTCAAGGGGGTAATCCTTCAGCCGGAAACTGAAGTCTGCCAGGGGGCCGCCATTGGCTAACAAGCCTTCACCTGCTGTTAGCATTCCATTGACTCCCATTAATTTTTGCGTCAATTTGACAGCGGATAACTTTATATCTGAGGCGTTTAAAGACTCGATTTGTCCATTGTTTATTTCTAAAGAAACACGACAATGTATAAAGGGCTCCATTACCTTGTATCTTACGTTATGGCCTCGTAGACGCAGTTTTTGTAAAAATAGGCTAACGATTACGTCATAACACGCGACTCTCTGTCGCACAGTAGAGAAATTACCATACAGCTAGGAGGAGAAGCTTGCGGGCAATCTTTTACTGTCTATGAGGGAATTGGGGGGACGAGGAGGCATAAAGTTGAATAAAGTCAAGGGGGAAGCCCATAGAGAGTCCATAAAAGCAACGGGACAAAATATTTTTAACAACGTTTTGAGGAATTTAGATTTCTCTCGGCACAGCAACTAGAAAACAGACAGGTTGCTTATGTCACATCTCCGTCGTCAAGCTCAGTTTGAGCCTGCGCAGTACGCCTGGCAATCAGGAAGTGAGTGCTTCTAATTGACTTCACTTTTCTCCGCTGAAGTCTATGGGGTCGCTGTGTCCATTTCTTTTACTGTCTATGATTAAACTGCACTTGGACCTTAACTTTTCTTGTGTGCATATCATGACACTAGTGATGTAAGGTTAATCTGATACGTTGGGTAAGCTGTATTTAGTAGTATAAACAACTAGTAAATGATGGTTCAAAACAGGAAGAAATACGAAGTTAATACGAGGCGGAGCTTGCAGCCTCGAAGCAAACAAACTCACAGCAGGCAGACAGGAGCAATCTATCACCAGCAATCCTGATCAGAGGATTGCTTTAAAGGGGCATTCCACCTCTTGGAAGATGAATGTGTATTTAAAATGGGTCATTTTTGTAGAATAAATGTTTAATTATTTTTGAATTTTGAGCTTTCTACACTGAGAAAAGCCAGAAAATGTATTTTTGGCTTATGTGGATGAAAGACAACAACTCCCAGAATGCATTTGCTTCGCTGCCCTAGGAGACCACGCCTACCGGTAACAGCGCGGAGGTTAAACATGTTTAATAAGGCTTGGCTACTGGGTGATGAGTGTGCCCGGGTTTTCGAGATCGCCCATAATGTCCGGGATTCGGCTTTTGCGTTCTACAGTCGCCATTCATCAAGTTTACTGTGGCGAGCAGGACGAGGCTGAAGGCCGTGGGAGAACTCCTGTTTACTGTGGCGACTGGCGAGCAGGACGAGTGAGGGCCGCGGGAGAACGGCGCGAGGCCGGTGGCGTGATTACTGATGAGCGACACCTGTGAGACGCACCGGTCTCGTATCTCTCACGGAGGAGCGGGAAATTGTCAAACCGGTCGGTCGAATCTAGAGCGAGCGTGCATGTGAGACAGACTGTGCTCCAAACCGCGTAGCGCGCGCGCACGGCAGAGAGACCGTGCGTGTGCAGATAGCATCCTGTTCATCATCACTCAAAAGTTGCCAGCTATGCAGATTTGGACTTGTGCAAAAAGTGGCTACGGGCTATCAGTAACCCGAAGTTCGGAGGAGAGGACAGCCATTGAAGCAATAAAACATCTGACGTGTCCAGTCTACATTTCAATCCAGAAGATTTCGAACCCAAACCCTTAGGATTGAACTGAGACCCGCGCTCGTGAAAATCGCAATTCCGTTGATATTTACCTTGCCAGATGATGACGACGAACAGCCAGGTCTGGAACTAGCAGTGTTTAGCAGCGCTAAACGCATTTGCCTGGAGGTAAGGTTCTTTCTGACTCGACTCTATTAGCAGCTAGTGGCTACTGAGGACACACACTGACATAGTCGTCTGCTGTAAAGCAACACATCTCCTATGATTTGTCTGTTTACAAACTAAATATCTTTGTGTTTTGCTCGACGAAGCTTCGTCCATATTTTCAAAAGGTTTCTGCCAGTGAAATCAAACGCACTGGCACTGATCTGTGATAGGTCTGTTAGCGCATGAGGTCCAACCCCCTATGGGCGGTTTTGAAAGGGTGGGGGTACTAGTGCTTACACCGTTAGGCTTGTTCGACTTCATGCAGCTCTGCGCAGAACGATCGGCGGCTGACTTGAAGCAGTGCATGCCGGTTAGAAATTTTGTCCGACTTGAAACAGCGCCGACACCACGTGACTGTGACATATGCCATCAAAGTAACGCGAGAGCGATTCGAGAGTAGCCGGAGAACTCAGCCAGCGCAGCTTCTGAAGAGCGGCTGCTCTGGGCTGCACGAGCTCTGATGACGACACGGTAGTTCCACGATTGGCCGGATTCACCGCATGACAACGATCACGTGTGTTTCGTGTTTATTCGACCACCTTTAGTTCCTCTACAGCTCACAAATCATTTTTTATAACAGTAACCACTCTTTTCATGTAGTCGCAATGTTATATTGTGTCATGTTTATCCAAATAAAACTGATTAAAAAACGTGGATTCCACTTTATTGATAGTAGGCTAGCTGTAGGCTTATGGTGAACTTTATTCTTGTTCAAACAGACGCTGTATGAAGCAGTACATAAAGTATTGAATGAAAATGCCTCTAAACATCTGTGTATTTAGCAAATATAGCATTTATTTCACTTCAGCTGTGATAAAGTATGCAAACACCACGTGAGCGGTCACTACGGGAACCAGAAGTGTCCGACTTCACGTCTCCGTTTGCAGCTCCTCCCCGGCTGCACACGGCTACTCTCGCCGATCGCTTACATCCAGCCGCAGCCGATGTCGAACTATGGAACGCGATCGGGGCCAATAGTCTGTTTACGGAACGCGTGAAATTTGACCGCGTCAACACGCACTGTTTGTTCGCGTTAACGCGGCAATTTTTTACGTGTTTCTTTTGAACGTGTAGACACGCTCATTCTGGTCGTGTTAAGGCGTCAGTTTTCGTCGCGTTACTTTAGTGCGTGTAAAGACGCACAGTTTTACCATGTTAAGACGACCAATTTGAACGTGTTTCTTAACGCGCACATTCTGTACGTATTGAAGTGTAATATTTTAGAAAAACAGACTTACCTTAAGATGTAGCCTTCCTACATAGCCTTCCTACATATTAATCATTCAGTTTATTGTGGCATTGCTTTACTGACTACTGTGCTAGAGTAAAGTAATGTTACATTGTATATTAAGTAATGCTAATTATAATACAATTATTATAATCTTTATGGGTTATTATTTGTTTTTGTTTTAAGTTATAATTTCCAAAAGTATTAGGCTAACTTACACAGCACACATTTATAACTAAACACACACACACACACATACATTTATTCACTTTCACATAGCCTAATAATGTTTTGTAATTTGTACACATAGCCTAATAATGTTAAATAATGGTTGTATAGTTTCTGCTGTTCTGTCTGTATTGCAGCAACATCATCTTGGCTGCTGCAGGCTGATGAGTGCTACTATAAAATTACTACATTATATTTAACATGGGTTTTGATATTCATTATATTTTTATTATGAATATGTTATTTACCCATACACTTGTCTTTAGGGATCCATAAGTTATAGTGGCAAGAATAACTTAGGTAAATATTTAGGGGCGGTTTCCCAGACGGGTTTATATTAAGACAGGAGTTTAATTCATGTTTAATTCATGTAATTCATGTTTTTAAAACACAGATTAACCCTTTGATGCACAACATGGGTCTAAAAAGACCCGACTGAGTTTTCATTTTCTATATCTTTGCAAGAAATTAATTTAATCATTCAGCATTCCAGGTATTCCTCAATTAACTTGTTTTAGATCATTAAAAATCCTAATTGAAATTTTTCATTTCTTACTTTTCGAATAAAAATCGTTTTTGTATCGCAACCCTTCTAATGCGCAACATGGGTCTAAAAAGACCCGTATTCATTTCCTATGTTATTTCATGCATGGCTGAGTGTTTTTTTGCTGAATCTTTAAAATATATCTATTTTATCATTTGTTATTCCAGGTATTCATTAAATATCTTGTTTTTGATTTCCACAAATCATTATGTTTTTGTTTCCTTTCTTACTTTATAAACAAACACAGTTTTTGTATTTCTACATTTTTTTTACATACATGGGTCTAAAAAGACCCGTATTCATTTCCTATGTTATTTCAGTGATGGCTGAGTATTTCTTTGCTGAATCTTTAAAATATATGTTTTTTTTTTTTTTTGGTAACACTTTATTTTGATGGTCCCTTTTGAATATTCTGTTGATTGTAACTTTGCAACTACATGTCAACTAACTCTCATTACATGACTATAAGTAACTTTGCAACTACATGTCAACTTATTCTAACCCTAACCCTACCAGTCTATTACTCTACTAACACTCTACTGAGAGTTAGTAGACATGTAGGTGCAAAGTTACTTATAGTCAACAGAATGTGTTAAAGGGACCATCAAAATAAAGTGAAACCGTTTTTTTATTTTTTATTTTTTTTATTCCAGGTATTCATTAAATATTTTGTTTTTGATTTCCACAAATCATTGTGTTAATGTTTCCTTTCTTACTTTATAAACAAACCGTTTTTTTATTTTTTATTTCTACATCAATTTTACATACATGGGTCAAAAATGACCCATAGAGAAACCTTTGATATTTGCACATTGTTGCAAGTAGGAACATTTACTGCAGAATACTATTCACCTGCCACACATTTCACAACTCAATACGGCTGCTTTTGTATATTTGATGCAAGTCTTATTTTATTTTAACCACAGAAAATATTTTATATTTTGTAAAAGATGGACATAATATTTGAATATTAGGCTATGGTTATCTTGACCTTGTAATCCTAGAAAGAAATTACTTGTGAGAAGGAGAAACATGTCCAACACTATTAACTATAGCTAGCTGGTGACATATTCTAGCTAACTAATGTTAGCTAAAACAAGATTGTATTTTAAAGCTTATTTACATGTAGAAGGCCTAATAGTACAGATGCCGCTGTACCCGTGTGATTTTATTTTGTTTGTTTTGTATTTTCTTTTATTAAATCACATTCACCACAATTCAATACAGTTACATAGTTTAATTTCAGTGTTATCAGTGATCTGTGATATGTGAATGCTATGTGAGACAAAGTGGCAAATAAACATTTTAAGTGTTAAATGTGTTGTCTAAATGACTGCTAAAATGATTAATTTGACAAAATGTTGTCTTTATTCTTTTGTTTTATCATGCTTGATAAGTAAATTTGATATAGTAACACAAAACCTAGAAAAAAATAAAAAAATAAAATAAAAATGTATAATTTTTGGAAATTGAAAACAAGACATTTTTAATATTTATAAATCATGGAATTTATAGATCATGGAATATTAAATGCTTAAATAAATTGATCTCAAAAGATAAAAAAATAAAAAAAAGTCCAGCCATGCATGAAATAACATAGGAAATGAATACGGGTCTTTTTAGACCCATGTTGCGCATTAGAAGGGGTTTCCATAGCTTGCGCATCAAAGGGTTAAGTACAGATTACTAACAAACAGATTTACAGATTTCTTTTCTTTTATTCCAAAGCTGATGTGTGCAAAAAAAAATTGCTTGCATTAAAATAATTGTCTCTTGTTTTTTTTAATTGCAGTCTTTTTTGTTGCTTCTCAATTCCATGCAATTTTAAGATTTTATTGGTTCATTCCATAGGCGACCTCTGTCACAGTTTGTTTTACAGTTTTTTCAAATTGCTAAAACGCTAAAAGTGGAATCTGAGGCTCACTCGGTGAAACCATTCACTCATGTACCCAATCTTTAGAACAAGTCTGCAAAAATACAAGGACATTATTGCTTTGCACTGAGTTTGCATTTGAAAAACAAACTTTTTGCAAAACTCAAAACACATTTCTCTACATTACACACATCATAAACATTTCTAAGAGCCATGGTTATGGTTTCAGCTGCTTACTTTTCTACCTGATCGCGTTTCATACTGAGAAAGAACGTAAGGCATGACAAATCATGACATAAGGCTGACATCACACACTACGTACCAATGCATTATCCCTCATGAACAATTATAACGTCTGATGTTTGCATGTGTGTACCATTACGACATCATTCATTAATAAACATGACTTCTGATGTTTCTATACGTACATACCAAAGAGAGACATACGTACCATCGCGTCACATATGCAAATATAGTCTCAAATACAGCAATTTCATTGGCTACTGTGCTTTTTGACGCGTTAACGCGAACAAACAGCGCGTGTTGACGCGGTCAAATTTCACGCGTTTCGTAAACAGACTTTTGGCCCCGATCGCGTTCCATATCGAACACACCTATGGTCTTTACAGAAATCCCCCCCTCTTACACTTCCTCCTACAGTGACGTAAAATGACGATTTTTGCGTCATTGTAGGAGGAAGTGAAAAAGGTAAATAGCGGATTTCTCTCGTCTCAGGGGAAAATGAGAGAGTGTTGCATGACCATTCAATAGTATGACTGGGTTTCTAACTCTAACAATGGAAAGCTTAATGCAAATGAGTGGAGTGTCCCTTTAAGTGTCAGAGGTTAATTTGAGGGCCAGAATATTACCATTTTCACAGTGAATCAAATTATTATTGTATGATTGTATTAAAAATTTAAATATGATATGCTCCTCAAAACAATTATCAAAAAAAGAAGCCAAATGGCACTAAGCCAGTTTGAGGTTTAGATGGTGTCTATCTACTTCTGCCAGAACCACAAAATAAATGTGTGTCACAATGGTGAGATTGTGCAGGAAGTGTGTATACAATCAAAGCTCCCATAATTTAGGTCCTAAGTCAAGTCACATTTATTTATATATAGCGCTTTTTACAAAACAGATTGTTTCAAAGCAGCTTTACAGTGATAACAGGAAAATAATGCAAAAAAAAGTTTGTTTCCAGAAGAAAATAGCGTCACAGTCCAGCTTAAGTAAGTTTAGTGATGTTTCATTTTTGTTTTAAAAAAAGTTATTACTTCAGTTAATTTACAAATATATATATAGGGCTATAGCCTCTCTGGAGTAAACAGTGATGTCATCGTCCAGCTCAGTTCAGTTCTTGTATAATAGTGTCAATGCAGGCAGATCAATATTATTGTTGAATATTAAATTGAATGTCCCCAACTAAACAAGCCAAGTCAATGGCAACAAAGGTGTAAAAAGGCGACAGTGGCAAGGAACCAAAACTCCATCAGGTGGCAGAATGGAGAAAAAAAAACTTTGGAGAACCCAGGCTCAGTCGGGGGCCAGTTCTCCTCTGGCCAACGAACGAACAGTGTATGATTATAATTCAGGCAGAATTACAGGTCAGAAGTCAGATTGGTTTGGAACAATCAGAATATTATCCAGTTCCATCTGGTTTAAGATCAGAGCATCACACCGGAATGGAGACAGGTTTGTTGAGGATCAGCGCTGCTGATGGCTGTCGTGTCGATGAGGCCTTTGATGAGAGTCTAGATGACACAATCTCTGCTGACACTTCAGGGATGCGTTGTGGACGTGTCTAGGCGCAGGTCCCCCATCTGGTCTGGATACGGCTGGTTACAGTAAACATCGGAATAAGCAGAAAGACTAACATTAGCGTAGATGCCATTCTTCTTATGATGTAAAGCCCACAGCCAAAGTACATCGGGTGTTATAGGAAGTGTTCCCGGTTGCGGCTGACCTAATAATCCTAATAATTATTGAACTGATTTGAATAATAGGAATGTATAATTTTTTATGTGTATGCCAGGTTAAAGAGATGTGTTTTTAGTCTAGATTTAGCTTTTAGTGTGTCTACTTCGGAAGACTGTTCCAGAGTTTTGGTGATAAATAGGAAAAGGATCGATTTTGATATTCTGGGTATTATCAACTGGCCAGAGTTTTGAGATCGCAATAGATGTGACAGATACTTTCACCGTCTGCACAACAACATTTCAATTTCATGATATTAATATCATTAGCAGTAAAACAGCTGTAGTTGAGAACTGTCATGATCAAAATCATAAAAGCTTCATAATTGTCAAAAATGGCCTCTGGTCATTTGTAATGACAAAAGGAAAAATTTTAACTTGTGAAGTATTAATATAAGCATTAGTATAAATTGAAATGTGGCTCAAAGGATATGAGCCAAATGTTCTCCCCATTAAGTTAAATTGCACAATTATTGCTGTGACAAGATAAATGGGCCCCTGATAGCAATTCCTACCACTCAACTTCATGTTTCATTTTTTTTTTCCAACACAGAGATTTGGCCTTCAGTAGATCAATCATTTAAAGGATAATGTCGGAACAGATTCCTAAATCCACTTTATTTAAAAGCACTATATTTTTAACATGGAATGGATCAAAGTTAATAGTGCTCATCTGCAGCGCTGGGTCGAGGTCGAGTTGTGCACAGCTCTGGCTGATGATGCTTCTGGTGACTGTAGCCATGGTGAGAGCGGGAGAGGGACGGGCTCAGACCAATGCAGTGAATAAGAGGATTCTGGCAGCCTGGAGACTACAGGCTTTTTAGCTGTCACAGGGCGTTATGGCCCCAAGTGGTGAATGGCCTCTGACTCAGCTAAAAAAAAAGCTGTGCATAAAACCTAGGGGAGGGAGGAGGGGGGAGACTGATTAGCAGAAAGGGGAATAAAAGGAATAGGTCACAGCAATGAAGACACAATGTGTTTACTTAAACCCAAGACTTTGCAAGGACTACAAAGTTTTAGTTTGCATATCATCCAGCCTCCTCATAGGCTACAATTCTATTTTGTTTTCATTCTTATTACTATTACTTTTTCATCATGTCATGTTTATTTGTTTGATCCTCTCTCTCTGTTTTTTTTCTTTCTCTCATTTGGCCGTGTTTACTCTGCTCTAGCTGGTGCTGTTTATT
This sequence comes from Semotilus atromaculatus, assembly GCA_031834385.1. Classification (NCBI taxonomy): domain Eukaryota; kingdom Metazoa; phylum Chordata; class Actinopteri; order Cypriniformes; family Leuciscidae; genus Semotilus; species Semotilus atromaculatus. The sequence continues at coordinate 14,269,142 of JAULUF010000035.1, read as the reverse complement.
CTTTTCATTCTGATTCTGTGTTTGCAGATCAAACTCGAGATCACAGAAAAGTATCTAGTTTTCCTAGTCTGTTTGATCTCTTTGGTCGTTTCTCTTGCGTTCCCTCTTTCTCCATCATTATACTTTTATGTATTCCCCTACTTTATTGTTAGCTGGTTTAAATTATGAAACGAGCCAAGACACAGCACTAGAGAACTCTGCTGACTTTTCCACACACAAAATATTTTCATGTTCCTTTCAGTTCACATGTTGATTTAAGTATCAGCAGAATACCAAGTGTTCCAGCTTCACTTAATATTGGATTCTAAATAAATAAATATGCGGCCGGTCATGAAATATTATTTTATAATCTTAGCTGTATATTATCTTAAAGCTTCCACTACGAAAACATAATAAAACAATCAAAAGAGGAACAAGATGAATGCTGCAACAATATTACAGGAATATTAATATTTAATTACAGTAATAATAGGTCATTTTCACTTCGATCGATAACTGATACAGAAGTTGCACCAGTTGCGTATAAAACAAGATCTCTGCATGATACTACAGACATGATAGTAGCTCCAGTTACAATTACTCGGATGAGTGGACTGATGTACAGCATTGCCATGAATGATGGTGAATAAAACGTCACAATTAACCAATCAGAATCAAGTATTCCACAGAGCTGTTTAATATGTTGTGTTATGTTACGTTGTAACGTTCTACTTGTCTTTAGGGAATGTTTTTAGGAACCCATTCTGATGCTTAAAAAAACTGTTTACCACTTATTAATAAACAGAGACATTAAAGAATGTCTTTCTGGCTCCATACTGTCTCCATGGACATCCTTTGCCTATCTAGACGTCCTATTGATGCCTTCCTTCCTGTGTGGTGGAGCCACAGAGCTGTATGGCATGATAATACATTATCATTTCTTCAGCCACAGTGTGTTTTGAATGATAAATTGGGGCTTCTTTTAAACACATCCATGTATGAACCTGATAATGAGGCGCATGGTGTGTTCCATTTATCACTTTTTACTTGGAAAAACTCAATAGTGGAAAAATAACATTACATTACCATTAATAGTGTTTTAGCAGCTCTGATAACACTCTTACAACGGATAGCTGTTTACACACATATTTTGTTACTATACTTATCTCTTTATAGACTTGCATTTACTGTCCCACAGATGATCTTCAATTAGAAGCACATGAATTGGCTGAGGTTTCGGGAAACACCTGCTCTGGGGAAAGGCATTCCATGAATTCCAGTTTGAAGACATATGTGTCAGAGATTGAGAACATCTCCTTCCACCATGATGGATATGCAGTCTCGATTAATTTAGTACTTTCCACGGCACCCATCGAAATTCTGTTCAAAGCTGAAGCCAAGTTTCATCATGGCTTTGCTGGTTCTGTGCATAATATTCCTCCAGATGTTCATGTATGCCTTCAACGCAGTGTAAGGTTATTTGGACGAAACCATCTGCCAAATGCATACGTGTAAATAATCTCAGAGGGTGTAATACATAAAACATTTCATGTTTCTATCAGCCATAGGGACATGTGCTCCAACATACAGTGTGGTTGCACTGTATGTCTGACTCGAGGTCCTTTCCCTGTCTCATTCCCTTCTCTCTTCTAGAGAATAGGCACTGGCTTCTCTGTGAATCGCTATGTCTGGGTGGTTCTAGGACTGTATTCTGTTTAAAAAATCTCCTGAGTTTCTTAAAGTTGTTTGGTTTGAATATATGGAGACTAAAGCATTCTAAGATTACTCAAACTGCTCAAACAGACATAACCTGTCCTAATCTTCAGAGTTGACTCCTTGTTGCTGTACCTCCCTCCACAACCACTTCCTGTTTGGGATTCTGAGTGACTCCAGGACACGTAAACACAAGAACCCCAAGCTGTTTTTCATTTCCACTAAATCGTCATGTTGTGGAGAGTTATTCTAGCTATTGACCATACAAATGAATGCGGTCACACAGATAAGTGACTGAATACAATATTCCAGGCCAGGTCGCTCATTTCCAAACCACAGGGACGCAAAGTGGCAAATGAAAATAGAACTTTTGGCTGTGGGCTTTACAATGTCAGTATGATGTGGATTGAATATGCTAGGTCTCTTTGTCTCTTTTGCTTTCTTTGCCTTGATCTCTTTTCAATGGATAGTTCACACAAAAATGACAATTCTGTCATCATTTACTAATCCTTGTGTAGTTCCAAACCTGTATGAGGTTATTCTTGGAACACATATTTTTTAATAATTTTCAATTGTTTTGCTCATACATTGGAAGTCAAAAACAACATTGGACGCCACTGACTTTCATAGTTTGGAAATTATATTAATTAACAACATGAGGGTGAGTAAATAATTACAGAATTTTGGGGTTTTAATTGAACCCATAAGCGAATCATCAATGCTAGTTTCTGTCTTTAAAAATAAGCATGAGCATGTTTGAAGCTGAAATATACAGAGAATACATATACGGTCATGTCTTTTGCAAGCTTCAGACAAAAAAGGCATGGACACACAAATATGCACACAGACACACATTTTTGTTATTGTTTTTGGAGCCAAGGAGACGTCTGGAGTGTGCCGTACAGGAAGGTACAGACCAAGCCACAGCTGACCTCCATGACTTTTGACCCTCCTCATCCCTGCTGTTTTAGGATGTAAGTGTGATCACATCAAGGGGCACAATAGGCAAGAACGTCAAACCACCACCATGCATCACAAAACAGCAAAACACTCACATAAAAAAAAACATTCATGGTCAAAGGACAAACACACACACACACACTTCCATTCAAAAGTTTGGGGTCAGTGCAATTTTAAGAAATACTTTTATTCAGCAAGGATGCATTGCTCAAAAGTGACAGTAAAGACATGTATAATGTGACAAAAGATTTCTGTTTCAAATGAATGTTGTTCTTTTGAACTTTAAATGCATCAAAGAGATTTATCACAGTTTCCACAAAAATATTACTGTAAGAAGGAAGAAGCACAATTGTTTTCAACATTGATAATACTGTAAAATAGGAAATGTTTCTTGAGCACCAAATTAGCATATTAGAACGATTTCTGAAGGATCATGTGACACTGAAGATTGGAGTAATGTTGCTGATAATTCAGCATTGTCGTCACATTAATAAAATACACTTTAAAATATATTTAATAGAAAGTTTTTTTCAACTGCTTTTTCAAAATTGTGCCTCTAAAACGTTTGATTTTTTTTAATGTAAGCATTTTTGGTTGTGAATACAGTATTACACAGTCCGAAAAACCTATAACTTGACCGTAGGCCTATTTAGGCTTATTCTAAAGCCATGATTGGTTGGTGTCAAGTAAACAATGAGTGTTTGCATGTGATGAGTTAGTGTAAGGCACTGATGAATTAGTTGAGGCAATTTGATAGGTAGTGTTTGAAAAAGGAAATCAAGATACTTCCTGTTTGATTTTTGAGTGTTACATAGAGAATGTGTGTTGTGGTTTGCAAAAAGTGTTTTATGAAATTGAAAACTGAGTCGAAAGCCGAGAATTAGTGTATGGTTATGGTGTGTGGTTCTGGTGTTTGAGTGTCAGGTTTCAGAAATGGTTTGACAAGTAAGGATTTTGTGTTAGCAGTTGAAAAAAAAATGTAAATTGTAATAATATGTCACAATATTACTGGGGTTTTTTCTGTATTTTTAATGCAATAAAATCAGCCTTGGTGAGCATAAGGGACTCTTTCAAAAAGAAAAATTAGAAAAAACTTACTGACCCAAATGTTTTGACAGTATTGTATATATTGACCCCTTGCATGCTGAACTGAAAGTATGCCTATCTTACAATTTTATGATGACAAATACTGAGTATTGCCTGATGGGTGGTTTTTTTGTTTGTTTGTTTTTTGCATTTGATTCTCTCTTACTTGCTACGGACACACTCTGCCATAAACACAGACACGCATGAAAAATATGCAAACATTTACAAACACTGTTTTCTTTGCTGCAAAGCTGCTTAGTTCCGATATATTAGATCTGACATCTCTCTCCCCAGACTCCCATCTGGAGTATTCACATTTTGTTCTGAAACAAAGACACTAAATTTAGCCTGCAGAAGAAGGGAGAGAGATACATAGATGACAGGAATAGAGAGAGTCTTTTATCAGTGAGTTTAATAATGTATTAAGCATCTCCATCCTAGACGAGTCTCATTGCAGTGAGATTGCTCAGTCATGGTAATGTGTTCAACATTGCTTCCAGACTGCTTCAGCCTGCGTTTGTAGACAGAGACACTTTGACTGTCCTCCTCTAACCCCACTCCAGTCTCAGAGTCTGCCACAATTACACACACAGTCACTGTGCTGAATTCTGAATTCATATTGCAATCAACGATGGACGGACGGACGGACGGACGGATGGATGGATGGACAGGCAGATAGATCAACGCATTCTCATCCTAGGGCGTCATATTCTGACACTTTGCCAAAGCGTCTAAATCCAACGCACATGGCACCCTTTAGCGTCAATATAACACGCACAGATATGGGTAGGTTTAGGTCTGGGGTAGGGTTAGGGTTAGACCGCTAGGAGGCGCCTTCTGGCCCATATATATCTGCGTCTCATATGGATGCTAAAGGGTGCCATGTGCGTTGGATATAGACGCTTTAGCAAAAGCGTCAGTATATGATGCCTTGGGATAGAAACTGCGTATCATATGCACATAAACACAATGCGTGCTATAGAGACGCATTCTGTCTTGTATCTTCCTCTCACAGTTTCTTTTTCATGGTCTCTAGTAGAGGCACTGAGGGGAGCAATTTGAAGTCATAATCCCTTGGACGAACAAGAGGTGGGATGATCGATAAGGCTATAATGAAAGTGTGTGTGCGCTCAGGGAGTGTTTTGTGTGTTTGGGAGAGGATGTTTCTAGATGCACAGAGTGCATGTATTCTCTCTGTCACAATGGCTGCAAAAAGAGTCAGTTCAGCATTAAAAAAAATTCAGTGTGACATATCAACTCTTAGTAAACTTTCAGCCTCTGTAGTGCACACTTCAGCAAACATTTAGAGCCCTGCCGTTAGTTATGGAATGAGGGCCCAGTGTAACCAGATCTCAGTTCATCTCTTAGCAGTGCAGTTGTGGTCAATATTTTTAGTCGCTGAGTCCTTTGTAATTACTCTCCTGCGTTTGTGTGTTTGCTTTCTGGATGGTGGCAGAAACAGAGGGAAAGAGAAGAGAATCACAGAAAAGAGAAATGTGACTTGCATGCAGGAATGCTAAATACATGGGAGAAGACACACCACAGATATACTGTGTGATTAAGTGCCTGACCTCAGGTTTGGTCTCATTCTTTTGGGTTTTCAGCTTTTTTTATTTTGTTAAAGACTGGCATATGAAAACTGAATACTGACAGCTTCAAGAAAATAGCAACAAGATGCCATGTTCACACAACGTAAATATAGACTAAATTAATTTGTCTCACTCATAAAGCAGTTGTTAGCAAATCATGAAGTGTATCAAAGGCACCACCTCGAGCGGTACGGGATTAGAGGGGGCTCAGCTTATGTTAAGAGAGTCAGAGTCCTGGTTTCGAGGTAAACAATTATTTTTTCCAGTGTTTCCTGTACTGCTTTGTGGCGATGCTGAACTATTATAAAAAATATATAAAAAAAGAAGTTTTTATCAAATGTTGGTTGTTGGTGCGAATTCGCAGTCTGTACTGAATGTGATGCAATATAAAAACATGCACTAATGGGAAGTTTGGATCATTTTACCGACTCTGAGAGCCATTGACCGGAAAACAAAATGACATCAAAATGAACAAATCTTCGAACAAATGACTCTTATGAGCAGTATCTTTAATGAATAGCCTAGTTATCATTATCATTAGGTTAACATTATTTTCAATGATGTCCATATCAAAATTAAATATGTTTTGAGTCTGTAAACTTACTGATTGTCAATTTGACATTCATTATTTTTAATAATAAATGAAGATATATTCCTTCCTTGCATACAGTCAGAGTGCAACACAGTATTGTAGCCTGCATAATAATTTTTCAATAATTTTCATAACCCATTTTTCTACAGTCTCTGTATTGTATTTATTTAGCTACTTTCAAGCTATTTTTTCAAAAACATAATTAAACAGTATAGGCTACCCCAAAATGTTGGGAAGTTGGGAAGCGATTTCCTTTTGCATATTTTGTCAAAGCAAATCCGTGAAGTAAACAAGAAAAAACGCTTTGTTATGAGAACAGTTGTCTAAGCTGCCTTATTGCAGTGTTAATAGGAATTCATGTGCTGAGGGCTGATCTGAGACCAGCGCGCTAAAGTGAATCCTGGCAGGAGTATTAGTGATCTCCACTTGATTAGCAGAATGAAAGCAACCCAATCAGCACATTCACAACAGGTCCTAGAGTAGCAGAAGAGAAAGAAGAGAAGTAAAAAATAGCTCACTGCATTTATCACACTGACTGGGTTATTCACATATATAAAGCAAAAAAAAAAAAAAAGTTTTATTGCACCATAGCGCCAGGTCGAATTTTTAAAAAAAGAAATAGGGTCAGTTTATTTCAGTTTATACTCCTTTTTTATTGCATGTGTCAGGGGAATACAAACTTTTCTTGTGTGTCAGCCCATGTGTGTGGCCTGTATGATTTACATAAGTTATTAAAATAGATACTGAAATTGGCATTGGCATAACTCCATTCATGCTCTGTGCTCTGAACTGACGGACAGTGTGATGAGTCAGTATTATGGAGACACATTAGTAATCAAATGCATGTAGGTGCCCTCAGTAATGTCATGGACCCCTCCGGACGAGGGTGATAAGACAGGGAGTGGCTCTTCCTCCCTGACACGAGAGACACAGATAAGAAGTCTTTCATCTTGTGCCATCTGGCTGAATAGTAGCTGGTATGAGACAAATAGTGAAGGTAGGTCCCGCTGGGGAAGGTACTTAAAACAATATATATACAGTAATTATACATACACACACACACACACACACCACAAAACATAGGGCCTTCACAGACTCTGACACATCTGAGTTATGGAGAAAGCGAGCAAGAGAGAAGAGATGAGTGTGTTTTATTGCCAGACCAAACGGCTATGTATTGGTCGTGTTACACCGCTACATGTTGGAAAAAGTAGCACATTAATAAAACGCGGAAAAGACAATATGGGCAAGCTTACTGAAAAACATCATGACTTGTATTTAGTTATTCAACATTATACTTATCACAAGTATGACTGAGCATGAAGATACATAGCTTAGAGTAGCACAACAACATGCAATTCAACAATAATTACTGCACTGTAAAGTAGAACTTGAGTAATAAAGACCCAGCATCATCATAATTCTACATATGCAAAGCTAAGGGTATTTTAATCAACAGCACAGCAAATTACAAAGGAAAATATAGCATATCCCTTGTTCGCCCAGAGAGTTACTGTAAGGCACTTTGTTCTTTCATATTGTTCCAGATCAGCACAACAATAATTTATTGTGTATGAAATTATGAGCCTGTTTGTGCATAGGGTATTGTGTGTTCTCACACTGTGCTCCTCTTATTTATGGTTATGAAATGCACACCAACCTAAATAAACACCGACCATGTCAGTTCTCTCTCTCTCTTTCTCTCTCGCTCCTTTTGGGTCACCATAATGCTTCTCATTGATCGCCCTGTAAATTTATTAGCCATTGTGACAGCTTCCTGCCAGGTTCAGCAGGCGATCAGGGGAAACACAACTGCTCAGATAAAGGGAGGGCACACAATACCTATTGTGTCCTGATTGCAGGTCAAAGTATTTCCCCGAATGGAATGTTTTTCAGGTATGCATGTACGTTTGTGTCTATGAATGTGGGACCATGTTTTCTCAGTGTGGTTATTCATGCACCTCGTAATCCAGTGAAGCTGAAGAATGAAGATTGTCACTAGAAAGGCTTAAAAATTCCAAACACAAGGTCAGAAAAACAAGAGTGCGGATGAGAAGAACAAAACAGGGTAAAGGAAATGGATTCTAGCCAAAGGCAAACAAATGAGCGGCAATGGCTTTAAATGAATTACCTTGACCTTTTGCGGTCAATAGCACTCCGAGTTTAAGTTCAGTGTTTTGAGGAAAGTATTGAAAGGGTGTGCACTGGACTACTGGCTATAAATGGAAACCAGTATTCTCTGTCCTTTCAATACTGTCAAACAGCAATGTTCCATTATCTTAACATCTATTAAGCACACAACTAATTATAAACCCTAGTAGGGAGCTTTGACTATAAGTGATGACAGAATGACCGCGTAACTGTAGCAAGTGACTCAGTTTATATTTGGAGGTCTGTGTTTATGTATGTGCATTTCTTTTTAAATATATATTTTATGGTTTCTGTGTCGGAGAGGTTGGAGGCTTGTTAGGGCTTGTTTGCATGTCTGTTCATCAGTAACATTAGAAGTGACACTGAGGGCATGACACTGGTTTAGCTGGATGATTGACAGCTCCCTTTTTCAAAGCAGGCATCAAATAGACGGATCCACACACTGAGACATAAATAGGATTGGTCTTATGTTTTTTTTCCTAACCCATGGACACAAGTGCTGAGGTTCATTTAGACTTAAAACTTCTTATTACACATCAGCACCAGTTATTCAGTATACCACTAAAGCAGTAATCAATAAATGAACATTCCTGACTATACTGATATCAGATGACATAAGCCTTGTACAGGTATAGCTCATGATACTGCTTAAAACACAATAAAGGACTTTTCTAACACCTGGAATGGATTTTTAATTATACCTTTATCAGGTACTGTAATGATCTCTTGTGACAACCAAGGCAATTGCCACAGGTTCAACATTAATGCCACATGGTGCACTTTGCTGTCTCATAAATACCATGTTTGTTTGTTTTTCGGTGTTATCTAACATTACATTCTCCTTGCATGAAAAGAAGCTAGTTTTAAACATATCAAATTGCTGAATCCCCCTTTAAAAATTATTTGCCCCATCTCAGAGACATTGAACTTCTATTGAAATCCTATTCATTATAGTAAACTCACTTTTAAAAAAAGTTGCTGCCTCAAATTAAGTACAATCAACTTGAATGTTTATGTCATTTAAACTTAAATTACATTAAACTGATTTTAAAAAATTTTTCAAAAAGTTGCTTAACTTATTTTGGTGAGTTAAACCAATGTTAAAACATATGTTGTCATAACTGATCATACATGTTTTATAGTTCAAGATAATTAGAAGTAAAAAAAAGAAAAAGAAAATTTGAGCTGTGTCCTAAATTAATTTGTGTGCAACCATTACCGCCCAAGAAGTGGGCGTACTTTTACACCATACTATTACAAAAACAAAACAAAAAAGTTACCAACCCATTTTTTTTATATATCTTTGCTATTAAATTCTGATGTTTATTTAATGTTTATTGATTGTTGTGTGTAAGTTGCTAAATCAAACAATTCAAGGTTTTCATAGGCACTTAGACCTATCTTACATTTTGATAATAGTGTTGAATAAAGGATTCATGGTCTGGCTTAGTAATACTCCATCTGTTCAGGTCATGAATGTTTTGCAGTCAACAGATGCTGGTGGTTTAAACTTGAGTATATTCTGCCACCTACTGTTGCTTAAGGGTATGACAGAATATAACTACTGTATGTGGAAATTAAATTGCAGCCAAAGCATAAAAATAAAAGCATACATTTATTTAAAAGCTTTTTTGTACAAAAAGAAATAAAATAAAAACACACAAACAAAAATGTAAAAGTACAATAAAATAATGACATTTATATGGCCTATTAATTTGCAAAAAAAATTCCAGTCTCAGGACTCATTTGGCACATACAGTATTTCAAGCTTTACGTTTTAGTCCAGGAGGGGATGTTCTCTCCCCTTGTTTCCCCGAGGCTCTCATTAGTAGCACACAGCTGCTGAGAGAAAAAAGCAGGCCGAAAGCTTCTATGACAAGTACATGGTATGCTGAGCTTTGTCTGTCAACATTTTTTTGTTTAGCATAAATGGGTGAAAACAGCAAAACTCATAGCAGGCAGTTTAATTTCCCTTATGGAAAATATGTAAGACAATTAGTTACTCGCACGTAGGTGTGAGTCATGACTACGGTAATTCAAAAATGTTTAAAACATACAAACGCATCCTAGTGTGTTTGTTTGCTTTTCTCAGTAAGATGCCAGTCCAGTGTTTTAGTGATGTAAACTTGTACATTACTCGTATCCTGTCACAACGCATTCTCATTGTCATTTGAAGGTTTCGAAAATATGTCCATGTCTCATTTACAAGTGCTTGCTTGATGTAGCAAAGCTCATCCAAGGTATTGGTCAGTGTGTAAAAGGTCACAGTGACTCTGTGGATGTCTCTGGTGGTGCAGGAGCCTGTCCTGTATTGAAGAAGACAATGTATGCATTTATATATCGCTATGGAGTAACATCCAAAACCAGCTTCAAGATTGCATAAAATGTGATAGCTTTTCACATTTTTAAACGGGTTCTTTGGACTGTGATATTATTAGAGTTCGGCCCTCAGAAAAACAGAAATATTGACAAGTACAGAAAGAGCTGCAGTAAACAATATCTTCTGTTCTAAACAAGGATTGTGCCGATATGAACACAGTGTTTAACACATCTCTGGTTAATCTTACTTATATCTGTTAACTGCTAATAGTTTTACTTTATTTATAGATCAGAAAATACATGGTAATATTCAATCTGAAAATAAACAGAACATTTGATGATTTGTAAGCTTATAAGAAACAGTGCCATAAAATAATCAATGAAAAGTTCAGATTATGCAAATATTTGATAATATACCTTGTGTATACACTACTGTTAAAGTTTGGGGTCCTTGAAAGCTTTTGAAAGAAGTTTCTTATGTTCACCAAGACCGCATTTATTTGATCAAAAATAGAGTGAAAGTAATATTATGAAATAGTATCACACTTTAAAATAACCATTTTAATATATTGGGGATCTATTGATCACATGATCCTTTAGAAATCATTCTAATATGATGATTTGCTGCTCAAGAAGCATTATGTTTGTAAGGATACTTTGATGAATAAAAAAGGCCTTTGTCCCAGACTCAACTTTGAGACTTGGTGTAAAATTCCAACATGTTTCGGCACAGATTTGGTCACAGTGTAATCTTTTATACTTTGTCTCTAGCTTGGATATGCTATTATCTGTGCCGAGTGTTAGCTAATAGAGGCCATTTGGTGCATTTAGAATAAACATACAATGGCAACAACAAAGCTTGTGAACTAACTTTTTATAATAGCTTGATTAATTTTTTTTGTACTTCGTATTGTTACTGTTTTTTTTTCAACATCTGCCAACTACTGGATGTGTCTTGCAAAATCAATTTGGCTGATCATGTCCAAGAACATACACTCATTATCTGAAGGGACCAAGAAGACAGACAGTTTGAACAGTCTGTAATTACAATAGCCTGTTATTACCTGAAGTGAGCAGTTCTGCTGCTTTCCTGTCCTCTTTGATATACAGAGAGGTCATTAGGAAAAACAGGCCTCCCAAGACCCCAATGAACGGGCACAGAAGAAAGCTATATTCCAGTCTGTGAAATTCCCAGCTGAGAGAGTCTGGCTTATACTTACGCAGAGCATCTGAGATCTGAACAAAACACACAAGAAGATAAGTCATTTTGTCTTTTAAAATAGTGTGCTGTCAAATTGATTAAAATCGCATTTAAGATCAAACTTTGTATGTATAATATACATGTACACATATTAGTACAGTATATGCTAAGCAATTAACCGTTTCGATAGCACTACACTGTAAAAAAGCCATTGTAATTATGCCACTTCTGGATAGTAACAGCATAGCCTTTGAACCCTACTGATATTTAATGTAAAAGTATTGTGGATTAAAATATGCTTACCGCACCAATAAGGTATGGACTTCCCGCATCTCCTAAAAGATGACAGACCATAATCTGTAAGGCCTCAGCTGTAGCTCTTCTAGTAGGCACGACAACATACTAAAAAAATAATAGGAATAGAATTTAAAAGATGCCTTTTACACACAAAATTTCTCAGCAATTTAATCTAATCAACCACTGGAAACAATAATTAAACAATACATCCCTGTTCTCAACGTTTCTAAATTTAAGCATAATGGCATTTTACTTTTATGCAATTAGCTTTATTGAATCACTTAGCAGGTTTTCGCATGCTTGTTGCCCTGTGCTAATTTATACGTTTTTTCTTCATTTCTGCACTTTTTTTATGTTATATTGAGAAGTGTAAACCTCTCACCAGCAGAATGTCTGCAAGAAGAGCCCAGTTGAGGGATAGCAACAACTCACCAATTGCTATGAATGTCTGTAAAAATGACACAAACATATTACAGTATATTTAGAGAGCACATCGCAACCTGGTGGTCACACTGTGCCATAACAGCAAATAATCTGTGTTTTTCTTTATGTACTCAATCTATGTCCCCAAGTAAATTAAGTTTAGGTTAGGGTAAAATTTAAAATATGCCTTTTACACACAACATTTCAGCAATTTAATCTAATAAATCACACACTGGAAAATAAAAAATAAGTTTTAATTCTGTCATTTCCTAACCCACATATGTTGTTCCAAACCTGTATGGCTTTCTTATATGGAACACAAAATACATATTTGTTGTATGTACATTCAAAGTCAGTGGGGTCCATGAATATTTCTGGCCATACAATTTACATTTTAAGGATAAAACAGTTTAAACAATCTTTAAATGCTCTTCTGTTGTTTTCCACACAAAAAAAATGAAAGTCATACAGGTTGGAGAACTATTCCTTTAATATTAACACAAATCCTGAATCACAAAATAATCCAGGCAAACACAGAAACGTGGCTGAGCTTTGCTTACGTAAGTGGCCGTAATGCTGGTGCGTGCCAGGATGATGGCAATGAAAAAGCAGGGGGAGGAGCTGAGCATGCCAAAAGCACAGATGAGAGGGTCTGCATTCGGAAATCTGTCTCTCAGCTTCTTTGATATGTAGGTGCCCAGAAACACTCCCACAACCCCTGTCACCACTGTGATTCCTCCAAAAATGTAACTTTCACAAGAGAAGGAAGAAACAGTGTGTATTATTCAATTTTGGCCTGAGTTTCAGAATAGTCTCTCTGTGTTTTATTCCTCATATGACCTACCAGACCAGTCTGACTAGTCAAACTGATAAATACTCCCTCAACTCAGTTTGGAGGTACAAATGGCCGAGAAACATACTTAATCAGATAATGGACAGGATTACGAGAGCAAAAACAGCTGCAGTAAACAGTATGTGCTATCTAACTAAGCAAGGAACAAGCCAATAAGAACACTATCACAGAGGAAGTCTCTGCCGTTTAACCAATCTTTGGCTAACCTCACTGATTTCCTTTAAGATCTGTTTAATTATATCAAGTCAAAAAGCATCAAGAAACCTGCTGTACCTGTCTAATGGGTTACAGGGCTCTTCACGGCAAGGTGGTCTGAGACCCTGTGTAACCTGTGCGCGAGATAGAAAGGTAGGGGTCCAGAAGGCCAGAGCCCCCGTGACAAAAGCCATGGCAGTCACACCAAGAGAAGACCAGACAAAACTCCGACTGGAAGGAGGGCACAGAACCAAACAATAAAAAAAAAGTAATATTTGCAACAACCTTTAATAAGCGAAAATCCTTAGAGCAGTGGTTCTTAACCTTTTTGACCTGAAAGGCCTCCATTGTCCATTACAATATTTGAAGCCCCCCTTTTTATTTATTAAAAAAAGCAATAATTACTTAAATTTTTTATACAATTTAAAAAAAAAAAGCTTTGAAGATTGTTATGAGCACATGCCGATTTTGAACGACATGAACATTTAATGTAACGTAGGTCTTTATAATGTGACTTACTTCTTACAGAGATACTTGACGTCCTCAATGTAAGAGGTACTTTCCAACGTTGCTCCTCCCTGGGTGTCCGAGGCTCCACGAGGAGGATTGGGAATCAGAAACACAAGGAGCAGCAGACCCAGTCCTCCCAGAGCAGGACTGAACTATATCAAAAGAAAAAACAAACAATATGCTCAACTTTCTTTTATAAATGTGGAAGGTAATTTTCTTGATTATATTACTCAAATATAGGCTCACCTAGCAAAGCCACTAAAATAATTATTCCTGATGTACATAATCTTGTACAAATTATATTTTTACTTAATGCATTTCAATGATGGAAAGACAACACAACATCTTCAACTTTGGTTTAAGTTAACTTAATATTGCAATTTTGTTTAATAAAAAAAAAATAATAATTGCCAGACTCTCTGCAATACGGTACTTCTTTGGACCCCCTGTTTTACTGAGAACAGAGCATTTAAACTGGTTAAAACTGTTTCACTTTAAATTGAACTCTTTAGCTTGAATATAGAACAGATATGCAATATAGGAGTCCAAGGAAGGAAATACAATTAGACCCTTAACATATAATGTAATGCAGAGCCTATTTTATATCTGGCTAATTTTCAGTTTACTGCATGATAACAAGATTAACAGATTATTAAATCTAACACAAAATATTGAACAGAATCTATGTTAACTTTACCCTCTCCATATACATTTACAAAATATATATTCTCTTACCCTCAGGGCCCAACGCCAATCCCCTGTTGCATTAGCTATAGTTGCTCCCATTATATATCCTAGACCACTAAATGAAAATTTAAAAGAACACATTCCATCAGAAAAAGTAAAAAGATTCAACAAAACTCTTGTCAACATGTAGGACACATTGTATTGTATATATAAGAATCCCACACAAGTGTTGGAGGCAACTAATTACAAGTATGCAAGTTATGTAATCAGCTTACTTTTTCAAGCAACTTAAAAAAAAAATAAAAAAACACCAAGCAAGCCCAGTGACAAAAAGAAACTCAAAAGTTACTGAACACATTACAAAAGTAATTAAGTACTGCAATCAGTTAGTTTTTAAGGGAGTAACGTAATATTGTAACGCATTACTTTTAAAGGTAACTTTCCCGAATGCTGGCCATCTCTGCCGTAATACTGATTTTATACAACATTTTAAGAAACAAGAGGCTTGTTCTAAACAAACCACAAGAGAATTATCTTTGTGCCTCATATGGATGGCTGCGCCCTTCAGAGTTCACATTTGTCTGCAAAATACAAGTCAATGACACACTCAAAGACACTTGTCATCCCTACTGGCATAAAGATGTAACCCGCAGAAAGAGTCACTGCATCTCCACTACTAAAGGACAGACTGACAGTAAGTCTGGAACATGCAAACACAGACAAGCAAAGCATGAATATTTTTCCCCAAAACACGTTCAGCGCAAATTCCACCCTGCACCCAATTTCTTTGGTGGCGGTTAGGGTGTAGGGTTAGTATTTGTTTTAACATTGTGTAGGCAAAAAGCATTGTGATTTACATGACCAAATAAATCCTCTGTTGATCCATTGCCATAAATTGTCTCTATGATAAAATTAGGCTTGAAATGCTTTTGGGAAACGCAGCCCTGGTCATACAAATGGTTAAAAGTCTGTATATATGCACTTTTAGACTGCCTCTCAGCCAATGAAATTCTAGGACCAAAACAATATTGTAAAATTGTGTTATACATGATTATTGTATAACTTCTCAATATCAGAGAATATTTATCTTTCTTAAACATAGTTTAGTAACCTTCACCTTCCGACCGGTATGAAGATATAGAAGAAGGAGATCATGAGAGTTCTTTGGTTGCCAGTGAACAAGTCACCAATGATAGTAGGAGCTATGGTGGAGTAACTGGCCTCTCCTGTCCCAACCAAGGCCCTCGTCAGGACCAGAATCCAGAAGTGCTGTGGTGAGATTCAAGACAGATCTGTAACTTAAAATAAAATAAAATTCTGTTCTCTTCCAATTTACTGTCCAAAAGTACAGGTACAAAATGAAACAATTACACATTATTAGGGTTGTAAGACTTTAGGGTTGTAAGACCCATAAAGACTTTGTACTGTACCGTTTTTTTAACGAAAGAGCTGCCCAGTGTTGTGATAATCCACACAATCAACCCAGTGATCATGAGAATCTTCCTGTCGTAGCGATCTCCAAGGTAACCAAAAACTGGTGCCAACAACATAAAGCTACAGATAAAAACTGTACATATGTTAACATAGGGTTGATGGGAAAGATACACAATACCATTGAAAGTTTGGGATTTTCACAGCATGGCTGTAACAAGCAAGCTCAAGACGCTGGATAATAGGGTACAAATGGGGCTAAAAGCAAGAAAAATGTGCTTTTGACTAGTCAAGTCACCTTTTACAGCTTTACAGTGATATGAACAATGATTGTTTTGGTGGTACAGCAGCTCTAGAAGAAAGTCATTGTCCAGCTTAAGTTAGTTTTTAATTGATTAATATCTGTTGTAAAAAGCATTAGTTATTAACTTAGGGTCTGCTTACACGACACCGTTTTCAACTGAAAACAAATCTTTTAATACATTATTTAGTTCAATTACACAACAACAGCATTTGGTGGCCTGAAATAGGTTTCAAAGTGCTAGTTTTTGAAAACTATACCGTTTTCAATATTCGTGTTAACTTAAAAAAACGTGAATCTGTGCCGCATGCGCATGCGTATTATGTGTTTAGTCTATAAGCAGGCGCTTTTGAATGCGTATTTATGTGGGCGTCGGGAATTACTTGTCTCGCACGCATAATACCGCGTTTTTAGTTGTTTCTGTGGGAATTGATAACGTCTTCATCTGTACAGAGGAAAAAAGTTTTGTAGAGAAAAAAAATGTGTCTTGTCAATGAGGCCTTAGCAGGAGATAGTCTGGTTCGGTCTCTGATGACACTTCAGGGCTGCGTTGTGGTCGTGTCTAGGTGCAGGTCCTTCGTCTGATCTTGACCCGGCCCGGATCCGGCTGGTTAATATTAGTGTAGATGCCATTCTTCTTATGGTGTAATGAGCACATCAAGTGTTATGGTAAGCGTTACCAGTTCCAGCTGACAATTTATGCAGCCTAACAATCATTTTACATGATTTGAATATAGAAACTATCCCTTTGAGGTCATAACAGACCACCAGAATCTGGAATAAAGGCTAAAAGTCTGAACCCTCACCAGGCCCATTGGGCATTATTCTTCACCCGATTTCAGTTTACGGTCACCTACTGTCCTGGCACAAAGAATTTGAAAGCGGACACCCTTTCTCGTATTCATGCACCTGATCAACCCAACAGTAATCCAGAGCCAATACTCCCTCCAGACGCCATCGTCTGTCCTATTCAATGGGCCCTGAACGACCAGATCGCCAAATCAAACCTGCACTGAACCTGCTTCGCCAGGATGTCCTGAGGGATGGATTTAGGTTTCATCTGCTTTACGACTGTCATGGACTCTGTGCACTCTTCCCAGGGGTCCGGTCATCCAGGCAATCAACAAACACCCTTGCTCATCTGCAGCCATTATTAGTGGCCAGCCATGTCTCAGGAAGTCAATCGCGTTGTCCTAGGCTGTACCACGACCATCTCCAAGTTACCATGCCATCTTCCTGAAGGAAAGCGCCAACTACTGCCCATTCCTCACGAAACCTGGTCACACGTAGGAGTGGATTTCATCACTTCCTCTGCATCATTTACCTGTATTCTGGTGGTCGTGGACTGAATCTCCAAAGCCTGCCGCCTCATCCCCTTAACAGGATTACCATTGGCTATAGTAACTGTTAAAGCACTGTTTACTTACGTGTTTCGCAATTACAGCTTACCTGAGGACATTGTCTTGATTGTGGACCTCAGTTCATATCCAGAGTATGTAGGACATTCTTCCATCTTCTAGGTGTGTCAGTGAGTTTAACATCCGGCTAGCATCCACAATTGAATAGGCAGACGGAGCGGAAAGAAACAGGAGATAGGAGGCTCCCTGAGATCTTATTGCCATAGCCACCAACACAGCCAGAGCCAACCAAAACTCACACCAATTGGACAAGAGGTGAACAGAATAATTAAGGTAATAAACTGGCACACACTAGGAAATCTAGGTCACACAGACAAACAGGAACAGAACTAAACTAGGGCTGTCAAATGATTAATCGCGATTAATCGCATCCAAAATAAAAGTTTGTGTTTACATAATAAATGTGTGTGTACTGTGTATAATTATTTTATATATATATATATATATATATATATATATATATATATATATAAATACATTTCACAGCCCTAAAAAAAACTAAACCAAAACAGGACATAACAGAATATATTTAAAAAAATTTGAAAGTCATCTTTTATGGTCATCAAGATCAACAGTAATATTGTGAAATATTATAATTATATGATATAATTATATAATATTTTAAAATGTCATCTATTATTATGTGATGGCAAAGAAACATTTCGTATTAACAATGTTGAAAAACAGTTGTACTACCTAATATTTTTGTGGAAACTGTGATACTTTTATACTTACTCAAAAAAAGTATTTATTTGAAACAGAAATCTTTTTTTAACATTATAATTTCTTTACTGACCCATTTGATTAATTGAATGCATTCTTGCTGAATAAGAGTATTCATTTCTTCCTAAATAAAAATTTAAAAAGTTACTGGATATTTAAACTTTTTTATTTTTAACTACATGTCCTCAGATTTTCCACAGCTTTGTCAAGGCTACAACAGCTATAAAACTTGATGCTGTGTAACATGGTGTCATGTATGGATTATGCAAATCCATGAAGCAAATTGTGTATTATTTTAATTAATGTCAGTAAGCAGAATAATCAACCAACTAGGAGTTTGGAAATTAGAGCAGACAGAGATTGAGAAAGCATGAAACTGCAAACCAGATCAGCGTCAGATAAGATCATTTAGACTTATTACAACATATCTACTTGTTTTTAGCGTTTTGCTTAATACTAGGCTTTTTACTAACTTACAAAAAGACCTATTAATTTCCAACAAGGACATACTATTGTAAAATTAAGTTCTGCAATGTTCTCTTCCTTCTTACTGTTTTTTCAGTGCAATGTGCTACAAATTCAAACCGATACCTGTCTGTAGGAGACCTGATGTGCTGTCAGGGATATTGAAGTAATTCTGGATGCTAAGCAGGACACCTGGAACAGAATCAGAACAACATCTGTCGCTATTTCTAGTGACATTCTGTGAACCACCACACTTGCTATGGCTTTGGGATAGTGTGCTCACCTGCTATAGTATAACGGTCCATATAGTTGAGGAGATTGATGTAGCAGAGCACTGCAACTGAGATGTAGGAGCGTCTCTGAGATATGGAGGTTGTTTGAAAGGAGGATGCAGAAAGTTCCATGGTGACGGAAGGAGGGGAATAAAGAAAAAGAAAAAACGCAGCAAAAAAACGACTTTTTCGGTTCGGTGTTCTGTCACTTTGTGGCTGTAACAAGAAAGTGCATGACGCAGGAGAAACTACAAATAATCAAAAAATCCACAGGAACACTCAGGAAACAGATTTGACAACCACGCAACTTAGACGACACAAAACAATGAACAACTTCTCTTGATTAATGGCGGATTGCAACCAACTTTTAGGTGCATAGAACAAAGAACTGAATGAAGACAGGACTTAAACAACTCATTGGTTCCTCTTTGTATTTAACTGGACAACAGGTGAATGGAATAATTAATTAAGGGAACAAACTGGCACACACTAAGAAACTAGGTCACACACAGACAAACAGGAACGCAACTAAAACTCAAAGCCAAAACAGAATATAACAGATCATAGCAGTTACAGTACCACCAGTGGAGAAACGGGAGACTCAGGGCTGGGCGGAACAAGTGGTGAAGGGAGATTTAGAGGAATACAATCTACCGAATCCAATTCAAAGTCCGAGGCCAGTAGAAGCTCACAATCAGTGGCGGAAGTGTGGGCGGGGCAGGACTCATTTCCATGCCCTTCCATTCCACAAGAATTCCCTTGGGGACGGGTGTTGTTGGCAGCTCATGCACCTGGTCAGACGCATTGTTGGGCTAGGGCTAGGGCTCAGGGATGGGGTATGGCTAAAATTGGTCTGGCTCGTTGTCCGTGGCAGGATCTGGCTCCGTGACTGTGGTGGGCACAGGCATCCGTCCTGTCCAGCGGGATGCAGGCTGACTGGGCTCTGGGTCTCGAGTGGGGCTGGTGTCGTCCTCCACAGGGCAGATGGTAAGCGGTGAAAAGTTGTTCCCTAGCACCCACTCCACAAGTGTGGTGATGTTGTCATAAGGACCACTCCCTGGGAGGTGTGCCCTGGACCTGGCACACCAATTCCAAAATAATCCCTGGTGCGAGACTTCAAGCGGTCCCTCTGCTCCAGGCATAACATGTGAACTGCAGGAACAACCATGGTGATGGAGGGAGGGGAAAAAAGAAAAAGGTAGCAAAAAAAATAAAGAAAAACACGCGGGGGGCTGTAACAAGGAAGCTCCCAACGCAGGAGAATATTAATACAAATAGCCTTTAATTCAAAAATCCACAGGAACACTCAGGAAACTGATTTGACAACCACGTAACTTAGGCGACGCGGAACAAAGAACCAAATGAAGACAGGACTTAAATACACAGAGGAACTAACGAGTTAATTAATTGGACAACGGGTGAATGGGATAATTAGACAAGGGAACAAACTGGCACACACTAGGAAACTAGGGGGCTGTTAAATGACACGTTTTTTTATTAAAACCGTAAAACTTTTTATGCGTTTTGGCTGTTCATTTACACGAAAGAGGCGTTTTGGGTGACTGAAGACGCAAACTTTTGAAAACGTGTTTCAAAGTGGAAGTTTTTGAAAACGGTCTGGACGTGTAAACAACAAAAACGCAAATCTCTGAAAAAGATGACGTCGTGCACATGCGTATTACGTGTTCAGTCTTAGTGTTTCATTGCCATCTAATGGGCTGGCAGCAGAATACAGGGTTGTATTAGTTTTCGCGGATCCGTGTGAATGAATGGGGATCGTTTTGGTAAACTCGGAAAACTCAAAGGAAAAAGTTATCATGTAAACGTACCTTGAGTCACACAGAACGATTAGCGCGATTGTTCGCGGCTTTGTTTAAGAAAACAATTGCTTAAATTAATTGTTTATTAATTTAATGCATTATTGCTGAATAAAAGTATTAATTTTTTTTAATAAATAAATAAAATAAATAATTTTTTTCCACTGGATATTTATAAAATATAATATATAAAAATAAATAAAGTCCAAACTTTTAAATAAAGTCCACTTTTTTTCCACTGGATATTTCATTTTTCTTTGTCAAGGCTACAACAGCTATAAAACTTGATGTTGTGTAACATGGTGTCAATGGATTATGCAAATCCATGAAACAAATTGTGTATTATTTTAATGAATGTCAGTACGCACTACGCATAATCAACCAACTAAGAGTTTGGATATTAGAGCAGACAGATATTGAGAAAGCATGAAACTGCAAACCAGATCAGCGTCAGATAAGATCATTTAGACTTATTACAACATATCTACTTTTTTTAAGCGTTTTGCTTAATACTAGGCTTTTTACTAACTTACAAAAAGACCTATTAGTTCATTTCCAACAAGGACATACTATTGTAAAATTAAGTTATGCAATGTTCTCTTCCTTCTTGTTTTTTCAGTGCAATGTGCTACAAATTCAAACCGATACCTGTCTGTAGGAGACCTGATGTGCTGTCAGGGATATTGAAGTAATTCTGGATGCTAAGCAGGACACCTGGAACAGAATCAGAACAACATCTGTTGCTATTTCTAGTGACATTCTGTGAACCACCACACTTGCTATGGCTTTGGGGTAGTGTGCTCACCTGCTATAGTATAACGGTCCATATAGTTGAGGAGATTGATGTAGCAGAGCACTGCAACTGCGATGTAGGAGCGTCTCTGAGAAATGGAGGTTGTTTGAACGGAGGGTGCGTCACTATCTGGTTGCTCAGAGCTCATGGAGCCATAACGTACAGTCGTGTTTGAGCGGAGGCTCAAGCGGGTTTTTGGTCTGTCTTGTTTGGAGGCCATAGTGCTCTCTGACTCTATCGCTACCAAAATACTTTTTTGCCTCTGTAAAAAGACAAATGAAAATGAAATTGAAAAATTCAAGCCCTCTACTGATGAATGATTTGTGAACTGTGGCATAAAACTCACATGGTTTCCATGTGATTCCAGGACACTGGACAATGTTTTAAGATTTAGGTAACCATGACAGCAAGGAAAAGCATGTAGTCGCAATCAATGAACAAGGCTGGTGACAAATGCCTCATGGAAATAAACACCCAACAGTGTTTTAGCAAATAGTTTGGTTTAGTTTTGCTCGATTAGGAAAACTTGTGCAAAAAAAGCTAATTAAATGCTAAAGGCTTTGTATGAATCAAGTGTCTGGAGTATGTTGATGCCCAATGATGCTATTTATACTCATTTGTAAAAAAAAACAACAAAAGAAAACAGTGTCGCTAACCAATTAGCTGGCGACCATTGTATGGTCAGTCAAATGTTGCTTAAAAAACTTGCTAATGACAAATAAGCACAGTGACTTTAAGCAGGACTTCGATAATACATGCATGGGCAAGGAACTCTCAAACCAAGCCCTTATATTATAAAGGGTAATTGTGAAAATGTGCTTCAAGGTCATGATTTGACATGTGAAACCAAATGGGAAATTTTCAATTGACAACAAATTATTTACCTGTTTTCTAGAGTATTCTCTTATAATATATTGTGAAAATACCATAAAAAGCATCAGTGTTAAAAGGGCTGCCACAACATTTCTGTTGATATAGAATTACTTGTCATTTCATTCATCTCACAAAAAAAATTTTCCTTTTAATAATATACTTTTGTATTGCATCTGACTTGTTTTTCTGTATTACAGAAGAGACCTACATTTTGTGAGAATGGAATATGTAGACCGGAACTTATCTCAAAGTTGGTTGTGATCTTAGTTGCACCCAGCAAGCTGTCTCGACACCAACTCAACCCACAAGCTGACGTTATTTGCAACAGTCCTAATTATGGCCTCACATTTTCCACAGGAAGGACATCTTCTACCTAATAATAATAATAATATATGGCCAATATTAACTTTTTACTATATGTTTTTTTGTGCTTGAAGGAAGATTTAACAGATCCCTTTTAGTGATAGTCTGAACAGATGATACTTCCAAATGGGTATCATTAGATCAGTTCAGGTCAGGACTGCCAACAATGCCACTGTTGTGGTGATTAGATGTGTATGACCAACACAGGACCAGCCAGTCATTTGGACATTGAGGCTATGCTACATTTCAGTTTTCAGGTTCACATATTTTATTTATTATTTTGGTCATAAAATGCAAATAGAACATTTTATGAGAAGATCATTTGACATTTTCAATAATTTAAGCAACTTAAAGCAAATTCAATCATTTAAGTTACTTACACTTCAGCCTATGTGCTCCAATGTCCAGTGCTGCTCTAATCCATCTTTCTTTTTTGCTGGCCTTTTTTCTCCTCTCTTTCGTCGTTGCTGTGTTCGTTGAGATGGCACTTGTAGAAACAGAAAGGCATTCCTCTGCATATACAGCATACAGGGTTATCAAGTTAGAATCAAGCCCTACCCCCTTTTTCAGGTCACAGGCAGCAGAACAGTTCCTCCTTGTGTTGCAATATATACCACAAACCAGTAGATTTTCATCTCCATGCTCCCTTCATGCTTTCTGTTTTACACTGATCTCCCAGATCTGCAGGGCTTTTGGCATTATGTTTCACATTCATGTTTTTGTTCTGAAGTCTGAACACCAGGACAAAGGTCTGATAAAAGAGCTGCCAGAAAATAAACACCATGGGAATTCTTTAAACGGAAACCTCATCTTGTATTGTCTACTCAACTGAGTGAAGTTTATGACCCTTGTTTTTATATAGTTAACGTTTCATACTGTTGCATGGATAGCTCATTCCAGATAAGCCATAATCATGTTTCCTGGTGATACTGTCAGTGAGAATCTCTAAGTGGGCCATTAACTTATCTTTTCCCCTCCACATGGTTTCTTCAAAACAGAATTGTGAAACTTCAGCATTTTGCTGTCTGATGATGCACAAGTGTTTTGTTCTTGAGAAATCACTTCTCCAAAATACAAAGCCTATTATACCAGATTATGTAGCATGATAGCTATATGCCTACTCTACGGTTTCTGTAAGACCACATCATCACATGTGCGTGTGAGAAGCTCTTTTCCGAAACTCTATAAATCCATTTCAATAGGTGTCTGGAATTTTTTTTTTTTTTTTTTTTACCTAGACCCACACATTTTGTGAATATTTAATTTATCCTGTTAAAATGTTTTTTTTTTTTTGCTTTTTTTTTTTTTTTTTTGCTCAGTCTGAACATGTTGAACAATAATTATTAAACCAAACAACAATATTGTTGATGATAAATTCAAAGTTAATAAAAAAAAAATTCAAAACGCTAGGCTATATAAACCATAAATTTTTTCCCCAAAAATGGATGGTTAGTTTTTGTTTTTTTTAAACAAAAAACAAAAAAACAACAAGAGAACATGCAATATAATCAGGGACTCATACTATAAATTAATATAAATTAAATAAGTGCAAATTGAAATAAATAAAAGCCAAACAAAATAAATAGTAAAATAAGCTAAATAGTAAAAACAAAATTAATATTTCCAATGTCATGTTGCAATATTGTCCACCACATAAAACAAATAATTTAAAGATAACACACATACGAAAAGTGAACAGCATAAGATAGGATGCGCAATATATCGAGAGACATGGTCAGACATGATTTTGGCCATGCCTTTCTTTAAAGTGAATTTCGTTTTGTATAAATTGTATCTTGATTTTAATAATTTTTGCATCAACCAATTGCCTGGATTTAATAAATAAGAAGCAAATATACATTATAATCATGTCAAGGAGGCGCGGGCCCTTAATTGCATTGCAGGTGAACTGGAGCGCATCTCATCATAAATTAACCGAAACTCAGCGTAGGCTATGCCTCACAGACATGAGAAATATATCTATATAGAAAGCTTGAAATGACTTTAAACGAAAAAAATTTAAACGAAAATAAATAGGATACACTCTCTGTATAGGCTATATAGGGGCGTTCACTACAGAGATGCTGATCGTCAATTTCATCTTTGCAGACACTGACACATAAAACAGTTTATTTCGATTTTCGAACGATATTCGACTTTTGCTCCTTGATTGTCGAATGCCATTTTTGGCAGAAATGATAAAATAGACAGAAACCTTTGGCAGCAGCATCTACCGCATGTGTAGGACTGCTCATCAAGGCCATCAAAAGTGTTATCACCGTTTAAAGCACTCATTTTGAGGAATGAATGAACATAAACACACCTCTGTTCAGCGCGCCGACATGTTGGATTGTGTAGAACGCTCACCGAATTCTGATTAGTCGAGAGAATCGCGTTTAGGCTGAAAATAGTTTCGGCGCTTATCGCGGTTTGGAAAGGAACTGCATCTTGCAGTACATTAAACAAGGAAATATAGCAATTTGGCATGAAACGTTGATGGAACAGTGAATAGGTTCAGTACACCGCAAAATGACATGACGAACTAATTTTTTTCCCACCACATCTTTTCTTTATTGCAGATTTCAATGAATGATAAAATGCCTCGGAAAAAGTAGGTTGAGGCCTATGCATTATAATCAGGCCTATTATTAATAATGCATTATAATACCATTATGGGCTACCATTATAAAAAGCAGGAGGTGTATCGTTAAATTATATATTAAATTATATGCAGATCAATAATTATGCAATAGATGAACTGGATTGTGTATCACTCTTTACTGTCGCCCAGTGGTTGAATGGCTCTGTAGGCTACTGTCCATAAAATCTAAAACTTTTCACCTAAACTGGCTTACAAAAACTAAGAAAACACCAGAGGTGTATAAAGTACTCCAAATTGTTACTCAAGTGGAAGTACAAGTACTGAGGGAAAATTTTACTCAATTACAAATAAAGTATCTGCCCAGAATCATCCTTGAGTAAAAGTAAAAAAGTACCACATTAAAATTGTACTTGAGTTTTAAAAAAGTAAAAGTAACAGCAAGAATGAAAACTAGAGATTCCCGTTTAAGCTTTTAATCTCTTAAAACATAAAGTGAATGAACCACATACAAGGTTTTATCCTGCTTTAGAACTGCATTTAGTTATCAATAACTGTAAGACTACTATCTAATGCCAGTACGCAACGTGCTACTCAAAGGTGTAAAACCTTGCATTTAACTTAAAGGATTAGTTTACTTTAAAAAAAACTTTTGCTGATAATTTATTCACCCCCATGTCATCCAAGATATCCATGTCTTTCTTTCTTCAGTTGAAAAGAAATTAAAGGGGTCATGACATGGTTTTTGGTTTTGTTTTATTATGTTCCCTTAGGTGCAATTATAGTATTACTATATTTTTTTTTACAATTTTTTTTTAAAATGTAGTGATTTACGACCTTTTCCCACCCTGTTTCTCCCCCTCTGATTCAAACAGTCTGTTTTGGGGGCGTTTCCCCTTTAAGACTTCAGTGTTAACACCCACTGTTATGATTGGCTAACGTCAGTGCTGCTTATGCATAAATTATTAACGTTAATCATTTTGTGTCACATGTAGACTACACAATGCTCCACCACGTGAAACTTCGGTCTTCCAATCTTTTACCATCGTGTCAATTCTCAATTGATTTTGATTCATATGCGCGAGGGAGGGAGGGAGGGAGGGAGAGAGAGAGAGAGAGAGAGACAGTTTGAAGGCGCGCGCACGGCCAGGGCTCGCTCAATCTTTGCTCGTTCTTTCAGTAACTTTGGCGCGCTGCATATGCTGCAAATAAACTGCATCTGACTGCTTTCCCTGACGTCTGGATCGTTCAGCAGCGTATTCAAACACTCAAACAGAAACAGCACATCTGCGTGGCATAGCAATCTTCTTGTAAACAGACCCACTCGCTGCACGTCGAGTCGTCGACTGAACACATGTGGGCGCGAGCCGCAAGACAACGATGCGAAATGAGGCGTAGTTGTCCTGCGCTGGAGGCGGTCATATGCAAACGACTGGTACGTCACTTTGCACCGTGACGTCACTTCTAACCATGGATCCAGAACGAGCTGTATTTAGAGCTTGATTAAATAAATGCTTCGTTTATAATGGGGAGGACGTCTTAAGCTATGAAACTTGCAGGAAGTTTTAATAGTACATATATCTCTTATATACCAAAAGATCAAGGCAAATTTGGTTTCTCATGTCATGACCCCTTTAAGGTTTTTGATGAAAACATTCCAGAGCCTTTTCTCCATATAATCGACTTCAATGGACCCAAACGGTTCAAGGTCCAAATGACAGTTTCAGTGCAGCTTCAAAGGGCTTTAAACGACACCAGACGACGAATAAGGGTCTTATCAAGCGAAACAATCGGTCATTTCTAAAATAAATAAACAAAATTAAGTTTTATAAGCACAAATGCTCGCCCTGCTCTGTTCTGTGATGCGCGTTCGTGACTCACGTAATACGCAATTACGCTGAAAAGGTCACGCTTCTGTCCTGATGAAATTTTTCTTTTAGCCTTTTTAATATTAAAACAACAGGTTACGCACACGAAATGGGCATTTTAAACGATAAACTGACACAAAGACATTTGAATATGTGTATATGGTCCTCCTTCCTCACATAAACACTGAATCGGTACTTCCGCCTACGCGTGGCGTGACCTTTTCAGCGTAATTGCGTATTACGTGAGTCACGAACGCGCACAATTTCATGGAATGTGAAAACGAATCTCATTGGCACAATAAATAACATTTAAATTAAACTGGGCATCAGCGCAATTCAATTGGTTTGGTATAGCAAGGGAAAATAGAATGAAGTGATCTCCAAAAAATAAGTACTTTTTGACTGTACATTAAATTTTAAAAAAAGTAATTTTTTTTTCTTAAAAAATGTAATTAAGTAAAAGTATTGATTTTTAATTGTACTCAAGTAAAGTAAAAATCCCCCAAAATAATACTTAAGTACAGTAATCAAGTAAAATTACTCAAGTACTTTACACCTCTTGAAAACACAGCCTAATTAATCCTTAAACATAAACTAAGTAGAACATTAAGCTATATGGAGAAAACAAATCTTCATAACTTTACTTAGTGGTGCTTCTCTTGCATCATGAGTTCTCTTGCAAACACATGCAGAATGCCCTAGCAACTGCCTAGTGCCGAGTTTTGTCACGGCAAGCCCACTCACATTTTCTTCAAAAACTGTATGTCTAAATTATTGTAATGTATCGTCTTCAGTGTGAATTTTGGACTGGAATCACGTTTTCAATAGACTCACAAACAACATAATTAAAATGTAGGCTACTTGTCTAGTTATTATTGTATCGTCTTCTACGCGAATTCTGGACTGGTAAAATGTTTTCAATAGACTCACACAACAGCATCATTGGAGCGCTAACATACAATCTTGCACTCAAAGCAAGCACTGTTTGTTCGTATGCTGTGGTATGCGCGAATCCTTCTCTCCTCTCGGCCTAATAGAGAGCAGACTCAGAGCGCATGCGCACACCGGATCAGAATGTTGAGCAAAACGGACTAGAGAAGAGACGGAAAGACGTGCAAGCAAATTGAAACATATTTTCTCCTTAGCGAAGTGAACGACTGTCGACCTAGAATATAACGTATAAAAACATGACGGAGCCCCAGTCAGCACTGTTACTCAGGAGACAGCTAGCAGGTAATTTTTCAAGGCTGTTGGCAAAGCCAGGCTAACAAACCGGTGAACATTTAGCCTGTCAATGCAGTCAAGACGGAGGTGTTAGCCGTTAGCCGCTAGTTTAGCTGCTAACGAGCGCTGCATTTATTATAAAGCATTCGTTAGCGAGTTAGCAGCTAAAGTAGCCGGCTAAAGGCTATCTCCGCCGTCTTTTGTTATTTTTAAATGCTGTTTTGGTAAAACGTATGATGGTATATTCATCCAAAAGCCGTTAAGAATTAATTAGAGTAATGATACGCTTGCATTCGTTTGGTTTTATTTAGTTTGCTTGTGTAAATGTTTGTCAGGCAGTATGTCTGTAATCACTCCGGCGGGGCCGCTCGCAGTCGGCCAGTCCGTGTTTTGACATCTGTGTCCGGACTCCAGACGCAGTTTACATAGGAGCACCAGCCGTCGGTTATAGTCTCAGGGAAACTCTGTCATTGGTCCCATTTTCGTTCACCATCTTATCTTGGTCCGTCAAACCAGTGTTGTTATCGCAAGGCGCTAAAGTGAGATTTATAAGCCGTACGTTGTGTACCATGTCCCCGCAGCGGGGCGATCAAATCCCTTTGTTTTTCTAGCTGGCTAACAGGCTAAGCTAACAAATTGATGGTTGCTGTTTGAACACCAGCTCACTGGTACAGAGAGAACTTCAGTACAGTCCAGTCCAACTGTACTCTTCGTAATATATTTACATACGTGAACAACACACAACGTGCTTTTTCAATTTTTTGGTTATATACGAATTTAGCTGTTACTAGAGTCGTTAAGTTACTAGTTTGTTTCTCCTGTTCTTTGGCCAATAAACATTGAGCAACATGATCCGTGAGTGTCAGCTTCACTGAGCTCAAGCCAGAGGAGGATTTCTCCACTGGGCCTCATTTGCGCAGTGCAGCCAGTGAAGTTAATTATTTGTGAAATGGTAAAACTAAGAATATTACACGAGTTCTCAGTTTAAACATGAACATTTCAGATCATGTTAAAAATGTTAGATCTGATTCATGACAGCTGTCTCTTTGCTGCTTAGACAGCTAAAGCAACCCCATCCCCCCAAATTACTCATCTTACACACTCATAGAGACAACTCGCCTAGTTCTTTCCTAGGGTTGACAGAGTGAGTGGCACCCTGGGTCTGTCATGGCGTCAGGTTCTGCGGTGGCCCTGCGGCTGATTGACTAATTCAGGGGATCGGGGCTGTTTTGGTTGTCTCCTTTCAGCAGGACCAGCATAGTGAACTCACCGGCCTTGTTCCAAACTCAGTGAACCCTCTGTGGTACAAAAGCCTCAAAACATCCATTTATGCTGGACTTAAAAGATACAGGCCAAGAAAATATGGCACTTGTGAGATCCTAAAGCGCTCATAAAAATTACATATCCATATGACTGGATTACACAACTGTCAACTTGTTTTTGTCAACAAGGTGGTCATCCCCAAACCTACAGTAATTTTGTTTTGCTCTCTCTTATAAGAACACAGAAGTTCAGACAGAGCGTCTGAGACCACAGGCACCAATAGACGGACGTTCTTTGGCTTGAGGCTCAGTCAGTTGAACTGATAACAAACAGGCAAATTGCTCATTTCTTGTCTAAAATTTTCCCCAGATGTGAAAACAGTTTTTGGTGTTGTTACTGTGTGTAGGTCCAAGTATTAACACCCGGCCATGTGTAAGCAGTAAGCACAAATGCACCTAATGGCCTGAAATGCCACATTTACTTTTTCTTCTTTCATTTAAAATAGCTGATCAGTATCTTCATGTTCTCTTTTCCTGACAGAACTAAATAAAAATCCTGTGGAAGGTTTCTCAGCCGGTTTGATAGATGATAATGACCTCTACAGATGGGAAGTGCTAATAATCGGTCCTCCCGATACACTCTAGTAAGTCTTTTTGTTGTCTTATGAAATACAGTGTGACATTTTTATTTACAAATTTAAATTGTCAATGTCATCAGTTAAAGGATTATTGCAACCAAAAATGACAACTGTCATCTTTAACAAAGAATGAGCAGTACAGTTATTACAAATTTAAGTTTTGCGTTGCTTAGAAGAAAATAAAAGTCATATAGGCATGAGGGCGAGTAAATAATGACAGAATTGAAATTTTTGTGTGAACTATGACTTTAATATGGATTGCCCCATGGCAAATGACAGCCTGGTTGTGGTTGCTCTTAATGAAGATGTGTATGTGTACACACACGTTTTAGTGGTGCCATAGGGGATCATAACTGGCACAGTTTAAGCAGTTGCAGAATATTGTAATACATTGCAAAGAATTTACCACCACAATATTGTTGATGAATAAACTTTAAGCCTGTTATGTTTTTTTCTGTTTACAGTGAGGGTGGCGTCTTTAAAGCTCATCTTACATTTCCCAAAGACTATCCTCTCAGGCCTCCTAAAATGAAGTTCATAACAGAAATATGGCATCCAAATGGTAAGTGTGGGTTCACCCCACTAGGTCTTTCACATTTCTTCTGCGCTGTATTTTTCAGCAATGTTTGTATTTAATGTTAAAACAGAATGTAAACATCCCTTATTCAGGTAGCCCTCGGCTGATAGAGAGGCTGCTCACTGCAGAGCCATAGGTGGAGCAGGAAGTTCAGCTCCTCCTCTATGGTTGTAATTTGGGTGTAAAGGTTCAACCACACCCTAACCTACCCATAACTCTATCCCTCCACCCATTATATCCACAGAGGTGGAGCTGGACTAGGTCAAGCTCAACCCATGAATAGCTGGAGGTCATTTGGCTCTGCAGTGAGCACCATTTGGGCTGATATAAAAGCTATATTGCACACTGACACCTAGCGTTGTGAATTCAGCCTCATGCTTTTTGTTGCTTATGCAGAATATAAATATTTTATTTCACTAGCAAAATGTCTAGTAATGGGACTTGCCTACCATTGTGTGTGTTTTTGGCTGGTCTTCTAATCTAAACTTGTCTGCTCCCATGCAGACCTCTATATAAAATAAATCACTTTGGTAAAATCTATTGATATAACAATGATTTTAAAGAATTTTAAAGAAATAATTATGGAACAAATCTTTACAAATTTTCACATTCCCTGCCACTTGTTTATTCTTGTGTTGTTGATTTAATAATTCTTTCAGCAACCATATTTATTATATGAATATAGCAACAGAAAAAAAATGGTTCATCTATGTCAAACTGTGTAAGACTGTGATAACTTGCATGCAATCTCATGTCCTGTTTCTGTATTGTGTTTGCAGTTGACAAGAATGGTGATGTTTGTATTTCGATATTGCACGAACCGGGGGAGGATAAATACGGCTACGAGAAACCAGAAGAGCGTTGGCTCCCCATCCACACCGTTGAGACCATTATGATTAGCGTCATCTCTATGCTAGCTGACCCCAATGGAGATTCCCCTGCCAATGTTGATGCAGCAGTAAGTCTGATGCTAACTTGTTAAAACTACTGTACTCAGCTGATCAATAATTATGTAATACATTATATATGCTTTGTATTCCATTGTGTGCATGTTAGCTGAATGTGATGCTGCTGTGCTTTTTATTCACTTCAGTGATAAATTATATATGTATTTATGCATTAATATTTATTTAATATTTCAGAAAGAGTGGAGGGAAGACAGACATGGTGAATTCAAAAGAAAAGTTGCCCGCTGTGTGAGAAAGAGCCAAGAGACTGCCTTTGAGTGAAATTCATCTAGCAGCTTGTAGCTTCACTATTTTCAGGGTAAGCAAGTGGACTTTACCATCTTGTTTTACTGCTGATGTCTTGTGACCATTTTTTTAAATTCCCCCCGACTGACTAATTGAAAACTCACGAGCACAGAGCCAGGTGATGCAGAGAATTGTTATCGCAAGTTTTAAAGCTATCCCTCAGGTGACTTTTTATTAGCATGTTGATTTACACTGGTCTGTTTTTACCTGTGGTTGTTTCTTTCTTTTAGTTAAATGTGCTTTATCTGCATATGAATGCGCAGCACATAAAAAGTCAGGAAAATATCACTGACATTGCTGATTTGTACAGGGTTAAAAATCGCAGAACTCTCATGTTGCCTCACTATCCCGTACAGAACTAATCCCCTCGGAATAGGGCTTTTGTCAGTCTGAGTAGAGTTCTGTCATAGTAATGTTGTGGGCTAACCTGTTAGAACAGGTTCACAAGGCTTGTATAAAAATAGAGGTTTGATGCTAAAGATTATTAGGTAACAGTGGCTCTTTTGTCTGCCTAGCCTCTTTAAGAGACTCTTTAGTCCAGAGCATTTCAGTTGGTTGTACTGTTTCCCCCTCGTTCACACATTACCCCAGTCTTTAGTGTCACATGATCCTTCAGAAATCATTCTAATATGCTGATTTGGTGCTCAAGAAATTGTTGTAATATTATTATTATTATAATAATTGATATGATGTCACTTTTGATTAAAATAATGCATCCTTAATGAATCCAATAAAAAAAATTGTGCTGACCCCCAATTTTTTAACTGTAGTGTATGTTTAAAGTGAGTTTCTTTAAGTTTCAAAAGATTGATATTGCTGATGTATGTCACTGACAAAATTAACTGTTGAAGGCTTTAGATGTCTAAAGGTCTATTAGTCTGACATTTGATGAAATATCTAATTTAATATCTGTCTGTGTCTTTCACAGGTCTCCAGTTGAGAAACAACATGGCACTGTTTTCTTGCACTCTACCACCCTATTGCTGGACTGGTTTTCATTGAATGTTGGCAGTAACAGACTGGCATTAATAGGCTGCAATAGAACATAAGGCCATCACAGATGCTGACAGAACACGCCAAGCAAGTGCCAACAAAAAAGAGAAAAAAAAAAAACTTACAAACAATTACGCTTTTTTTCCTTCTTTTTTTTTCTCCAAGTCTACGAACTGATACAACTTTTCAGGAAGAGATTGTAAAGACGTGTACATAGCACAGACATAAAAACCGGATAATATATAATAACTTGTTCCTATCCATCCAGCAGGACTTAGTACCAAATAAAATAGCAATTCTGTAGTTAGAGTGTGACATCATGTACAGTTCTTGAAGAGTATAGTTCATCTCCTACCCTCCACCTCCTGCTGCCTCACATCTCTTAGTGTGCATCAGATCTGATACAGGTGCAAAGCGGCCTCACGTACCCGCCTGTCAGTTTGAACAAAAGTCACTCACTCAAGTTTTAGGGTGGGGAAGGAAGGGGTAAGCTATAATTAGAACTCAAAGCATGCTCGTCATGTTGGATGGCTTTCTCACTTGGGACACTTCAGGTAAAAATAGCTGTAAAGCACGTCATTTCTTTTTATTAATTAGGGGTCATGAAGGTATTTCTCTGATTTGGTTTTTAAAAGGGGTGGGGTGGGTTGGGGGGGAGTGCTCTTATTTTGGCTGAAAGGATGACTGCATTTTGAGTGTCAGGTTCTCATCTTTTATCTTGTTTTGTCCGTTTGAGGCGGGAAGGCAATGGCAAGGAAACCCATCAGATGTGATTTTCTTTTTTTTTTCCTGCATGTTTTAAGTTCTGTTTTGTTTTCAAAAGTGCCTCCAATTTAAATCACTTGGCTTGTTACATGCCCTGCATCAAACGGGAGCTAAAGGGAGGAACGTGTTTAAGAACTGCTTAACATCCTCTCAAGTTTGTGTGAATGTGTAAGGTTTTTTTTTTCCCCATAGCCTTTGTACCAGCATTCTGAATTATTTGGTGTAGCAATAACTGCATTGCCCACTTTGCAAGGACATCCTAAAATTGGATATTCATATAAGATTTCTAGTAAAGATTCTCCCTTGTATCAGAGCTGATTTTTGTGTGTGTTTGCTTGACATCTCTTTTGTGTGGTTTCTTTGATAGGTTTCTTAGCCATGCTTTAAATGTAGATTTCTTGCTAACAGTTTCTGGGATTTCAGATGAGGTGTACTGTATGTGTTTAAGGGTGAAAGAGCATTAAGTGTTATGCAGAGGTGTGTGTGTGTGTGTGTGTGTGTGTGTGTCTGTGCGCGTGCACGTGTGCATGCCTGTATCCCATCCTCTCTCCCACAATCTTTAATTCTCTGGTTAATTTTATTCTGGCTCTGACAGACTACTGCAATTCTTTTGCCTAATGTACAAAGACAAAATACCGATGTATATTTTTCATGTTATGAAAATTGTCACCTCTAGTGAGTTCTTCTAAAATATAATTTTTTCCAATACTTGTGTGCTGTCTGTGTTCAGTTCAAAGTGTTGCCACAAATCTGGATGTAAAAGGACACTCATCCATTCATCAATACCAGCAGAACTACAAATGTATTTGCTTTTTATTAAAAAAATATTATTCTCAGAACATGGCAGTCTTATATAACCCACTGGGTAAAAAGTGTATCTACTGTTCTGTAGTTTTAAAAACATATATTTGGCCAGTGTGATTTTAGTATTTATATACTATTTTTTACATTTTAAATTTGTTTTATTTTTCATATTTTCATTTTATTTTAAGTAATTTCACGAGCTTTGTTATTAGTTTTGTTGTATTTCTATTTAGGCTAAAATTATTTTAGTGCTTAAACTTATAAGTTAGTTGCTAAGGGAATTTTTGTAATTTTCTTTAAGCCTTTCATCTATATTAATTCATTTTGTTTCAGGTCACTTAATTTCAATTACTGAAAACTAGTTTGAATAGTTTTTGTGTTAGCTAACAATAACAACACCGGTTAGGAGGACAATAGGAAATATTGATTGGCCATCATAAGGACAATTGAATTGTAACTGTAGATGTACAACAGTTTAACATGCTCAATGGTGCATATGCCATGTAGGTCTACTGAGACTTTTATACAACAGACTACTAGGCCCTTTTAGAAATGGTTTGGGAATGTGCAAAAGAGGACATTTATTTAAATATTTATCCCTAATATATCTGCAACAGTCTTGAGGAACAGTAACACACTGGCTGATGGTCAGAATTAAACTTAAATAAGACTGAATAAGAAAGAACAGTAACAGTTGTTTTCCTTGCCACATAGAGTTGCAATGTTTCTTTGGGTAATTCATTACTTGCTTCCACCAGCACGCTCCTCCCAAATCAAACCCTTCCTCCCGCGCTCTCTCGCGATATTAGGCGACGAGCCACGGATCCAACATGGCAGAAGGTATGAGGATGGTTTCTTTCTTATTTTTCACGCCCTTTCTGTTTAACACCTACAGCTGTTATTTATTTACGCGATGGACAGGCCTAATACTGCATTTAAGTGTTATCACCACAGCCATTTGGTGATACATATTGTGTAACGCTGAAATGAACCACTTTATTGCATAGATTTTTGTCCAGCCTGGCTGATTGCAAGTCAGGTGGTGGGCTGGGCGGTGGTAGTAATAATTCGCCGGGTGATTTGAGCTCTCATGTTAAGAGATATCCAATGAATCCTTTTTCAAATGATATATTCAGCTGCATTTAGCGCAGATCATACAACGTTATGCTTTTGAAAGGTAACTTAAATGGTCGAATTTAGAGACATTGTCGTCTTGTATTCTCATTTTGTGCTGGTTTTCCCCAAGTCATTTCTAATCAGAATTTTCCCTTTTTAGTCTTAGACTTTTGTCTCCGTCGACATCACCCTAAATGAGTAATTAATCTGGCTATGCAAATTGGTGATTACACCTGTAAATACATTGCTCTATTTAATGTATAACTCGACGTTTATATTTAATAACAGTAGAAATTAATTTTATAGCTCTGTCTTGTTTTTATAAGTAATTTTCATATCATGATTTCAATTTTAGTGACGTTGCAGCAGACGTTTGTAACCGTTACTTTTATCAGCTGATGTGTGACATCTCCCTTCTTTATCTTCCCTCAACATGTTGTAAAATCATAATACATTTAAGTGGAATTGCCTTCAAACAGCGTTAGAACAGTTAAGCTGTCTTTCTGTCATTTTGTTTTACTTCTTATTTAAAGACGGTGTGGCTATAACAGGCTAGCGAAATTTTATTGTAGTATCAACACAACCATGTAACTTAGTGACAAGCGTATTGATTATGGTTGGTTATCTTGGTAATATCTTTTACCTTACCTTTTTGTACCTAATTTTCTGTTCCCATTTCCGAATTAGTAAACTGCTAGAACAATTAATTGAATATTAATTGCACAATTAATTTAGAATTGTTTGTTCTTCATCTGAGTTCGAGTAATTCATGAGCTGTTATAATTCTGTTAATAAGAACAGTTGGTGATGCAAGCAGATTATTGCTTCACAAGGTTTCCTGTCGTCTGATTGGCTGATGAGCTTTTTAAATACTTTATGGGACCTATTTGGACATCTCTGAGTTGTTGATTGCTCAGCATGCTGGATTCTTGAATCTAGGCTGAAGACAAATGGCTCACATATTAAACTGAAAACATTCTAATCCTTTACACACACACGCAAGTTTAATGGTGTGCAATGACTAGGGTAGACATTTCTTTTGACAAAATGTACAGCTTTGGCATGTTATAATTTTCCTAGATGTCAAATGGTAAGACATTACTAGACCAGTTCTCTCAGCACCTGAACGTATGTGGAGCAAAGGCAAAGTGTAGCCTCAGCATTCTGGAGAGATGAACAGAAATAAATTCAAGGAAAGAGGAAGGAAGTGGCTATGCTGGAATGTAGGTTAAGCCGTGAAATCCTCTAGCCACAGATCCAAGGCAATTACCACATTAAAGATGTCGAGTTTAAAGTTGTTTTGAGTGGAATGAGACTTATCAAGGTTGTATATTAACTTTTGCGATTGTGGTTATTATGAATCGGACCATGTTCAAAGTTTTTACTTCTTGTAACACGTAAAGGCAGTTTTGCTCACATATCGTAGGTCCACTTCTCCTCCCGTGAACGTGCTCAGGAAGTCTGTCTGTGTCAGCAGTTTCCATGTGAAATCTGTATTTTGTCCCTCTTTCTCTCGTCTACATGGCATTTCCACTTCCCTTTTGCTTTACCCATCACATTTGATGGTTTATTCTTATTTGTTTACCCTTATTTTCTCCTTGTACTCCATGGGCTCATTCCTTTTGTTCCACTACTCATCTTCTTTTCGTCGTTTCCATCATGGCTGCAGAGGAGGTGCAGAAATTGCAGAAGCACCTTGCTCTGCTGAGGCAGGAGTATGTGAAGATGCAACAGAAGCTGGTGGAGACGGACAGGCGGTGCTCTGTGTTGGCTGCCCAGGCCTCTCTCCCCGGCTCTGCGTCCCAGGCCAGTGACTCCTTCATCAGCCGCCTGCTGGCCATCGTGGCTGACCTCTTTCAGCAAGATCAGTACAGGTGAGAACTGGACATGAATGCTCACATACTGTTAGATGAGATGTTGGCTGAATGTTAACCAAGAAATGTTTAGGTCATATTTAACCCCAGAAGCAAAAGAAATAAGAAAAATGTGTTGCAGCAACAAAAAATATTGCAAAAAAATTTTGTTTGTGAAAAGAAAATTGCATTTACTGTGATTTTCACAGTATTTCACAGTTTTTCTTATTAGCAATGCCATTGCCAATGCAAAAATGATAAATTCCAAATGATTTTTCTTTTGATGAAGGCTCAAGCTATGTATATACACATACACACACATATTAATATTATATCAGTAATTTTTTGCATATTTAAATAAAATATTTATTGTATTTTTGTTGTTGCGGTATTGAGAATGAAACCGGCGTTTTAATGTACTTAATTGTCATGAAAATAGTCAGAATTGTAATGGAATTACAGTATGTAAGCTTGTTTGTGGCTTTGTCCTGATTTAAATGTCTGCTTCCATCAAATTCTAAAAGTTATGATTTATAGTTTAATTTTGCTTCTCAGTGTGTAAAAGCTGGCTGAAAGGTTTTTAATATATCTGCTGGGTCTGTAAAGTTAGGAAGTTCTATTACATTTTTTTTTTGCACTGCTTATGAGGTTACAGAATGAACTGTCTGAGATTTGAGCCTGGGCTGTTGTCTCAGATCTGACCTCACTGAGACCAATGCATAATACATTAGGTCTAATGCGTCAAATGATATGGTAGCTGATTACTGCATATTTCACAGAGATGCTGTGTAAAATCAGTATGCCCACATCATTTTTTTTCTCTCCTAGCGATCTGAAGGTGAAGATTGGAGATCAGAGGCTCAGTGCTCATAAATTCGTGTTGGCTGCTCGGAGTGAAATCTGGAGTTCATCCAACATGGCCTCCACTACAGAACTGGACCTCTCAGGTAACAATGGCTTCTCTGTTTCCTACAACCTGCACTAGAACTGTAGGATGTCTAGATTATGTTTGACTGTTTTTTCCCCTCATTGTTCTAATGCGGTATGCAGCAGTAATCCCTCAAAACTGAACTTGTTGTTGGATTCTTTTCTGTACATCCCCATGTGACTTCCTAGATGCCAAACCAGAGGTTGCCATGGCAATGCTGCGCTGGGCGTACACCGATGATCTGGAGTTGAGTGGGGACGACGGCTTCCTCATCGACCTGATGAAGTTAGCCAACCGCTTCCAGCTTAATCTTCTGCGTGAAAGGTTGGAACGGTCCCTTTGAATAATAATTGACTGGGTAGATTTATGACTCATGTTGCAGCTCTACATCTTAGTGTTTCACCAACAAAAACACCATATGACTGTTCTTATTACAAGAATATGTAAGAATATCAACTACAAGTAAAAAAAAAAAAAAAAAAAGGATTGATATGCAACATGAATGATTTTGGTGATGAATGCTACACTTGATGATTAATACAGCATATGCATCACGCCATCATTTTAGTCACTCTGGTCATGTTCATCAAATGAAATAGACATCTCCCTGAAAGCATGTGCTCTTTTACCTGGCATTTGCTTGTAAGAGGCTTCTAGTTAAACTGGACAGTTACAGTGATGCCCCATCACGCCCTTGAGTCCTCTCCTGTCAAAGTATTCTCTGGATAAAAGGAGCTTCTTAATGGCAAGCAAACAGCCTATATGTTTGGTGCTTTTATGCTAATGACCAGCTTTTATTCTTGAGCACTGGGACTGCAGAACAGAAAAATATGTCTGACATTTATGTGTCACATATTACTTTGGATAACAGGGCTTGCATAACATGAATAATATTGCAATTAAAATCAGTTTGTGAGTTGTCATAGTATGCTTGTGACAGGAAATATATGCGGTTTAAATATTTGTGGTCGGTGCTCACCAAGGCTGTATTTATTTATTTAGTCAAAAATACAGTAAAAACAGTCATATTGTGAAAAATTATTTCAATTTAAAACAACTGTTTTCTATTGTGATATATTGTAAAATATAATATATTCCTGTGATGACACAGCTGAATTTTCAGCATCATAAGTGTCACACGATCCTTCAGAAATCATTTTAGTATGGTGATTTGGTGCTAAATAAACATTTATTATTATTATCAGTTGAAAACTGTGCTGCTTAATGTTGTCAAAACCGTTGTGCATTATACATGTTTTACTGTAACTTTAAAAAAATGTAATGCATATCTGCTGAATATTAAAGTATTAATAAAAAAAATAAATAAATAAATCTTACTGACCCCAAACCTTTGAATGGAAGCATGCAGTATATAAAAAGTGTGTGATGCTAACTAATAGCAGGTGAAATATAGAAAATTGATCTAATTTATATAAAGTATCAAGTATATTGTCAGGTGGTAATAATTTTTGTCATTTTAATGAAATAAAGAGAAAAGAATTAGAAATAATGCTTTTAATTATATATCTACTTATACATATCTAGTTAATTTCAAAGTTTAACTAGAGTTGTTTTTCAAATGCAGATGTGAGAAAGGAGTGATGTCATCAGTGAACGTGAGGAACTGTATCAGGTTCTACCAGACAGCCGAAGAGCTGGACGCCGCAACATTGATGAACTATTGTGGAGAAATCATTGCCAGTCACTGGGTGAGTCTGAATAACAGAGCGATCATTTTTGAAAGATGCACATAGCCTGGACCTTTTTGTTTGCCAGATATATACATTCTAGGCATCATTTTATCGTCATTAAATACAATAAATATTGATTAATAAATGGACAGTTTCACTGTGAAAGATTCCATTGAATGCTCTGTTTAAAACCAGCATGATCTCGTCCTCCTCGATTTTTGGGGTCTTCTTTATGGCTCCTTGTAAATCCCCACAAGTAGTGATGAATCTCAAGGCTGTCTAAGATCGGGATGGTGAAGGAAACATTGTCGTGGGTTTACAGGCGCACTCTCTTCTGAGTGAACTAAACACATCAATATCAGCTCAGCAGACCTTGAGCAAGACCTTGAAAAAGACCAGAGGGAGATTTGCATAATTATTACACGTTGTCACCTGCTGTTTTAAAAGAGAAAAATCATTGAGATATAAAATTTTTTTGAGTGTGTATTCATACAGAAGGTAGGATTAATATTACTTCCTCTACCCTCTCAAACAGGATGATCTACGGAAAGAGGACTTCAGTACCATGGATGCTCAGCTGCTCTATAAAATGATCAAATCCAAGACCGAGTACCCCCTTCACAAAGCAATTAAAGTAGAACGAGAAGATGTTGTCTTCCTTTATCTAATAGAGATGGATGCCCAGGTAAAGAGCCAGCACTGAATCAAAGAAGTGTTCTTGCTTTATATACCGTGATATAAAAAGTGCAAGGTCCTATATGTAGTGAAATCAATATCAAGTGATGGTTTTCTATGGTTAATGTTTTGCTTTAGGTTTTACGTTGGACAACTAGTAGTGACCCAACATACTAAAATATTTTTTGTATAAAAATAAACAAAAATGCCTTTGAAAAATATGAATATTACTGATTATTTTTTAAATGACTATCATGCAAAATGTATCTATTTATTGTTTAAATTGTTACAGTACAACACAATCATTGTGTTACCCCTGATTTTTAGCACATTAACCACTGATAAATGTTTTATCCTCTATTGATAAGCTTGTTTATTGCATGGCAAACTCATTAGGATAAATGTTTCTTTCATTTCATTCCCAAGTTACCAGGAAAGCTGAATGAGCTAGACAATAATGGAGATTTGGCGCTGGATCTGGCTCTGTCAAAGAAGCTGGAGAGCATCGCCACCACACTGGTCAACAACAAAGCAGATGTTGACATGGTGGACCAGAGCGGCTGGAGTCTTCTACACAAGGCCATCCAGAGAGGTGGGGAGTGCTTGTATTTGGGCAGAGGGAAATCAGGGAATACTATTTTATGATGAATTTGAAGTTGGCATTAAGTCGTTTAGTGCACAGAAGGCTCAAATTTTGTAGATCTGTTGTAAAATTTTTTGAGAAGGTTTTTTTTCTGTGGTCTAAATACTGTCCCCGTCCTGTATCTTTCTCTCTTTCTCTCTTTAGGAGATGAATTTGCTTCCACTTTTTTGATCCGTCACTCTGCGCAGGTGAATGCTGCCACAGTGGGTGCAGTTGAGACGCCTCTGCATCTTGTCTGCTCTTTCAGTCCTAAGAAACACAGTGGTGAAGTTATGGATGGCATGGCCCACATTGCTGAGGCTCTGCTCAAAGCTGGTGCCAACCCAAACATGCAAAACAGCAAAGGACGGTGGGTAACAAAGTCAAGGGTTTCTTCTGCAATAATGAGTTTCGGGATTATTATTTAATCTGCAATGTTTTTTGGGAGTAAAGCTTATTCATTGTATTCATGACCTGGTTTTATTTTTCTAATTCTTAGGACGCCATTACATGAGGCTGTGGTGTCGGGAAATGAAGCAGTCTTTAACCAGCTTCTACAATGCAAACAGTAAGCTGAAACAGGTTTTATCTGGGCGAATTTATGCGTTTTTGTGCCCTTGAAGGGAACCTTAGGAAGAGGATGCCATTTGTATTGCCATTCCAAACAAAAGTGAATCGTTGAATCCCCTCACGAAGGGCTTCTCCACAAGTCTGTTAGCAAGGGGTACATATGATGGTCACTTCAAATAAGTAATTTGATTGTTTATGGTCATGTGACCTAGGGTGGTGAATCCTAGCGATTCATTATAAAGCTACATGGCGGGAGAGTTGGAGTTAACATATAAACGGAATAATTAAAGTTGTTTTTTGTGTGATATATTGCAGATTTTTGTCATTTCATATGAAGATTAAATAAGTTTCATTGGTAAGAAATGTTTAAAGTCCCCCTGTAGTAAATTTTAACCCTTAAAACTCATCTTTGATCACCAAAATGGCATAGGAAAAAACATTTAAATGTGATTAAAAAAATTATTCATGCCTTAAAGCTTGAATGTAACTTCACACTCTTGCGTCAATAAGTCATGGTATACGTATACGCCGATCCATGAATAAGCAATTTAGATCCGCCTCCACTCACTCGTATGTGCTTAGAATAGCTGGTCTACTGTCAACTTTATTGTAGTAAATGCTACAAAATGGCAAGTGGAAATACTGGTTTAATTCAGCCATATATGTTTGAACCAGAAACTGATTCCAAAGAAGTGGAAGAGTGAAATATACAGGCTTGTATAAGTAGATGTATCAGAATGGTAATTTGGTACATTTTATGTATCGCTCTTTACAATGTCGGACACATAACAGTAATTCATATTTGTTGCTTGACTACGTTATCAAACAGCTAATAAT
Source organism: Semotilus atromaculatus (assembly GCA_031834385.1). NCBI lineage: Eukaryota > Metazoa > Chordata > Actinopteri > Cypriniformes > Leuciscidae > Semotilus > Semotilus atromaculatus. The sequence continues at coordinate 14,225,856 of JAULUF010000035.1, read as the reverse complement.
GTGTTATGTTACACAAACCATGTTCCCATTCGCCCCCTCAGTCAGACAGCTGCCTTCAAAAAATCAGCATCCTTAATGCTTTGAACAACTCTTGAACATATAATTTGAACATATAATTCATCATAATATCGTCACATACATAATTCACCCGCTGTATTGATAAATATACCTGATTTTTCATATCAACAGAAAAGTATACCGAGATAACCTGGCTTCTCTTGAGACTCTCCTGCTTCAGAGCAGTTAATGATATGTTAAAGTCTGCCGGCACATTGACGTGATTGGTTACAAGTTAGTTTGTGACGTAAGAAACACCAGTGATTTCAAACTGTTTTTTTGAGACTGTCTTTAGATCATTGCAGTTGTTAAAGAGAAAATTCTCCACAATGGTGTTGACTTATGAATGGTTTGTCTAAAAGCATATTATAAACATATAAACATAGACATTATGTAGACATATAAACAACATTAGAAGCTTGATTTTCACCACAGGAGGTCTTTAATAGTAGATAAATATGAATAGAGTCCAAAGAAGAGATGGTAAGTTTTAAAGTTGAGAGCAAATATAGGGCTGGTCCGAATACCATTTTTTGAGCTTCGAAGCTTTGGTAGTAATGAACATCGAATATTCGAAGCTTCAGAATCGCTATATGTCAGTCCGTTTGCATTTTGATTATTTCGAGAACCGTTCATCCAAACGACTTCACAAGGGAGTGCAGTGTCGTATTTGGTGCAATATAGATAGACAGGCGAGACTCGACACGTTCAGAATTAATAAACTACAGAACAGCGCGAACGGGAAGCGCTTGTATGCTCCGAGAATGGACACTGCACTAGTGATATAAAACACACACAGGTCTTTTAACTTAAGCAATATTTTTAATAAGGTAGTCTCATAATATTTTTCTCACTGACAAAGTAGGGTAGATTTAAATAAATAAAAACGAAATTTAAATAAACAAAAAATAAAAAACGAAATTTAAATAAATGAAAAAATTTTTAATAATTTGTGCAGACCAAACCGTAAGTGCAGTAGATTAATTTAGATTGATAATAACGGGTAAAAAGGATAATGTTTTGTTTATGATTATTCTATTTTCCACAATGTCAAAGCAATGCAGCTTAACCCAAAATACAAGCTCAGGCATCCATTTCTGTCCATACAAACTCCGCTGTTCTGCGCTCTAGCCAGAGAATACTCCCGTTGCAGGAACACTTTTAGTAGTCCAAGAAGAACCAAATATATTTAAGTAGCTATAAAGAAGTTATATGTTAAGTATTATATTTCACCAGATTTTATTGTGTAAAACATATTCAAACACAAATGAGAACCATTTCGAGGGGGATGCCAGGTGTGCAAAAAAAACAAAACAATATTCGAATGTCACATTTTCAAATCGAATACCAACCCACCGAACGAAAATTCAAATATTTCGGGTCCAGCCCTAGCAAATGGGGAATAGAGAGACAGACAGACGCACACACACACATAGTGCACATTTTTTAGGAATAGTAAGAAATTCCTGTTGTAAGATCAGCTAATGGACTGATGGATGCCATGTTGTCATGGTAATATTCCAGGTGTTGATAATGAGGAAATTACATAATTTTTCATTGCTCCCTTCGCCACGTGCATTCCAAACGACTACATTATTTATGACACGCAAGTGCCCTGCTCCCTTCAAAGTTCCCTCTTCAAGAGATCTGGCCTTCGGAGTTAGTAGGGCACAGGGATGCTCACCTCCGATTGGAATTTGCCCTCTTTTTCAAAACAAATGATTTATGTAGGTAATTAAAAAGCATAATACCAGACTACTTTTTGTACGTATGGAATACACAGAATGATCTAAAACTTGTATTCAAAAAATTTACAAATGCAAGAGTCTAATGTGGGATGGTGTATCCAATGATGCATTACTTCACCTAACATTGTGATAAAGGAACTTGATGTAATATCAAAATGTTATTTGCAATCTTGAATTGGACTGCCTTCATGTGTTCTGATAAAGTATACATTGTATACTGTTCAGTAAGCTAGTGTTCTGAACATGGAGATAGTTACCTCTACCTCCTTGGTGTAATATTGTCCCTTTCTTGTTTCCTTTTTGTAACACTGTAATCCCTCCCCTTCCTGCTTAGATTGGACCTGGAGTTGAAGGATCACGAAGGCAGCACTGCACTGTGGCTGGCCCTGCAGTACATCACTGTGTCCTCTGACCCCTCTGTGAACCCTTTTGAGGATGAAGCTCCTGTTGTGAATGGAACCTCATTTGACGAGAACAGCTTCGCAGCAAGGCTTATACAAAGAGGGAGCAATCCTGATGCACCTGACTCCAATGGTATCAAACATCTTGCACTTTATAAAATGTTCATGTGTCCCTTTAGTCAACTCATTAGCCATTTTATACCTGCTAATCACGGCATCTCCTCCTCAGGTAACTGCCTCATGCAGAGAGCAGCTATCACAGGAAGTGAAGCAGCCGCTATTTTCTTGGCCACACATGGAGCTAAAGTCAATCACATCAACAAATGGGTGTGTGTGTGTCAGCTTTTATTAGAAATACATTGGCAGTCAAATGTTTGAACATGCATATTCCTTTTACACAATGTGGAATAATAGTGTCATCAAAACTACTGAATAGCAGAATGTCCATACTTTACATTTGTTCTATGATCCTGAAAAAATATGCTTCACGGTTTCCACAAAGATATTAAGCAGCACAACTCTTCTCAATGTTGATATTAAGATGTTTTTTGAGTGCTAAAACAGCATGTTAGAATGATTTCTGAAAGGTCGTGTGACACTGAAGAATGGCGTACTGAAAATTCAGCTTTGCCATCAGAGAATAAATGACATTTGAAGTTTTCTATTTTAATATTTTTTTGATCAAGTAAATGCAGCCTTGCTGAGCTTAAGACTTAAACATTTTGAATAATAATTTGTATATAAATGTATTAGCTAGCAATTATTATAATACATTTTTATTATACATTTATTAGGCCTGTAGAGGTGCGTCGACGAATCGACATCAAAATTTCGTCGACATCATATTTTTTGCGTCGACACTTCTTTATTTCTTTCTTTATTTTTCACCGTTCCCTGGAGGTACAGCTCGCCACCATAGACAGTAAAAGAATGAATGGCGGCAGTGACCGTGCTCGGGAGATTTTTCATATTTTGTTTTTTTACAAAAGTCCTGAGGGAAACTTAATCGAGGATGGTCTCCCTGTCTGCAGAACATGAACAGAACATGAAATGTGCAAAAACAGTCGCTGCAATAGAAACACTCAAATCTGCCGATCGTCTTGAGTGACCATCACCCACTGTTGTTGTATAGCAAACGCAAGGCAAGTTAACTTTAAACTCAATACCAAAACTACGTCTGGGAAATAATTGGGCACAAAATGTTATTTTGAGCTGAAATATTTTATCTCACTTGATATAAACATGAAGCTTCCGCGAAGAAAAGTTCGCAGCAAGTGGATTTGAGCCAAAGACGAACGAACACGTTCAAACAAGACGATTAAGAGTGACATTTAAGAGAGAATAATGTATATATTTATTGTAACTTACACTTATGTTATTATACCGTTTTTTTTTTTTTTTTTTTTTTTTTTTTACCACATAATTACGGGGACATATTGAATTGAGATTAATGTTTTAAATCTTACCTGTTAATCCATTTTGTAACGTTACAGCATACAAAACTCGTCCAGACAAGATGATCACAACAATATGATCAAACTCCGGAAACAATAAATCATCTCTGATTTAATTTTCAATACAATCAAAACGGAGACGCACGAGTCAAGACGGCAAGTTGTATTTGAAATTTTGAATGAATGTATGAGAGCGCGTGATATACGGATGCGCTGTGTTATTATGCGTTGCTATTGACGCCATCATTATAAGCAAGGAAACGCCACAGAATATAAGCTTGCTTTAAAAATGGCATAGAGCTGCTTGTTTTATTTGTTGTTTGTTGATTTTCAAATATAAAACTTTTTGATATGTTACAAATACATAACAATAGATTAGTCGACTAATCGATAAAATAATCGCCAGACTAATCGTTTAATTAATAATCGTTTACCCCAGCCCTAACATTTATTATATAATATTAATTCTATAATACATTAGTTATTATAGTAGTAGTAGTAAAGGGGTTGGACTGTCATAAATGAAATATTTATTATTTTTATATATTCCTTTTCCCCCTTGTGATTTCTTCTGATCACATTTTCATTTGAAGGCTGAGACCCCCCTCCATACGGCGTGCCGCTGTGGCCTGGCAGGGCTGACAGTGGAGTTGCTCCAGCAGGGGGCGAATCCTAACCTGCAGACCGACAGCGCCCTGCCTGACGGAGTCGAGAAGAGCCAAGGAGTCTTCCTCCAGAGCCCGCTCCACCTGGCCATCGTTCACAACCACCCAGATGTGGTGTCTGTCATACTAGAGCAGAAAGGTGAGGGATGAGGGAGGATGTTTGATTTGAATACTGCTCTGTGCAGCTGTGCCATCTCTTGTCATTCATAACTTTATTTTTGATCCATCTCTTATAGCCAATGCACTACATGCCACTAACAACCTGCAGATCATCCCTGACTTCAGTTTGAAAGACTCCATGGATCAGACCGTTCTGGGTCTTGCACTCTGGACCGGTGGGTTCTGCTAAAATCTCCTCCAGTGAGTTCACTGCTCATGCAGATCATTTAATGTTTCTTATTTACATTGCTAGGTATGCACACTATTGCCGCACAGCTGCTGGGTTCTGGAGCAGCCATTAATGACACCATGTCTGATGGACAGACGCTACTCCACATGGCTATAAAGAGACAGGACAGCAAGAGCGCTCTCTTCCTGCTAGAGCACCAGGCCGACATCAACGTCAGGTACTAGAACTGCTATAAGAACATCGATTGGCACTAGCAGACATCCCTTTAGACATGTTTAGCTGTGGAGTTCATGTGAGCAATGAAGGTTCGAGTCCTGCCTGCGGTGTGCATCAATCAATTCCCTCTCTGTCTCCCCAAATGGCTATTGCTGAAAGAGTTGATGCATATAGTATCTGATGTTTCGATCATGAAAACAAATCCTAATACTACAAATCATACTTTATATTATATACTAATATTCATCAATATTATTGATTTGACCGCACTGACACTGTTGGATGAGAACTGACCTGAGCTGGATGACATTGTCACTGTTTTTCTGCAGAAATGCTTTATAGATGAAAATAAATAATTGAATAATTGATGATCCTTACAGCAGAATTGAATCAACACTGAAGTGACTTCAGATACACAATGACACTATTTTCTTTTAGAGCTGCAGTACAGCCAAAATGAACTGTTTGCATAATTTAATCATCTTCTTGTCATCGCTGTAAAACTACTTTGAAACAATCTGTAATGTTTGATAAAGATGACTTGACTTTGTTTTAGGACCCAGGAGGGGCAAACGGCTTTGCAGTTGGCTATCAGTAACCAGCTCCCTTTAGTAGTGGACGCCATCTGCACAAGAGGAGCTGACATGTCAGTGGTGAATGAGAAGGGTGATCCTCCACTCTGGCTGGCTTTGGAAAATGGTTTGGAGGACATTGCGTCCACATTGGTGAGAACTGCATTCATTTTCAAATAATAGTGGTGGGGGAAAAATCGATTTCTGTTCAGTATCGCACTATTTTGTGCACGCAATTATATCGATACAGTAGAGCAATATTTAATTATAAAATTATCTGTTTTACTTTCGGGATTTCTCCATTGGTTTTCTTGGAGTCTACTCTGATAATTTACATTCACGTATTACATCCACAAGGAATCACTTGTTGCGGTGCTTTGTTGTCATGCATACAACAGGAAATTCAAATGAAAATGTAGATGCCAAGTATAAGTTTAGCATAGATATATTTCCACTCACTGAACACTGACTGAGCGTTCTCGGTCAAGCGATCATTCAGCTCAGCGTACCTGTGTGTGACGTACTGTAAACTCTAGTGAGAAGGCACGCACTCGCCGTCACGCACACAAAGCAAGCGAGGGAGTTACATATACCACACAAAATCGACGCGCTACATGTAAGCGATATTCTTGTTTGTATTTTCCTGTCAAAATAACTGAGTTCATCTGGTATTATTCCGCTTTTAAGAACAAGCAGAAGAGATGGCAGTTTCTCCGGTAGTGGGCGTAACTAATGCGCAAACGGCAATCTTATTGGATGGCACCCATGCCTGTTTTAATTACAGCAAATCAGAATGAACGAATGCTGTCAAATGATTTACATTAATGAACCAAGCAGCTCATGTGTTGTAGGCCTATATTATATAGACTATGGTTGTATATTGACATTATTATTAGTAGAATTAGTAGTAGGATTATCTTTTAATAATAATTACTATTATCTAACTGGTGGTGCTTAAGATATTGTTGGTCATTCAGTGTTTAAGTTCAGTTAAAATGACAAATATGCATTCATGCATGATTATCAAGTTTTAGTTCTAATTACTGAAGTTCTATCATTAAATAGGCTAATGCATGATTATCATAATATAATGCTTGATTGATTTTAAGTGTACATTTAGATATCATTGTAAAATGGCACAGATTTAAAAAAAAGCTGATTTGGTGGAATTATATATATAAAAGTTTTTGCACTTCAGTTAATGTGTAAAAGATAATGTTCACAGAATTAAATGTGACATTTGAAGTGAGTTGAGCAGTCTTATTTTCCTCATATGGGGGGCATGAATCGCAATATATCGCAGAATCGAATCGTAATACTTGCTGTATCGCAATATGTTAAGAATCATAATAATATTGAATCGTGGCCCAAATATCGCAATACTATCGAATCGTCAAATTTTTGCCAATTCCCACTCCTATCAAATAATGCTTGTTTATGATGAGTTTTTTGGATTCGTCAATTATGTATTTTTTGGATTAGGTCAGGCACGGGTGTGATGCAACTTGTTGGAGTTCAGGGCCTGGAGGCTGTCAGCAAAATCTTCTCCACAGAGCCATCGATGAGAACAACGAGGTCACTGCTTGCTTCCTTGTACGCAGGTTTGTACACCTCTCCTTGTTTTCTCTTGCTTTAGGATTTATGTTTTTAAAAATGTGTAATGACAATTCATCAAATTTATATTTTTAATAAAATCCACCAACTAAAAAGGTGATTCATTTTGGCACTTTTTTTATTTTTTGCTTGAAATAAGGTCTGTTTTTTTTTCAACATAAGCTCAAGATATATTCACACAAGTTGTTCATTTGCGAAGATTATCCTAATGAACAAAAAAACGTGTATTCGTGTAATAATCATAAACTTTTGTTGGTCACAAGCTCACTTTTTACAATGACAAAAACGCAATGAGATTTTTCCATTGGCTTTTGGATCAAAGGAACAAGGGTCATGCTAACTTTCAGGTTGTCCTACAAAAATACCTCATCACCCGGTGCACTCTATTCAGGCTATAATTATGACTGGGGCTACACAAGGTTTTAAAAGCTTATATAAAAAAATAGAATTGTCAATTGTATAAAAAAAGTGCCTGTAGAAGTTTCCCTATCATAAATGATCTCAACATTTGTTTTCAGTGGCTGTGATGTGAACAGCCCGAGGAGGCCTGGTCCTAACGGTGAGGGCGATGAGGAGGCGAGGGATGGACAGTGCCCACTGCATTTGGCTTCGTCCTGGGGGCTGGAGGAGGTGGCGCAGTGCCTTTTGGAGTTTGGAGCCAATGTGAATGCACAGGTTAATACAGATATACAGCAGATGCATACATTCACTATAGTTCTTCTCTTTTTCTTTAGATGACAAGGCTTTATGCAGATATGTTCCATATACTTACTGTTTTCAAATGCCCTGAGAACTGCAATGCCCATTTCTCTGCATGCAGGATTCAGAAGGCCGTGCTCCGATCCACGTCGCCATCAGCAACCAGCAAAGCATCATCATCCAGCTGCTCATCTCCCACCCTGAAATCCGATTGAATATTCGAGACAGACAAGGCATGACGCCATTTGCCTGTGCCATGACCCACAAGAACAACAAGGCTGCCGAAGCCATCCTTAAGAGAGAGCCTGGCGCTGCCGAACAGGTGTGTGGGCATGATTATATATATATACACACACACACACACAGAAACAGGCATGAAAAATCCTCACCTTTCCATGAAATTCTTATATTTATTTCATATTATGTTGTCATACAATATCACATCAGCAAGCGGCCCGTTTTCCTGTGCACAATAGCAAATGTGATATTTATTTTCTATAACCGTTAAATGAACAATAAATGAACAGTGAGTTACATTTGATAGCCTAAACAATATTGTCAAAATTGTTTGTTTTTCCTTTATTTCGCCAACGAGAATTTCAACATGAAACAGTAGCAGAGTCTTAATGCATCAGAAAGCGATGATTTTTTTTTTGTGACTGAAATCCGCATTTTGAACAAATCATTTTAACGATTCAATGAACAATCACTTGCTTTTCCTTGAATAAATCAGCTGTTTGTACAAATCGGTTGAAGACAGTGACTTTCTGCCGCCTACTGGCGGTTTTAGTTTCACATTCAAAGTACCCTTTAATTACAATGTTAAATTTAGAAATCAGTTCATATTTAAATATTGAATTTAAAACGTCATAGCTTTATTTATGCAATTGTAAATGGAGTGTAAATATAATCAGAATTTTAGAATTTGACATAAAAGATTATGCATACCTCTAATAATTTTTAAAAAAAAATCCATATATAGGTGAAACTGCCCCTGGAAATCAATATAAGGTGGTAAATATTGCCCGTTAATAAAAAATAAAAAATGTATCTCACTGCTGTGAACTGACCACTGCATAGAATATGAAAAATATAAATATCTTCTTGACTCAGCTGTCAACAACAGGCCTAAACCAGCCATGGTACCAGTACACAAACACAATCAGTAAAATATAATCTAATTATTATCAACAAAACTTTGAAAATATCGAGACATATTTTTGTCAGTATTGCACACCCCTAATGTAAGGTATTAATTTTAATTTCTTTGGGTCTTAAAAAGCCTTAAATTTGACTTTAAAAAGTGTGCAACAACAGGATAAAACGTGTCGGTATCTTTCTCTTGTTGCACGTTATCTATACATGTAAGCTAATGCAAGCAGGAGTAAGCTCCTATCTGCTAGCTTTTATAGAAATGAGCCCGACATCCGTTTTACATACGATGCTAATATATTTGATGTTTTATTTGTTATTATATTTTCTATTTATTCTTTGTGCTGCACTTTGGTAACCTTGTTTTTTTTTGTAAATGTGCTGTGTGTGTATATATATATATATATATATATATATATAAGTTGATTGGATTTTTTTGATTTGCTGTATCCTTCTCACCTTTTTTTTTTTACCCCTGACCTGTTTTCATGCCTGTGTGTGTGTACATATAATTCTTGTCCAAGAAATTACTTCACATTGTTTTGATATGTGATATTACAAGCCACTGAATATTATAAATGTTCTCTCTCTGTCTAGGTGGACAACAAAGGTCGGAACTTCCTGCATGTTGCTGTGCAGAACTCCGACATAGAGAGTGTGCTCTTTCTCATTAGCGTACAGGCCAATGTCAACTCCAGAGTGCAGGACAGTGCCAAACTCTCTCCTCTACACCTGGCAGTGCAGGCAGGATCCGAGATCATTGTCAGAAATCTGGTAAAGCAAAGAGAATAGAAGTGATGCAGGAATTTGTATTTCATTTTTAAAAAAAATTTTATTCAAACCCTGAAACATATGTTTGTTTTCTCTGATTTCTCTGGTGTGGACTGTAGCTGCTGGCTGGTGCAAAAGTAAACGAGCTGACCAAGCATCGTCAGACAGCGCTCCATCTCGCTGCACAACAGGACCTTTCCACAATCTGCTCTGTTTTGATCGAGAATGGCATTGACTTTGCTGCCGTAGATGAGAATGGAAACAATGGTAGACTATTGTGCTAAGCTTATTTAATTTAAATATTCTTGAATGACTAAATTCCATTTCACTCATTTCCTTATATCTCCCTCTACTAGCACTTCATCTGGCTGTGATGCAGGGGCGTCTGAATAATGTGCGTGCGCTACTCACTGAGTCCAACATAGATGCTGAGGCCTATAATCTCAGGTTTGACTCAAAATATATTACTCCACACTTAAAGGTGAAGTATGTACGATTTCTTTTTGTTGTGAAAAATACATTTTCTTAACTCTTTGTCCATTGACTACTATTAGTATGCCATTCATGGGTTTATCTCCCCCAAAAGTGTTAACATAGAGCCTCCCAGCACCATCTAAACATTGAGAGCGGCCCGCTCAGGTCTGTCAATTAATTTCCAGCTCATCTAATAGTGTGAGTTTAGGGCATGGCTATTGTAGCAGGCTGAGCCAGAGGGTGTTAAGCCCATGTGGGACCCTGGCTGACGCTTGGGAAAAGACATTCTGCTTCGGTTACAGAAGCCAAATTGCATTTAGACCTTCAAAGATAAAACAGGTCATGCTGCACACATCAAAGCAAACGGGGCATTCTGCTAAAATCTATGCTTCAATACAATATCATCATGCACCCGTTCAGAAAGACAAATGTTCCAGTTTAAATTGTTGTCCCAATTAGACGGCCTCAAACAGCAGTGGCATGTCATATCAAGAAATGTGCCTGGTTCAGATACGTTGGATGGGTTTATTATAAGCGAGACGATTAAATTGCTTACTCATGACACATAGCGATAGCTACACATCTAAAGTATTCCTAATATGTTGGACAATTTTCAATTTTATTGAAAGTAGGTTACTTTTATCTGTTGAGACGTGTCTTCACAAGCACCCGTAAGAGCTGTGATTGTGATGTTTGAGTTGGGGAGGTGTGATACACTAAAGGGGTTGTAATTTCACTAGTGTAGCAGAAACTACATACTTCACCTTTAAACTCTATATGTAATATATTAGTTATTATTTTACCACTAATATATACAGTGTATGAGTGTAAATAAATCGCTGAACTATGAATTATTTACACTTTAATTCACATAAAAATTCAAATAAATTGTGCATTATTCGTGGACATTCACTAACTTTTTTGCCTTATTTTCATTTGTATAGAGGTCAATCTCCCATGCATGTCCTCGGCCAGTATGGGAAGGAGAACGCGGCAGCCATCTTTGAGCTGTTTTTAGAATGCATGCCTGAGTATCCCCTGGATAAACCTGACAATGAGGGGAACACAGGTTGGTGAAGCACAAGCGGTTTGATTATACTGAATGTGCATTTTTAAATGGATAATTTTCCATATTAATAATAACAATGATGTCATTTTGCTTGTAAGAAACAAACACTGGATCAATGATAGTTGATGTATTTCTCCTTTCAGTGCTTCTGTTGGCCTACATGAAAGGAAACGCTAACCTGTGTCGTGCCATCGTGAGGGCTGGAGCTCGACTCGGCGTCACTAACAACCAGGGCATCAACATCTTCAACTATCAAGTTGCCACTAAGCAGCTTCTGTTCCGTTTGCTAGGTAAAACATACAGGTTTAGTGTTTCTACCACATTGACAGTGCTTGTAGTAGTTATACCTAACTAGTCTTTTGTATCGTGTTTTGAAAGACATGCTTTCCAAAGAGCCCCCATGGTGTGATGGATCAAACTGCTATGAATGTATAACCAAATTTGGAGTCACCACCAGAAAACATCACTGGTAATGTATACTAACTAACTGAGTTTAATTTGTCTGCCTTTATAAAGAATGAAGACCTTGTTTCTTTTCAAACCATAACTCTTCCCTCCATTTATGATGTTGTCATCTTCCCTTGTCCTAACAACCCATTCTTTATTGTCTTTTCTCTCTCTCATAGCCGCCATTGTGGGCGTCTGCTCTGCCATAAGTGCTCTATAAAAGAGATCCCCATCATCAAATTTGACCTGAACAAACCTGTGCGTGTATGCGACATCTGCTTTGATGTGCTGACATTGGGTGGCGTGTCCTAACACACTAGAGGAACTTGAAGGATGGGCACCAGCCAAGCTGAGTATGAACCAACAGGCTGGGCCTTGCACTAAAAGGATGGAGAAATGGAGTAAGACGCATTGAGAGGATGAACAAAACTATTCCATTCTTGTCAAAGGATAAAATACAACCATAACAATGTGTTTGTTCTAGCAGTTCTTTTTAGAACCGAAATATTGTGTGTCGAGGATCCAGATTAAAAAACAAGTGGAATGCAAATGTAAATGTAGTTCCGAGTTCAGCTTTCGACAAAAACCAAGTGTGATTGAGAAGGGCAAGTATAATTTACTACAAAAAAAGAAAAGAAAAAGAACCATAGGGGTTTTATACAGGGCTAATGTGCTATATGGACAATTATGATTTAAATATTACTTCATTTCCCATTAGAATGACAAGACTAGTATGATTCCCACATGCAATCATGTTCTCAGCAGTTGAATTGACTTTCTACAGATTAGTCGAGCAATATTTCAAAGAAGTTTGTTTGGTATTGAATGTTGCTTGATATGAAAGAATCTATAAAAGGTAAGTAGTGTGAAGCCTTAATCAATACTGCGCAGGGTTTTTGAGGTGTTAGATTTAGGTTTTGAACACATTTTAACCTCTGGAGAGATACAGGCAAGGACATTTCTCTGGAGTTCAAATCAAAACACTAAGAGAGAGATGGAGAAATATATCTTGCTGGGTTTGTTAGTAAAATGATCACTCAATCATGTATTAATCTGCCTATTCAGTGGACTTTATTTTAACTGATCCATTAGAGTTAATGTCATACTAAAATTTGAGAAACGCTTCAGATGTGGAATTCAAATCCTTACTTGTGATTCTATAAGTCAGACAGGTGCAGAAATACAAGCGCAGAATTATATGCTTACTATGCATATGCATGACATTTGTAGCCTGTTATTATTGTCATCATTACATCATAAATTACATTTTATTCATTTCTGATCACCAAACGATACATTCCAGTTAACGTTTTCAAAAGTCTTGTTCTTGGTGGCGTAATGCGTCACATTGTTTCCTATCATATTTTAAATGCTTTTTCATGTCCATGCTTAACAGGTGCACTTTATCAAAGTTTTTGTTTTTTTACATTTCTGATCACATTTCATAGGAGGTTGGTTTGTTTGTTTGTGGGGGGAAGGGCAGGGAAAGGGTCAAGTCCACAGTCTGTTATTGGTATTGTTAAACTGTACAGATAAATGTATAATATTTTTGACCACTACAACTGTTTTGTACTTAATGCAAGTTGTGCTTTTTTGTCTATGTGACAAACCTACAATTGGCCTCTGTTTAATCTTTTCTGCATATTGTATGGTATCTGTATGCTCAGATATTTAGCCTGTCGCTGCCTCTAGTATCCTTTTCAAGAAAGGGAGGACAACTTTACATAAAGGACAATTGAAAAAACAAATCTATAAAATTGTCTTTTATTTAACACTCTTGATTCTATGACATAAATAATATACTCGGAATTGTATAATATAATTGGAAACAGAACTAGCAGCATTGGTCTCTTGGCATGTGCCTGCTATAATAAACCAATCAAAAAAACTAAATGAAAATCTTGAGAGTCCTTGAAATCCAAACCAAATTCACTGACACTTGTAGTGTGGTGAGGACTTATAGCTCAGTCTTTAGTGATTTGGCAGGATTCTGCTTGAGGAGGACAGTCCTTGTATTCTCTGAGATTTCGGTTCTCTGAGTGAACAGGATCAGACGGTTGGATACACACACATCGGGAATGACCAGACCCAGGGGAGAAAAGCATTCTGGGAACTCCAACCCAGTCTCTGTGAATGCCACCGCTACAGAGTAGAAAGAAAGAAAAAAGTTACATTTTTCCAGTAAATGTATCGAATGTTGTCCGAGATAAAGAAAAAAACAAAGTACCTCATTGTGGAGCACCATACCCGTCCCCCGCTGGCTTCGCTCCACTCCGAGTTACAGGCTGGGTACAGCTGCATCTCACTCTGAGCCTGGGCCTTTTTCTTCAACCCCTCTGACAAGAAAGCCTCAACACGTAGCAAAGCATCAGTGGGCTGCCCTGTTTCTGTGTAGAATCGGCCTATCAGTTTACCTGCAGCACAGGGGTCATACAGAGACCTTAAAGGGACTGTTCACTCTCAAATCTGTCATACTCATGACAATTTTCATTTGTGGGTAGAATTGTTTTGTGTGTGTATTTTTGCAACAAATTAAAGGATTAGTTCACTTTTAAAAAAACTTCTGCTGATAATTTACTCACCCCCATGTCATCCAAGACGTCCATGTCTTTCTTCAGTCAAACAGAAATGAAGGTTTTTGATGAAAACATTCCAGGATTTTTCTCCATATAATGGACTTCAATGGGACCCAAACAGTTCAAGGTCCAAATGACAGTTTCAGTGCAGCTTCAAGGGGCTTTAAACGATACCAGACGATGAATAAGGGTCTTATCTAGCGAAACGATCGGCCGTTTAAAAAAATAAATAAAAGAGTTTAAGTTTTATAAGCACAAATGCTCGCCTTATACGCAATTACGTTGAAAAGGTCACGCTTCTGTCCTGTATAAATTTTCTTTTAGCCTTTTTAATATTAAAACACCCAGGATATGCACACGAAATGGGCATTTTAAACGATAAACTGACACAAAGACATTTGAATATGTGAATATGGTCCTCCTTCCTCACATTTGTAAACACTGACTCTGTACTTCCGCCTACTTTAAGCGTGACCTTTTCAACGTAATTACATGACGCATCACAGAACAGAGCAAGGCGAGCATTTGTGCTTCTAAAACTTAAACTTTTTATTTATCTTTGAAATGACCTATCGTTTCTCTACATAAGACCCTTATTCATCGTCTGGTATCGTTTGAAGCTGCACTGAAACTCATTTGGACCTTGAACTGTTTGGGTCCCATTGAAGTCCATTATATGGAGAAAAATCCTGGAATGTTTTCATCAAAAACCTTAATTTCTTTTCGACTGAAGAAAGAAAGACCTGGACATTTTGGATGACATGGAGGTGAGTCAACTATCTGCAAAAGTTTTTTTAAAAGTGATCTAATCCTTTAAGAAATGAATGTGGAGTGCATTATATCAAAGTATAAGCTCTTGCAAGTATTACACCAAGTCTTACAAGTAATTGAATTATCGGTTCTTTGAATAATTCAAATATCAAAAAATTTCTTGAAAATAAAGAGTATTTTCTTTTAAATATGTTTATCAATGTAACATTTTCCATGAATAGTAAAAATAATTATAAAAAACTGAAATAAACACTATTCCAGACTATTTTTTCAAGTTTACTGAGTAGCAATTACGAGTTACTTAAAAATAAACTTTTGAAAACATTTTTTTTTTTTTTTTACTTTGTC
Organism: Semotilus atromaculatus; assembly: GCA_031834385.1. Classification (NCBI taxonomy): domain Eukaryota; kingdom Metazoa; phylum Chordata; class Actinopteri; order Cypriniformes; family Leuciscidae; genus Semotilus; species Semotilus atromaculatus. The sequence goes on along the minus strand of JAULUF010000035.1, from coordinate 14,210,473 downwards.
AAAACCAGAATTTTTATTTTGTTTCTTGATGGCATTGAATTATTTATTCCAAAAACGTATACAGGCAGGTTGAATTATAGCAAATGAGTGACATCATCGTGTGGTACCGACCTACTGGAGTGTAGTCCCTCTGATAAAATGACAGCCAGTCATAAAGAGCCACAATCTGGGAGTCCACGAAATCCGAGACATCGCTAGACAAGCCAGACTCTGTGAAATCACCAGTAATAAACGCCCTTGACGCGTCTTTTCCTGCACAAACACACATTTTTAAAGAACCTCTATGCGTTACCATCACTCAAACATCTGTCTTGTAAAATGCATGAACAAACCCGTAAAGAAATGGTAACCGCCACCAGGGCCGTAATGTTTCCTCCCATTTTCAACGTCAAACACCTGTCCTAAAATCGCCAGGTACAATCCCCTACTGTTGTCTCCTCCGTTGAATAAAGACAGCTCATCTTCGGTCAGCATGCGTCCAGGTGGAGATGCTGGCACATCACTGACCTGCTCCCGCAGCCACGACTCTAGGACATTAACAACATTGCCATAGATCGGGAACGTGAGCCACTCGGGCACCGTCCACACGGCCAGGACCATTGAAATAAGAGCTACTAAATACTTCAGCATTGTACAGACAAACTGTCAGGCAGTCAATATTTAAAATAAAAAGCAATTGCATTCCGTAGTATCGTATCGGATTCAACCTCACAGTCAACAATATCACATCTGATCTGTCAACATGTTTCCGGGTGCGGGAATGCGCATGCGCAAATCTATCATTTTTATTTTATTTTTTTAAATATAGAGCTTAAATGTGTTTTTATTCAGTGAACAACAGCAACATTAATCGATACTATAGACCGCAACCACAAATAAAGATAAATAGAGAGAAATAAACGCCAGGGTGAATAAAAAAAATGTACACTGTGACCAATTTCAAAATAAAGTTGGCCTACAGAATTCGAATAAATGTGAATTTTGCCTCTTGGTGGCTTTTTAAATTAAAAGAGTCTCCAAAAAACGACCAAAGTACGACTTGGTTACTCTTATAAATCTATATATTTGGGTATTCAATTAGTAGGCTAATTATTTTATTTTTTTTAATAGGCTAGGCTATATGACATTTAGTCAAAATTACAATTAAAATGCACTTTTATTTGCCGATGGAAGTTTCAAGTCTTTCAAATAAATACTCTGTCACATTACTAACAGAGCTGGACAGTAGTACAGTACAAAGTAGCCTGTTACTTGTACTGTGCTTAAGTATGGGACACTTTGAGTATCTGTAGGCCTACTTTACTTGAGTATGATTTTTTTCTGGAAACTTTTTAGTTGAACTTCACTACATTTGAAAGACAAATGTCATACTTTTTACTCCACTACAATTCTGTTAAGGTCCTTGAGTAGAGCGTCAGTCAGGGGATGATTTTGGAAATGAAAGTCGAGTTGACACCAGAACCTGACTGATGTTGGTTTCTGACGTCAACCCGTCTGTCCAACGTTGGAGATTAATGTCAATCTGGCGTTGGACTCTGACATCAACCTGATTTTCATTTTCAACGTTGGGTTTGGTCTTCTAAATGCGAAATTTCTCATCGTTTTGGAGCAGCTTAACATATTCATACTAAAAATCAAAAAACTTTAAGGGCACTATTTGAACGAACAGTCATTTGGTTGTCCGAAACCAGAGTGCACTTATTCAATCTCAAATTCAATCACACAACTGGAACTGTGTTCCAGAAATAAATTTGATATTGATATGAGGTTAGGTAGGCAGGCATATAGGCATAAGGTAGCCTACTGTAAGTATTACATTCAATCAATGCAGCAATAATAAAACAATGCATTGACATTTAGGCTACTTTTTACTTTTGATACTTAAGTACTTAAGTAAAAATCAGTCTTTACAACTTTTACTTGTAACAGAGTAATATTTTACCAGTATCTGTACTTTCACTCAAGTAAGGAAGTTGTGTACTTTGTCCACCTCTTATTATTAACATTGGCCAAAAAAAGTAACATAGATTCCAGTAGTAGCTACATGTTTTAAAGATTCCCACAAGGTTTGCATATAATCTGTCAAAAGTTTGTTTTTGAAGTCTATGCTCACTAAAGGCTGCATTTAGTAAACAAAAAATACAGTAAAAACAGCGATATTTAATAATAATATGAATAAATAGAACACTGTTTTCAATTTAAAAAATATTTTAAAATGTAATTTATTCATGTGATGACAAAGCTGAATTTTCAGCATCCTTACTCCAGTCTTCAGTGTCACATGATCCTTCAGAAATCATTCTAATATGCGTATTTAGTGCTCAAGAAACATTTATTATTATTATCAATGCTGAAAACAGTTTGTGAAATGGTGACATTTTTTCATTCTTTGATGAATAAAAAAATTCAATTAACAGCATTTATTTGCATTTATCAAATGAATTTATTGAATTAGTTTATTTATTTATTTATTATTTATAACATTATAGATGTCTTCACTGTCACTTTTGATCAACTTAATGCATCTCTCTCTTTCTCTCTCTCTCTCTTCCCATTCCCATCACAGGAATAAATTACATTTTAAAATATATTAGAATAAAAAAACAATTATTCTAAATTTAAATAATATTTCACAATATTACTGTTTTTCACAATATTACTGGTTTTAATTGTATTTATGATTATAGGTAAAATAAATGCAGCCTGGGTGAGCATAAAAAAAAGACTTATTTCAAAAACATAAAATAATGTTATGTTTCCAAACTTTTGACAGGTTCTGTATATACAGTTATTAATAAAAATGTCAAATATATACATTAAAAAAAGGTTCGCAACAGCCCACTTCCTTTCATGTAGGGCTACAGTATTTTTCCAAAAAAAGTGGGCATAAATAAAAAACACATTCAATCGTAATCCAAATCTATTCTAAATCCTTTCAAAATAATTTTGAGCAATTACAATTATAAAACAAATACAAAATTCGTTTATTTTTCCAGTCCACAAAATGCACATTTATTTAAAATGTCCTTTATTTAAAATGCGAAACCATATTGCTTTAAATTGGTTTCGCATTTTTTTAAATAAAGAACGACCTTTTCAGATAGCCAACAAATGTAATTAAACAGCTGCGAAAATGAGCACAGTTATTTGTCTTAATATTGCATTTATTTTCTGCACAACATTAAAAAATGAAATAAATCAAATACTGGCGGTGATACGCTAGGGGGCGTGTTTCCAATGCAGCGGGCGTCGCTGAGCTCACGGAAGGGACCAAAGTTTTTTGCTGACAAACATGACGTCAGCTGGCGGAGCCCGTCAATGCGGTAGTGACAGCGGAGGAACGCACTGACTGGAAAAGCACAAGCCTGACACTAAAACTAAGCTTGAATCCTGGGCTGAAGGCGATCGGAAGAGAGCCCGAGGCCGCAGAAGAACAGCATGGGGAACGCGGAGAGCGGCTGTGGCGCGGGGAGCGGCGATGAGGAGGACGTAGAAACGGAGAGTCCCGTGTTCGCCGAGGGCAGCCCGGCCTCTGCGGCCACAGGCACCAGGGCCGGCAACGAAGGTGGTGGTGGTGGTAATGGTGGTGGTGGAGGAGGAGCAGGAGCAGCAGCAGCAGCGGCAGCAGGCTCCGGCCAGGCGAAAAGCGTAAGAAGTGCGGCGAACCCTCCGGCACCGGTCTACGGACTTCCCACCCCTGAAGCTCTTCTGGAACAGGTGAAGCTGCGAGAGGCAGCGGCCCGTATGAGCGACTCATGGGTCGCCATTTCGGAGTCGGTGCTGGCTCGCAACGAGAGCGCTCTGGTGCGCTGGCTGGAGGAGCGTCTGAGCCGCGGAGAGGAGTCCGTGACCCTGGAGCAGTTCTGCGAGATGCTGGAGACCAGAGACGCAACCAGAGAGGAGTGCGAGGAGGTGAGGAGACATGCCTCTCAGACGAGCAATGTGTCTAGTGGTTTAAATTCATGCCAATTCTGGTAACTGAGAGACCGAAGGCTGAAAACCCAAGACGAGTGTTGTTTATAGACATCGTAGACACAGACAGTTCATTAAAGCGCCTTAGCCCCGGTTAACTAAATACGTAACGTAATATGTAGAAGTTTCACTGTGACTAACAACTTAAAGTTGTGTAATTGACTCCACAGCTCTACTAATCTGCTAGTGGTTATATTGTGTAATCTCTATCTTTGTATCACACGTTTGATAAAGACTGTTTATTGGCTGTCTCCACCTAGTTTACTTCCAATCTTGATTGGCAACTACAGGTTTTGATTAGATTGGCCAATTCATATTGACCACCGAGGAGTCATCCCTATCTAGTGCCTGGTCTTGCTGTACTGCCATAAATATATTATAATAAATGCTTTAGCAAATTAAATTTCACAAATCTAACTTTTAAAATGTATTTCTACATTTGACATCTGACTATTGACTGCCAATTTGTAAAATATCCTATATATTTTTACACACACACACACACACACACACACACACACACACACACACACATGTGTGGGATAGGCTAGATGTCTTGTTTATGGAGTAGTGAACTAATGGGTGTCCATAATCATAGGACTTGGGAAAATGTCCCCAACGGCAACCCTGATTAAATTTAAAGCCTATCCGGTGCATATGATATTGAATAAATGTGTTATTCTTCTGGGATTGGCTCACAACATCACCATTGGTTATACTGATGGCTAGTGTTTATACATTGTTTATACAGTGGTACTTTGCTGAGTGATTATTTTATTCATGTACTATGGTATTTACATGGTATTCATGGTAAGACATGTCCAAAACATGGTTGAACTATGGTACTTTTTGTGCCTTTTAGGGCTGTCAAAATTGCTCAAAAATGACATTCGAATATTCCCTCTAAAAAAAACACATATATTCGAACTATTCGAATATCTGGTTGCGCATTTTGTCAATGACGCGCATTACGTCAATAACAGGACAAATTAATACAAAGAGACACAACTACTTGTATAGGTATAGCTTATTTAAGTTTAAACATATTTGACAACGTATTAACTTACACAAAAACAAGTAAATCAACTAATGGCCAAGACCGCAGACCTGCTCGCACTCGCAGGCACTCTTTCTCTCGCGCTCTCTCTCGCGCTCTCTCTCTCTCGCCCTCACGCTCTCTGCGCATAACGGTTTAAATGAACAATAATACACACATGTTGAGTGCTGATCAAGAGTTTTGTGCAAGCAATTTAAGGTCGCGACTCTTGTCCTAAATATAGCAGGCTTCATTCAGTGATTGAAACAAATATTATTAACATTAATTGAAGTTTTACAGTATAGAACCGACATTGAACTCTCCGAGGCGCAGCTCGTGCTGTGGTAAACTGCTGCTACTATGGCTATTTCGGGGACGTCTGGCCACACCCCCTTGGCGGGCTCTGTATGATGTAATGCTAGCTCATTGGCGCACACGTTCGAGGCGCCCGCGCCATTGGATGTGCAGTTGCCGCAGCACAGCCAATGAGTGAGCCAGACAGTCACTGTGCTATCTGTGCAGCTGGAAAATGCGTTTTACATTTTAAGCTTCAGAATTTTGCCACTAGCAAAGCAGACAACCGCGCCTCTGCTACCGCGGGCATGTTTTTCCACATGATTCGAATATTAATTTTCACCTTCGAATTTCTGTTTTTTTAAACTATTCGAATATATATTCGAATTTAGAATATTCGTTGACAGCCCTAGTGCCTTTCCTGATTTAACCATGACTCTTTCATTTGCTTTACAAATGATTTGTAGACTGGCTCGAGTATGTTTATGTAAGTGAAATAGACAGCTGGTTTGAGAGGGTTAGAGAGACTAGCAGCAGCATGACTTTTTTTTTTTTTTGTCTTCTCCTTTGTGTCCTGATATTTGTGTAATAGAATGTACAGACAGAAAAATCACCTCTTCTTCCTTTTGTGCACTTTAGGCCTTTGGTCAGTTTGATGCTGAGGGTGATGGGATTATTGATGTGGAGAACATGCTCATGGCACTGAAGAACTCCAATGGAGCCAATCTTAAGGGAGAACTCAGTCATGTGATCAGGCAACTTCAGGCATGCTCTTTGACACCAGGTATGGAAGCAGGCATGTTTATTTGAATGCAATGGTGACAGGAGCACAGATCTCCATAGTTGACCATTCTGGGTGATTATGCAAATGACTGTCAGTGTTTGACCCAGATGTGTTCCTCTTTTACCCTTCATGCTTATTCAGGATTTGTGGATATCTTCTCCAAGTCCAAGGACCGCCTCAAAGCGCATGCCTCCAAAATCCTGAAATTCTTGCACAGGAATCGTATCCCTAGCAGTGCCATCCCATTCCCTGTGCTGGAAGGCTACAACAGCATCTGCACCATGAGGTCATCTGTACTGCAAGACTTCCTGGAATATCTATTGCAGAAGGAGAAAGGTGAATGGCAAATGGGAGGTGGGCTCAGAACAACAATTTATTTATATATATATATATATATTAGGGCTGTCAAATGATTAATCGCGATTAATCGCGTCCAAAATAAAAGTTTGTATTTACATAATAAATGTGTGTGTACTTTGTATAATTATTTTATATATATATATAAATACATTCACATGCTTGTATATATTTAAGAAATATTTGCATGTATATACTATATATAGATTTATATATAATTTATATTATATATAAATATAAATATTTTATATATAAATAAAAAATAATTCTTAAATATATAAATGCACGTGTGTGTACTTATATATACATAATAATTTTACACAGTACAAACACATTTTGGATGCGATTAATCGTGATTAATCATTTGACAGCCCTAATATATATATGTGTGTGTGTGTGTATATGTGTGTGTGTATGTGTGTGTGTGTGTGTGTGTGTGTAGGCAAACCCAGAAGTTAGCATCTTCCTGGTCCTCGACAAAAAGCCAATTGGAATTTCCACTGGTTTGTGGATTATTGCAGAAAATAAGCTCTGTGACCAACAAAAGTTTCATATTCTTGTACGTTTTGTTCATCAAGATAATCTTCACAAATGAGTGAACTGGGGATGCTAACAATTAATCGACTAAAACTTATAGATAGTCGATTAAGCAAGGCTATGCGTGCGTGCTGCTCAACCGTGAAACAGGAGTTTCACAAACAGAGTTACACATTCTGACTAGCACGTAGCTTAGTTCAAGTTAAAGGGGTCATATAATGCCATTTTCGTACAAGCTAATATAATTCTTTAGGGTCTAAATTAAAAGTTTGTAATATACTTTAATTAAAAATTCTCGTTAGTATTGTAAGAAAACACTTATTTTACCTGGTCAAATACAGCTCTGTTTTCAGCACGCTGTTTCAGTGCATGTGCCTTTAAATGATAATGAGCTTCGATCACCCCGCCCCTCTGTTCCACAGTCTATGCTCTGTTCTGTGCGTACATGTTTGTAACACAATAACCATAACGCATTGTTCATTATAAACGTGGGATTATGAATTATATTCAGAACGTCGTACATAGAAAACATGCCATAATGTACCCTGAGAGTAAACATTAGCCGCATTCATTGTGAAGCTAGCGATTGGCAAAGATTAATATTAATATTAATATAAAGGTTAATAAAACAATACACTCACTTCAGTTCTTCTCGAGGTGCAGGAACACGAATAGTTGGTATCGATTCCTTTTTTCAGGAGCAGCTTCTTAGCAAAACCAGCTTTATACCTCCTCGAAAGCAGTCTGGTGTGAAATGACTCGCGCAAACATGAAAGCATTGACGTTGATCGTGGGGAATATTCCCTTCGAAAACAAACTCAGCCACTGTGTCTTCAGCGGTTCGGATTTAGGAACATTAAAATGACTGTTGTGTTCCTTATTGCACCCAAGAACAGAACACCACTTCGCTTAGACTCCATTCTGCTCAGTGACAGTGATCCAGTGTACATTTCGGCACAACACCGGTCCGCGCGTGCATGATTGACAGCTCACTCACGAGCGAGGGCGGGTCTGTGTTGAAACGCTGCTGTCAATCAACAATCGTGGGAGGGGCGTGCGAGCTTGTGACGTCATAGGCTCGAACGGCTCGATTTGAGGCAGGGGAAAACATATAAGGAGATTAAAACAAAACCACTGGATGGATTTTTATCATTATATGATGGTTGTGTACAGACACTGCCAACACACATTTCAGTACAATCAACTTGTAAAAGTGCATGTACCATTATATGACCCCTTTAAGCTTGTGCATTCGTGTAATTTTGTGCAAATATAATTTGTAATATCATGTTTGTTTTGTATATATACAGTATATCTGATTAATCTCATTTGGATGCGTTTTGTTGAGTTAAATAACCCACTAGCTAAGCTCTTCAGTTTACCCGTGTTCATTCAGCGCTTCAGCTTTAGCACGCGCAGCTTAAACAGCAGTGCATGACTAATATGATTGGGACTGTCATATTACATAACATTTTAATGAAAACACTATTTTAATAAATTCTTTGGGTTTAGTTGCCGTGTTAACATGAGTTACACATTCTGAGTAGCACGCATCTGAGGTGGCGTTGGTGACGCGTTGTATTAGTCGTTATATTTGATTGTTAAATAATCTAATTAAATGATCAATCACTTTGACTCATTTTACAATCCTGTTAGCCCTTAATTTAGACTTAAACCCTTCTCATTTATTTGGCGAGGAACATGGCGTTTGCAGACCCTGTCATGCGGTTGGCTATATGCCACTGCAGTAGATGCATATTGCAGTATTAAGGCCAACGATTAAATCAATTAATTGATTGTTAATTTAAACTATCGATCATGGGAATTTGTGTAAATTGACATCCCTGGAGTGAACACAACATTTATGAAGTTTAAAGCCTAAATAGGTTCACCAGAAGTTATAATAACAAACTACTATAACTTCAACATCACCACCACTAAACTTCTGACAACTCTTTAAATTTAAATAATTATTTGGAAAGTTAGAATAGTTTGCAAGAGCACGAGTATAAAACATCGAGGCTTTAAAAATGTTTCTGTTCAGCATATTTAAAGATGTATGTAGTTTCTGCGACACAGCGACAGCTTCAAAAGTAGCAAGTTATTTCGCAATGCCCCGTTTGCTTTGAAGGTCTAAATGTACTAAATTTTGGCTTGCACTTTTGTACCCAAAGCTGAAAGTCTTTTCCCATGTAAAACATCAGCCATGATCCCACGCCGGCTAAACACCCTCTGGCTCAGCCTGCTACAGTAGCCACGCCCCAAACTCATGCTATTGGTTGAGCTGGAAAGTAATTGACAGATCTGAGTGGATCACTCTCAATTTATACTTTTGGGGGAGATAAACCCACAAATGCCATACTAATAGTAGTCAATTAACAATAAACTGTGTTAAGAGAATGTATTGTCACAAAAATAATCTTACATACTTTACCTTTAATATCTCTGACAACCTCTGTAGTCCAATTTAGCTACTTATCAACTCTCCTCAAGACACGTAAAAGTAAAATATTGTATGTTAAGCACAGTCCTTATTTCAGGCATTTAACCAAAAACCCATTGACTTTGGGGAAAAATGGAACCACAAGGGCAAAAATTTTAACTCATTTGCATGTTTTAGGACTCATTATTACTGCTGCATTCTGTTGAAAACAAAACATGAATTTAACAATTTTCATTTTGTGCTGCTAGTGGTGAAATTTACTGTGGATAAAATATGAGAACATTTTCTTCCATCTCCTCCTTTGGCCTTCAACTTCATGTTCTGATGAATCTCCTTTCAGATCTAGACATCCAGTACAGAGCGGAGCTCAATCATGACCCAGATATGGATAAGGTCAAAGTGGTCACCCAGTGCTACAGCTTCATCGAGGCCTCGTCCAATAGTGCAGATATCAACAAGCTGACCAACGGTGAGACAGTGTCTTTCTGGCAGTCGGACGGCAGCGCTCGCTCACACTGGATAAGGCAAGCTGCTTATTTCATTGGTGCATCTACATGCAGTTAAAATATGGCTGATGATGTCACCAATTCTGTTGTTTTTGATAGTTAAAAATGACCACTTCCTCTGACACGTCTCTTTCACAGGTTAAAAATGAAGCCAGACATAGTTTTGAGACGGTTGGCTATTGCGGTTGCGTCTAATGACCACAGCTACATGCCACAGCTTGTGTCTGTAGCTGTAGGGAAGAGCCGGCGTTCCATGCAGGAGATCAGAGATGTGAGGATCCCCAGTAACGTCACGGGATATGTACCACTGCTAGAAAATGCCAACATCAGCCATCCCTGTGAGTACACGCTTGAAATGCACAGTGTTTTGTTTGAAGTGGGACACTACTGTTCAAATGTTTAAGGGCGTTTTGAAAAAAGTCTCTTTTGCTCACCAAGGCTGCATTCAATTGATTAAAATAAAAGTAGTATTGTGAAATAGTATTACAATTTACTCTGGTCTTCGGTGTCACATGATCCTTCAGAAATCATTCTGATATGATGATCTGGTGAAATCAAGAAACATTTCTTATTGTTATCAATGTTGAGAACTTTGATGATCTTTGTAGAAACAGTAATGCAGTTTTTCAGGATACTTTGATGAATAGAAAGTTCAAAAGAACAGCATTTATTTGAAATATAAGTCTTTTGTAACATTATAAATGTCACTTTTGATCAATTTAATGCATTCTGGTGGAATAAAAGTATTAATTTCTTTCAAAAAAATCTTACTGACCCCAAGCTTTTGCACACTAGTGTACATGTATTTTGAATTTGCATACTATGAGTGGAATGTAAAGAGTGACAGTATTTGTGTGTATTTCAAGAATATTCTACTCTAATTCTGAATGATAGATGTCAGAAAGCCCTTGCAAACTCACACAGATCTTCCTTTTGTCTCTCAGATATTCAGATTAACATTAAGCGCTGCCTTAGCGATGGCTGTGACACGCGTATTCACGGTCTGAAGACAATGGGCTACCAGATCACCAAGAGCAAAGAGGTTTCAGTATCTGACGCCTCGGCTATATGGTATCTGTCTCTCCTCACATCTCTGGTCACCGCTTCCATGGAAACCAACCCTGTGCTTGCGCAGACAGTCCTACAGAGCACACAGTGAGTCAAGAAAAATGACTGTTGAATTTTGCTTCTCACGAAAGCTTGGTAGTGATGGCACTATACAAATCCAGCTTTTGATTTACATGCCCTGGTTTCACAGACAAGGATTAAGCCTAGACTAAAATGCATGTTTGAGCTGTTTTAACTGAAAACAACTTGCACTATATGTCAGTGCCACTGTTTTGTCTCAAGATGCACACCAGACATATTTTTTTTTAAGGCATGTTTATAAAAGCTACTTAAAAAGGCCTAATCCCGGCTTAATTTAATCCCAGTCTGTGAAACCAGGCCATAGTGTCCTAGATGGGAACTTAATGTTTCGTACTTTACTTTGACTGATGCATTTTATTTTTTTAAAATTGACAATCATAATTTTGGAGACATTTACACTACCGTAACCATTCATAGGTTTCTTTTTTGAAAAAGTGGTATACTTTTATTCAGCAATGCTGCATTAAATTGATCTAAAGTGACCGTAAATACATTTAAAATGTCACAAAAAAAAATCTATTTCAAATAAAATGCTGTTATTTTTTATTCATCAAAGAATCTTTAAAAATATATCATGGTGTCTGTGAAAATATTAAGAAGCACAACCATTTTATAACATCATAAACATTGATATTAAAAAGAGATGTTTCTTGATCTTTTTTAATTGATTAAATAAATGCAGCCTTCTTTCAAAAACATACAATTATTTTTACCCACCCCAAGCTTTTGAATGGTAGTATGGTTTTGTTCTGATAAATCCCATAATTTGTTCAGAACAAGTCTTTTCACTGTGGTTTTTTTTTTTACACTTTTTGTTCTCCAGGAAAGCCTTACAGCACATGCCACCCCTGTCCTTAACACCGTCTTCAACAGAGTTCCCCAAATTCTTCTCTGCGAACATTCTGGAAGAGGTGGACAGCTTTTTACTGCGCATAGCAGAGTAAGAATCAAGCTGTACAAACTCAACTCAGCATGTTTAAATGTATTATTTAAATAGGTCAAAACAATGCAAAACCCCTTTCGGTTTTTATTCAATACAAATCAGCCTGATAATAATGGAAAACTCTTAGTGAATATTTACAGCTGTTTCATCTGAATGTAATTTGACACTGCCATTCTCTGCTGAGAAAGCTTATCAGAAGTGCTTTGCTTTCAACCGTCCCACCTCTCTCTAGCTGCTGTGTGTCTCCTGAGGCTGAGCTGACTCTGTTATCGTTCGCTCTGGCTCGAGGCAGCGTGGCTAAAGTCCTCCTCTCTCTGTCTGGTATCTGTGAGCATCTGGACTCAGAATACAGAGCTTCCTCACTGCTGGCCTCTATGGCATCGGTCCGCTTAAGACTTCTCTACCGCAATGGTAATGGACATTAGTTCCATAGACAAAAGATTTTTAATACTTTGATCAAATGAACTTCTACATATGATGATCCCCATAACTATTTATTTATGTGCTCTGCACTGCAAGACAGCAGAAAATAACACTTAATTTTTTCAAGGTTATTTTAGGATCATTTATATACTATTATGGCATTTATTCATATTTTAGATTAGCTTTTATTTTTATATGTTTAGTTTACATTAAAAAATTTAAGTTTGAGTAATATTGTTATGTGCTTTTGTCTTTTTTTTAAATTACGTTTTGTTTTTCTATTTACTTCAACTTAAACGTATTATATTGCAGGTGCCATTCCACCGCACTTCTAATTTGTATCTAATATTTATAAACTACTTTTTTCAACTAATATTTATATTTTATTTCAGCTTTCTTTCAATTAATAAAAATAGTTTTTAATATTTGTGATTTTAGTTAATAACAACACTGATTTTGCTGGGGTTTTTTAAGCCTCGTTCATTATTGCTAAAAAAAAATTCAAAAAAAAAATGTTCTCTTAAATTTCTCATGGACCCCCTAGAAGCCCCTTTCAACCCATGTTGAAAACCCCTGCCGTAGAGCAAATACATTTATTTTGTTTGTTTGTTTGTTTTCATGACTTTAGGCAAATTGCTTTGCAAAATTGTATTTGCAGCTCCACATAGCTGTATAACTATCTAATATTGATGAGAAGAAATTTGTCATAACTACACAACATTTCACTTTCAGCGTTGAAAGACACGGCGTTGTAATGCTTGTAAACCTGTGTGTGTGTGTCTGTGTATGTGTGTGTGTAGGTAAACCCCTCCAGCTCCATCTGCAGGCATGTGATGTGAAGAGTAAAGAGGAGAAGTCTGGCCCCGAAAACATGCTGACGGAGCCCAACTCTGGAGATGGTACGCAAACCGTATATAACATTCCAAATGATCCTGGTTTTAAAAGATGTGTAGGGAGGGGTAGTGGTCAAGTACTTCACAGATAAATCACTAGAGTACTGGGATGGATAGGGACGTCTTTTGAAACTTTAAAAGCAAACGTTGCTTCTAAACTTTCTCGATGGATAAAATGAATATGATTTGAGCTGCTCTGTTTTGCTTAGAAACAAAGTAAAAATTGAGACTTTAATGTAGATGTTTCTTTTGAAACTGCAGGTTTTCTGACAGAGAATGGAAAGAGGAAAGCCAGTGTGATTCTATCCACTGAAAACCAGAGCTGCTTCCAGGTCACACAGATCAAGATAAAAGTGAGAGAAGCTTCAGTACACACTTGAACTTTTCTGTTTTATACTAAATAAACTTGAAATTAGAATATGTTCTGCTTGTATGATTCAGTTGGACAAACTGATTTGATCTGCTCATCCTAGTTTTAAAGCACTGCTGTGTTCTTCCACCTCAGGTGCGTAAAGGAGCCATTGGTGCTAAATGTGGCTTGTTGTTTGCCTACAATGACAGCGAGCCATTTGATGCCGATAAACATTTCAAAAGATTCAAAAAGTATGATAGCTGGGACTACAAAGACTATAAAGAATTTGTCCAAGACAGGTATGTCACATTCTTAGTCTGTAACATATGCTTAACTGTCGATATATTTTTTTATGGAGCTAATTTGCATAACATTGTCGCTCATAAGAGACAGCAAATGCTGATAACGTGAACTTTAAATGGTGCTTGTTTAGGAGTGTGTGTGTGTGTGTGCGTGTGCGTGTGAATGTGTTGCATTCTCCAGTGCATTTGAGTATATTTTGGTCTTTGCATGTGTGCACACGGTCAAGATGGCTGTAAATTTTGTGCGAATGTTTTTGTCAGTCAATTGACCACACTGTTATCTGCCTCTGTACCTCCCCACACACTGTCACATGTATTACTTTCACATTCACACACAAACACATATACTTCAGCACAAGGATACCAGAAACCAGTGAGGAGGAGCCCATTGGCTGGTTTGAGGTGGAGGAGGACTGGAACGACGTGGAGATCAAGCTGCAACAATGCAGAGTGTCAAAAGTATGGACTTGCTGCCTGCCTGTCTTTCTTTCTGTCTGTCTGTCGTTTACTTATCTTTAACACATACACAGAAATGGTTACTGCAGTTTGATCATTTTCTTTATTGCAACTCAGTTTTTTTGTTTTTTTAAAGCAAAAATCATGGTTATGATAAAACCCTTAAAATGGACTGTAAACAATAAAATACAGACTGTTAAAACAGTCTTTTTAACTTTGCTGTCTTGGCAAAGTAACCCAGTAGCTTTCACACCAAAAGTGCAAAGATATTATAAATCCAAGTGAAACAAATGTGCAAAGCAAACTAAACTTGCAGGAATTTCTGTATGTCCAAAACATTGGCCTTTCATCCACTTACTCTCATCTTAGAATGAATGACTTAGACAACATTAGAGGCTTTAAAATCAACTAATCTTAATGTAAGCTTGCAGTTGATTGTAAGAAAGTTTTAAACAGACTAAAGATTGGGGTCTGGCATACGCCACGAGAGAGAAGTCTGTTATTTTACTGGAAGACCGAATTGACATATTCATTAAAAATGATGAGGTCACAATTTTTTTAAAACATGCATGGATGAATCATTCACAATAAGATCAAAAACATGTGTTTAGAAATGCTGACTTTTCATTCACATCCACGATTTCTTTTTCACTACTTTTTCATTCTCTGCAGTGGTTGTCTGGTTTATTTCCTTTGGAAGTATATATTTACTGTAATTATTGAAAGACGAGTCGAAATTATGTTCTGAATGTCATTGTCAGAAATGATTTGATCTTACCTTAAATTCAAAACTTCTTTGAGTGGTTGCTATTGAATATGGAAACTCAAAAATATGAATTTATATGCATAAGACAACACACACTTGATTAACCGAAACTTTCTCTGTCTCTGCATGTAGTTTCTGATGGTGAAGTTCCTGTGTGCTAGGCAGGACACAGCAGACCGGTTGGGGGTTCAGCAGATGAGTTTCAGTGGTTATTTGTGTCCAGACTCTGAGCGGATGGATGATGTGGAGGATCTGAGTGCTCAGGCCGAGGGGAGCGTCTCAGGCCTGGTCACGGGTCTCACTCTCATGAAGAAAACCCTTTATTTCATCCAGCAGCTCACCAGAGATATGGTACACCCACAAAATGTCCTCTTGCAAGGGATCTCACCTTGACTTTGACCTGATTTATATAAACAACTCACAATTGAAATTCATAATGCATTTTTTTTGTGCATAAATCTTTAAAGAGAGCTGTATAAACCCTGAGCCTATGTTACAGGATGTGTCTCTGTCCAAGCAGAAGTCTCTGCTGGACTTTAGTGACCTCAACCTGCTGCTGTTCTGGGACTTTTACCGCAAACTCAGATCCATGTGAGTAAAGCTGTAATATGAATGTGTGTATATTTATGTTTTAAATGATTTATAAATGGGATTTTGCATTATGACATAAAAAAAATGGTGCACTATTTCTAGGCCACTAATCAGAAAAGTACATTTGTGACATTGATCATAGCTACGTTTCCACCAAAATTACCCGGAACAATTTGTCCCAGGAACTTGTTTTCCCCCAGACCTGTTGCTCTCTGCGTTTCCATCACGGTCTAAAGCACCGCGTAGATTAGGCAAAATAGTTTGGTGACATAGGGCACTGCGCTCCTTTCCAGTTCCCGCTGGATTTCATCCTCTAAATCAGGGATGGGCAACATCAGTCCTGGAGGGCCACTGTCCTACAGAGTTTAGCTCCAACCCTGAAAAAATCACCTGCCTGTAACTTTCTAGTAATCCTGAAGACCTTGATTAGCTTGTTCAGGTGTGTTTGATTAGGGTTGAAGCTAAACTCTGTAGGACAGTGGCCCTCCAGGACCGAAGTTGCCCATCGCTGCTCTAAATCTAAGTTTAATAAAGCCTGAACTTTGTCGTCGGTCCATTCTGTCGTATTTTTTTAAAACTCCATTGTTGATTCAAATAGCAAACAACTCTTACTGCGTGCACCGCAACAGATCTTTAAAAATGATGGTTGAAATAAAATGCTGCGTTGAGTCAACCAATTAAAATGCTGCGTGAACTCAACCAATCAGCATGTTCAGTCTAGGGCTGCACGATTTGGGGAAAATGTCATATTGCGATTATTGAGGTCAATATTGCGATTGCAATATAATAAACAAATGGTTTCACGAGCCAACTTGCTTGGTTCTAGTGCAAAATGCACACACAGATTAGTGGTAATTCAGAAATGTGTATTTCTCAACTCAAACTAGCAACAACAACTAAATGATTGATAACATCTATAATGATCAATAAGCCATTGATGTGTGGATAAAAATGACCCCCGCCCTAATTTTAAACATGAATTATAGCCATCCAACATTACAGTGATTCCACATTACAATTGAAAGCTATCCATTTTTACAAACATTTATTAGGCTTAAAAAAATATAACAGCTTTTAATTTAAGTGAACTTCAAACAATCCTCACATAAATTTATAATAAATGTCATATTTACCTGTGCTCCTGTCTAACAGATACAGTAGGGCTGTCAAAATGACGTTTTACAGTATATAGAACCGACATTGAATGCTCCGAGCGAGCTGTGTTGTGGTAAACATGGAACTTTTCCTTGACATGAAATGGTAAATAATCAAACCAGTGGAATCCTACGGTGCATGAAACTGCTGTATCTAACCTACCTTATTCATGCAATATCTATTCAGTCAGTACAGTAGCCTACACTTTAGTAATGTTTCTGTTTAAAGTTAAATAAAATGAGGTTTTTGTTGTCACATTTCTCACAATTCCGAGAAATATGACAACAAAGACCCCTCAGGCAGCGCACCCACTCGGCTACCTCTATGACATGCGTGTTTTTCCACATTTGAATATTCATTTTCACCTTCGAATTTCTGTTTTTTTAAACCAATTCGAATATGTATTTGAATTTAGACAATATTCGTTGACCGCCCTAAGATACAGATAGCAATTTGACGCTGGTGGAATGAATAAGGGACATGTTTTTAAATTGACCAAATTAAGTTTGTGGATGTATCTTTCACACTCTGGCAGGCAGGGTGTACATAGAATTACTCGACATATTTAATCTAAGTGACTTCTGAAGTTATACACGTCTCCCAGCTGTGTACGGACGTTGTTTTGTGCCGCTATTATTTATTGAAGTCTATGGGAAGTCTGGATTGTTTTCACCTAAAAAGGGGATGTTACGAATTGACAGTTAAGTTCCCGGATGTGCCAGTAGTCCGTATAGGCTTGACATCGCGATTACGATTGCGATATGATTAATTGTGCAGCACTAGTTCATTCCCACCAATCCAAAATCCCACACCTGAAAGTTGCTGAACTTCGGAAAAAGTACTACCTTGCCAGCAGTGGCGGCGTTTCGCAAAAACCTAGAGTATGGCATTCCGTCTGGGCATGTAGAACAACGACACCAAGCGACAGGGGCGTAGCCATCATTCAAAAGTGAGGGGGCAGAATGTCAAGTGTAATACCAGTTTCTTTTTTCTTCAGACTTCTGTTGACAAGTTTTTGCTTAATTGGCCTAATATGCCATTTATTTTTAAAGCAATAAAGCATAAAGAAAGAAATGCAGATGTTCAGTACTTTATATTGCACATGCAGGGTTTTTCCTGGCTTAAAACGAGGCAGAGGTGGTAAAATCCTGACCATCATATAGCCTAGGCTACTGTGTTACCCACAGTATTTTTGTAGGTGGATCTCTGTACTTCTAGGGGGATCCGGGGGCATGCCCCCCCCCCCCCCCCCCGGAAGAATTTTTTTTTACATTTTAAAGATAAATTAATTGATCTGGTGCACTTTAAATCCCCGAATCCACTGTTAAAAATAAATAATCCACCCGCCAACAGCCCAAACGTATGACATGTTTCTCTCATTTAAATATCTGATCATCGCTGTGTTATCAGTTAAGCATGATAATATGAATAAAAAAAGATTGAAAATAGTGCATGTTTGTGAGGGTATAGTGAATATTTTCAATGTACAACAAAACTTGTTAATTATTCAACAAGAGAAATAGGCAGTTATTCATCATTGTGCAACACAATTCGGATGCTACATCATGACAACTTACTTACAGTGCTTGACTTTTTCGTGAAAGAGGAGTGAAGAGTTTTTTTGCCGTTTTGAACTCTATGATAGATTTGGCACGGGAGCGAGCATGGGCGAGTCGTAGGCTAATGAACGAGTGACTGATTACCATGGAAACGTGGAAGTCACGTATGTAGATAGACTATCCCTGACTCTTTGGATTTTAAATCTCGATACACACCCGCAAAAACATCAGCTTGTCGTAGACACAGACACACTTGCCCTATGAAAAGGTGCGGGGTACAAATTTACATTTTTATAAAAAGTGGGAAACCGTGTTGAATCAGCATCTTATTATGTAAATTGCATTTATGACAAACAAAGAACTACACATATGCATATATATCATAACGATCAATAAATGCACACACGTTGGTTCTTGTCATCCGCTTTTGTTCTGATCCTGCGGAGATATAGGCTACTGAAGGAGCCGGTTTCATATGATTTTTAAAGGTGACTGAGGTGATCACGAATTAGTGTACAGTTAATAAAAAAAATTTAGGGGGGCTGGGGGGAAATTTAGGGGGGTTAAAGCCCTTCTAAAATCTTTAAGGGGCATGTTTAATCTGAGCTCTGACTGCCAGGGTATGGCAACTGCCATACTCTGCCATACGCAAACGCCGCCCCTGCTCGCCAGCAAGGACTTTCCCTGAATTTTTACCAGGAACCTCATTTAGACCCTGCCTGGTTCCTGCGGTCGATACACACCGAGTACCACCCCAAAGTTACTAGTTCCTGGGGAAAGTTCCTACGGTGGAAACGCGGCTCATTTGACTCTTTCTACAGATGTTTAGATTTCCAATTGACATGAAATTTCAACTGTGTTCTTTGATGTGACATTCTTTACTTCATGTAAAATTATTTTAAACAATTTAAAAAATGTATACAGTATTTTTTAGAAATTTGTCAATTTAAAGGATATTTTAAAATGAACTAATGAAGGCAAAAATAGAAGACAAATTATAAACCTTTTTTTTTATAATACAGACTAGCCACAAGGTATTGAGATGAGAGTAGTGTGGCCTTGACTATTGTAAAATCTCAAATGTAATTTATTACTGTGATGGCATAGCTACATTTTCAGCATTGATACTGTAGTCTTCACATGATCCTTGAGAAATCATTCTGATATATTGATTTGGTGCTCAAGAAACGTTTCTTATTATCCTCAGTGTTGAAAACAGCTGTAGTGCTTAATATTGCTGAGGACTGAAATGAACTAATGATGACTAAAAGGAATGCCCATTTACGGCAAATGTTTTCACTTTTTGGAAATGTGCTGACTGATCAGTTTTTGTCTGTTAATGTGTTTCTCTGTTGTGTGTGTGTGTGTGTCTGTACACTCAGTGAGGGAGAAGAAGCTGTTAAAACACGAGTTCTCCTGCTTCAGCTGCTCCAGAACTGCTTCCCAATGCTGCCCAGCCTGACAGAGTCCCAGCCGACAGACGTCTCAGCATCAGCATCACCCTCAGCCAGTGCAGATGTGGACCCTACAGAGGCTGTCGGAGAGCTCTACAGTCACTTGTGTCAAGGTGAGACTCACATACTGCTCTGTATGACTCGATGGCTCAAGAAACATTTCCTGTTATCATCAATGTTGAAAATTGCATAATATTTTTGTGGAAATCATGATAATTATTTTCAAGATTCTTTGATTAATAGAAAGATCGAAAGAACAGCATTTATTTGAAATAATTGAAATCTTCTGTAACATTATAAAAGTCTTTACTGTCACTTTTGATCAAATTAATGCATCCTTGCCGAATAAAAGAATTAATAGAAAAAAGAAAACGTACTAACACTACTTTTTACATCATCAGAGTTACGTCTTTAAAACATTCGCTTAAAAGCCATGTAGTGATGCCACTGTTTTGATTGGCGGTTAAGAGAGTAACCCATAGTTTTTGCGCTATGCAGTGGTGGATGGGCCTGAAGGAGAGACTGCAGTGGATAAAGCTCTGAGGAAAGAAGCTGTGAAAGCCATTCTCAATGGAGCCGCCATCTTCTACCCTGACAAACAGAGCCGGAGGGACAAGCTCTTCCTCTTGATGGTAAGACTGCAAGACTGTACTTCACTTGGCTGAATATTGTTACTGAATTGATTTTATATGGGCAAATTTTATTTATTTTTTTCTGCTTTTCTCAGCAAAACATAACTGAGGAAAATCAACCAGATTCTCTGAAACTGACATTCGAGTCTCTCTGCAGTTATTTCAGGTATGAAACGCCTCCCTTTAAACTTGTACTCCCAGTCCTGTCTTGTCCTGTCTTGTCCTGTAAACTGTGTAACTTAATTTCCTGCTCACACATTGTCTCTCACTCATCTCTGTTCGCAGTGATCATGACCCGAAAGGTCTCCTTATGCTGCCCCCTAAAGGAGCCCCATCTGACTTTGACATCTCGCCTATCCTGACTGTCATGGACACACTGCTCATTGTGGCCACTAGAGAGGCATGTTGACAGCTGCCAACCTCATCTATTCACCCCTGCTCACATACAATCTCCTGCAAATAGCTGACACATGCTGTAGATGTTTACATTGTGCATTAACGTCTGTTTGCTGACACCTCGTATTGTAATGCTCACTAATAGTTTAGTAGCTTTGTAAAGAGTTAATGTGATGTTTATCCATGTAAGAATGTCCCTTTTTTTGTTTTTCAGTGTGAGGTGTTGATGTTGGACTCCAGAGGAGGGTCCATTTGGAGGGTCCTGCTGTCTCTGTTCTGGGCTCTACAGGGAAGCCTGCTGTCCTGGTGTTTCCTGCAGCTTAAAGGAGGAACGGCCACCTCTGCTGATCTGGCCAGGGAAATTCTGCTTAAATGTTAGTGTGGTTTTCTTGGTTTTGCAGTCTGCTTGCCTAGAGCGCTTCAAAATACAGTGGGTTCCAGAAGTCTGAGACCACTGGTGGAAATGCTTCTATTGTACTAAAATATTTATATTTGAATGCCTTTTTCATTACACATTGTATTATCAGCATAACAATTGAAAAGTTGAATTGAAGAGTTCGATCAAGAGAACATTTCAAAGAGCCAAAATCTTGAGTTTTATTTTTAATTTTTCTTAGATTTTCAGAGATCACTTTTGATCCCACTGTATTCCAAAGAGTTTTGCAATCTCTATAATGATGTAGTCAACCCTATACGGAAACTGAAGCTTAAGTCGCCATTTGCTAGTAATTTTTTTTTATATTACTCACTAGACTTTTTACATGGAATGCAAGAACAATGCAATTGATAATTGAAAGAAATTCGACATAAATATAATATAAAATATAAATTTCAAACATTATTAAAGTCAAGTAAACAGTCTGTAATAAAACTAGAACAAATAATCAAATAACAAGCAATAGCACAAATATTCAACAGAACAAAGCTGGAAATGAAATAAACTTTTTTTCAGGTAGATCTAACAGTAGGTAGAATCAGATTAGGTAGATTATGTACAGAAATCGAATAAAGTAATCTAAAATAACACTGCATATTCTTCACTGTATAAATTAAATATAGATGAATCCTTATTAAAGTTTCAAAAGTTATTCTGTTCAGATAGAGTATTTTTTTGTTGTTGCAGTAAGTCTCAGCCAAGCGGCGATGCGTAAAGCTCATCAGCCAATGAAATCATATCTGCGCTAAACTTATTTTTTGCCTCTAACTCAATTACAGGCGACTGTAATCATACAAATGTACTAGCCATTGGCTAATTACAGACATTCTTTAATCTCCTCTTGTGAAATTTGGTTACATATGCCGAGTGATTTACTCCCATTATAGAGGGTTGTGTTGTCGAGTTTGAAGTGTTTTTATTTGACTTCAGATATGCGAGTTCTGTAAAACAGCAAATGTTTGTGTAAAATCTCAGTAACTTCACTTTTTAGTTTATTACTTAACTTAACTCTCAGCTATTTTTTTACTCAAATAGCGCGGTGTACTTAAGAGTGAATAGTGAACATGACACATACACTACCGTTCAAAAGTTTCGGGTCAGTTAGATTTTATTCAGTAAGGACACATTCAATTTATCAAAAGAGACATTAAAGACATTTGTAATGTCTTATTAAATACATTTATACATTTTTTTTTTTACTTTCTATTTCTATTTAAACAATTCTGAAAAAAATATTGAACAGCACAGCATTGTTAATAATGAGAAATCATTGTTAGAATGATTTCTGAAGGATCATGTGACACCGAAGGCTGAAATAATGCCTGATAATTTCAGCTTTGCCATCGCAGGAATAAATTACATCTTAAAATATTTTTATCGTGTAATATTTCACAACCACAATATTACTTTTTTACTGTATTTTTGATCGAATAAATGCAGCCTTTTCTTAAATAAAAATCTCACAGACTTTTGAATGGTTGTGATTTATCTGCAGTGGTCTGTCACAGTGTGAATACATCTTTGTTGTTTTTCTTAGATGTGGAACAGTTCCTGTCAGGCACCAAAGACATACTGAGTCCTCTTATTAAGCGTTTCTCTGGAGCTGACATCATGGAGAAACTCAGTGGATCTATCCTTGCCATGGCAGCAAGACAGCTGGTAGCACACCACTATATATATATCTTTATTTCATTATTTATTCAGTTATTTATGTTTCTGTATATATTATGCTTCTGCGTTTATGTATATAAAAGTGTGTACTGTGTCCTGTTGTAGACCATCTTCCTGCTGGAGCTGTGCGCTTTGAATATTCCTCACTGTGTGCTGCTCAAAAGATTCTACCCTCTGGCAGACATGCTCAAGAAGCTGTCTAGTGACACAGAGGACATCTTCTCTAAGGTCAGTTCACAGTGTGTCTTAAAGAAATCAATTGAAATTTTTTTTATTATTAAAATAACTGAGTATTTTACTTTTTTCACTTGCCATTTAAAAACCATGAATGATAATTAATAAGAATGTTTATCAGATTTTTTTTTTATCCCCTTGTGTTTGTAGGTAGATATGGAGGGCTGTCAACAGACACAGCAGCCTGTTGTTTTAAGGACGTGGCAAATGGAGTCGCCTCATAACTATGAGAACAGCAGGCATGAGACCACCATCTTTGTCTGTCCTGGTGCCACATCCTTCGAGGTGGAGTTTGATGAACGCTGTGAAACAGAGAAAAGGTGTGAAAGGCTTATGCTACAACTCAACTGATACCTTCTGGTGATAACAGGAATCAAACACTCATTTTCCTGTTACAGACCCCTTGTGGCTCTTAAGTATGCTATATATTTAAACTGATTGAGGGTTGTTGTTTTTTTTAAATATATTTTTGTAGGTATGACTATCTGGAGTTCACTGATGCTAGGGGAGGGAAAGTGCGATATGATATGAAGGTCGGAACGGAGAAATGGCCAAAGGTACAAACATTTTTATTGGAGCATTTTAACTAGGGTTGTCAACTGAATGTGTTAGTTGTGTAATTATATATACATATATAAATAATGTTTGTTTTTTTGTCTTCAGAAAGTGACGTTTAAAGCGGGTCCCCAGCTGCAGTTTCTGTTTCATTCAGACAGCAGTAATAATGAATGGGGTTACAAGTTCACAGTGACGGCGTACGGCCTGCCAGACGTCACTGTGTCCTGGACCTCAGACCTGCAGCTCCTCGTGTCCAGGCTGATGGGACGTCTGGCCTCCCGCACCATGGCTTTGAAATCACCTTACGGTGAGAGAACACACTGAAAATCTATTAATCAGTTGATTATTTCTCTGTTTAATTTGTTTTAAAAATGCACATTTTATTCTCTGTATTCATTTCAAAAACTCTATTCCACTTAAATTTTTTTCTCCTTCAAATAAGAAATTGTAAATTGAAGGCTGTATGAAAATAATTGTAAATGTATCTACCATATTTCGCAATGTAAGCGATTTTCTGTGAAAATCATCACTTATGGTAAAATGAAGCTCAAGCATGTTCTCTTGACATGCGAGATCCAATGAGGTTTGTTCTTGCTTGTCAAAGCATGGTTCGGTTTAGCTTCTGTTAATGTTCGCTGATCAGTGTTCTGTTTATATATGAATAAAAGCCTAAATTCTGTTCATCATTTAAAGCGATTGAGTCTCTTCGTAAAACTAATCCATATGAATTGAGCGGTGTAGTCTGCAATTTTCTGATCTCTTTGTGAACTTTTTGAAGCGTCAAAGTGGTAGTTTCGTAGACTGTCAATGGAGGAACAGGAGTCTCTCAGATTTCATAAAAAATATCTTCATTTGTGTTCTGAAAATGAGAGAAAGTCTTATAGGTTTGGAACTTAATGAGGGTGATTAAATAATGAAAATGTTTTCCTTTTTGGGTGAACTAGCCTTTTAAACTGTCACAATATAAATTGCATATAGTTGAGATATGAGTGTGAAAACACAGTGACTTATGGTGTCTACCTTTCTCTTGAAGAAATCCGTGGTGTGAAGGAGTTACCTGCAGGCTTGATGAACCATGTCCTGTCCTGTCCTCTATGGAAGCCTGTGTTCAGACAAGGATTGAATGGGCTTCCCGGAGAAAAAACATTAGCACAGGCCAGCCCAGACACCGACCAGGTGAGGGTACTTGGAATATTACTGTATGTGTTTGTGTGTTTCAGTCCGAAAAAAGTCTAATTTATAACTGCAATTTTGTTCAACAGGAAAAGCCAGCTCCTTGTGGAGATGAATTGGTGGAATTCCTGAAGGAGTTTGCTCGCTGGGATCCTTTGCAGGATTCTTCTGATGGCAGGATGGAGCTCATGAGGGCTCTTTTGATGACCTGCAAGAAGCAGCCATTCAGGAACGAGATTGCTGCGGGCTCAAAAGTGGACCAGGCGGTGAACGCCACCTGGGCGGCCATGGTGTATCACACACCAGCACTTCACCACAGTCTTAGGAGCTTTGGTAAGTAAAGACATTTTTAAGAGTTTTAAGCAGGTTTAAGAGAGCAAACACTACAGAGAAATGTTGCTGACACTCTTGAAACATTTCTAAATCATTACTTGGTGAAAGTGT
This sequence comes from Semotilus atromaculatus, assembly GCA_031834385.1. Taxonomy (NCBI): domain Eukaryota; kingdom Metazoa; phylum Chordata; class Actinopteri; order Cypriniformes; family Leuciscidae; genus Semotilus; species Semotilus atromaculatus. Next base: position 14,184,957 of record JAULUF010000035.1, on the reverse strand, counting down.
TGAATCTATGTACTATGAACGAACTCCATGAATTAATTCTCAAATCGATGGGACCAGATTGTTTATACCCATTGCAGAATAAGCCATTCCAGAATGACACACAAGTTTTTAATACTAAAAGCAGCAGCTCATTTGCATTTAAAGGGGCACAGAAAACAATGCGTTTTTACTTACCCTTAAAAAGGGACATTTTAACATCCTGTAAAAAATTATCTGTGGGGAATTTTAATTTAAAACTTCACATACACACTCTGGGGTCAACAGAGACTTATTTTACATATTATAAAAAGGGGCATTATACCACCCCTTTAAATTCCCTAAAATGTAATTGTTATATTTAAAGCTGCACTCCGTAACGTTTGCCGCTCTAGCGGTTAATAAACAGAACTGCATGCGTCCTAAATATATCTTATTCATTTTACTTCATTTCTTTATTTTAAAACTCAAAATCCTAACAGATTTGAACAGAACAATTCGGTGGTCACACATGTAAATGTCCTTTTGACCATATTTCCTTTCCTTTCTCATCTTCCCCCCTGCATCAGTTGCTAAAAATGGTCAGAGCAGTCTCAGCGAGGACATTATGCAGGTTTACACCCTCGCAGATGGCATCAGAACATGGATGGTTAGTATGGCTTATTATGATTATTGGTTTTAAAATACCATATTTATTTTTATTTACTCTCTCATTTAAACTGTTTTGGTAGTTGGAGATGAAACAACGCTACCTTATGGGGAAAATAAATGGAATAGAGGAAAAAGATCGAAGTCAGAATGAGGTTACGATGGAGTCACTTGGTAAATATTGATGCTATAAATACAACTTTGATACATATTTTTTTAAATAATGAGGCTGCATTCTCACTCTCCCTTTTTCACTCTCTTAACAGCTGAAATTTGCATCAGTAGAAGTTTGTTCCTCTTTCAATTCAGCCCGAGCGGAGGAATCTCTGCACCTCTAGAACAAGAGTCTTCCAGACCTGAAGATGGCGCCTGTGCTGCTCCTCTTTTCCGATCTATTTCGACCACAGAGGGAGACTTCCAGCCCAGTCCCTCCATATCCCAGACCCCTGAGGGAGCAGAAGCAGCAGGGCCAGGTCAGAGTGAGCGGACACAGGAACAGGCATTCTCTGCATCAGTGGATGCTGGTCCTTCCAGCAGCATCAGTTCTCAGGGTGCCACAGGCTCGTCAGAAAGTCTTCATTCTCAAACAGGAGACCCTCTGTCCCCTTTAGTCTTCCCACGGAAAGCACCTTTCAGTCGGGGACGCTTGAGGCTCCTGTCCTTACGATCTATGGAGGAGCCTCGCACTGCACCACCTGTCAAAGAGCGGTTCCCAATCCTCAAACACATCCTCAGCTTTTTGAAGGACATGGTCATTAATGAGAGCAGGTATGAACTGAGTATTTTCACCTCATGATGTGAATAGCTAGAAGTATGATGCCATTATTCAACAGATTTGGATGCATAAACTCACACACATGTCGTATTAACACGTATGATTATCTGACACACTGACTACGTTTACCTCTACTTCTTGTTTACATCTGGTATACTGCACGCGGGTTTTTGTATGCGCCAGACGGAAGTTCCTCTACTCAAAAGAATAGAACATGCGCAGAACACAAATCAATGTTCCTTTTGATGGGGATATGCCGATACGCGTTTACATGACCTAATATTCGGGTTAGAAAAGGGGTATAAGCCAGGTATAATATTCGGGTTTTTAAAAAACGGTATATGAGCATATTCGGGTTATTGCCGGTGTTTACATGGCCGTGCGCGACCGGGTTATTGCTAATATTACGGTTTTGAACTGGTTATTGGCTGCATGTAAACGTAGTCAATGTTAACACAAAAGTAGATACTGTGCTAAATGTCCTGTTGACTTTTTTCCACACAGTAAAACTGAATAGTGACCAGGGCTCCAAAAGTAACAGTGTTAATAATGATCTTACAAGTAGCCCTTACAACTTGATGGGAATTTACAACAGCTATTAGTTGCTGAAATATCATGTATATTTGAACCGTTATCTATGCATTAAAATCTGTTGAATTATGGAAGCATTTACTCTGAGAACTCAGAAATGCTTCTTTTTGTTGTGCATTTTTTTTATTTAATTAAAATATTATTATAAATGTTGCTAACACTTTTTAATAAATATACACTAATAAAGTACTTTCAAATCATTAACAAAGTATTAGTTTATAATTAAGTCATAGTTAATATATTGGGAGCATACTCAATACTGGCAGAAAATGGCTGAGGTGCCCGTGAGCAATCGCTTCCCGGGTGCCGAGGTCAATGGCTACTCACTGCTCCTAATGTGTGTGCACTAACTTGGATGGGTTAAATGCAGAGGACAAATTCTAAGTATGGGTTACCATCATTCACGTCACTTACTTTTACTTACTACTTGTAGTTTCTACATTTGTTAATATATTAATAGGATATATTTAAATAGTGAGTTCTTCATTCATTGTCACTGTAATTAACACAATTATTATTGTAAATTAGCTCGTAGTAAAGGAGTTGTTAATTGTTTTTTAGGAGTAAATAGTTCTCACTTTACGGGTCACAGAAAACGGAAACATTTATTTATTTAACACTTAACACTTAATACTAATGCAGTTAATGTTTAATAAAGGTTGGTTTAAAGCACTTAATGAAATTTCCTGTTTTCTGTGACCTAATCTCAAGTGAGAGCTATTTACAATTGTTAACAAAGCATAAAAAAAGTTATCGAACTCTTTACCTAAGGCCCAATTAAAACAATAATAATTGTGTTAATAACAGTGACAATAAATGAAGAACTCACTATTTGTATATAGCCTATTAATATATTAACAATGAAGGCACTACAATATATTAACGATAAATGAACTATAAACTAATAATTCGCAAAGTACTTTATTACTGTATACTTGTTATAAAGTGTTACAAATTGGGTATATGTAATTGTAAGGTTTTTATAAGTCTCTTATTCTCAAAAAATTAAAAATGTAATTTATTCCTGTGATAACGGCAAAGCTGAATTTTCAACATCGTTACGCCAGTCTTCAGTCACATGATCCTTCAGAATTATTCCAATATGTTGATTTGCTACTCAAGAAACATTTCTTATTATCAATGTGGGAGGCATTGTGCGGCTTTATTTTTTTAATAGTCTCACTGACCCCAAAACCTCTGGTCAAAATCCTAAAACTTAGTTTATTTCCAGATTTTTAATGCGTGTATATCTGGTGACATGTCTCTGATCAGTATTAATGAAGTGTTCTCGTGTGTGTGTGTGTGTGTGTGTGTGTGCTCAGTGTTCTTCAGACTCTGGCTCTGAAGAAATCGCAGGCTCTGAGTGTGTGTGAGGTGCTGGAGCTCGTGCAGAAGTGTATACTCACCCTGGGGAAACCGCACCTCTTCCAGGCACCCTGTATTTTGTTTCTCCAGGAACTCTTGGCCTGTCAGAAAGATTTCACCAAGTATGTTATCCAAAAAAATGGGCAGTCATTTCTTATGGTACTAATAATATCTACTAGTACTATCCTAATCATTATTTTAACTCTATCTTTCTTTCTCAGTTACTTTTCTCAGTTGGCAGGCAGCGGGCAGGAGTTGAGGGAGCTGGTCAGGCATTCGCATCATCAGCTGGTTCTCATGCTAGTAGCGGCCGTCCAGGGCTTCAACGCACTGAATGAAAAGTAGGTTCTCTCTCCCCTGTTTTTAAACATTTGTTCTACAATATAAATTACATAGTCATACCCGGAACATTAATTTTGAAACCCTTGTGTGCTTTAGAAGTTGCTAATCATAAAGTTTCCACATAAGGACTACCAATACATGCTTGATAAATCGGGACAACTGCTGTGGTCCTTATATACAGCGTATTCTTTTTTTTAATGTCCTTTCTATGTTTTATGCCCGTTATGTCTTCTTTATGTCCTCAGGGTCCTGCTGCCTGCCCTGTCATGTGTGCAGACATGTCTGTTGCATTTGCTGGATATGAGCTGGGAGGCCGAAGATTTGTCGCTGTTTCAGGACATCAAACTGCCTGATCTTCTGCTCAACATGTCACAGGAAAACATCAGTGTACATGACATTGCCATCAGGTATGAGCTGGATTAGGACAGATCTAGAGCAGCCGTTCTCAGCCTTTTTGACTTGAATTCAACCTTTTTTTGTGATTCCAGAAGATTCTAATTCAGTGTATTCTTAAATTAAAACATCTTGATCTATTTGTGTTTTCTGAAATTAGGTTTGTTTTTTAAAATATAATTGAATAATTTGAAGTCATCCTGTGGCCCCCTGGTTGAGAACCACTGATCTAGAGTAAATTGATCTTGATTATTAAATTGGGATTTTATTAAAAAAGACACATGAAGGATGTGTGTTATCGAAATAGTGTATTGTTATGAACATATTAATTTATGATGTTAATGTTAGCTTTGACAATGTCCTAATAGAATTGAAGGAAAGGTCTTTTCTAATAAAACACCAGATTCAATTTATGACAAATGACCACGGGAACTTCAATTGTTAAGACTTCAGTATAAAAGGAGGGTTAAAATGAGGGAGACAGACAGACAGTGGATGTCCAAATAAATTATCAGTTGACTTTGAACGTGCAGTTGTTGAACATGTCTTAAGTACTTTTGTGAGCTTTGTTGTTGTTAGTTGTTTTGCGTTATTGAAATTGTTAATAGGGCGTAATCTACACTTAATCCTGATCTCACAAACTAGGTTTAAAATGCATCAAATGTTTTATTTGGCTTCTCATCTGTCCTTTTCTTCTTGTGACATGGTGGTGCAGTCAGTGGACGGAGGAGGATGAGATTGCTGACTACGAGAGGAACTGTGAATGGATGGATGAGTGTTTGGATGGCATGTTTGAGAAATGGTTTGACAAGATCAGCCAGGCCTCAGTGGAGGACAAGAGAAAGGTACAGATATCACATCAAAGAAATGTTTTCCTGTACCTTAAAACTGTAGATCACAAAAGACCATCAAAGTTCACATTAATTTAAAAAAATGTAAATAATGGAGACAATTAGGTGGAGGTATTGCATTATTATTCATGCTTGTCATCTTTATTGAATGTATTCCTGCAAACCAATGGTTAATCTCTGCAAACACAAGCAAATGTCAGCATCCACAGTAATGCCTGATCATAAGATATACATTCACTTTGTTCAGGCAGAGCAAATATTAAAGGTTTTAAGTGTAAATGTTGATCTAGGTCATCTGTGTGTTTGTCAGTGTTTGTCCTCTGCAAAAGCACATATTTTACACACTTCCATATGCAACCTACCCAATAAACATTGTATATGTTTGGTGCTCATTCACTGACCTTTGACGTTTTCAGATGCACATGTTCATTGCACGCTACTGCGACCTGCTAAATGTAGAGATTTCATGTGATGGCTGCGAGCGGATCGCACCGTGGCATCGCTACCGGTGCCTGCAGTGCACAGACATGGACCTGTGCAAGACCTGCTTCCTCAGTGAGTCACTTTTACTGTAATGAAGGGAAAGCAACATGGTCATGAAGCATTATTTCCACTTGTTTATTACAATAACATAAAGTTAGACACTATGCAATGAATCTATAGATTCAATATATTGCACCTGCACCACATTTCTCTGGAGTGCGTGTGTTGAACGGTTCTGCTCTTCTTGTTCAGGTGGTGCTAAACCAGAAGGCCATGAGGATGACCATGAGATGGTCAACATGGAGTATGCCTGTGACCACTGCCAGGGCCTTATTGTGGGCAGCAGGATTAACTGTAATGTCTGTGAGGACTTTGATCTTTGCTTTGGCTGTTACAATGCCAAAAAATACCCAGACAGGTAATACACGCAGAGGTGTGGGATCTGACTTTATCGAATATGTCCCTTACTTCGCAAAAACAATCCTATAGAGTCAGCGCATACACTGCGTGATGTACCCTTTTAAGTTTAGGTCTTCTGCACATATGCATTTAGATCTTGAATGCTTTCACTGCAAGATTTACTTTTATTAATATAAAAGAATATTTGTCTTTTAGGCTATTTTTATATCCTTTGATATAATTACACATAATAATCACACAAAGAGTGATTTATTTTTATTTTTATATCAGCACGATTGCAAATGTGATATTTATTTTATACAACAGTTTAATAAACAAGAAGTTTAGTAACTTACATTTTAGATGCAATATTGCCCTTTTTTTGCTCCATTTCACCAACACAAATAGTTCTAAACAAAGCCACAACAGATCTGTTTTGCATCTGAGCAACACTCTGCTGTGTTTTGTTACTGAATGAATCAGTCCTCTTGAATGAATTGGTTGAATGAATGATTCAATGACTCCCTCAAAAAGAAAGTCAAATGCTCATTCCTGATATAATTGGCCATTTGAACAAATCTGTTAAATAATAATATTATGTGCTGATCTCAAGCCATGATCTCATGATGATTTCAATCTCTCCCCTCTTAGTCTTATTATTCTAATTTAATTTATTGATTACATTTAAGAATTTGACACAAAAGATGATACATAGGCTAGATTTAATTTGGCACGTAAATGTAATTTACCAATCAGTTTAAATAGATTTGTCTTGCTATTTAAACTGATTGGTAAATTTAATTTCTTTCACTGCTGTGAACCAACCACTACCCAGGATATGTAGAATATCAAAAACTTTAGGGGTCAGATGTCCACGGGAGTCTTCAACCTGCCAAAGCACCAGGACAATAACACACTCAGCAAAATATAGTTTCATTTTCATTATCGTTTCTAAAATCCCTGAAAACATCAAGATTTTTTTAAATATCGCAAACCCTTAAATACACGTGCCACACAATCGTAAGGACTACCACTAGCTCTGTTTACAGTCTGAGACAGCAACTAAACAATGGTCATTAAAGTACAAACCATTCCCAAACAATTTATCGAAATAAACAACTATATACACACACACACTGTATATAAACTTAAATTATATACATTTATTTTGTCCCCTCTCTTCAGCCATCTGCCCACCCACCGTATCACAGTGTACCCTATGGTCACCATCCGCATCAGTGACCGCCACAGACTCATCCAGCCATACATACATAACTACTCCTGGCTTCTTTTTGCCACGCTCGCCCTGTTCACCTCTGAGCTGGTCAGCGAGAGGGCGCAGGACGGGGAGCCTCTGGATGATGTCACCCTCAGTTATGCCAGCGCTCTGCAGACCCACTGCTCTGACATCATCAATGAGTGCCTGTTGAAGGGACAGACTGGGAAGGGTAATCAGTATATTTGAATGTTCATAATCTGTTAGGAATTATATTATGTGTGTTAACTAGAAATGGAAGTCTAAAGTGATTTGTATGTTTAGTTAGAGTTGCTGTTGTTTCCTGTAGGTTTACGAGCCTCTGCCCTGCTGTCCCTGCTTTCTTCGAATGAATCGGCCACAGAGAGTGAACTGTGTCCTGCGGCGGCTGGCTCCTCTCAGGACATCAGCAGCACAGACACCTCCTCACTGCCTAGCAGCACTACAGCTATCTGTTCCCCTTTGCTACCTAGAGACAGAGTCAGTCACTGCACATACTACATTACTGAAGCTCTTTGCCTTTTTATCAATTTTTTTTAATCTGTGACCAATTTAAAAAAAAAGTACAATCTGTCCTCATGATATTGGTTTTTTCCCTTTTGACAAGAAACCCCAAAAGCAGGAGCCTAATGCAGAAGGTGATGCGAGGAGGAGGAAGCTAGTCTCTGAAGATACGTCAGACTCGTCCAGTGCAAGTCAGACACCCTCTGTGTCTAGTGAGGACACACTGTCCCCTGGAGTCAGAGGTGAGCCTGTGGGGGTTTCGTTTTCTCTGAGTACTCTTCAATAATCAAGAGCTCTAGTCTACAGTATAATATCTTAATTTAGTCAAAGTTTGATTTCTGCTTTAGGTGTAAATTTGTTGCATTTGAATGTCTTGTGGGACTCAATCAAAGACAACGGCACATAGAAGGTGTAAATGGGGACAACACTAGGTAGCCAATTTAATGTTTTTTTTTTTTTTGGTGTGTCTCAGTTTCAGAGTCAAGTGGAGATACTATCACATCTCCTACCTCAGAAAATTTGGACGCATATAAAGACCAGGAGGAAAAGACAGCCCGGGGGCCGCTACAGGAACACGTGTTTGCTGAATGCTCCAGAGAGAGAATTCTGGGATTGTTGGCAGCCATGTTGCCTGCAACCAAACCGGTAACAACAAAGATTCCAGTTTAATTTGTAATTGCTGGCTTTTGGTTTGTTGGCGGAGATTACTTTGGAAAATGTTTGATTTGCAACAATTTTAAATACCTATTTTGTTTTTCACATTTCTATTCTACAAAATATGGTAATATACAAATGTAATCCTCTATAGGGCACCCCAGTATCTTTGTCCAGCTTGAGTCCCATCCTGCCACTGCTGTTCAGAGTGGTCATATCGAATGCCGGCTGTCTCAATGAAACATACCACCTGACACTAGGTCTTCTGGGACAGCTTCTATTAAGGATTGCTCCTGCTGAGGCTGATGCAGCTGTGTCAGAGGCACTGACAGATAAATTTGAGCTCCTTACCCTCGGAGATGGAGCAGCACTTGATGTTCCTGGTTGGAAGACCACTCAACTGCTCTTCAGTCTGGGAGCAGTGTGTCTGGACAGGTAGTGTGATGTAAAATGTAACTTATGGCTAAATATAATGTGTATGAGAGTGTAATAGTTGAATGTCTATTCAACCTGAATAGGGAGACAGAGCTAACACATTTTACTGGTAAAACATTGAATCACGTTTTCCACAAAAATATTATGCAGTGTTTCTGGAGCAAGCAAATCAGTATATTAGCTTGATTTCTGAAGGATCATGCGACACTGACGACTGGAGTAATGATGCTGAAAATTCAACTTTGCCGTCACAGGAATAAATTACATTTTAAAATAATTATTAAAAAATATATATATATTTTTTTTTTTATCAAATAAATGCAGCCTTGGTGAACAAAATAGACCTCTTTCTAAAACATTTTTTTATTATTTTTTTTATTTTTTTTATAAATCTTACTGACCCCAAAAGAGACAATGAAACATTTTGCTGAACTTTACTTTTTTTTTTTTTTTTTTTACTTTAGCTTTGTTGGAAGTTATTGTATTTATATATATTTTTACTTTAATTTTTAACAAAATTATGTTTGATATAACACTTTTCACTTCTGTGTCCATCATCTGTCTTTACATGACAACAGTCGTATCGGTCTGGATTGGGCATGTTCAGTGGCGGACATCTTGCGGAACCTGAATGTTTCTTCACAGTGGTGTGCTGTTGTGGCAGCTTTCACTGATCACTGCATCCAGCAGTTACCACAGCAACTTAAGAGAACCAACCTCTTCACTTTGCTGGTGCTCGTGGGATTCCCTGAGGTATGAACGAACATGCCACTCGTGCACGCTAACACCCTTACTATAGACCTGTATTAAGTTAAATGTAGAATTATATAACAAAGTGCTGTTACAATCACACTTATTTGAAGATACATAAGCCCTTATAACATTTTGAAGTGGCTGCTCATAATAAACGTGTCTCTTGATATTAGGTTCTCTGCATGGGGACTCAGGCTGTGTTCATCGATAATGCCAACGAACAGCACAACATGATTCTGCTCAAACACTTCACTGAGAAGAACAGAGCTGCTGTGGTGGACGTCAAGACTCGTAAGAGGAGAACAGGTGCGAGTAGAACTGTCAATGGGTTCTTCACACTCATCTCTCAAATTTTCTCAGCTGTAAAAATACCAAAGCTGCACGAGTCTTTCAGCACAGTCTAAAAATCACATGACTGCCAATGATATTCAAACCCACCTTCATTTACAAAGGGTGTGTCTGCTTTACTCCCGTGTTTAACAGACTTATTGGCTTCTAAGGCTTTAAATGAAACAGAGCAAATATTTCATGACTGCAATTAGTATTTCTCTATTGGAAAACAATCATATGCTGAAAAAAAAAATTGTTGTGATTGAACTGGCTTTCAAATTTCGACCACTGAAAGTTTGTTGTGGGTAGCATAATGGGCAGCATCTTACAGATTCACTACTATCTTCAGAATTGAAGTCGATGACATCTCAGTAGACAGGATGTGCAATAAACATTCAATTAGGACTTCTTAACCTCAGTTAATGTCTGCATATAGGACATTTCAGAAACACCCATGGTCACTCAAAACAAGTAATGGTAAGAAATGGCATTAATGCAACTCTCTGTGTCTACTGTTTTTCCTCCCAGTGAAAGACTACCAGTTAGTCCAGGCGCATGAGAGCAGCAGCAGGAATGATGTGGATTCTCATGAGGGACAGGCTGTGTCCCTGACCACTGCCCAACTGAGCTGCTACCTGAAGAACTTCACCTCTATTGTGAGTCACCTGCTGCAGGTCGAGGTGGAGAGCAGCGCCCAAGATGCTGTGGAGGCCACCTGGGTGCTCTCTCTCGCTCTTAAAGGACTCTATAACACTCTGAAGGTATTCACCAGACACCTGAACTGTGTGTGTGTGTGTGTATATATATATATGTGTGTGTGTTTGTATATATAGTGCATCAAATATACAATAATTACAGTTGTTCTATATACTTTAGTTTCCAAATACATTTTGGGGTAATTATATAAATACACAACAAGTCACGAGTGGTCATGTTTTCCTCTCTTGCAGAAGCACGGTGTGGATCAAGCCCAGGAGGCCATCCAAGGCTCCGGCCTGATGCAGCTCCTGGTCCGTAAGTGCAGCAAAGGCACAGGCTTCAGCAAGATGTGGCTTTTGCGAGACCTAGAGATCCTCTCCATCATGCTTTATTCTTCCAAGCGAGAGATCCACTCCATGGCAGAGGACGGAGACACCGAGACAGATGGAGAGAAGGAGAGAGAGAAAGAGCATGACTCTGATCACTCCAGCTGTTGCGCTGATGATGCTGATCCAAACAGACCGGATCCACTGGAAGGACTGGATGAAGAGACAAAGATCTGTTTCCAGGTTAGGCTTCAGACACTCATCCTCTGTTAGACGTGGTCCTTTTTCACCTCCTTCTGTTCTTCTCATATCACATCAGATTGATTGACTGTTGTAATTTCTCCTCACCAGCTGAATTGGAGAAGGAAAGGGGGTGGATAATTCACAGTACTAGAATGTAGAAATTAGTATGTAGAGGAATAATTAGCTCTGATATTTGTCTTGCTCTTAGATTACCCATGATGCTCTCAATGCCCCACTGCACATCTTGAGAGCCATGTATGAGCTCCAAATGAAGAGGACAGACTCTTTCTTCCTTGAGGTGCAGAAAAGGTGAGTTACACTTTGAATTAAGTCTAGTTTTAAATTGTATAATGAATGAGTTACAAAAATGCAAACCCCAAAGTCAGTTGTAAGAGAATAAGAGACATAGGGTCAGATTTACTAAACAGGGAAAATGAGCATGATAGCGCAATTCCAAAAAAGTGCCAATGGGAGTGTAAAGTTCTGCTCGTGATCACCTTTGCATGATTCATTTAAATACTCCCCTCCCATAAATTTTGCGTCTGAAAGTGAAACTCCTACAACTGCATATGCAATAAGGTCAGCCATAGAAATATCTGTTCACGCCTTTTCAGCTCTAATTTTTCCCTGCGTGTCTTTAGTAAATCCTGACAGTAGTTTATCAGCAGCAAAAAAAGGGTTTTCGCAGGCTATTAGTAAATCTGGCCCATAGTTTGACTGAAATTGCACAAATCTGTGCATCATTGACTTCTTGATCTGTAATCTCTCAGTGAGCGGTTTATTATAAAACAAATAATTTAGAAAATATTTAAAATAGCATCATCCATTTTTATCGATCCTTAATATCTACACAGTGCTAAAGTTCTTGCAGATTTTGTGAGCCAACTTATTAGCAGAATTGTAAATAAATATTGTGTGTAACTCTGTTGTGTCAAATAAAATCAAAGACTTTCTCTCAATTAATCCTTTTTTTCTCAAAAATAATCTCAAAGGTTTGACGGTGATGCTATAAAAACCGATGAGACCATTCGTACGCTGGCACAGAAGTGGCAACCATCTAAAAGACCTCGTTCTGAGGAAAGAAGCACCAAGGCTGTAGATACTGATATTATCATTGTGCCCTGTGTGGTAAGACTAATTTTAAGATTAAACTTATGTTTGAGTATATTTTGTGATCTCTAGTAAATTAAGTTAATTCACTCTACTTTCTTTGACCTTAGTCTAAACCCACCCGCTGTGAACGAGCCACAGAAGAAACGAACGTCATCACACAGAAACTTATCACCAACAGCGAGAGTGACCTGCAGCTGAGTTACGCCAAACAGCGCCGCACCAAAAGCTCAGCTCTGTTGCATAAAGAGCTGGACGCCCGCAGTAACAAGGCAGTGCGACAGTACCTTTTCAAGGTGAACGAGGCCATTGCTATCCTGTACGCGCGTCATGTGTTGGCGACACTGCTGGCCAACTGGCCTTCTGACACACCCATCAGAGAGGAAGACCTTGAGCTGAGTGGAGCTTCTCACATGGCCTACATACTGGACATGCTCATGCAACTAGAGGAGAGACCGATGTGGGAGAAGGTGAGAAGGGGATTTGTAGTCAAGATCTAAAATACCAAACCTGTGAGTGAGTTGAGAAAATGTACAGGCAGGAAGTATTTGTTTCTTTCAATGAAGCTACTGTTATTACTAGCATAAATTTCTTCCTCACATATTGCATCTCAGATCTTGCAGAAGGTACTGAGGGGCTGCAGCCAGAGCATGCTGGGTAATCTGTCACTGACTGCATGTCAGTTTATGGAGGAGCCTGGGATGGCCGTGCAGCTCCGTGAGTCCAAGCACCCCTATGACAACAATACCAACTTTGAGGTATGAATAATTTTTTTAACTCCAAAATCCCTTGATATGATTGAGTCTTTCTGGTCCACTCAGTGTCATCCTTTGCATTGTCTCAGGATAAGGTGCACATCCCTGGAGCGATCTTCCTGTCTGTGAAGTTCGACTCACGCTGTCACACAGAGGAAGGATGTGACGAGCTCCTGATGGCCAGCAGTAGCGACTTCCTGCAGGACCTGCACACTTTCAGTGGTTCTCACCAGAAATGGACAGACTTTGAGATTCCTGGTGAGAGTTTGAGAAAGTGGCATGATTGAGTGGTAGTGGTTTATAAACAAATCATAACAGACTTACGTTTACTTGATTTGGACTCGATTAGCATAAATTGGTCATATGATTAAATCTTTACACGAGACTAAGTCTGCTTTTAAAAGTAGTACACAAACATGATGGTTCGCTGTCTGCTAAACTGAAACTGTAAAGAGGTCCAGTATTCCTCCTGACCTTTGTGCTGGTCTGATCCAGAAGTACAGGAAACGTTTGGTGGCTTTTTGTGCTGCCGAAAAGAAAACCAACCAGATATCATATCCAATACTTTCCAAATCAAATAACTGACTTTTCTCTATATTAAAGCCAACGCAAATTGTTAAAATATCATTTGGAAAATATAGACTTTTTTTATGATTAAATATTACATGTAATTAAATGTAATAATATAGAATATTAAGATAAACATAAAACATTTCCAAAGCAGTGTGTTCAATTATTAGGTTACACTTTATTTTAAGGTGTCATGTCATTGTTACATTCTAATTATATATTTAAGTACTGAGTAATAATGAACAAAATGTACTTATAATAGGATTAGGGTTTGGTTGAGGGTTAGTTGCATGTAATTATGCATAATTTACTGTTATTACTATGGTAAGTACATGCAACGTTTGTAACAGTGACACTGAAAGTAAAGTGTTACCAATTATTGTATTAAACTTTCAGTATTTAATAAATATCTAATAAATATTTATTTATATATATACATACATTTTATCTCAAATTTTTCACTGACCCCTGGCACCTTTGAGGTCCCTGGACCCCACTATAAAATAAACCATGTTTAAGCAAAATGTGTTTGTCCATTTTTGTGTTGGATTAGAACAAATATGATGGCCACTTTTTATAGAAATCCAGGTCAGTCTAAAGGGTTCACATATGGTTTCCTGCATTTCTATATCTGCTGATGTACATGCATTTTAACTTTAGTTACAATGACAAATTAAATCATTTTTTTTCTCTTTCTCCTCTAGGGGACACACTCTACTTCAGGTTTATATCAGATATGAGTAACACAGAATGGGGCTACAAGTTCACCGTGACTGGTGGCCATCGAGGGCGCTTCCAGACTGGTACGCTTTTGCAGTCATTTACTTAATAACTCTTGATGTCTCTTTTGATGTCTGTGACCAATGTCCTCTAGCCACTGTTATTCTTCAACCTGTGCTGTTATCATCTCCCTGTCTGGTTACTGTCCTCAACAAGTACATACTCTAATAACCAAAAAAAAAAAAAAAAAGTCTATCTTATTCATTAAGCATTTAACTTTCTTAAGCATTTATTCATAAAGGATTTGAACAGTCTTTTAGGGATGTAATGTTGGTGTCTCACTTGGTGATTTTCAGTAGTAAGCTTAATTTACACTGCAGTTTGAGAATCAGAGGGGGTGCACGGATGTGTCTCTCAGTGTGTGAGAGCGTTAACAGTCCCAAAAACTCAACTTCCTGCTGAGTCAGTGACGCTGGCTACCCTCAGACTAACACATTTAAAGGGAATGAAGGCAGTCAGTTGGGTGAACTAAAACTATTAAAAATTATTTTCACTAATTGAAATAAATCCAAAATAAAATAAATATAATTATTAAATGAAAAACTTAAAAACCTAAATAAAAATGAACTGAAACAAAATGTTTAAGTTCTAAACTTACTATAAGTAAAACTGAAATAAAAATAAAGCTAAATTGGAATATTAAATAAAAACAAAAACCGAATAAAATTGACAAAAGCATAAAACAAAATTTACCTAAATTAAAATTAAAATTATAATCAAAATTAAAATGAATACCGTGAGTCAAACTGGTAACCTGAAGGTTCCGGGTTCGATTCTCAATACCGGCAGGAAATGATTGAGGTGCCCTTGAGCAATCGCATGAAAACAGCGCCAACTCAATCCCCACATGTGAATTTATGTTCTTCCTTTTATATTCTTTTCAGTTTGCAAGTTGCTATTGTGTTTTTTCACATTTCAAATTTCTTTAGTATGTAATGTTGCTGTTTGAGTAAAAAAAGGTCTGCAATGTTACAAAGCACAAAGTCCACTCTAAAAGGAATTATTCCCTAGAACAGTATGAACTGTTTCTGAAATTGCTAAACAGCCTTGATTGCAGTCTTGAGTTTTCTTCCAGGAACATAGACCTCACAATATTCCTATATATATATATATATATATATATATATATATATATATACAGGTGAAACTCGAAAAATTTGAATATCGTATAATTTTGATGATTATGGTTTACAGCTTATGAAAACCCCAAATTCAAAATCTCAGAAAATTTGAATATTACATGAAATCAATAAAAAAAGATTTTATATACAGAAATGTCGGCCCTCTGAAAAGTATAATCATGCATATGTATATATGGTTATATATACTAAATATATTAGTTTTAATTTGAATTACTGCAATACATCAACTTTTGCACGATATTAAAATTTTTCGAGTTTTATCTGTAAATATAAATAATTCCTTCCCAAGGCATACACAATAAAAAGGTGAGACCTGATTGAGTTGCGTTAGTAATGTGTTGTTGAACTGATGTTATAGTTAGCATAGTTACAGTTGTGGCTGCACGATATTGAAAAAAAACCTGACATTGTAATATTTTGTTTTTCTGCAATATGAAACCAGTTTTGCCAGATGACTTGAACAGCTGTATCTGTAAAGAATTAATCATTCTAGAATTCTTCAATCATTGTGTGGTATTGTAGGGGAGTGAATACAAAGGACAAGCATTACATAAATATACAAATGAAATAAATAGTGCTTTATGTTTTCCATGTTAGTCTAATGCCTGGTTCAGATTACACGATTTTTTTGTCTGTTACGATAGTCACTGTGTCAGATTACGCGATTTTGACTCCTACAATCCTCTCGTGTCGTGGACAAGAAACATGTCAGACTACACGTCGGTTCATCCTGACCAGTCATCGCGTGCCGTCTTTAACTAAGCGCTTGATGTTATCGAGAAGGTGAAACTAGTAGCGAGTGACTTCCGGAAACGAACGTAAACAAACAATGGATGAAGCGGTGAGTGTTGTATTGGCTGTCCTGTGTTCAGAAAAACGTTTTAAAAAAAAAGAAAGAAAACCCGACAATGGACACGTTCCTGGATTGCTCGAACAGGACATTATGGGCTGTCAATCCTCCAAAGAGAACTTGAGGTAAAATATTGTTTTCTTGTATATTTTTACTTTTAGCCAGTAGTACAAGTAAAATAATGTTGCTAGCTTGCCACAACAATAAAATATTACAAAAACAGACTGTTAAAACCTTACATGTGACGGAACCCGTCGTGGACGACTGTTAAAAAAATTAAACATGCTAGTCTTTTTGTCGTGATGTCGTGAAGCATCGTACGTGATGTCGTAGGTTGTCGCCCACTATGACACACTATACGAGATGATACGATCGAATCTTGCATCCCGACGCCCGTTGTCGTTTACGAATCCCCACGACACCCTACGTCACATGGATCGTGCCAAAATCGGGCTAAAATCGCGTAATCTGAACCAGGCATAACAGTATTCAGGTACAGAAATTGAATAATCAAATGTAAAATAACACTGATAGAGGCAGAAGAGAACGGGACTGGGTGTTCCGAAATTAGTATTTTTCTTTAAGTTCTTTAAGCAGTAGACCAATCATAATAGACTGAAGCCGGCTGACCAATCAAAGCAGACTGTGCTTTTCGAAAGGCGGATTTTAAAGAAATCTAGACTAAAACAGAGAGTTCAGACACTGGGTGAAAACACATGCTGCAACAATGTAAATTATAAGAAAAAAAAAAGTTTTTTTGAACATTAAATAATGTAAGTGTATTGTCGCTGACCTCATAACCGATGATGAACATAATAGGACCCCTTTAACTAATATTGTATGTTCACATTTCTGTTTTTGAATCTGAACAGGTTTTGAGATCCTGAAGCAGATGCTAGCGGATGAGCAGGCCCTCACTCACCTCCCGCTGTCTGACATCTGGGAGTGGCAGGTGGGCGTGGCTTGTCGGCAAACAGGAAACCAGCGGCTGAAAGCTATTCATCTGCTGCTGCGGCTCCTGCAGTGTCCGTCTCAATGGTGTGTCCCTTCTTACCTTTCTGATAGCGCTTTTTAAACAACAAAAGCCAGATGCATCATCCTGCAGTGCTTTATAGCTGTCCCAATATTGTGAAGAGATGAGGCAGCAACTTTTCCTTTCAGAGCCAGGTTCTGTCAGGTCAGTTCTGCACTCTGTTGATGGCAGGTCCAACTTGACCCAGTTTAACACGCCTCAAGTGAGCTTATCTTCCTCTCGCTCTGCTACTTTTCTTCTTGTTTCTGAAAATCGATGAGTTCAGAAATGCTTTTGAAAATCGAGTCAAGGGGCCAACTTTTAAGCACACAAATTTGTATATCATCTTATTGGCGGTTTTCCTTAAAACCAGAACTACTCTGGCTCATTCTTTTGTGTGTTTTGTTTTGGTGAGCATCCAGATTAACAGCTTTTGCATAACGCATCTGACAGTGGCTTTCTGCCTTCATTGTTCCCATGGCAACAAGGTCACATGTCAGGCTGATTTGCATAATTTCCATGGTGTTTGGACACAGTTACATCATCATCAGCAGCAGAGAGACCGTGTGTGAGAGAAATAGAGACATTAACCTGTGGTGTCAGATGAGTTAGCGAGGTTGAGGAATAGCCCATGCAAATGAGCACCTGCTCTCCGCAAGGGAAACATTAATCGGGTGAATGAGATGGCCACATAGTTCAAAAATGAGTAATGATAAAGCTAAGATCATTCAGAGTTTAATGACCTCACGTTTAGATTGTTGTGTGTGTTAACGCAGGGGTTGTGACCTTACACTTCTGCGGCCGCTGTGGCAGCTCTTCACTACTATGGAAAGTGGTTTGAGTCAGGACCCCACCAGCATCACGGTCCTCCTTCCTCTCCACCGCGCTCTCACAGAGCTCTTTTTCATTGCCGAAGCAAAGGCCATGGTGAGTGACCATCATCTTCCTTCCAAGCAGCTCTTCTAAAAACATCCTTGAGAAAGCAATCCATCTCAAGCGTGCACCTCAGCTACAGATATTTCCGGTTAAAGCTAATTTGCTGTTGAAAGGAATGGTTTACGCAATAATGAACATTCCCTTATGTATGCTGTTCGCAATCACGTTTGTCCAACACCAATAAAATCACCAAAACCCAATTAATTAAGCCACTGAATGGCAAAAGCAGCATAAAGAAAAAGAGCACAGGATTTTGGAACGCCATGAAGTTGAGTAAATTATTCATTCATTTTCATTTCACTATTCCTCATTTTTATGAGATATTTAAAATATATGCATGCTTTTAAATAATAATTTACACAACTGTTCAAAACAGTAAATGTTTCATGTTTCATGCCACAACAAATAAACTTATAATGTTATTTTTATTTTCAAATAAATACTGTTTGTTTGAACTGTCTGTTCATCAAAGAATCCTGGAAAAAAGTATCAACTAGGGGTGTAACGGTTCACAAAATTCACGGTTCGGTTCGATACGATACACTTGTGTCACGGTTCGGTTCGGTACGTTTCGGTACGTTTTCAATGCAGCAAAAAAAAAGAAATGCCAGAGAAATTTCCTTGTTTTTTTATTTTTATTATATTTTTATAAAAACTAACTTCATAAAGTATGATTTTTTTTTTTTTTACTTTGAGCATTGATGGAGCTATACTTGACTTTTCTTAGGAGCATATAAAACAAAACAGCTCCTTGGACAAAATGAAATGTTATATTGTAGTAGTTATAAACAAAGTTTTTTAGTGTCAAAATAATGTCAAAATAAAACCGAGGTAATGTTACTTGAAAGCATTATAGCCTACTATTCCTGCCAAACCTCCATGGTTACAGTTAGTGTTACTACATTAAATCCATGGTGAATGTTGCTGATCTGTGGACACTGGATAGTTCATTCATGACACAATGTTTCTTCCTGGTTTCCACGTCAGCGCGTTTTGATCCGTTAATAACGGAGAAATGTGAATGTTTCTCACTAGATCTCGCAGCGATGTTATTACTTCAAGTTCAATAGCGAATTCAAATGCTTTCTTTACTGGATGTCTCAGCGCTGTGTAGTAACAGAGATCGGCTCGCGCTGCATTGGTCCAAACTGATAAACAGTCCGTCAACCACATAATAACGAGCAGCTCAGTTTCGTTCCGCTTACATTACATTTGCCATTTGATGTTGGGCAATGTTGTGGTCGCACCAGCATCTCGAGTGCGCTTGCCACGCACAACGAGCGGCGCGCGCCTACATTTAAAATAACGAAATTTTGGTCGGCAGGAAAAATGGTGCAACGAACCGTTCGATACGAATACGCGTATCGTTACACCCCTAGTATCAACTGCTTTTAACATTGATAATACGAAGAAATTTTTCTCGAAAAAACAAATCAGCATATTGGAATGATTTCTGAAGGATCATGTGACACTGAAGACTGGAGTAATGACATTTTACAGTATTTTAAAATAGAAAACATTGACATCAGGTGATTAACATCACTCATCTTTTTGTATAGTTTAATTTAAGGTGCATCATTTGTCTGTATCTTTGATTCTTAATCTTTATTTCATCATTTTTTTGGGTATGCGTTTAGGGTCATGTGATGATAAAACAGTGACAAATGAGTCCCCTTCCAAGATTCCTGATGCCCCATTAAGTTATTTATCCTGGCAATGCTCTGTCAGGACAGTTGCTTTTTATGGAGCATATTTATTAAACTCTGGGAGGCGTCCAGGTGACGTTCAAGTAATTGTTTTGTGCTGTCACAAGGATATAGTTCTGTGATGAAATGTGAAAAACTGAACCATTAGATTTTTCATTCTGTCTGAATCATGCCAGGGTCTGAGTGTCTGTCAGGGGAGCTGCACTAAAGTGAGTCTTCCCGTATGATTTACTGCGTTTCTCATATCCGTGTGTGTGTGTGTGTGTGTACGTGTGTGTCAGTCCCAGAGTTCAGCATGTGTTTGTGTACACTCAAACTCCAAAAATTATACAAACACCCACACAGAAATGTACAGGCCTGCCATTAGCCTTAATGGACATATTTATGTGGTGTAGTCTGCTAGACTTCATAAAGCATTATGGCTGTTTGTAATACATGTCCTGTTTACCGATGGTGGATGAACAGGTTTAACTGGATCTCCTTGATAATCATATTTATGGATCTGTGCAACAATCCAAAATTGTCCCAAGATCCATCACAGATTGCATCCGTATTCATGGTAATTTGTTGCGGTGCCCTCGTGTGAAAGGCAACATAGATATGGACTTCTATATTTGTCTGTCTTTGTCTATTTCTTTTCTTTTTTTTCATGTGAATGCATATTGTTAACCAGTGAAAAGTGGCCAAAATACTAAGTATTTGAATGCAATGAATCTTTACCAATTGCTTTCAAGGTCATTTGAATGTATGAAGTAAGTTTCTCTCATGTTCATTTCAGAGTAACCACTGGTGTAGTTCATCACATTAACTATGTTACACTAATGTTTGACAAGCAGTGTCAACATACTTTGTCTTAGTTTTAAACACGCCTATTGTTTATAATTTAGAACGTAACAAACTTAAACTGGGGAAATGTTTTACTTAATGTGTTTTGCTATATTTCTTTAAAATAAAATCCACCTGTTTTGATAATTTTGTTATATAATGCAAGGACAATTATACATATGTAAAAGTGGCTTCAGCTTCAATGTGAAGCTGAATAAGTGCGTGGGAGAGACAAAAGTGGGCACTAGGGGGCACTAAGACACCTCCTTGTATTCAAAGTAAGTCAAAATAGTCTTCAAGAAAACAGTATAGTCACACAAACAGTTCAGAGATGCATATGAACATATGGAGTACATGATATTTATAGATATAAACAGCCATGTCGGGTAATGTCCAAGTGAATGGCTCTCTTTCTTTGAGGCTGTGAATGGGAGGAAGGTTTTACGAAAGCTTTCATCACTGAGCCATAATGCTTTAACAAGTTGGACTCGAATATGAAGTGGTTTGTTTGTGTGTGTGTGTTTGAATGAGATATGTTTAAGTGAGCATTAGTGTTGAGGACTGACAGGCAAATGGATGAAGTCAGTGTTTTGTGAGAGTGTTTAGTGGTTACGGCAGTAGATACTCAATACTGTTTGGCCTCATTATGAAGAGCCTTAATCTCTACCACAGCCGCTGCACTTCTCAGAACTGACCATAAAGATTTCAAACCTCTCAGCAGCCAGATGATCATGACTGATCTATTGTTTGTTTGTTTTCAGTTAGGCAACGCTACAAAATGGGATCAGAACACTGAACTAATGGGAGATTGTCAACTCGTATTTGAAAGAGCGTTTCAGTATGTGAATACTCAACTGTTGCAACGTTTGAGTCGGAAATGAGACGGAAAGAAAAAAAAACGATAAGACGTTCAGACTTGCTACGTCTTCCTCTCCTGTAGTGTAGTAACACACATTTCTGCTGGATGACAAAAAAAACCTCCTTCACAGAGGAAGTGGTTTCGAATGTGTTCTGACATGACAAAAGCTGCAAACTCTCCACAGTCTTCAGAGAGTTCTGTCAAGAAGCGTTTAGATGTCTAGATGCTGTTCGTTTGGGTGTAGAAGTAAAGTGCGATCTGACCGGCTTCTGTTAACCCGAAGCATTGATGGAAATCCATTCATAACTCTTCCAACTAAAGTCATCAAAGCTGAGCTCTCAGTAAGGATGTTGTTTGACAAGGTTAAGGAGAATCAACAGGGTATTGCAATGGATGTATCCTAGTTTTTGAAGTGTTTTTATGTAGAAAAACAGTTTATTTACTTAGAGGGTTAGTTCACCCATAAATGAAAACTGTCATCATTTACTCGCCCTAAAGTTGTTCCAAACCTGTATGAATTTCTTTCTGCCACTGAACACAAAAGAAGATATATTGAAGAATCAGTAACCAAACAGTTGATGGGTCCCATTTTCTTCCATACATATTCTTCAAAATATCGTAATGAATATATATATATATATATATATATATATATATATATATATATATATATATAATGTATATAATTTATTTTCATTTTCACTATTATTATTATTTTTATTTTTTTAAATAACAAATATTAAAAATTTTACGTCATTTATTTCTGTGATGGTAAACTTAATTTTCAGTATCCTTACTCCAGTCTTCAGTGTCACATGATCCTTCAGAAATCATGCTAATATTCTGATTTGGTGCTCAAAAAAACCATTCTTATTAATATCAGTTGTGCTGTTTATTATTTTTGTGGAAACAATGATAATTTTTTTCCCCAAAATTCCCTGTAAATAAAATCTAAAAGCATTTATTAAGTAGACATCTTGTGTAACATTATAAATGTCTTAAATCAAAGTGACTGAACACTGATATCTGTATGAAAACTTTAATTAAAAGGACAGTTACAATAACTTTTGTGCTGTTCTTGTTCAGTTTCTCATTTTCCATTAGCATCCGCATTTTTAGCCTAGCGTGCCATCTGGAGTTCATAAGCACATTTTAACAATCTATGGCTAATTTGTGCCAATTGGTGCATGAGTATGCATTACCCTTGTCAACCTGGTTGTGTGTTGTTTATACATACTGTCGAACAAAGTTTACCTTCACATGAACACATTCTCTGACTTTTCTTTTTTTTTCTTCTTTACTGTATTGCTATGCATACTTTACGTAACGTTTAAATGGGCTTTACCGTTCCAGGGTTCCACCATGCACCCTCAAAAGTTCCCTGGAGATTATGCTTAACGGAAATAGGCTTTAGACTTTGATCAATGTGAAATACCTGGAAGAGTGCAAATACTCCTACCTCAGGAAATTAGATAGCAGAGGCAGGGCTGATTTAGATGATGTCTGGTTTGATTCAGAGTCATGTCATCAATAGCATGGTGCTGTTCCAAACCCCAGATTAACAGCTCATGTTGAGCCAGTCTATGTTGAATAACAGTATAGTCTAACTGGCCTCTCATCAGATTGCTCTCCTGGCAAATGCTATAGAATAAATTCAGAATTTTTTTGCAGCTTGTTTTCTGTATCAAATGTGTTCAGTTCATGTTGTGGGTGAATACTGAAGCTGGTATGTGTCTTTTCATTTGTCCATCAGGAGCAGGACGTTCTGCAAGAGTACCTTCTTGCTCTCACTACCAATGAACAGCTGGTAATTCGCACTGCACAGGTAAGACAACCACAGTTCCTATGGGGTTCATACATTTGATTTATTTACAGGGTTCCCACGGGTCCTTGAAATCCTTGAAAGTTTGTGGATCTGGGAAAAATTTCAAGGCCCTGGAAAGTTTTTGAAAATAAACATACATAGATACAGGTCATTGAAAGGGTGCTTGATTTATTTTGTGCAAGTTTTCTGTAAAAAAAAACAAAAAAACATCCATATTATTCCCTCCTGTTATTTCGCCAACACTTCGTGGCCTTCTAACCCAAATATGTTCAGTCAATGACTGTATATTGTGTTCAATAAACAAAACATTTGAAATATTTTATTTAATGTAATGTTGAATTGCTTTGCTTGTTAAGATAATGTAAACCCATGAGGCAAGAAAAACTTAAAGGAGTAGGTCACTTTAAACTGAAAATTAGTCCATGATTTACTCACCCTCAAGTCATCCTTGTATATGACATTCTTCTTTCATATGAATACAATCGGAGTTATATTAAAAAATGTCCTGGCTCTTCCAAGCTTTATAATGGCAGTGAATTGCTGTTTCTGTTTTGAAGTCCATTAAAGTGCATCTATCCATCATAAAAGTGCTCCACACGGCTCTGGGGTGTTAATAAAGGCCTTTCTGAAGCGAATCGATGTGTTTGTGTAAGAAAAATATTCATATTTAAAACATTATAAAGTAAAAAATTAGCTTCCAGCAGACAAGTACTGTGACAGTAATCCGTAGCAATGCGACATACAGTACTGCTGATATTTAAGATACGCCATGACACACTTCTTCTGACGTTGCATAAGTTGCACTTTGTGTAAGTAGACTGCATATGTTCATATGGCCGGAAGCTAGAATTTTACTTTGTAGCGTGTTAAATGTGAATATTTTTCCTACACAAACTCATGGCTTCGCTTCAGAAGGCCTTATTAACCCCCCAGAGCCGTGTGGAGCACTTTTATGATGGATGGATGCACTTTTATGAGCTTCAATCTGATGGTTGCAATCCACTGCTCGGAAGTGTCGGGGTGTTTATTAATATAACTCCGATTGTATTCGTCTGAAAGAAGAAAGTCATATACACCTTGGATGGCTTGAAGATGAGTAAATCATGGGCTAATTTTCATTTTAAAGTGAACTACTCCTTTAAAAGCATATTCAAATATATTAAAACTTCTGGTTACATGAGCCTAAGCTCTTTTCAATAAAATCCATCCAAAAGTTAATATCAGATCATTTTAGAATGCAGTATAGGATGTGCCGAATATTCTTCAGTTTTATGCAAAACCGAAATATGACAAATAGAATATCAGATCTCTGTCATATGGCCAAAAATAATATTTTTGCATAGTTGTGTTTGACACATGAAAACTGTTACAATGTACCTTACAAGGTAACACGATGTAACCTTGCTCTCACTTGAAATGTGTCCCCACATTAAGTCCTTGCATTTGAGGATATTGGACCTGTAAAGTCCTTGAAAGGTACTTGAATTAATAATGAATGCATAAACTGTCAATTAAACTGGTAATTTAGTGCATTTGCTGTAATTATGTAAACAAAAAAACTTTATACAAGTAGCGCAAGTACCTGAGATGGACCAGTTTTAGTAATTCATTCTGTAATAATATTTTGAATCTGTATATACCAATTAATAATTTGACATATTAGAGAAAGATAACAATCTTGTTATACAAAATACAGTAAGTAAGGGTTGTGCAGTTGATGAAGACAAATTGAGGACAAGAAACTGATGCACCTATCTTCAATACAGTACAACATTGGGTTTTCAGTGGCATTGGTTTACTGCTTAAGTGAGATGTGGCAGAGCCTAGTGCAGTAACTTGTGCTGTAAAGCTGCTAATTCATAGGAAAACCACAGCACAGTGGAAAGGTGGATGCTTTTCAAATGGCTCTGATGGATGGTCCCACCATATGTTGATGAAGAATAATGATCCTGTAATGTCTAATGATGTGTAAAGCTTGTTTTATTAGCGCAACCTGATGACTGACAGTCATTGTACGGTATGGATACTTGATGAAAAATTAATGAAAGTGTATTTTATTATTACTATATACAGTAGCGATCTTATTTGTGTTGCTTCTGTTGCAGTAACATTCATTAAGGCAATTCGAGAAAATACTCTTAATAATATAATTAAAGTTTAATATATAAACTTACTGTCTCTAAAAGCAAGAGTTTACAACCTTTGTTCACATTGAGAGATAATGGCAATAGTGACACAATTGCCTTTGGTGAAATAAATATTTGCGCTCCTCATCACATGATGGCTCTAACCAAATATTATGCTAAAACGGCTGAACGTCAGAAAGGATATTGATAAAAACACCTGTGTTGACTCTCACATGAGGCGTATGTGTTCCCATCCTCCATACACTTGTGTGTTTGTGTGTGGGCTGGGGGCAACTCTGTTGCTTTTAGTCATTAACCCCATTATCGCGCTGGGTGTGGCGCAGCCTCATCTTGTGATGTGTAGGACGGGAATAATGCTCTGTATTAACTTCTCCCTAGCACCTTTTTAGCTTCAATAAAAAACATGCTTGTAATATTCATGACAGACAGCCAAACAAGTGGTTTATGTTGTTAACCAAATAGTGTTTTTGTGCCAAAAAAGTTTTTAAATGGGTTGTGCAGTGGCATATTTGAAGTGTGATAATTGTGTGTGGGTGTTTTTGCTGAGCTCTGAGGGCCACAGGTGTGTGAAACGGTTTGATAAATTACCCACAGTGTTTTGCTTAATGGTTTTATTCTCTCTCCCCCCTCCTCCCCTTTTTTTTCTTTCTCCTTCTGCACTCATTTTTTTTTTTTATATTCTTCTTTCCCCTGTTTTATTGCATAGGCGCTGAAGAACATCGCAGCCATCAGCCTGGCCATTAATTACCCAAATAAATCCACTAAGCTGCTCAACTTGTCCCCGTGAAGGAGGGATGAAAGAAAGATGGAGATGAAAGACGGGAAGCTTGCCTGAGCACCATGGGTACAGCCTTCTGCGCTCGACGGCTGTGGCGGGAACGGGCCACATACGTTTTCCAGAAAAATCCGCCTGTAAACCCAACCCTTCACTGTTTAATCACGAAGTGAGGGGAATGGTGATGTTTCGTGTCTCTTCATAATCATAAAAGTTTCCTGTTGAAATGATGGCGAAGGATATTTCCTTTTTCTTCTTTTGGGCTAACCTTGTCTGTTTTACCTCCTCTTTAACAATGAGAGTTTAGTGGGCTGTGCCAAATTTGTTTCTCACTCATACGCACGTGTTCCTTTCTCCGCCCCTTCGTTTTCTTTGCCACCGTGGGCAAGACAATCGATCAAAGTAAAAGCAGGTCACCTTCCCTGCCTCTCACACTCTCCCTGGACACGTCGCCTAAAAATACGATGCTGCCGACGCAGTCTCATCCTTCAAAGTGGCCCGAGACTACATACGATTCACAATATTTCGATATCTATCCAAAACCGCTGGGCCTTGTCTCTGTTCACCCTCCGTGGAGCCTGAGCAGATGTTTCAGTGCTAGCAGTTACACTTGAAAACCACATGCTTCTAGACAAATGGCGGCTGATGTTTGCGAGGAAAATAAAAAAAGGAAACAAAGAGTTTGATGTGCCATTCGAGTACAGAAGGCGCCGTTTGCCTTAAGAGAGCAACTCAGTGATCTTTCAACTGATTGTGGGCCAGTTAACAAAGCTATGAAATGTCCTAGTAAGGGGAATGTCAGTTGTCACATTGTCACGTCCCAGATTCGTAGTGCAGCATACCACCAGGAAATGTAGAGCACTATGTACAGAAATATCACTTTATGTTGTGCTGCATGCAACACTGGACTGAATCATGATGTCCAGAACTGTTTGGGGCATATTGGTTGGTGTTTTATAGACCTATTCTGTAATATTACTGCGGTTGGAGATGTTCTCAAGTGTTTGATCTGTTAAATGATACACGATTGCGAGTTTAGTGGACGGTCAAAAGGTGCAGAACTTGATAATCATAAACTTCATCCATCGAAGCGGTTTCCTTCTAATCTAGCGATTGAGACTCACCAGTATTTTAACTGTGGTGACATGGATACGGTTATGGAAGTTGTGTTGCTTTAAAAATATATATTTATTATAATTACAGGGACATTTTAGTGTGAATCTTGAGTGAGGCATTTGATTGGCTAACAGAGATAGGTTGCTGTTTTTCCGGTCACGTAAAGGTTCTTAGTTCTAATCAATGCTTATCTAAATAGTTAGCCTATTTTATTAATTGTCATTTTTGCCCTGTAGCCAAGTGTTTCTCTTTTTTTATGAAATATAGCTTTTTGTTCTTCACAGGGGTATTCAGGTCTTTGATTTTTATTTCAGTTTGATTTCATTTTATTTGGAAAGGGATTGAGATGGGGAGTTATTTATGCCAAAGAATCATTGTTGTTTGAAAAAGAAATGTATATTTATCTTCCAGAAGAGATATTGGGGTGGTTGGTGGTGGAGGTGGTGGTGGTGTTATAATTGAAAAGAAAGCTCCAACGACAGACACAGATCCTTTAGTCCTCAATGTTTTTGTTTACATACGTACTAGCATGGAGCGCTGGCTGTGTTTGGTGGTCCTGCTCAGCCTCAGTTCGGGTGGAACATTTCAAAATGTCTGCCAGGAAAACTTCCTGTCACTATAAAGCCTCAGATATTAACAAACGATGTGCCTATGTTTAAAATGAAGCAATCTTAATTTAATCTTCATATCATTGTAAAAGTCCTCTCTTCAACTATATTTTTAAAAAAAAATTATATAGTTTAATTTGGAGCATTTTCTATCTATTTTATTTTTATGAATGTTTTTTCTTTCTTTCTCAGAGTTCATGGCTTCAATTGCTTTGAATTTGACATGAATGTATATAGTTGTGAATATGGACAATTGCATAAATAATTGATATGAAAATGATTTTTCAAATCAGCCCTCCACATTAAAGAAATGTCATAACAATGTACTATATTGTTGTAAGTTTACACTTGACCCTTTTGAATTGATTTGCTATGTCACGCAAAAAAAAAAAAGAAAGAAAAAACTGCTCTGGGTTGATTGCTCATTTGTTTTTAATTAAAAAAAGCAAGATATGCAAATTCATGTGCCTAACAGTTTCCTTCTTTTACAGAAAATTACTTTGAAGTCAAAACTTGAGCATGTTGTTGGCGAGTTGTTTTATGAGTTTTATAATGTACTAAATACAAAAAAAAACATTAATTCCTACATTGTTGTAGCAACAATATTTATTTTATTTGACTTTTTTGGAGTTTTGGAGTTTTTGCTACTAATTATTTTTATTTCAGTTACGAAAATGTTTTCATTTAGTTTTCATTAACGATAATAGAGTGCCGAAGTTACGACGTCACTCTGTAGGCCAAAACGCGGAAGTGAGTTAGCATTTTAGCACTACCGGTTCCCTCGCTCTAAAGTCTATGGGATTTTTGAATGGGTTTTTGCTAAATCGCCTGAAATAAGGTCTGTGGTGAAAAAAGCCTATAAATATTTTCACGTTTTGGTCTATGACATAGAACACACAGTTATAACCTGCTTGTGGTTTTTTAAACTTTATTGTGTCTGCTTGTGTTTTTTTAAAACTTTATATAGGCTTCAAAATGCATAAATTTTGGATTGACTTGTAAAGATTATCTTGATAGACAAAACGTGTAAGGGTCACAACTCTTTGTTAAACACAGATCTTATTTTTTGCGATTTTCCAAAAGTCAATGGGGAAAATGCATAGCTTTTCGATCGAGGGAACCCATGCGACGCTAGCTTCCGAGTTGTCCTACAAAGTGACGTCATCACTTCGGCACTCTATAACGCTGCATTGAGCTGACTTAAAGGGATACTTCAGGATTTAGCATTAAGCTTTGTATTAGTAGAAAACCTGTAGTATTTTCGAATTACAGTGCTTTCCACCCTCATATCCCCCTGAGATGAGAGATTTATGTATTTTTTGTCTGGAAAGAAATCCTCAGTTGACGCAAACATCGTCATTTTGCGTCATCAGAGGATTTTTTGGCCAGAGGCTAAAGACTACAGCCAGTAGTAGGGGCTGTCCCGCATGTTCTCAACCCGCCCATAGAGGGTGGGATCTCACTCACAGAATGTACACATAGTGTCAGCCATCATTTTTTGGAAGCTAAGCTAGAAGGCTCTTGTTCTGTGGAGAAAGCGGAGTAGTAGGGGTTACTATCCTCTTTTTCCCGGACATGTGCGGCCGTCGAGGGATTCAGCGTTTGCTTTCTGCAGTCGCCATTCATTGTTTACATGCACACCTTTTGTTTCAGTCTAACTGAATTCTTTCCGATTGGTGAATCTGAATTTAGTGTTTACATGAACGCTAAACAAGTGATCGGTTGATGTGCGTTTTAACATTGCTAAGAAAATTCCCGCTCCTCCGTGAGCGATACGAGACCGGTGAGTCTCACAGGTGTCGCTCATCATCAGTAATCACGCCACCGGCCTCGCGCCGTTCTCCCGCGGCCTTCAGTCTCGTCCTGCTCGCCACAGTAAATATAATGAATGGCGACTGTAGAACGCAAAAGCCGAATCCTGGACGATCTCGAAATCCCACGGAGACTCACTAGTAGCCTAGACTTGTTATTTAACTACTGCGCTCTGTTACAGGTAGGCGTGGCCTCCTAGGGCAGCGAAGCAAGTGCATTCTGGGAGTTGTTGTCTTTCATCCACAGAAGCCAAAAACAAATTTTCTGGCTTTTCTCAGTCTAGAAAGCTCCAAATTCAAAAATAATTTCACATTTCTTCTACATAAATGACCCATTTTAAATACACATTCATCTTTCCAGAGGTGAAGTATCCTTTAAGAACATTTTGTTTATTCACTCAAATTTGTAGAATTAACCTAAATTTGTTTTGCTACTGTAAATTGTTCCTTGCTTATTTTACTTTCTTTTGACATTTTAAACCTTTAAGTTGAAATCACAAAATTTGCCATGCAGCTTCTATGTAAGATTAATTTTACAGCCATCCTTCTAGCATATTGATATTCCTCAAGGTTTATTTTGCTTTGACCTTGAAAACCTTTCCCATATTAAATTCCATATAATTTGTGCAGCTGTTTAACAAAAGCCATCACATTTCGTATGTAGCTGCATATAATTATAAGTACTAAATAAGAAATTTTCCTGTAATTTCTGATTTGATCCTTCTTTTTTCCCCGTGCTGAAAGGATCAATTAATCTCAAACTGCCTTATGGAGCCTGAAGCCTTGGATGTGGCTTGCTACTGAAAGTTATACATTACACATTACACACACTCCACATACTGAATTACACATAATCCAGATTTTATGAAACTTGACTCTCCATTAAAAAAATCGAGCCAACATAAACTTTTTGTGTTCCTTTCCCATTTGAATATTAACACCATTCCCAGCATCCTGGTCTAATTGAATACAGGCAGCAGAGGTGTCTGAGGTCTAATGTCTATGTTTGTGTTTTGGCTTGGCAAACACATGGACCCTCCCTTTAGTAATACAAATGGTCCCTCCCATGTCAGCATTTTCTTCCCTCCTAGAATGTAAACCATCTGCTGGTTTATTGTAACCGTTCACCTAAATATAGGCTCTCGCTTTCAAACAAACACGCATGCACAGTCGACACGTGACAGAGCCACACCCTGGAACTCATCTTCACGAATAAAAGTGGACCGATTTACTTCATAGTACCACAAAGTGTTTCTCTCTGCCTCCCTCTTTCTCTCCATTCACAGAAACACTGAATGACAGACGTGTCACTGATGATGATGATGGTGGTGGTGGTGATTGTGCTAGAGAAGACAGTGATGATTCAGAGGAGCTCTAAACGGTAACATCCCCCTCATTACCTGTGAGTCAGCTCTCCTCACACCTCCTCTCCCGCTCCCTGCCTTCCCATGAGCTGGACACCAGCAGTGAGACCCTACAGCTGCGACAGCAGAGGGGGAGATGATGATGATGATGATGAAGTCATCCGGTGGGGACGTGAGGCTGCCTGTGGGTTTGAAGAAGTAAAAATAGCCTTTGACACCGGGATGGCGCGAAACTCTCTCTTCACACCTACACCTCGGATATGGGAAAAAGGGAGAAGGGGTAAAGAGAGAGAGTGAAGTGAAAAACGGAGTAACTGATCATCTGTAGATGTGCTGGTCCCGAGAGGGGGTGGGTGGCTGTGATTCAGGCATCGCTGAAGAGGAGTCGGGATTAATGGTGCTTTCACAGCAGATGATTTGTGTTTTGGCTCGGCGTCATGTTATGCAGGAATAAGGGCTTGCACTAGATGAATGCACTTGTATTTTGCTTGTTTTAGAAATGAGCTGTTTGGTTTGTAGTTCTAATACTTGAGAATTAGCATTTTCTAGCCAAGAATTTCCTTGGGATTTTGGTTTGAGTAAAATATGGTCAGTGCCAGTGGTCAACGTCAGTTAACGAGATTCATGCATTTTGTTCAAGAAAATAAAACCACAGAGAGTTATAACTCAAACTTGTGCTAGGTGCTAACCAGTTACATACAACTGTAGCCATTCTATATAATAATAATATTCCTCAGAACTCGTAATTATGGTAGTGGTAGTTGTAGCATCATGTTAGCAACTTAGCTAGCAACTTTGCTGGCTGAGAAACAGAATTGAATGTAACCCCTCAAAACATTCTCAATCATATACATGTAGTTTACTTTCATACTATACGTAGCTATTGTTTGTGAGACGCTGAAAACATGAGTGCGTCGTGTCTTGAGTATGTAGTAGTAGGCTAAGTAGACGAAACAGCACAGCTAATTCACACAGAGACACACAGAACAAGCAGATTGTATTACATAGCACTCTTTTGTGCTTTAATATTCACAGACCATGTCGCGATTTTATTTATTGTACAGCTTTACTTTAGATTTATTCATCCATCCATCTTCCAGTTT
This sequence comes from Semotilus atromaculatus, assembly GCA_031834385.1. Lineage (NCBI taxonomy): Eukaryota > Metazoa > Chordata > Actinopteri > Cypriniformes > Leuciscidae > Semotilus > Semotilus atromaculatus. The sequence goes on along the minus strand of JAULUF010000035.1, from coordinate 14,152,641 downwards.
GCGTGTTTTACGTGACATCTGCATTATACTGTAAATTCCATTTTATCTATATCCAAAGTATTCCCATACTGACAAGGCCTTTGTGTGTGTGTGTGTGTGTGTGTGAAGAATTTGACAGCCTTTTGCTTTCAGCTGGGTCTGCTGCACTCTGCATGGCGTCTGTCTTGTCCGTCACCCTCTCCATATTTCTTTGTGATTTTAGTCTGTTCTCCCGCCCTCCAATCAATCAATGCTGTAAAAACTACTTTAAAAAGCAGAAGTACACACACACACACACACACAAAACTAAATTAGGCTACAGTAAAGTAAATATAATTTGTTTCTTTCCACCTCTGCATTTAAATGCTCAGTGACAGTAGGCCTAAGCATATTTGGGTGTCTACATACTATTGGCAGTAAAGTGTATGCAACATCATTCTGTTTGACCAAGGAAGTGTTGTTTAAAGTTTTAGCTAGTTTTGTCAGCTAATAGATTAACAGATTTGCATAGGTTTACCAATGTAGGCTACATCATGATTATATGTTCATGATGATAGTTAAACAGCTCGTGATCCCTTAGAAGCTAAATTATTCATCGTGTTCATGAACTGATACGATTTCTTTTTCTTCAAATGTCTCAGACACTATCCTAGCGGTATGTCCTTTTAATGTCCAGTCAAGAAATGAAATCGAGGCGAAAGTGCTGTGTGAAATGAATCTCATTGCTGTGAGTGTGCTCTAGAGAAAAGCAATGATCTGCTCTCTGACTCCTGTCAAACGCTGCAGGTTCGATTTTCCTGTATGTAAGAAAGAGGCTGAGAGAAAAGGCTTGCTTTGTGTGTGTTTGGGGAGAGAATATTTGCATTTGTTTTCAATTCTCTGATGTCAAGCTCCATTGCAATGCCTATAGGCAGTGCAGGGCCGGGCTGAGATGATCTGAGACTGAGCTGTGCTTCACTGGAGTCAGCTGCCCATGGCTCGTCTCCTGACACTCGAGAACTACACACATCAAATCTTTCTGTCAATACACTGCAGATTACTTCAGTTTTTTCCTACTTATTTTGCCTTAAGCAGAGATAATGATGTCATTGTGAAAATCGTTCTCTTTATGTCTGCATTGTTGCAATATGAGAGTTTTAGACCATTTTTCCTGTTTCTCTCTATATGGCTGTGTTCAGAATAGAGTGTATGGCATAGGCAGTTTATCATGCACACACTGCCATTCATAAGATTGGGGTTGGTAAGCATTTTGCAACGTCATCTGTCTCTAATGCTCATCGAGGCTGCATTTATATGATCAAAAAAGACATTCATATTGTGAAGTGTTTTCTATTTGAATATATTTTTAAATGTATCTCTAAATATCTAAAACAACTTGCAATATGTCATGGTGATTATTTCAGACTATATGCTGCTGTTTCATGACAACATATTACATGGTGAATTCAGCAATAAGCATTTAATTATCCTCTTTGAACAAAAAAATGCTGTTGCTATTGTTTCATGGTCATACATAAATACACTGTCATTGCATTGTGGAATACAGTAATCCTCAGTGTGTGGTTGTATAGTGCACATTTGCATATAGGGAGTTCTATGCATTCAGAGATTTTGCATACCTCAAAAATACAAGTATGGCAATATGCCTCTCTGACCATGGCCTTTTTTTCTGTAGCTTCTCTGATGAGTATGATGGAAGACTTTATTGCTATTCTTTCACCCTTCTTCCGTCCTTGTAGATTGTTGAAAAAATAAAACTGTCTTTACAGTGTTTGTCCTTCAACAGAACATTGAAAAGAGGTTACTAGAGCTTCTTCATTCAGCAGCCCTGTGTCATGCAGTTAGTTTTTGTTTTTTTTATTTCACTTTTTCGTAAGTATAAAATTGGAGTCAAAAGCAACATTTAACAGTTTTAGGTTGTAGTCATTTCTTTACCAACAGAATGAGCATTTTGCCACGATAACTCAAGCTCCTATCAACCCCAACTCTAACCCTAATTTCACATGTGGTACCCCAAATCCTCTAATTTTTCAGAGAATCAAACGTAGCATTCCATAACAGCAGAAATGACATCACATCAGATGTCACAGACATCTAAGAACTTCATTAAAGGAATGCCCCATCACAATACTAATGAGACCTACTTCCTGTTTCCCAAGTGTCGCTTCTTCAGAGACCTGCCAGCAAGCTAATTGGCATGTTGAAATAACCCACGAGAGCGAGACCCCGCTCAGCCTTTTAACCCAGATTTAATGACATCACAGAGGGACATGTCTGATTGCTCTGAGAGATGCAGGAGAATATTTTAGATTTGATTTCTCCTTTATCATGTTTGATTCTTCTTAATAAGGGCTTTTGGGTGCCTTGTTGTCATAATCCGCCCCAATCCTCTCCTTTATAATCAAGGAAACAAGCCCTGGTCAATAGTAGAAGGTATTATGAGCACAACACAGGTCTTCAGTTAATCTGTCCAAGCTGTTAATGAAGAAATCAAGAACAGTCTAAAACTGGCCGTCCATTTAATGAGCATTTGATACGTGTTGTACACACATTTTCAGCTCTCCATCTAAAAGAAAAGTCTTTTTTACAAGTCCTCAAAATGGTCCAGATAGCAACACTCATGACAACAAGGCCACAATTCATACAAGATTGCGAAAATGTATCATAAAACTGTACATGTTTTTTACAATCTTGAACAAATGATTGGCATCTTATTGAACAAATTTTGCCATCTTGAACAAAATCATCTCGTGATACTGGGTTTTCAATAGTCAAAATGACGACTAATAATAATGAGATAGCGAAAATGTATTGTAACATGCCCCTTACATTTTACTAAATCTTCTATTTTAGTAGGTTTTGGTTCGATTTGTATGTTTCTCAACTCATACAACTTAAGACTTTGCAATCTTGTAAAATTGATTACAACTTTTCATAAGATAGGGTTGATCAATAGATGAAAGTCTCACTTTGAGATTAAATCACGGAAGATAGGGATGGCCAACAAATCTTTATATCTGGCGTGATTTTGATAAGTAGATTAGAAAGTTGCTGAGATTATCTTTGACTTTAGAGAAGTCTGATTTCACCCTTTCTCCTCCTCATTCACTATCTCCATCCCTCTTCCCATAAGGATAAGGTACAGCAGGAGTTGGAGGGGAAGATTCTCAACAGATGGAGAGAATATGTTGATAGAGGATGAAAGAACTGGAATAGAGGTTAATGAGAAAACACCTAGTAAGAAAAGTCCAGAAACATTTCTTGACCTTTTCTTCTCATCTACCCACAAATGTATATCCACTCAAGGTAAAACTGTGGGTGGAGACCTTCTCTGAGAGCTCTAGTTGTTCTTTCACTGGTACATGTTTCTTCACTTTTCCTCTGATTTGCAGACTCTCTCTAGCGTGTGTTGCGTAACGCCACCTACTTCCCTGAACTCAAAACACTTGAAGGCTGTACTGCATGAGCTTGATTCATAACCACATTCAAATTCATATAATACAGAAGGAAAAAATATTATTTTTTGGTATACTTAAAAGGTTTGTACTATCAATCTTTTTAAAGCATCCCGGTGCTTTCAGAAGCGATGATATCTGTTATTGCTATTAAGGAGGCTGAGGTGAAGTTCTGCTAGTCATACTATTATCTCCTCGGTGAGCTCTGGGTATCTCTGTGATGTTGACTTCACCCACTCATTGGTTTATTGTGCCACCGTTTCAGTATAAAGTGAAATTTCTTATTCGCCATGTTTCTGAGAAGTTGCCCTTAAAGTGATCATTCAAAATTCTGTCATCATTTACCAACCCTCATGTCGTATGACTTTCTTTAATATGCTGAACATAAAAGGGAGATATTCAGCAGAATGTACAAGCTGCTCTTTTTCCATACATTAACAATGGATGGGGACCAGTTCAGACATTTTGCCAATGCACCTCCTTTTACTGTGTCGTTCCACAAAGAATAAAAGTCATACAGGTTTAGAACAACGTGAGGCTGAGTAAATGATATAAGCATTTGATCTTCCTCTGCCACATTTATGAGATTAGATCATTCCTTATGCCATTTTCTCTGTAAAGATAGAATCAATGTGAACACAAATGTCATTATGATGCCTCTAGCTGATATCTAGATATGAAACTATAGCACTTAGTTGGTGAATGGAACAAGGTGTCATTTGGAAAGACTGTATGATGGTTCAGTGATACTAAAATTGCAGCATGTTAATGCCTGGAGCAAGAGCTTGATGTGTAATTGTGATGTTCAAATGTGATAGCTCTGGTAACCTCAAAACATCAGGACTCTACAGAAATATATAGGGCTACAGGACTCCAGTGATATCACTCCAAGTCAAAAACAGACAACATAAAGTGGGGCAGAGAGTATTCTGCCCCCTGTCTTGATAACTTCCTTTCTAAGATTGTTAAATTGTGTATTGCTATTATTATTAATATTTATATTATTAGTGGTGTGGGTGCATCAGCACCAGCGAGAAGCATTTCACATCAAACATTGCCTCAGCTTCAGAGTCATGAATTACAGTCCTTTTAGTAATAATGACTAGAAGTAGTTATTAGTAGAATTTGCATGCTAAATATACTGATTCCTTATCTAGAAAACGGAATACACCCACTTGACCAACATGAATGTTTCGTTTAAAGAGCAACGTGCAGGTTGGACACCCCTATATAGCATAGTGTATGTTGATGATAAAACAACTAGATTTTCTGAACTGGAGTAATATATATTTAGTCATTAACGATATTTTGAGATAAATTGTGATAAAATAACATCCGCGTCTATAAACCACTAACCGGAAGTGACGATGGGCGAGGGAGTCTGGTCAAGTTCAAGCTCAGGTTACAATGGATGTGAATGAAGAAACCGAGTTCTCCGATGTTGACGAGCATGCCTATGATGGCTCACACACAGGTAATTGGAAACACTGGAAACACCGCAGAGCAAGACAGCAAAATGCAATGTTTGCAAAGCCGTATTAATTAAACCATCTGTTTGTGATGCAAAAAATCTCCAGGTCTATAATTGTCCGGAGTGAAATGTGCGTTACAAACGACCGAGTGTGTGGTGACAGACGCGGCAGTGAAGTCTGCTCTCTTCACCTGCACAAAACGCACCCAAGAACGAAAAGCCTTGTTTTTCCTAGAAGGAAAATGATGGAGACGATGTCCTGACAGGCTGGAATTCGTGCAACAAACACAACAATTTACCATTATGGCATCTCTAAAACTCGATCTAAAACTTTCTCTGTCTCTCACTACTGCTCTAACTACAGCTGAACGCGAGCTCTTATCTGCCTCGGCCTACGTCATATGACGCGTTGCTCGCGGGAAAGGCGTATTCCAGAGCCTAGTACAGTTTCATCAAAATTTCTACATCAAATGAGATTTCATTAGTAATTTCTACATATGTGTTTTTAAAAGACCTCCTCAGACAATATAAAGTATTAATTCAGTTATAAATTCAACCTGCACGTTGCTCTGAGTTGCCATGCACAACACATTACTTAAAGGGATAGTTCACCCAAAAAGGAAAATTCAGTACCGGTAATTTACTGACGCTGGTGTTGTTCTAATGATGCGTGACCTTTTGTTATTTTTCAAGGAGATATTTTTAAATATGTCCCGCATACACTCGTTCCTATAATGAACGTTCCTATAAAAGTGAATAGTGACAAAAAAAGTTGCAAAAGTATCATAGAATGATCCTATACATTGTATTTTCCAAGTGTTTTGAGAGCAAATTATAATGTATTATTTACCAAAAGTCCTGACCTTAGCCGTTGGTCTGCTGTGTAGTGTTAATGAGACTGTAGCACAGTTCACACTGGCTCGCCTAGGAAAAGCACACCATTTTGAGAAATCAAGATAATTAAAACGCAAAAAAGAAAACGAAAGATCGTTGAGCATTTGAACAACACAAGGGTGGGTAAATAATGAATTTAATTGTCATTTTTGGGTGTACTATCCCGCTAAGTACTGTGACAAGTGTTGAACAAGACAAAAATGTAGGGCAGGACTTTGGGAATCCATTGAGAATTGATTGGGTGGTGAAAAAGTGGATGTTACCAGAACACAGTAATGACCACATCATTTTTATTACAGATTATTAAGACAAATTAGTTTTGAATGGTGTGCGAATATCTAAATAAATCCAAATCTTTCACAATAAGACCAGGAATATGCATTAAAAGAAAGTAAATAGACTTTTTCTCAAAATTCTTTTTTGAATGTTTCAGTCCTTGCTCTGTCAATTAAATCTTCAACAGTGTAAAGACATAAAAAAGAGGAGGAGGAGAAAGACCAATGGAAGGCAGCTGCTGGGAACAATGAGTCCAAACGAATGACAACAAGACTGTATATCAAGAAGAAAGCAATTGCAGGAGGGAGGAAAGGAGAGCGTAAAATAAGAGATAGAGGGGAGGAGGTAATAAAGGGAGGCAATGGAAGATTTTCAGGATGAGCTTGGTGCATTTCTATTATGGTAACTGGTTTTACGCGGTGGCTACTGGCCATGACCTTCACTGGCTTACAATGCAGGTTTTTTTTCATACTCAAAGCAAGGAGGATATATTCTCTTCTTGGCTATATTGAGAGGTCACCTTCATAACTGATGAATTCCCTTGGCAATAGGCCTCATTTTAAGCATAATGTTCTTCAGTTAAACAGCTTAACATCTATTTTTTTTAAAGGGATAGTTCAACAAAAAATGGAAATTCTGTCATCATTGTTGTTCCTAATTTGTTTGACAACCAAGTTGCTGTTTTCTATTCAATGAAAGTAAACTGTGACCTCCTGGTCCTTATCCATTTGCATTCTATAGATAAGAGCATCTTGGACATTCTTTTGTGTGTGTTTGTGTGTGTGTTTGTGTTCATGTGTGTGTTCCACAGAGGAAAAAGTACGGGTTTGGAACCATGTTTTTTTTCTTTAATAGCACCATCCATGCAGTGTTTGTCAGCCAATTGTAGATGGAATAAAATTCTATTTCAGGATTTCTTTATTTTACAACAGTGTCCTCTGTGTCTTGCTCCAAAACACATTTCACTACTACTATATTGGTCTTTCTCTCAGAACTGACTTCACCTCATGCTCAGAAGACAGACCCAGACTAATTAGCGCATGCTTCGCAGCAGTGTTACGGATGAAGCTCTCACGCTGCGTGACTACAACCTGACACTGCACACTCCAGAGGAGATGGCTAAAAATGCTGAAACATGATGCTCTGTCGAATTCAGCCTCTCTATACTATTCCACAGGCCTTGTCTCACCCATGAAGTGCTGACCTTGAAAAATGATGAACAGAACATGATAGTGAAAGGGCTTCATGAAAGTTTTAACTCCGGCACCCTTGAATGTGCCATTGGAGCCGGTGGTTCTGTTGCCTTCTGTTTTGAAGGCAGCATAACAGCAGGATTCGTGTGCATGTGTTTTAAGCGAGAAAGAAGATAAAGACGTCTGTATGATCTGCCGTAGACAGCTGGCCTCAAAACAGAAAATGATCTGTCAAGAACACCTGAGCACTCACAAAGAGAAACACATTTAGCAAGTTAAATATGCAGCCTCTGTGTCATGCACATGACGTAGGGGGTAAAAGTGCCACTGACTCCTGCTTTTATTGTTAATCAGTCAAGAGAAATGTTTGGCTAAATCAAAAAAGTATTAACAAAGCAGATATGTTTGTTAAGCTCCATTGTTTCTCAAGGCTAGTGGAGCTCATCTTATGTTTATGACTTTTAGCCATAGGTTTTTCAAGCTCACTGCTCTTCTCTGCCTCACAGTGTTGGTTAACTACAGTTCCACTAAGTGCTAATTACAAAATTGAAGCATTTAGTTGCCATATTGACCTGTTTGTTTGAAACATACAGCACTTTGCATGCACATGTGGGCTGTGCCTGTGTGACGGTGAAATGGACCTTGCCGAAAAGAGTTGAACTGAATCCGGACGATGAGTCATTTTGCAACTTTCACATTTCTGTCCACGTGCTGTTCACTGGAGGGTTATTATAATTAACTTGTCTGCAATATCTCTCTTTTAGAAAATAGCTTCTAACATTTGTGTCTTTATGATCCATCAAAAGAAGTGATGTTATCCCACATATACCCTTTTCATGGAGATAGTGCTGGTTCTCATGCCTGAGCCGGTGTCATGAACAGATTACTCTGTTAAATCGACTCTGCCTGAGACTAGCCTGCTATTAGACAATTTAACTAATTTATGTATGTATTTTCTATTAGTCAGATTCAGGCCTGCTGTGTGAGGTCAATATTTTATGTTTTTGAGGCATTGTAATCTCTGGATTAAATTTTAAAATACCATCAAACTAAACTGTTAAACTAAACTTGTGTGTTGCTATTACAGTAATTTATGCATTTGGCTGATGCTTTTATCCAAACTTACAGTAAATTGGTTTACATTTTTTACATTACATTTTACCATCATGTATGGTATTCTATATAAGCCATTCTAATACTTAGGAATTGAATTAACATCTTTGGTGTTGCTAGCGGCATGCTGTATCAGTTGAGCTACATGAGCAGTTGATGTAAAACTACATTTCCCAGAATGCTTGATCATTCTCATTCTTAAGCGTATGTTTCTAACCATTTATCTGTGTGTGGCCTTCTGCCTTACTACCAAATAAGCCTATTTGCATGTCTGAGGACTTTTGCATTGCAAATTGGGATTATCTCTCCATCATCTTTTCATTTTTACTTGCATCTATCCATCATTTTGATGGTAGTATTCTTTCACTTCTTCTTGAGATGTCCATATAAAAACCCTATTTTGTCTCATACAACTGAAAATAAGCAATATCAGTCATCCAAAATATGTGCTTTATCTTTGGTTCAGCCTGGCAGTGCCTCTTTCTCTACCTCATTCCTTTTTCATTCTCCCTCCCTCTCTCTCTCTCATAATCAGGCCATCGTTTTATTTAAAGCCTCCAACTGCCATTGTGTTCCACAGGGATGTTTCGGCACAGCATATCTGATATAAAGAGAAAGAACAAACATAGCTAGCACAGCATTTTAAGCAGTGAAGAAAGGAAAATGTAACTCGCAATAGTACATTGGCCGCCAACATGCCATATCTAGAATAAAAGTCTGCTTAAATAACACACAAGAAATGATATTGTTCTTTACTGAACTTATAGTGTGAAAAAAGTATGTGAACCCTTGGATTTAATAACTGGCTGACCTTTGTTGTCAGCAATAACCTCAAGCAAACGTTTCCTGTAATTGCGGATCAGTCAGGAGGACTTTTTCACCAGTGCTCTTTAAAAAATTGTTTCAGTTCAGCAATATTCTCTGGATCTCTGGTGTGAATTGCTTTCGAGGTCATGGGCCGCATCGGAAGGCGTATTTTCTTCTGCTGATGCCTTTCTGTTGTTGATTACTCCTGTGATTTGGGTTGTTGTCCTGTTGCCTCATCCAAATTCTGTTGAGCTTCAATTTGCGAACAGATGGCCTTACATTCTACTGCAAACATCCTCAAAAAAATTAAGAGAATTCATTTTTTTGCCGATGATAGCAAGCTATTAAGGTTTAACGGCATCAAAGCAACTCCAAAACCATGATAGCAGCTTCAGCGATCCATGCTCCATTGATGTTGTGCTTGCTTATTTTTTCTTATTTCTTTTTTTCTTCCCTCGCATACAGGTCAACTTTGAATTCGTCAGGCCACAGAAAATTTTGCCATAGTGCTATGGAACACCCAGGTGCTCTTTTAAAACTTCAGATGTGCATAAATGCTTTATTTTGTTTTTGAACAGCAGAGGTATCTCCACTGTGTTCTCCTAAACTTCATTCTTGTTAATTGTTTTATGTATCATAGATATGTCAACAAGAAATTTGCGTTTCTGATTATTTTTTTTTGTACTGTAAGTCTTTAGCTGGCAATCTCTGATTCTTCTTAATAACAGTGAGTATTTTTCATCTGTGCCCTTGCAGTCATCTTTGCAGGACGCCCACTCTTGGGATGAGTAGCAACAGTGCTTAATATTCTCCATTTATAGACAGTTTGTCTTGCTGCTGTGAACTGATGAATGCCAAAGCTTGTACCTTTTTTAACATTTACAGTTTTATGCAAGTCAACGATTCTCGATCTTTGATCTTTGATCTTATTCATAAGATTATTCTCTTATTCTTAATTTTATATCTTCTAAAATCACTTCTCTAAGAATTTTGAATAGGATAAGGCACCAACACCTCCAATCTTTTTTGAATAAGTGTTTACATGAACTTTTTAAAATCTCTATTTTGCTAAATGTTTAGGTCAGACTGAAATTCTACCAGTCTGGTTTTTGCACCATTCATTGATTGGATTGCACAAAAAAACAAACATGTAAGGCGTATTTAATCTTTCAAATATTCGATTATCCAATGTGTCACGTACTTGACAAATGAAGGCTGTAGCTCGACTATGCACTAACCCACAGTAGCTCCTTTATATCAGCATATGCAAACCGATTCTTATTCATTATCTTTTGGAAAAGTCCTCAGCTTAGGGCTTCACATACCTTTTTTTTACCTTCCACTGTGAATGACGTAGCACTGTTTGTGTGTTATTTGTTTAACCAGACTATTGTTGTTATTAAGGGTTCACATACTTTTTCCTGATCTGTACTTTCTATGTGGACATCTATTGTTGAAATGTGTTTGTAATCATATGAATGATGCAACACACTTTCAGTGTGTGTGTGTGTGCTGGAAGGTGGCTCAGTCGCGAGCTGACATCGTGACTACTTGTCATCCCATCAGTAGGTTTGATTAAGTGTAGCATTTACGTGAGCTTATTATGACTATGTTCATGCAAGTAGTCAACAGCGCTAATTGTTTTGGACATATCTGCTGCCCTTATTATGGGGATCTGAAGGGATTGAGAGGTCAGTGGCTGTGTGTGGGTTTTAATTGCGTTTGCATGTATTTGTGTGTGTGGGAGAGAAGGGTGACTGTGGGCATGTGCTTTGCATGTGTCGAGTGAGTTGTTTGTATGAGTTGGTTTGTTTGTGTGTGTGAGGTGTAAGATGGAAGAAAGCAGGCTGAGTCACTGGTGCTGCATTAGAAAGAGAGGGAGGGAGGAAGGGAAGCCTACCCACTGCCTCAGTATCACAGACAGCAAAAAACATGATAAGAAACCAGCTGGATATGCAAGAGAGGAGAGGGTGACGTGATGCTGTGGGGTGAGGGTGTTTGGATGGAGTGACCAAATGAGGCATGAAGATGACACACTGTTTGATGGCTATTTCAGTGAACAACTGTGATGATGAAGATTGATCGCCCCTTATCACTGAGCTGTGTGTGCATCTGAACTCATCTAAACTATTAAAGAACAAATCAAATCTCGTCTCTGTCTCTCTTTTTTTCCCTCACCTTCTCTTCCTGGGAAATGGAAAACAGTCAGCAGCACAGCACATTTAGTGAGAAACGCTTCACTTCCCCCTCAGTGCTGAAGGCCATTCATGAGCTGTGGCAGCTCTTTGTATGCAGGGGTATTTTGGTATATTTCATTTAAAAAAATCTCTATTTACATTAATGTTTGCACAACTATGTTGTTGCGGCGGCAGCTAATTAACTATTATTTATTACGATCAATAAGACTAGACAAGTTTATTCATGCAAACCAGTATTCATTCATTTAATTTCAAAACGTAAAGATTTAGTTCGTTCAAGAGAACAAACCTCATTGGATCTTGTGGAAGCTTAAACGTGCGTAACACATGAGAATCACATATTAACTATTTTTACAATCTCTTTATGAAGTTTTTGAAGTGTCAAAGTGGTAGTTGGACTGTCAATGGAGGGGCAGAAATTTCTCAGACTTCATTAAAATATCTTCTATTGTGTTCCAAAGATGAATAAAAGTCTTACGGGTTTGGAACGACATGAGGGTGAGTAATTACTGACAGAATTTTCATTTTTGGGTGAACTAACCCTTTAAGTTGAACTGATTGACAACTGAACTTAGTGAGCTTTTTGATTTTGAATATCATTTTGCTAATAAAGCACGTTTCCGTCGTATG